>CM057455.1:1263970000-1265170000 GCA_016271365.2 Neoceratodus forsteri
CCCGCAGAGATACTGAGGAAAGAGCTAGGGCAACTATCTCTGGTAACAAAGGCACTAGAGAGGAGGATTATCTTTACCTTAAATCTTTTTCTCTTACCAGATAATAGGTACCCCAGAATGTGTTTAGAAGAACAAATCCTGTATCATCAAAGACATTTTACATCTAGTACTATCAAGTCAATGAAAGAGAACATACTCCCACTGGGGTTAGGAAACCTTTTATATGAAATTTACAGTTTTCCTATTGAAGAAATAGTAACCAGAGTTAAAGAAAGGGTTAGAACAGTAACAATATCTCAACAAGAAGAGAAAAAAAACCTCTGTAGTTACAGATGGTTTAAAATAATCAAACAACATCACAAGCTAGAACCATATTTAAAAATATTGTCAAAATTAGAAAAAAGAAGAAAATTAACAAGATTCAGGTTAGAACTCCATAAGGCAAATTATATTTTGTATGATCAAAAATGGATTTCTGAACCAAAATGTGAATGTATCTATGGCTGTGATGATGATTTGAAACATGTTGTATTGCATTGTCCGCAAGTTGAAGCCAGTAGAAGGAAATGTCTGGCTCCAATAATGGGCTCCCTTGGTCTCCCCTCCAAAAAATGAATTATCTATTTGTTTAATTCAACACAAATTAGGGTTTTATATCCACTGTACAGGTTTTTACAGACCACAAAATTGTGACTTACAGGAATTTAGTACCTAAAAATTGTATATCTGTTCCGTAAATGTTATGGACCATAAAATGGATGGTAAATTCTAGGTATTTAAAAGCTGAAAAATTATAAACACTGATTTTAGAGGCAATTTAATGTGATTTTGAAAGTGTAACTTATTATTGTCTATGTTTGTCTATTGTAATGACTATAAGTTAAACAATAAATACCTGCCTTCCTAGAGAGATGCATAATAGGAATGGCAATGAAGTATTGAACTAATGCCAACCCCCAGCCCCACCCTGCAGAGACTGACAGGCATTGGGGGGGTGCCTTAGGGTCAACGGCCTTAATGCTCCTGCCATTCCACCTCACTCCACCTTTGCAGACACCGACAGGTGTCCTGGTGTGCAATAGGGTCAGCACTTATGCTCACCCCATCCCATAAGGACATAAGCTGAGATTGGTGCAGTATAGAAGAATGGGGTGAACTTTAGGGCTGAAGACCCCAAGGCACACCTCAATGCCTGTCACTGGCTATGGGATGGGGTGGAAAGGCAAGAGCATTATGTCCAACAACCCCAAGTCACACCCCCAGCCCTTGTCAGTCTCTACTGGGTGGGACATTACAGTTGGAAACCCTAATACCCTGGGTATTTGTTGGTATTTTCACTCCAAATTTCAACATGGGCTTTTTGGGACCCCACCTCATGAACAGCGGCACTATCATTTTGTTACTCAATTCCAAAAGGTGATTTCGTAAAGTGACTACACTCATTGGGTGCCACAGGTGGGAAAAAAATTTCAGGCTGGATGTGAAAAATGACAGCTGTAATGTTCAAGAGGAGGTGTGAAAAAATGGCAATGTTGAAAACCTATAGTGAAAATATGAAAAATTGGTGAAGTTATGAGCGTGCATACAAATTGTACAATGCACACCTATAATGCAACAATTTTTTGGAATTATTTCACTAAATTTTCAATGTGGGCATTTTGGAACCTCCCTTCATGAATAGTGGTACTGTGAGTTTGTTAATCTGTCCTGAAAGTAGATTTCCTACAACAAATGTGCCATGGCAACACATTTCAAGCAGAATTTGAAAAATGACAGCTATACTGTTCATAAGGAGGTATGAAAAAATGGCAATGTTGAAAATCTGGAGTGAAAATATTAATAATTGGTGAAGTTATGAGCATGCGTAGAAACTGCACAATGCACATTCATAATGCAGTCATTTCTCAGAATTCTTTCACCAAATTTGCAACATGGGTTTTTGGGACCCCACCTCATGAACAGAGGCACTGTCAATTCATTAATCAGTCCTGAAAGGTGATTCCACGCAGTGACCATGAAATCACCTTTTGGGATTGAATAATGAAATGTCAGTGACATGTATATGAGGTGGGGTCCCAAGAACCCCTTGTTGAAAATCTGGGGCCACAATTTCTAAAAATGTCTGAGATATCAACCTTAGTTGAAACACCTCATTCACTCCAATTGTACAGCGCCTACCCAATTCCTCATTTCGCAGTTCGGCTTTGAGGAGCGCAGACGTGTTCAGGTCCAGAGAAGATTGCTGCTTCTGACCTCTGGAGGGTAAGTATGGGTGTGGGGGTGTGAGGAGATGAGTTCTCAGAGGGAGAGGGGGAGGGGGACTGGGGAAACGACACTGACCTATTTTCTTTTTCACAGGGAAAAAACAACTCTGGGGAGATGGTTTCCTTTCTTTTACAGGTTTAAGAAAAAAACACATTTCAGCACAATGTGGTGGGCTCCCAGTGTGCCACAATAGTGGTGGTGGGGGGGCATGCCAACACAGGGATAGGGAAAATTGGCACCCCAATGTCTGCAGATTACAGACAGGTTTTGGGGGCACATCCGACACTGGGAGTGGACATCCCTGTGTCAGAACCATTTTGGCACACTGGAGTGGGCTCCCAGTCTGCCACATTAATGGAGGGTGGGGGGATACATACCGACAAGGGGATTGGGTACCCTAATGTTGGCTTTCCTTGAAGTGTGTGGTGGGCAGCAGGAGTCACAGCTCATTACTTGTTTCACCAGGAAAGGCACACAGAACAAACAAGTTGTTGGCAGAGCAAGGGCCAGGAATAGAGTATTAGGCAGCAGGAGCCAACAAGGTTGTGAGAGAGGGGGAGGTGCCACTGCAGTGATGAAACTTCCTGATTGTAGCGGCAGATTTGTTTGAACTCCTTTGCTCTCTTTGAAGCTGCTGTCATTGGCAGCTTCCACCTTGACTGGTGGCTGAGGGATGCACCCAGTAAAGCATCCACTGCATTGGCCACAACACTGATACACCTCTGAAATGTGGTACTGTTGCAAGATGTTTCTTGTGCATGCATTGCACATATAAGCTCAAGCAAACATAAAAAGTAGCAATTATACTGAAATTCCCTAATGAAGCTATATATTAATAGTTAAGTCATTGACCAAATGTTCAGCTGTGATCATGCCTTTGTGAAACAACCTTGATCTGCTATATCAGTCACAACTGCGATCTCCATCTGGTGGGGAAAAGTGGAGCCACTGCCCAAGTTGAAGCAGTGATTCCTGCTTGGGTGGGGGAAGTGGAGGTGCTGCTAAAGTGGCAGCTATAATTCCTAACTGGTGGGGTAAAATGGAGGTGCTGTCAGACTGGCACCATGTGATCCTCACCCAAGGAGACCAAGGTAAAAAGCCGAGAGAACATTGTTTTTCCACTTCTGAAGAGTGCAAGCAGAAAGCAAAGTTCCATGCCAAAGACACAAAAATTCCACAAAATTAGAAATGCCATATGATTTATGACATGGACAAAAACATTAAGCAACAGCACTAAATGCAGAATCTATTCTGCAGAATATTCTCAAAAATAGTTACATTTTACAACTTGTATGATAATTGTGCAGCCAGAGCAGTAATTCTGATCCCGAGTTAGCAAAACAATGTGAAAGCAATGTCAGTGAGGCACCTGTGATCCCCACTCATTGTGGAAAACTGGAGATGTTGACTGTCTGGCAGCTGTGATCTTCATTCTGTGGGAATAAATGAAGCTGTTATCCAAGCAGCTGCTGTGATTCTGGTTTACTCTTACTAGAACTTCACTGTCTTCTGAAAATAATACAAATCTGTGATTGAAACCTGTCACTGTATCAAATAAAAGTTATCAATAAAATTATTCTTTTAAAAGACAAACTCAATTTATCACTAGTTAGGGTTCAAGTTAATGGCACAAGAATAGAGAAATGCAGTGTTAGGGTTTCCAACCCTAATGTCCCCCCACCCAAAAAAGGAAAAAACAGTAGGGTTTGGGGTCTCTGGGGTCTTGGTGAATCAGTGGTGAGGTCTTCTTTGTTTTTTTTTAACCTAATGCTCACTCCTCCCCTCAGCCTGTAGCCTACTGTCAGAAGCAAAAGGTACAGCTCCAAGGCAGTGCCTCACAGTAATTTGCTCTTCAAAGGTACAGGACTAAGTCTCACCACACGCTCCCAACACAATGTGTTGTAGCTTTCTTAGTGCAGGGACCTGTGGGCCCTGCATGAAGAAAGGAGATCACATCTGACATTGTTTGTTCTGGGAATGGGATGGGAATTATAGTGATATGGTCTTCAAAGGTAGAGAAGTATGTCTTGCCACATACTGCCAACACAATTTGTTGTATCTTTCTTCAGGCAGGGCCCTGTGGGCCCTGCCTGAAGAAAATATATCATGTCTAACATTGTTTGTTCATGGAATGGGGTGGGCATTAGGATAGATATCACCAAAGAAGATCTCACCACTGATTTGCCAAGACTCTTCTGGCCCCAAACCCTACTTTTTTTTCCTTTTCCTGCTTGGGGGTAGGGAGTTAGGGTTCTAAAGTCTAACACCACATTTTCCTACTTTTGTGGCATTAACTTGAACCATAACTGGTGAATTAACATTTTTTTTGCAAACAATGTCCTTTCTTTTTGAGATAGTGAAATCATATCCTCAGTCATGCAGGTCCTCTTAGGACCTTTGTGATCAGATGCAAATGCATAGAGCTCTCTGGGCCTTGTGCTAAGGGAAGACAGAGAAGTTCAGGGTCCTTGTGGACCCTGCAGTTCCATACATTGATTGATGTCAAGAATTCATTGGGCTATCTGGTGGGCTGTAGAAGAACAATGCCCTTTAGTCCATGTGGTTCCATGTGGCCAGAGATACAGACATACAGGATGAAGAGTCAGTCTGTCAGTCAATGCACAGGGACCTCTGCTGCTCGTGGGGGCAGAGGTACTGGGACCTATGCCAAAAGAAGAGCTTTCTCCATTATATGGTACCCTGGTCTGTGTGGGAAACCCTGCAGCTTTCATTCCCTGGTTGGGAGGAGGATTTGGATTAACAGTGATATCCCAGCACCCTCACCCCATGTAGCTGGGTCATTGAGCTCACCTGAATTCAAGTCACCAGCTTGTGATCACAAAGCATATCCACTTGGGTGAAGACTGACACTGCATACAAAGCTTCTTAATAATTATAGTTTATTTTTATTTTGAACTCAAATTTTCAATATAGTCACTGTATGACTCCCTTTATGAACATAACATGAGGCATGTGGCATGATTAATAATATATTGCTAAAATAACATTTCACATCAGAACTGTGAAAACATGTCTCACCCAGGATTTAACAAAATATGTTTCCTGTCACATTTATGATGTGATTTTGGAAAATGGCTATATTGAAAGTTTGTTGTTAAAATATAGAAACCACAATGCCCTACAGGGGGCATGTCTCAGCCAGCTAGTGTTGGAACCTACTTGGGATGAAGCAGTCTTATACCTGGCACTCTCAAATGGAGAGAGGATCTCAGATCTAGAAGTGGGTAGCTATCTGGGAACAAGTAACCACCAAACAGTATGGTTTACAATAAACACAGCCACAGAGTCAAGCCATACAAAAGTGAGGACTGGACTTTAGGAGGGCTAACTTTGTTAAAATGGGAGAGTGCCTCAGAAAATCACTAGCAAATAGGCAAGAAGGAGGGGTGGAGGAACAATGAGGAAACAAGAAAACTGCCATCGCAGAGGCAACAAGCCTTTGTGTGAAGCAAATAAATAAAAGTGTAAGAAAAAACCCACTGTGGTTCTCAAAAGAGGTGGCAGGGAAGATTAGGGAGAAAAAGATAGCATTCAGAAAGTATAAGGAAACAGAAGGAGCAGGACAGAGAACAGTACCAGTTAAAGCAGGAACAGGGAAGGCAGTCAGAATAGCAAAGGCCCAAACAGAGGAAAAGATAGCCAACTTGGTTAAGAAGGGGGATAAAACCTTTTATAGGTACATTGGGGGTGAAGAAAGACCAAGGAAGGGATAGTGAGGCTTAATAAAGGGCAAGGTGGGTGGGTAAGAGAGGGACAGTGAAAAATCAGGGATACTGAATGAATACTTCTGCTCAGTATTCACAAAAAAAGAGGTGGGGGAGGTACCTAATCCAATCAATAGCAGCAATCTGGATAGGGGGGTCTATTTCAGTCCTTTCACAGAAGAAAAGGTTCCAAAAGAACTCCTAAAACTGAAGGTGGACAAAGAAATGCAGCCTGATAGGATTCACTCCAGAATTCTAAAAGAACTAAGGAGAGAACTAGTGATACCACTGATTAGTTTATTGTTCTAGGAATTACTACCTTTGAGCCAGAGGCTCTTTTACAAAGGTTCCACATCAATTAGGTACAGTACAAAAGGTTACATAGATAACACAACAATTTGTGTTGTGTCAAGAGCAAGAAAACATATACAAATACATATCAAATCACTTGTGCAAAAGGACATGAGATATCAATAATCACATTATTATTACAAGAAAGAGGTCATGCCAGATTAGGAGAAACAAACAGGGAAAAGTCCAGAACAGAGAGGGTAAGTGAATGGTGTGGGAGCAGACAATAGCAGGAGAAAAGGTTTCCAAACATGTCTTTGTCAAATAACGGAACAGGGTGGGTAGTGAGAAAATAGGAGGTTTAATCAGGGCAGTCACAGGAGCTGGAGGTGGCAAGGTGAGGAAAGCCTTGATTTGAAAAATACCTAGAGAGGTGGAGGCAGTAATATGAGTGCTGAGGGCATTTAGCCAGCTGGGGGCATGATAGGCAAATGATCTTTGTCCCTGAGAAGTCCGGCATCGGGGGACTTGGAGTGGCTGGTGTTCTGATCTTCTGGTAAAATGGGTGCTAGCGCTCGGGCATAACATGTCTTGGATACAGGGTGGAGTGAGGCCCAGAGTGGATTTTTTTGCCATCAGGCAGGTAAGGTACTTTATCCGGTTTGAGAGTTGCAACCCACCTAAGTCAGCATAGAGTTCACATGTGTGGGTACGTCGATGTGCACCAGTGAGCAGCTGATGGTCTTGTTAGGATGTTGTAATGTGACCAAGTGCTGTAGTAGTGGCAGATCCATATATAACTAAGCCATAGTCAACGACTGAGATGATAGAAGATTGGATGGCAATCCTCAGTGCAGAATGGGTAAGAAGCTGTCGGTTCCAATACAGAATCCCAATTTGCTGATTAATAGTTTTTGCTGTACTATCAGTGTGAGTTGCAAAGGTTAGGCCTTGATCAAAGTTGATTCCAAGACATTTGAAAATTGGCACTTGTTCAAGAGTATTTCCCAGGTATGTATTAATGGTGAGTGGGACTTGCCATTTCTTGTTTTGCAGTTAGAGAAGAGCATGGATTTAGTTTTTTTGTGGTTTAGAACCAGCTTATGTTCAAGGAACCACATCTCAACTTTGGAAAAAGCATGCTGAAGGTTGAGGCGTAAGAGGTTCAGATCTTTATGAGTGGCAAGAATCATGGCATCATCGGCATAGAGGATTATTTGTTCAGGGCAGGATTTGGGGAGGGAGTTTAGGAAAATGCTGAAAAGGAAGTGGCCCAGGATGGATCCCTGGGGAACTCCTGAGTGAACTGGTTTTGAGTCTGAGAGAACTCCAGCTACTTTACAGATTGAGAGTGCTGAGCAAGGTAATTTTTACCCAGTCACCAGGACCTACAGAGCCCTAGGGATAGAAGTTGTTTGATAAGTAGGCCATGGGAACTGTATCAAATGCCTTGTTAAGTCAATGTAGACTGCTCCAGTTAGGTTTCTTTTGTCCATGGCATTGTGGATTGCCCTGAGAATTTAAGTAGGGCAGTTGATGTGTTGTGCCTTTCCTAAATCCATGCTGCTGAGTGCATAGGATGTTGTGCTTTTCCAGGTAGTCTGAAAGTTGGTCCGCCACCAAGCGTTCAAGGGCCTTAGAGAGAGGTGGTGTATTGATATTGGGCGATAGTTACCAGGCAGTGATTTATCATCACTTTTGTGCACCGGAGTGACAACTGCAGCCTTCCATTTCCTAGGGAATTGGCTGTAGCAGAGGGAGAGATTGAAGATTTTTGTGAGGGGGAGCAGTACTTCCTCTAGAGTGAGGGACTGAAGTTTAAGGTCAATAGTGTCGCTGCTTGCTCGGACTTAGAAATGGCTTTCTTTACATATTTATAGACTTATGTGCCTTTACTAGTTTGAAATGGAAGGTGGTTTGGTTGAGAGGCAGTAGTAGAAGTAGAACTTGGAGGGTCAGCATCAGTGAAGAAATCAGATGAGAAGACACCACTAAGGTCCATGAAGGTATCATTTACGGTGTTTGCAATGATCTCTGGGTCTAATGTAGTGGTTCCATCCACATTCATTATTGTAGGAAAGGATTTGGACTGCTGACCCATGATATTCTTTATATTGTCCCAGAAGGATTTCACTTCGCCCCAGGAGTTGGAGAGGGCATTCTTGAAGCAGGAGCTCTTCATCAAGCGGATCTGTTTAGTACAGTGGTTGCGAGCCTGTTTATACTTTTTGAATGTCTGACAGAGTGCCAGTAGCGCTTGCAGTGGCCCAGAGGTGATCCCTACTTTTGAGTTGTGCCAATAGCTTTGCCGTGAGCCAGAGATTTGTGAGTGCTTTGATTTTGTGCTTTTTTACTGGTGCTTAGGTGTCCCAGGCAGTGTTGAAAGTAGTAATGAAGTAATCAAGGGCTAGGTCAACATCTTGAGTTTTGTAAATCAAGGACCAGTCTATCTGCCTAAGACAGGTCTTGAGATGAGTAAGGTTGCCATAAGTTCCTACCCTTTTTAACAAATCACGGGAGGATGGTATGGTACCTAAGGACTGGAGGAGGATGGATGTGATTCCCCTTCACAAATGTGGGAGCAAAGCAGAGCAGGAAACTGCAGACCTGTTAGCTTGACCTCAGTGGAAGGGAAAATGATGGAATCAGTTATGAAAGAAGGAATTGTTGAGTACCTAGAGGCCAATGGACCACGGGACTCAAGGCAGCATGGATTCACATTGGGAAGGTCATGTCAGATGAATCTAATAGATTTATTTGACTGAGTGACCAAATTAGTACACCAGGAAGGGGCTATGGACGTGGCCTACCTAGACTTATGTAAGGCATTTGACATAGTCCCACACAAAAGATTAATAAACAAATTAGCCAGACTGGGAGTTGGTCCCAGGGTGATAGCCTAGGTAATAAATTGGTTGGACAACAAGAAACAGAGGGTAATAGTAAATGGATTTCACGCTGAAAAAGGTGTGGTTACTATTGGGGTACCACAGGGTTCAGTACTGGGTCCAGTGCTTTTTAATGTCTTTATAAGTGACATTGCGGAGGTACTAGAAGGAAATGTACTGATCTTTGCAGATGACTCAGAGATCTGCAACAGGGTTGAAACACAAGTCGTAGTTGAAAGATGAGAAGGGACTTGGCAAGCTTAGAGGAATGCTCAAAAGTATATCAGTTTAGATTCAATGCAAATAAATGCAAAGTAGTGCACCTGGGAAACAAAAACCCAGTGGAAGAATGGGAGTATTAACAACAACAGAAATGGAAAAGGACCTGGGGGTAGTCATATCAGATGACCTTAAGGTGAGCAGTAATGTGAGAAGGCAGTAATGATGACTAGGGGGATTCTGGGATATAAAGGGAGAGGCATCACCATTAGAAAACAATACGTTGTTTTCCCTCTGTACAGACAGTTGGGGAGACCCCATCTGGAGTACTGTGTTCAGTTCTGGAGACCCCATCTCTACAAGGACATAGACAGGATGGAGGCAGTCCAGAGGAGCACAACTATAATGGTACAGTGTCTGCAATGGACACCATATGAAAAGAGACTAAAG
Source organism: Neoceratodus forsteri (assembly GCA_016271365.2). Lineage (NCBI taxonomy): Eukaryota > Metazoa > Chordata > Ceratodontiformes > Ceratodontidae > Neoceratodus > Neoceratodus forsteri. Next base: position 1,263,979,839 of record CM057455.1, read on the forward strand.
GAGCTTAATATGTATACCCTTGAGAAAAGGAGGGAGAGGGGGGACATGATAGAAACTTTCAAGTACCTCAAGGGAGTCAGCAAAGTTCAAGAGGGTAGCATCTTTCAGAAAAAGAGATGTGCAAGAATAAGGGGACAAAATTTGAAGATAGAGGAGGGAAGGCTAAGGGGCAATGTGAGGAAGTATTTTTTTCACAGAGAGGGTGGTGGGTGCATGGAACCACCTTCCTGAGGAGGTTGTGGAGTCACAAACAGTGGTGGAATTCAAGAATACATAGGACAGATATAAGGCAATTGTTGTGGGGGGTAGGAAGAAGTAGGCTGTTGGTTAACTAGGATCTGCAGCTTAACCAATAGGTAGGGAAATGGGCAGACTAGTTGGGCCAAGCGGTCCTTATCTGCAATCAAAGTCTATGTTTCTGATTCCAGCAGAGTTATGAATGAAAGTTGAAATATTGCAACATTCACTCATAACCTGGGAATATTACCATATTTGTACATCAAGTTTTCAGCATAGCTTTCCTTGTTGCCCTTCTCACGAACCTGGTAGGTGAACATTTTTGAATCCCCACTAAAATCATCATTCTACACAGGTGCAGAAAACACGTTTTGAACAGGATTTGAAAAATGGCAGCTGTCACATTCATGATGTGGTGTGAAAAATGGGTATGTTGAAAATGTGGGGTCAAAATGTTGAAAATTATCAAAGTTTAGAGCAAGAGTAGAAAAAGTTAAATGTGGGCTCATAATTTTGACATTTTTACATATTTTGACTCCCAATTTTAAATCCATATAACTCTGGAACCACTTAATATTTTTTCATGGCACCCTTCCAAAGACACAACCTTAGCTCAGCAAGTGTCTACCCAGAAGGTTCAGAAAAAGTTATATTCCATGTAGGCTGTACATAAGATTAAAGCCAAAAAATTCATGTTAAGTATAGGAAACCAAAATCAACATCTACAGGAAAATGAGATACTGTAGATACTGTATGTGTTCTCAGAAACTTCACAAGATGCCTTCATGATGTTTTGCACATAACTAAACATTGCCTGCTAAACAACACATGCAAAACTTCAGCTATTTTTTTCAAATGCTGCCAAACCTATTAAGGTACAAAGTCAGAGGTTTAACACTGACCCTGTCACTCAATCCTAACTACAGTATATTGGCACTACCATGCCAGTATAGTACATTTCAAAAGTAAGTAAAGCATCGTTTTTAGACACATTACTTAGTTTGAAAAAAATTGAGATCAGTTATATGTGTGAGAGAAAAGTGTTTTAGTAGAAAACAGATTGTAGACATATAAACATGCTTTTCCAATAAAAATCATAACATACTGTATTTGTATTATGATAAACAGTTATTGAATTAATATTAATACTGTCAGTATCTAGTGCTAGTATGCCCTCTAAAAAGGCAACACAATCATAGTTTAGGATGATTTGTCTAAGCCAGTGTACCTCTATACACTGAGCCAGCAGCAGCACTGGCACATACTGTCAATCTACAGATGTAGTACAGTGTGGTGAAATGAACGTTTAACCTCAGATAAAAACAGTCCTCAGGATGACAAAAAGTATGAAAGCTTATAATTTGCCACCTTAAAAATATGAATCCACTCAATGTCAAAAGATGTCTGGATTTTCTTTCAGCACTGTTGTGTTGTTCTTAAAAGACTGCTGTTTTTATTACTATTTCTCTATGGCAAATAGCTACTGGCTGCATCAACATAAACAAGAATTTATTGAATTGTGAAGGCATAACAATGAAGATATATTGGGATGTGTCCAAAAGAAATTAAAAAATACTGTTTGTGTAAAACGTAGAGGCTGGTGGGTGGTATGACCCAATGTGCAGTTAACAATCTTTCTGAATTAAAAGTATGTAACTGATAAAGATGGATGTCTTACTGTCTCAGACCAAACATGTTCAGTTGGAAATACATATTATAATAATTGATCTCTCTGAATGATGTACATGTGCTAAAAAGTGCTTGATATATAGCACTGACTTTTTTGTTCTGACAATGATGGATGGCCCTTGTAATACAACAGTGATGAGATTGAAGAATCTCCGGTTGCTCACAGTGTACAGCCTCAGACAATGTTCAAATGAAAATAAATTGGCCACTATATTACCATTTTAATATTGGGCCAGGCCAGCTATGATTTCTGGTTTGCTGTTAACAAAGTGTTATTGCTTGGGTTCACTTACTTGTAACTCCTTACTCTCCCACCTTTGAGGGGAAAACTCTATGTACTGTGTCACTTGAAATAGCTGAACAGCTTCAAATGTCTTGCTTTTATTTGGAACAGCTGTATTTAGCAAGATTTATTAACATGGCCATGTTAGGAGAGTTTACCAATCTTGGCAAAGCTCTGCAGGGAAGTATTAAATCCTCAAGTCTCTTACTGACTAAAGATTTAAATAATTTAGCTGTACGGTGAAAGGAACTCAGCAATCCCACTTCTATTACATTTACTGCAGGCAATACAACCCTTGTTACAAATGGGTGATTGGAGATGATTATATGCTGTAGAGTAACATGAACTTTTTTGCAAGAAGTTTGACTGTGATATTAGCTATGGTGTGTCCTGCAGTTTTTTTTTGAGCAGGGAAGTGAATGAAAAACAAAATGTTCCCTAGTGTGCTATAAAAACGATCCAGAATTATGTGATTTCATAAAGTAAGATTCTGCAAGTTAACACAAGTCAGAATAATCATTTTGTTTATATAAGATAAATCAGGGCAAAAGGAAATTAAGCTTGCCCAAACACAGGTACATATAAAGATATAGATTTAAGGTACCACAGTATGGCCTATCATGGTTATCACCCTGACTGCACAGTTGATATATTCTGTTTTTTGGTTATGAACTGTTCAGGCCAGTTTTAAATATCAGATTACTGTCCCAGCCCAGTGACCACATAATCTGTTTAGCTAATCCTCAACCAAACTACCCTTAAGTAGAAGCATTGTTTTATCAGGCCCTTCTTAAACTTCCTCTATCATGCCTATCCTTTTTTAAAATGTACCCATAGTGTACCTTTCCTGAATGTAGAGTATTTGAAAACATCCTCTCTTGATCATGCTTTTAATGATTTTGTAAAATATTCTTGTATCTGCACTAAACCTTCTGTTTTCAAGTACTACCATGCTTGGCACATTTATCACATGTTCCTAGTTTTAAATGTAGCCCACCCCTACCCGCTGTCTAGGGGTATGATTGTGGAATGTCCATGGGGAGTAGGAACCACAATAGAAATTACAAAAGATGACTTACAATTTTGATTCCTCATGCCTGTGGTGCAGATCCCATCAATGGGTGCTGGGCTAGGAGGCAAACTTGATCAGCAACACTTTAAAATCAGGAAGACAGTGAAATAAAGTCCAAACAGCAGTTATAAGCAACCTGGATCTTTTAATAAAACTTGAATTCTCCATGGATCAACAACTTGACACACAGTATCCCACTGGGGGAATGTCCACTGGGCCCAGGGGCTCTTATGATCAAAGTTCAAGCAAAGTCCATAGTCCTGAAGGCAGCGTCCATATTGCGGGGCATTGTACTGATAATCCCAATTAACTAGGTAGCATACATTTCACATTTCAGGCAGATTTCTACCCTTATGCTCCCATGAGTTCACTATCCTGTCACCTCATAGCCAGTGATTCTCCAAATGGCATCTTCTTCCCTTGGCACACTCTTGGAGGACTGCCACACTGAACTATGGATGGCACATCTTCTTCAGTGCCTCATATACTACAGTATTTTCCCATGATCAGTTCTTAAACCCCCAGTTTTATGTATTCACTTCAGGCCTGAGGTCCCCTCCAGTCCTTGCTCCATTCAAATTGAAGGGAGCATCTGGCTGCACCCCCCCCCCCAATGAATATGTAGTCCATGATCTCTTTTTCTCTCTACCCTCTGCACTTTATCAGGCCTCAAACTCGGGCTCAGTTCTCACAGCTGAGGTCCAGAGATATCCCCTTCCCTTTGTTCTGCCTCTTGCCTTGCCTCCATGTCCCTCCTCACACTCTTAACACTCTAACCAAAAGGGTGGGTTAGAAACATATAGAAACATAGAAGTTGACGGCAGATAAGGACCGCAAGGCCCATCCAGTCTGCCCATTTCTTTTTCTACCTTATAAATGTGCCATCGGCCTTTGCTCTGTCAGTGGCCTATCTATTCATACTCATTTGTATTGCTCCCTTATGCCTATCCCATGCCTGTTTGAAGCCCTGCACTGTATTCATAACCACCATTTCTTGAGGTAAGCCATTCCATGCATCCACCACCCTTTCTGTGAAAAAGAATTTCCTCACATTCCCCCTTAATTGGCCCCCCTCTAATCTCATGCTGTGTCCTCTTGTCCTGCTATTTTTCTTATATTTAAAGATGTTAGACTCTTTCACCTTGTTAATGCCCTTAAGATGTTTGAATGCCTCGATCATATCACCTCTTTCCCTCCTTTGCTCAAGGGTATACATGTTGAGCTCTGTTAATCTGTCCTCATATGTCTTCTGATGCGGTCCCTGCACCACTTTGGTTGCCCTTCTCTGAACTGCCTCAATTTGGTTAGTGTCCTTGTGAAGGTGTGGCCTCCAATACTGCATGCAGTACTCCAGATGGGGCCTAACCAGTGTCTTGTAAAGAGGGATTATTACCTCCGTCTTACGACTTGTGATACCCCTACTAATACACCCTAACACCCCCCTAGCCATACCTACTGCTTTAGAGGTCTGCTTGGATGATTTCAGGTCATCAGTGATGATGATGCCCAAGTCTCTTTCTTCCTTTGTGACTGCTAGCAACTCTCTCCCATCCTATAGGTGGCTTCAGGTTTCTCTTCCCTATGTGCATGATCTTGCACTTCTTTGCATTAAATCCCAGTTGCCACTCTTCTGACCATTTTGCTAGTTTATCCAGATCTCTTCTCATTCTGCCCACCCCATCTGGATCATCTACTCTGTTGCAGATCTTGGTGTCATCTGCAAACAGACAAGCCTTACCCTCTAGTCCATCTGCAAGGTCACTAATGAAGATGTTGAAGAGGACTGGCCCCAGGACTGATCCCTGAGGTACCCCACTTGTGACTTGCATCTCTTCTGACTATATACCATTTACCACCACTCTCTGTTTTCTGCCCGTCAACCAGTTTGCCACCCAGTTGATCAACTTCTGACCCACCCCGAACCTACCCAGCTTATTTATCAATCTTCTATGTGGAACAGTGCCAAAATCTTTGCTGAAGTCAAGGTAGGCGACATCAACTGCTTCCCCTTGGTCCACCACTCTGGTTACCCATTCAAAGAAATCTATGAGATTAGTTTGACAGGACCTTCCTTTTGTAAACCCATGCTGTCTTGGATCCTGTGCCCCTATGGATTCCAGGTGTCACACTATCCTTTCCTTAAGGAGTGTCTCCATAATCTTGCCCACTACTGAGGTAAGACTGACTGGTCTGTAGTTCTCTGCCTCCTCCCTGCTGCCACTCTTGTGGAGTGGGATCACTTGAGCCACTCTTGTGGAGTGAGATCACTTGAGCCCTTCTCCAGTCTTCTGGGACCTCTCCTGAGCTCAGAGACTCACTAAAGTGTTCTGCTAGTTCCACCTTTAGCTCCTTAAGTACCCTGGGATGTATGCCATCAGGTCCCATTGCCTTATCTACCCTAAGCTTAGCAAGCTCTTGTAGGACCCTTTCTTTTGTGAAGGGAGTAGTGCTCACCTCCCTCCCACCTGTGTCCATGATGCTAGGCTGTGGGCCCTGCCCTACCTTCTCTTCAGTAAATACTGAACAAAAGTATCTATTTAGGATAGATGCCTTTACAGGATCCTCCTCCTCATGTGCTACGTTTTCTCCATTAAGCTTAGCAATACCCTCTCTGGACTTTCTCCTTTCACTAATGTATCTATAGAAAGTCTTGTCACCTTCTATTACTGTTTGTGCTAGTGTTTCCTCAGTTTGGGACTTTGCCTGCCTTACTGCCTTCCCTGCTTCCCTTAGGGCAGTTTGGTATGCCTCCCTATCTTCATCCCGCTGTGTTCCCTTATATTTTCTGAAGGCCAGCCTTTGGCTCTGACCTTTCTGCAACTGTATTTGAGAACCAAAGTGGCTTCCTTCTTTTGCACTTCCTTTTCTGTCTAACACAATGGGATGTTGCTTCAAGTATTGCACCCTTAATGCTTGCCCACTTTGCCTGTACCCCCTCACCTGTATTTCTTTTTGCCAGGGCTAGCTTAACTCTGTTGGCCATCGTATCAAAGTCAGCTCTTCTGAAGTCCCATATTTTCACCTTGGAATGGGATGATTTAGATGTAGTAGCCAAATTTAACCATACCATGTGATGGTCACTGGCCCCCAGGTGACCTTCTACCTGGAGATCTGTGATCCCTTCCCTGTTAGTCAGTACTAGATCTAGGATAGCCCTGTCTCTTGTGGGTTGCTGTACCAGTTGTTTGAGGCCCTCCCCCTGCAAGGTATCTACTATGTGTCTAGTTCTGGCAGATGTTCCTGCTGGTATTGAGTATTGGGGTTGCATCTCATACTCTTTTTAAAGCTTTGCACCCTCTGCAATCTTCCAGAGCACCTACCAGCCACCCAATCAGGTAACTTGGCAAGGAGTGTGCAACTCCTCTCCTGCCCAGGCCTAGAGAAGCTCAGGTTGCCTAACCATGAAGGTGGACTATCTCTCCACTAAAGAATAGAAAAGGGGCCCCTAGAGCTTGACTCTCCAAATTCACTCGAGCTTACCATGGCCACCAACCATCCTGGGCCCTCAGGGCAGATTGCCTACATACTGAGGGAGTGGTGTCCCAGCAAGCAATAATACCCAAAAATCGTGGGCAGTATTGGGCAATACTGGACCAACTTATAGCCCCTGGAAGGTCCCGTATTGCCCATACAGCCCACTCTGGAGGGTATTATTGCGCTTAGAAAATGGGCTAAATGTAAAGGTTTTTTTTTACATTTAAGAATTATAAAAATAAAAAAATAAAAAATTATTACAAATTACCTTGAAGTTGCTTTGTTAATAAAATAGTCCCGCTACTGGTATACTTACCAATATTTACCAGTAGAGGGCACTGCAGCTTTTTTTTTGTGGCTTGCTTACTGCTGTGTAGGATATGTCCATTCTTGCCTCTTGAAACATCATTCCCTCCCCCCAATATGGTTGGCAGAAGTGTGATCAGGGAAACGGACTGAAGGAGTTAGCAGTAATGCCATCAGTTTTGTTTTGTTAAAAAAAAAGACATGCAAATGTTTTCGTGGAGTTGGGGTGACTGCCAGAGACAGAATTTACATAGTGCTGTATGCAAGTAGTGCTGAGCACACCATGTGCTAGAGCTACTCATTTAAAATGAAATAACTTTGTTTTACTATTTTCCAAGAACTGTGCCAGAGTGGGTCTGTTATACTGGAGGGTGTCATGTCTTATCTGCTTGTGGGGCTGTTGGTGGCAGTTGTTTTTTGTTGGAAGCAATCAAGTGTACGAGTCACCGATGATGGGGATAACTCTGTGCTCCAGTGGCAAAGCAGGTCTCGATGGGGGAATAGAAGGAGCTGCGGAGACTAGTGCTACATTAACTGGCACTTCAAACTTGTTTTTCATTTTGTCTACTGTTAGCTGAACCTGTGTTTTTATAAAACAGGTGGGACCAAAGGATTGTAGTGGGGCTGTGGCATGGTTTGGCTGTGACAGAACGAGCGAGTGAGCAAAAGATGGCTGGGGGAGTCCCTTGCTGACGTGGAAACAAATGCAGCTGTTTCACTGGAGAGCATGGTTCATTCCCGCACCCACAGGTACTAAAATATCACTAAAAGAAATGTACTGTGGCTAGCAATGAGCCCTGCTGATTTTGTGTGACAAATGGTTAAGGAGCTGATACTGAATCACCAATGTCTCTCATTAAGCCACAAAAAAAAATGATGGTGGTTTCAAATTGACTGGGTGTTTTGGGCCAATGAAGAAGCAGGATGGGCACAGGGATAGCTGAGTGGTTGGGTGGCACTGGTACTTTTTATTTCCCAGTCTCTACTGATTGATACCAGACTGGTTAGCTGGTGGCCTAAGCCAGTCAGCTTTAGGGATTTCCTCAACCCATTTTCTAAGGTCTAATGTCTATTAGCCCTATCCATACTAATTAACTAAGTCTGCTTTAACATTGACTATTTTACTGCTGCCCATTACCCAAACTTCTTTTGCTTCATACACCTCTGCATAATAGGACACCTGTTCATTAACAATTGAAATTGATAAATTGAAACAGCATAAATGGCCCAGCAGGGCTCATGATTATTATAACAATGATTCAAACAGTTCAGCAATTCAATCCAAACATTGCAATAAGTCAAGCATTGTTATTTTTTTTTCAAAAGGCATGCATTGTAAACAGGAAACTATTATCAGTCCCAATAACTGTACCCTTGTGATTAAGTACAAATCAAAAACATTAACAAATATTGCCACCTTCTCCAGTCCCAATTCACTTGCTCTGTCTTCCCCTTCACCAAGCCTATGCTCTAGACAGTCTCGGTGCACCAACATTGATCGGGCCTGTCTTTTCACAAAGATCTCACTTCTGGCCAGCAGAAATGTCAAAAGTACTTACAGAGGTGCAGTCCATTGCAAGCTCAGGTGCATTATCCACGGTCACTCAAATGGGTATTGGTACAGTGGGGGAAGGGAAACTTTGTTTTCATGGCTGGCACAGATGCTGTCTCTAATGACCAAAAGACTCCTCTGATCAGATACACCCCAACAGAATGGCAAGCGGTGTTCAGTCGCACACTCCTTTTTGCAATGGGGTATAATCCCTGGTGCAATATGCAGCAGATTTCCTTGCACTTGTATATTCCTCACATGTTCTTGCCATGCGTCCTCTTCTGCCACTCCAGCAAGGCACAAAATTCCTCTCATTGTCACAAAATTCCACAACTCGCCAGTGTCATTTTGTATTCAAAATGTTTAAAACAACTTGTCCACATCAGTCCATAACTTCACCCAGCCATCACCACGGGGTCATTTTTATTCATTTATCTGTTTATTTATTGATTGATTGAGTTATTGGTGACTTTGTTAACCAGGTAGGGTGCACTGGTCCAAGTGACCATTTCAAGGCATGACCCGGGCCTAGTAGTCAGAAGTAGATAGCAGCCTAAGACAAGTATGAAACAACATCTTTAGGTAGAGATACAAATACAGAGTATACAAAAGTACAGGCAGGATGAACTGTCAAATATGGTTAACAATCAGTCAGATTGAGATACAGCCCAGTAGGGGAGACAGTACAGTTGTTCAAATTAACAGTACAGTTGTTCAGATTCAAGTACAATGGTAGCAAAGAAGTTAGCTGCACTGAAGTTGCACAACAGGAAGTTAAGCCTATTCCCAACCCACACCCTCCAGACACTGAAAGCGTCTAGGACAAGCAAAAGCAATAGCAACATCAGAGGGAGAGGGGGAGGTGGATAGGGATCCAGACCAGTGGTAGAGGTGGGAGTTACCTGGGGGAACAGGTGCAGCTGTCTCTAATGAGGAACCAGGATTTAAGGTTAAGTTTAAAGGTATGAAGCATGGTGGGTGATCTGAGTGGGGGCAGGCAGCCTGTTCCATAGCAGGGGGGCCACAGCTGATAGGGATTTCCCACCCATGTTAGTGGCAGTCCATGGCATTTCAAGGGGAGGGACAGAAAAGGAGCATAGATATCTAGGCAAGGTACAGGGTGTGAAAAAGGTAGATAGAGGGGAAGTAGGACAGCATCTAATGCAAGTGTCAATGAGGCAGCCTAAGGTGAAATGAAAGTGACCTTGCAGAGAGAGCTAATTTAGGAAGCGCTATAGGTCACAGTGGTGGGTGGAGTCGAGGATGGACAGGACAAAATGGCAGATGCTGTTGTAGACAGTCATGAGTCATGTCCAAAGGGTATAGAAAACATGAGAGTAGACTGGTGAGCAGTAGTCCAGGATGGTGAGGAAGTTACCTCTTGCTATGGCAATGCAGGCCTCAGGGGTCAGGAGAGGTAGAACTTGATATGTTGCACAGAGTTTCTGATTTATCCTGGGGACCAAAGAGTTAACATGGTCAGTGAAAGAGAGGGAGGGGTCAAGTGTGACCCCAAGGTATTTGAAGGAGTGGATGGTTTTGAGGTCAAGGCCACTGGGGTGTGGACAAGGAGAGAAGAGTTGGTTTTGTGGGCTCTGTTGAGGAAAGGTTTTAACCCAAACAGCATAGCCTTGGTCTTTTTGGCATTAACTATCATCAGGTTGTCAGAGAACCAATTATAGGCAGCACAGTAGTTCAGAGTGAGGACAGAGGATAAGTGGGGGATAGATTTGTCACTGTGGTATAGGACCAGATCATCTGTGCAAAGGAGGGATTTGCAGGAGAAGCTGTCCAATGCAAGGGTGTTGACGAAAATGGTGAAGAGAAGAGGGCCCAGGATGGAGCCCTAGGGTACCTCGGAGGAGACGGATACGGCGGGAGAGGTGGAGAAACCTATGCAGACATATTCGGAGTGGCCGGTGAGGTAGCTCCGAATTCACTGCGAGGTTTCCTTGGAGGATCCAATCATATTCAGTTTGGAGAGGAGGAGAGAGTGGTTTACCAGATCTAAGGCTTTTGATGGATCTACAAATACAGTGCCGGTGGCCTTCTCTTGATCTGTATTTGTACGGATATGGTCAGTGAATAGGACAAGGGCAGTGGAGGTGCTGTGGTACTGGCAGCAGTCATGTTACTGGCTGCAAAGGATATCATATTTGGAAATGTAGTCCAAGAGTTGTTGATGCACGACTTTTTTGAGGATTTTACTTTAGTTAGGGAGGATGGATATTGCTCGGTAGTTATCAGGGAGTGGGGGATCACCTGTTTTGAATATAGGAATGACCTTGGCAGTTTTCCAAGGATGAGGCATAGACAAGATGGTCAATGGTAGATTGAGAATGAAGGTGAGGGGTTTGGCGATGGCAGGGGCCATAATTTTGTGAGCACAGGGGAAAGACCATAAGAGCCTGGACTACCATGGTTTGGTAGTCCCTGGAGGAGTTTAAGGGTATCATTTGGGAAGATTACCTTGAAATGGAAAGAGGGATGGTGGGGAGGAGGTGGAGCAGACTGAGAGGAGCCAGGGCGTGCTGGGTGCCCAGCAGGGTTGGGGGGATTGTTGCTGGCATTTTAGTATATAAAGACACCCCCAAACATCCCAGATGATCCCACACTTGTAGCCCACCCCTCCCTGATATCTAGGGGTATGATGGTAACTGTCCATGGGGAGGTGGGACCACAGCATAAACTGTAAAAGATGACTTATGTTTTTGACTCCTTGGGCCTGGGTTGCAGACTCCATCTATGGGTGCTGGGCTAGGAGGCAAATTTGATTAGCAACACTTTAAAATCAGGAAGGTATTGAAATAAAGTCCAAACAGCAGTTGTACACAACTTGGATCCTTTAATGAAACCTGAGTTCTCCATGGATCAACAACTTGACAAACAGAATCTCACTGGGGAAATGTCCACTGGGTCCAGGGGCTCTTTAGATCAAAGTCCAAGCAAAGTCCATAGTCCTGGAAGCAGTGTCCATAGTGTGGTGCTAGTACTAATGACCCCAATTAACTAGGCAGCATATATTTCACATTTCAGGCAGATTTCTATCTGTATGCTCCCATGAGCCCATTGACATCTCATCTCAGGGCCACTGATCCTCTCAACAGCATCTTCCTCTCATGGCACACTCTTGGGTGACTGCCCCACTGAACTACGGGAGACACATCCCCTTTCCTGCCTCAGATACTATTTTCTCCTGATCAGTTTTCAGACTTTAGACTACACCAGATGAGACATAAGGACTTATACAGAGATAGAATCACCTCCTAATCTTAGTAGGGAAATTTCACTGTTTAAATTCTCTGCATTTCTCTTCTAGGAACTTTGGCGCACAGCCATCACTTATCATCTTAGCTCCTGTACCAAAGTTCCATGGAAAGCTCTGGGCACTCCTCAGGCTATTAGCTCCACCTGCTGTGCCTCTGCAGACTGTTTATTGACCACCACAAAAGCATGGATGCCATCACCAGGGAGGGTGCACATGGGGTCTGCAGCTTCTTGGAACAACAGCAATGGGGAGTCATGGGACCTCATCTTATACAATGTGAGCTATGAAAGCAGTCACCAATATGTCTGGCCCACCTATTCAGTCTTCTTGAAGCCTGCCAGCCAGTGATGAAACGTTGGCATGCCATAGAGATTTTAAAATAGGGACACACTGGCCCATCTGTACAGCAGTAGTGCTACTGCTGGTAATGTCAGGTGCCTGGATTCAGAAATGAGCTCCCATAACTGTAGGCCAGACAGGGTGAGGAAGACTGAATATCCCAGAGGATGGTCTCTCTCTCTCTCTCTCTCTCTCTCTCTCACTCTCTCTCTGGAAAGGGAGGGTAGCTTTTAAAGTTACAACATTGGCACCTGGGTCCCCACACCTGGGTGACCACAGGTAGCAGAGCAGGGGTAGTTCAGCATGAAGGAGGACATCAGACAGGCTTCATCTGACATGCTCTGCATGCACAAGTATTGATCTCCCTGTACGCCAATGTGCCTGGGGCAGGGAACAAGAACAAGGAAACAACCTGTCTCAAACAAGTTGAACCTGGGCACACTCAGGCTCCAACCCCACTACTGTCTGCTCCTCTCCACAGCATGGGAATCCCTGACTCTGTACTTAGAAGGAGGAGGAGGAAGTTTGGATCTTGCTTGGCCAGGCCCCACCATGGGGGGATGCGGTGGCAAGCTCATGGTGTTGAATAGGGAGAGGAGGTAACTGTGAGAGATGTGGGTGGAAGTGGCATTGTCTGACTTGGGATAAGCAGGCTTAGATAGTATAAAGGACATAAAATGTAAATTATGAAAACAGGGACTATAGGAGCCAGGATATCAAGTTTCAAGTTTATTGAATTACAAATGTGTATCATAGAAGTATAACACATATACAAACTTATTTCAAATCCATCATACCATAAAATAGAGCAGATGTTTATATAAAACCCCTAAAATGTAAATACAGTTAATCAATTCTCACCTTTAATAATCTATGGGCTGCAATAGTAAATTTTGCAACACTATACAAAACTGCAGTATCCTCTGTATTTAAAAGAAATCTTAATTTCTCTTCTTCGGTTTTATTGTTAATTTTAGACAGATGTTGCTTAAGCTATTGATCTCTTAGATTATTCAAATTTGTCTAGCAAAATATGTGTTCTGTTCCATTTCCCTGGGCAATCACCCTTACAGTCTAGGCCCGTTCCATATATATTTCAACTCATAAATCCAGAGGACACCTCAGCATTCACATTAAATCTTCAATTGGTCAGAGTTTTGTAATGAAGATTTTCCTCACATTTAAATATATATGCCTCTCTTTTATGTATATTTTTAAGAATTTTATAAATTTGAAAGTTATTAGATGAAGAGAATCTTCATATATCATTCTATTTTGCTATGTCCTATATTCTACCTATCACAATATCATAAAGCTCTTCCATATTTGTATTAAAATCTATGTTTGCAAAGGTAACCAATCACATTTTCCTAAGTAGGATATCTAATTCTTTCATCCAGGACCAATTTTTAAATGTAATATTTCCTTATGTCATGGGTTAGACTATCTTCCCAACATTCATAAAAAATAGAATTTCCATTCTTATTATTACATATTTTAAGAAAGTAACAAAACTGCCTTATTATTTCACTTGTTACTATTGATATATTACCTGTTTCTGCCCTTAAGAACTCTGCTGGTATAATCTGGGGCAGATTTAGTGTAAACCTAATATATGGCATTTGTATTGGCTATAGGATGTCAACATCCTTATTTTTCCCCAAACCTCAGTACCATACAATAAAGTTGAATCAACCTCCATTTTATGTGTTTTAATAAGGCAGTAGCCAATTTATTTATATATTCTCTGGACAACTTATTAATAGCAAAAACCAGTTGCCTTCTCTTTTTCTTGACTTTCTTCTATATGTAATCTCCATTTTTTTATTATGCTATGTAACACAAAGATAGGGATAACTATGAACTTGTTCAGTCTCATTATCATATATTTTCCAGCATAAATTTTTAATTATTTATTCACTAACAACATTTTTATTTCATCAGCATTTATTGATAATTGTAACTCTTTTAAACCCATAGAAATACAGGTCAAGGCCTTTTTAGGCCATTTGCTCAACCTGATACCAGCAGAGCATCATCTGCATATAAGAGTACATTAAGTTTAGTTTTCCTAACATTTGGAGCATCTGTTTTCACCATATCTATTCCATGTACAGTTTGGTCTATATAGATGTTAAATAGCAGAGGTGTTAATAGACACTCTTGTTTTACACCCTTATTTACTTTCAATGTATCAGTTAACTTGCCATCTTTAGAATATCTAATTTGAACATAGGTACCCATATATAATTTTTTAATGAGAGTGAGTAATTTAATGTCAATACTGAAAGCAGTTAGAATATTCCACAGAATATTCTTATTCTCATTATGGAATGCTGATGATGTATCTATAAATGTAAAACATAAGGGATTTTTTCTTAAATGAGGCTTTCTTTTTTTTTCAATTCAAAGTTTATTACATTTTTTCACAATTACAGAGAGAAGATCTGCTGTTACACACATGTACGAAACATACACCTATACATAGTTATGAAATCAGATCAACTCTCCCCTCCCTCCCCACCCTACACCCCCTCCGTTCACACAGAGTACAACTATATAGTGGAAAGCTATCTAAGAAAAAATGAGTAACCCTCAGGGTCTCTGAAGAGAATACAGAGTAACGAGAGGGCCCCATCTCTTGAAAAATTTCTGAGACTGATTATGTAGACTGGCAATTGCCTCTTCCAGATGAAGATTGGCCAACAGTTACTGTAACCATTCACTATAAGAAATATCAACTGTATCTTTCCAAAGCCTCAAGACCAGCTTTTTAACTGACATGGCAATGTGATACTTTCTATTGGTAACACAAATAGAGGAATGCTCCCCTAGGATACAAATTTCAGGAGTAAATAGATCTCATAAACCCAAAAGGGGGTTGATTCTCTGTTTGATGATGGTCCAGAGGGGAACTATCTTGGGACATGTCCAAAATATATGAAATAGGTTATCCTCACCCCGCAGACATCAAGTGCATGTAGGTGAATGGAGAAGACCCAATTTAGCAATGTTCTGAGGTGAATATTAAAGGTTGTGCAAGATTTTAAATTGCATTAATCGGAGCCTGACTTGTATCATAAACATTTGACAGCTCTTCCATAAAGAGGGCCAGAAAAATTCTTGATTGGGAAAAAAAGGGATCCAAAAGTGAGTTGGGCCAAGGCTGTGAGGCCATTTCCAGTTATGAAGTACTTCATACATTCTAGAGACAGCATGGGAAGGCTTGCAAGGGGGACTAAATCTGTCAAGTGGGAAAGATTTGGTGATACCGTGGGACTGCTCCAAAGAGTCCTATTATTAAATGCCATAATTGGAATATTTTAAAAACAGCCGAATTCGGGATAAGGGTGTTCTTTAAAATTTTGGGAGAGGTTAATCATGTGCCATCTGCCTTCAAAAAGAAGGAGAGAGGACCATCCCTTATGTGTGAGATCCATCTCATTTGAAGCAGCTTGCCATCAATTTTGAGGTTAGGGTTTCCCCACCAGGACAGGGATAGATTCATGGTAGGTTTATATCTTAAAAAGAAGCAAAGTTAGCAGTTAATTCTAATAGACAATTCCAGGGGGGTATTTTTCAATGCTGGCAGTAAAGAACTTAAATTAACATGCACTAGTAAGTTTGGAGATAGTCCATGAATTTGTATTAAAGTACATTCTATTTTAAGCCCTACTGGTGAAAAGGGATGCGGCAGTGAGAGCTGTTCCGATGACAACCATCTTAGATATTTATTTGCATGGCTTACCCAGTAGTAAAGACCTACAGTAAGTGAGGTAAATGAAGTCCCCCTTTCAATTTTGGTGCCGAAAGCTTATCATAGGCTATCAGGGGGTTTCTTATCAGCTCAAATAAAAGCTGAAAGCATTTGATGTATCTTTTTATACTATGCCAAAGGCAACCAGACGTTCAAAAGACTGAATGGGTAGAATAACCGTGGGAAAATATTCATTTTAATAATGTTGATTTTTCCCCAGAGAGAAAGAGGAAGTGACGCCCATTAAGTCCTGATTAATAGTGGAGATTATTGGGTCGAGATTTAATTTTGCTAATTTATTCAGGTCTCTAGACAGATTTATCCCCAGGTATGTTAATGAGTTGGTTTGCCAGCATAGAGGCAACTAGTTTTAGTACTTTATGATTCAAGGGAAAACCACTGTCTCGTCTCTATTTAATTTATAGTAGGACATGGAACTAAATTCATCTAGGATGGTCAGTAAGGCAGGTATAGAAGTATTGGGCTGGGATAATTGAAGAAGCAAGTCATCTGTGTATGCCAAGACTTTAACAGTTTGCCGATGGATGGTTATACCTTGAACATCTGGACTCACTGTGATCCTCCGAATAAGAGCTTCTAAATAAATGGTAAACAGCAGGGAAGATAATGGACAACCTTGTCTAGTTCTGGCATGGAGTGTAAAAGAATCAGACAGCAGTCCATTGCAAACAACCTGTGTTGTAGGAGATTTATATAATACTCCTATCCATTTTATAAACAGAGGGGGAAATGCAAATGCTGCTAGTGATTGGGACAAAAAATTCCAATTGACCCTATCAAATGCCTTCTCAGCATCCAGGGAGACCAAAACAGCAGGGAAATCAGCATCCCTAGAAGCTGAGAAGACATGCGCAAGGGTTCTGAGATGATCAATCGAGGATCTACCTTGCATGAAGCCTACCAGTTCCAGGCCTATAATATTTAACAAGATTTGGCTCAGATGGCTTGCTAGGAGTTTCATTAGGATTTTAAGGTCTTGATTCAAGAGGGAAATCAGACTATAACTTTGGACTCTATTGAAGGGTTTACCTTCCTTGAGTATTAAGGTAATTAGGGCTTTGAATAAGGATCCATCCGAGGCCTTTCCAGAAAGAATATGATGAAATAGGGAAAGAAGGGATGGCACTAGTTGTTGAGCAAAAATGTTATAAAAATTAGAGGAAAATCAATCCAGATCAGGTGCCTTGTCCGAGGGAAAGTTTTGGATAACTCTGAGTATCTCTTCTAAAGTGATGGAAGCAACTAAAGAAGTTTTCTGTGAGTCTGAAAGCGAAGGTAAAAAAGAGCATTCTAAATAGGAATTTAGTTGCGGCAAAGATGGGGGATTATCCATGGAACTATATAATTTTGCATAGTAACTCCTAAATTCGGCAATTATGTCCGACAGGGAGGATATCATTATCTTGGGAATGAATTGCTACAATTAGTTTATGAGATTGTAGCTGTCTTGAGTTTGAGTACCAAGAGGTGGCCCACTTTTTCCCCCTGATCTATGTGAAGGGACTGAGTTTTCAAAATGGTGAGTTCAACTTTTTCCCTTAATAGATTCCAATATGAGTCTTTGAGTTTCACTAGGTATTCCCTAGTTTGGTCCGAGGATTGGGGGGATAAGTCATGTTCCATGACATGAGTTTGGGATAACAAATATTTTAGCCATTCATCCTGAGTTCTTTTTTTTTTTGGCTGCCAGACCAATCAGCAGGCCTCTGAGATATGCTTTTAGGGAGCACCATTCAATATCTGATTTTCCAGTAGAGCCAACATTAACGTCAATAAAGAAAGTAATATGATCGAATATATATGTCAGGTGATCTGGGATCTTCAGTAGTTGGTTGTTGATCTTCCATCTCCCATCTGCCTTGGGAAGGGAAGAGAAGTAAGAGAGATCAAACAAGAAACTGGTGAGTGATCAGAAAGTGGGCCAGAGAGAATGGCGGAGTCTAAGACTCCAGGGATTAAGGATTGGGAAATAAGCAGATAATCAATACGGAAGGATGAATGATGTACCAGGGATGTAAAAGTAAATTCTCTCTCTACAGGGGATGAAGGGTATGCCAAATATCTGTCAATCCAACACCATCTAACAAATCTCAGAGTGCCAGCTGTGCAGGGGAAAGCCTTTTGCATGGATTTTCTGAGTGGTCTATTTGTGGGTCAGAAACTAAGTTCAGATCACCCCCTATGATGAGGTTAATATGTAAAAATGTTGAGAGGATATTAAGAATATGCATGAAAAAGCTGGGTGTGTCAATATTGGGGTGATAGATACTACCCAAGATAATTTCTCTGGTATAGAGCATATCCCTTAAAAATATATTGTCCTTCAGGGTCTGCTATAGTTTGGCTAGGGGAAAATGGTATGGATCTTTGCAATAGAATCAGGACTCTGTGGCTTTGGGTGTTGCCCTCTACCATGAAGTATTGACCCATCTGCTGTCTACGTAATTTCATGGCCTCAGAATTAAGTAAATGGGATTCCTGGATGAATACAATGTCTGCAGTCAGGAGATTTAGCTGTTTAAATATCTGATACTGTTTAACTTTATGTCTGGCACCCCTCACATTCCAAGTAATTATTTTCAGTGTCCCAGCCATGGTAAGTTGTAGACTGGTCAAAGCATTGGCCAAACATCCAACATTTCTCCCTACCAAGTGTCTCTGTGTGAAGTAAACCCCCCTCCTCCCTCCTCCAATCCCAAATGAACTATCCAGATATTTGTTGGACTATAAAGATATAAAACCCTATCCCATCCCACCCTCCCTCCCTTTCTACTGCAGTTCACCTTCTGCATCATGCCCCAAAACATTTCTCTCCTCTCCAGCCACCCTAACAAAACCTAACTATATAGAGTTGTAAAGATAACAATTAACACCTACTGTACATATCAATAAACTAATAGAGCAAGTTACCTTAACTGGAGAGGTTGAAGGTGTAAGATTATTAGTCGACAAATAGCTCTCCAATTGATTAATAAATTTATACATCATAGTAAATAAACCAAAAAGCCAGCAATTTACTAAGACTACTGGTAGAGTTAACCCACTCATATAACAAGATGATCTAGACTTATCTAAGAGGAAAAAACAAAACAAGAAATAAGCTTTGCCTGCTTTTTACATCTCAGCAGTTAATTTTAACATTAGAGGAAGCAGTTCCCAATCAACAAGGCAAATGAAAAGTAGGAAGTGCTAGTAATATATCGCAACTGAGAAAATTAACATATGCCCCAACAACCGAGTACCAAATGTAACACTCAACTTCCCCAGCACTTTAGTCCACCTTGTTAACAAAATAAAATAAAATAAGCAGGACACTTTAGAAAATAAGCAGTACTTATCTACAATGTAAATGAAGGTCTTGCCTGACGCTGCGAAGATACAATTCACTGACATGTCTCTGAGGCTGGGAAAGACTAAACGGGCAATACGGATCAAAACAGTTTGGTAAGCCAGCCGCAATTAAGCTGGAGGGCTTGCATTTGTAATCGCGGAGCCCCATCTGGTAGTGACAGCATGGAAATGCCAAAGGGAGAATCCTACACTGGGACGATTCTTCACTGATGTAAAAATTATACCATAACTTTGACCAGGCACATATCTCCATATTGGAGAAGTTGGAAAGGTTCCCAGATGTACGAGAGGGAGTCAGTAGCCCAATGAAAGACCAGCAGAGGTATGTACGAAGCCAGAGGCTTGTAAGACTTGCTAGAAGTAAAACCGGACTTACTACCCCTAATCAAAGAAAACCATGTCATGATGGCGTTACAGTCAGGGGTTCTTGAATAAATCAGGAAAGGCAAATTTCAAATGTGTAGAAGCAGATTTAGGGTCTTCGAAGGCGGTCCAGGCTCCCGTGATTAGGACTTTCAGTTTTGCTGGATACACCATCCGGAACTTAATGCCAGCAGCAATTAGCTTGACTACCACTGGATGGAGTGCCTTTCTTTTAAGAAGGACTGAAGCTGGGAGATCCTGGGCTATCCTCAGACGTTTCTTTCCCCAAATTACTTCTTGAAGCTCCTTAATTGTTTGTAGAAGTGCTGTTTTTCCAAGAAGTTAAGAAAACAGAAAATAGTGCAAAGAGGGGCATAAGGCGTTGGTTTTGGGCACAGCACTCTATGCACTCTTTCTATGATGTACAGTACTTAGCACCAAAGGGAGAGGGACCCACCAATTTCTCCACCAGTTTCTGAATAAATATAATCGTGTCATGCCCCTCTTCTCCTTCAGGGAGACCAATGATGACTACATTATTTTATCCTACTACATCCTTTCAGGTCCTCCACTTTTAATTCAATGTTTGCCCAGGTGTTATCTGTAGGTGGCATGTTTAGGGTCAAGCTTATCATGACATTTCTCGAGGGAGAATAGCCTAGCTGAGTTGTCTGTGGCTCTTTGCAAAACTTCATCCAGTTCTGAATTAAGAGAGCTGAATTCGGAGACCAGAGTGTGGAGGTCATCCCTGAATGGCTTAAATTCCTCCACAAACCATTGCAAGGTAAGTGGTTTACTGTCTACATAGGAGGGACTGGCGCCAAGGTTGAGACTAGTGGCCCGTGGCTTCTTTGGGACCTTTTCAGGTGTCACAGTTGGCGTGCATTTAGGTAGACTTTTTTTCATATCCATCTCCATTCTGGTTCTCAGAATATATCCCAGAGTGGTCCTATGATGTTCCAACTTGTAGATGAGTGTGCTGTGATGCTCAGGTAGTGTGATTTAGTGAATTAAATTAATATTATTGGAGCAGGTGGCTGGAGCTCTATAGAGAGCCTGTTACATGGCAAGGTGCATCACTGGAAATCAAAATGAGCCTTTCTAATCAGATGGTCTAATGTAAACAATCAACTGTGGCATGTTTCTCCCTAAATCCAAATTGTCTGTTAGATAAAATACTATTTTCTGTCACTCAGTTAGTCAATTCTTGTAATAAAATATGTGAGAATATTTTTGCAGAGTAATTGGTATATAATTGGATAGTAATTTTTTTACCTCTTTTGTAATGTTGCACTATTTCTGCCACTTGCCATGATTTTTGGCATTTCTTTTGTCTCAATACTTTGTTGGAATAATTTATAAAAAAAAAATACTGCTCCACCACTTTATATTATATTGGTAAAATTCTGCAGGGATGCCATCCATTCCCGGTGCTTTGTTCTTTTTTTTGTACACATATTTATTTATTTATTTAGTTATTTATTGAAACAATCAGATTACAACTTTTGAGTCAGAGACTAATTTCCAAAGGCTGCATGTCGGAATACAAAACATAACGAGAGGCAGATATTGTACATAGTTACATATGGATGGAGGCAGACAGAGACAACAGGGAATATACATTACATGTTGCATATAAGAAGAGTACTATAAGTGGGGGCAAACGGGTAGTGCTGTTAGACCTATACAGATTTGGTAGCTACACAGTCTTGTAGGGAGCTTAAGCACTTCAGTGAGTAGTACATTCAACAATTCTATGCAAGGTCTAAATGCTGGTAGGTGATGAGAGCAGTCAGAAAACCAATGTCAAAATACACAGTGGCAGAAGTAGGTCAGGGATATCTTTAGCCCAGGGTCTTGCCATCTGTGGCAAATATCTATATATTAGTGGGGGCAGATGCAGGGGTGGGTGGAGAATATGTGGTTCTTGAGGGCTGTTTTGAAGGGGCCTAGTCTGGAGATAGAGGTGATGGCCAGGGGAAGTTCACTGTATCAGAAAGTTGCTCTGTAGGAGAAGGATCATTGTGCCAGTGTGGTTGAAACTCTGGAAGCAGACCATATTAATTTATTTGCTGCGTGGGTTTTTGTTGTAGTATGTGCAGCATGGAGGGAGGTTGAGACTTCAGTGGGGGTAAGGCCTAGTTGGATTTTCTTAGTAAGGAGACATGACTGGTAACATATTCTTTTGTCTAGAGTGAGGATCTTTGTTAGTGTATACAAGGAACAGGTGTGGGTGTGCTTATCCACTCCAGCAATGAGTCTACAGGCTTTGTTAAATGATAGGTGGATTTTGTTTAGTGCTGTGTGGTCCACAGCTGAGTAGACAGTTAGCCCATAGTCTACAAGGGCGAGAACAGAGGAGGTAACAGCAATGTTTAGTGCCTCCTGGGGTAGGCTGGCTTTCTGCCGATACAGTAGCCCAGTGCGTATATTTATGGCGGAGGAGGGATTATCTGTATGTGAGTGGAATGAGAGATTAGGATCAAAGGTTATGCCCAGGTATTTATAGGTGTAGACCTGTTCCAGTGGGAGGAGGATTTTGGAGAAGATTGTTAGCTGGGCATTGTGGTCCTTACTCTGCCGGTGGGAGAAGAGCATTGATTTAGTCTTATTTACATTGACCATGAGTCTGTGGTTTTTATTGAATCAATGTTCAGCTTGGTTAAAGGCAAGTTGTAGGGAGGAGTGAAGGACTGCAGGATCTGATTGAGAGACATCCATTACCACATCATCAGCATAGAGTAGAAGGTTACAAGGACAGGATTTGGCCAAGGTATTCAGGAAGATGCTGAATAGCAATGGGCCAAGGATGAAGCCCTGGGGCACCCCAGAGTGGACTGGTAGTGTGGGTGAGAGGGTGCTGTTTATCTTCACACATTGCGACCTGTCTGTAAGGTAACTTGTGAACCACACGATGGGTCTGGGGGACAGTCCTGTGCTGCAAAGAGTATTTATGAGGAGGGTGTGGGAGACTGTGTTGAATGCTTTCAACAGGTCTATGAATACAGCTCCTGTTAGCAGTTTTTTATCTAGTGCACTGTGACAGGTGTTGGAGAACTCTATGAGGGCAGTGGTTGTGCTTTGTCTGGCTCTAAAACCATGTTGTTCCCTGCATAAGAGGTTGTGTGCATGTAGGTAGCCTGTGAGTTGTTTTGCAATGATTTTTTCCATGGCTTTTGAGATGGGTGGGAGTATTGAGATGGGTCTGTAGTTGTTGAGCAATGTGGGGTCCCCACTCTTTAGTACTGGAGTGACTGTGACCACCTTCCAGTCACTTGGGAACTGTCCAAGACACAGGGAGAGGTTGAGGAGATCAGTCAGGGGGGCTAGTACCAAGTCAAGAACCAAATTAAGGATTTTCATGTCAAAGGAGTCTGTGTAGTAGTTTGAGCTCTCTAGTGTTTTTTTAAGGCAAAAACTTGCTTCATTCATAGTAATGACCTTGAGGCAGAAAGGGGGCTAGGTGTTGCTGGGTTCAGGGGAGTTAGGGGAAGGTAGAAAAAATTGCTTGACAGGACTGCGTTCAGATCAGAGAATGCTGCATCTAGACCGTTGGAGATAGGGAGTAGGTCTGTAGTAATATTGTTGTTGACAGATAGCTGGGCAGGGGGAGGAGTCCTGAACTTCCCATTTAGTTCCTTTATGTTGTCCCAGAACAACCTAGCATCTCCCCAGGAAGAGGCCAGGGTGGACTTATAATAGCAGTATTTGGCCATTCTAATAGCCCAGGTGCACTTGTTGCAAGCCATTTTATAAGTCTGCCTGTCCATGTGTACCCTGGAGGTGGTTGCTTTTTACCAGAGATCATCACCTCTCTTCAGCTGATTGAGCAGTGCAGGTGTAACCCAGGGGGCATTTTGTTTTTTGGTTTGCACCTTCATGAGTGGGACAAATGCATCACAGGCCTTGTTGAATGTGTGGATGAAGTATTCAAGGGCAGCATCTATGGAGAAGGCACATCTGATGGGGGACCAGTCGCACTGGGTAAGGTATCTCCTTAATTTAGTAAGGCTTCTAGGTTGGAGATGGTGTCAGAGGAAACTGCTTGGATGGGAAGTTTCAGCAAGCATGACTAGGCAAAGAAGATGGGGGAATGGTCGCTTAATGAGTCTGGCAGCACCGTTACGTTTGTTATTCTGTTAGGGCGATTGGTGAGTAAGAGATCTATAAGGGTGCTAGTACCATTTTGCGGGTTTATCCTGGTTGGCTGGGTGACTAATTAGGTCAGATCTAGCACTAAGATGGTGTTCTTTATAGGGGAGGCCGAGCCTGACAGCCAGTTCACATTAAAATCTCCAATTATAATGTGTTCAGTTTTGGGTGGGAAGCTGGAGATATAGTCTGCCAGAGACTGAAATGCTAAGGTTTGGTTATTCAGTGGGATGTACACCACAGTAATGGTAACAGGGGCTCTGGTAGTGTCTGGTGTGATTTTTATAGTTAGAGTCTGCTCCATGGCACAGGGAGAGTGCTGGTAGGCTTTGGCAAGGCAGGGAGTCTCACATATAAAAGGCACAACCCTCTCCCAATTTGCCAAGTCTGTCTGCTCGATAAGTGGTGAGGCCAGGGAGTGCTATGGAGGGGTCCAGCACCTTCATTGATAGCCAGGTCTCAGTGAGGGCTAGCACATCCAGTTCTTGCAGCTGCACCCAGCATTGAAGCTGTGCTAATTTTTTGTGAAGGCTGCAGATATTCATAGCAGCAATACTTAGCCCATGGTTGAAGGTGCCCAGACTGACTGAGGCAGTCCTGGATTAGGATGTACATTGCCTGACATTAGAAGCAGCAGGGCGAAAACTCTGAGGAGGGCCAGTGTTCTCTGTTTGGTGATGTGGGCATGCTGCTTTAATTCTTGGGCACTGCCTGAGCATGGGGTGGCCATGGGGATGAGGGCAAGGTAGAGAGCACATGCAATGGGGCCAGGGATGTTTTTTTGAGGAGGATGGTAAGCGATGGGTGGAGGCAGTGGAGTCCGTGCCAGAGAGAGTAGGTAGGTTTGTGTTGTGACACATGAGTGAGCAGTGGAGTGAATGGTCAAGGACTGGGGGATCCCAGGATGAGGAGGATAGAGGTTAGTAGTGAAATAAGTGATTTTGGTGAGCTGCCACCAGGGGAGATGCCAGGAGATTGCTAGGTAGCAGGGCACTATCTGAGGGCAAAGGAATTGAGGCTGTTAGAGGAGAGTGGGGAGGGGAGATAGGATGACAGGAGCAGGTTATTGGAGGAGAGGAGGGAGAGAGTGGAGGGATAGACACCAATGACACATACAGAAAAAGGTAAAATAGATCAGTGAAAGTAGATAGGGACAAAAATTAAGGAATAGTCATATGACAAAAATAAAGAAATGTGTTACCTGTTGGACTAGTTTTGTGGACTGCGTAATATGTTCCAGCAAGAAGTTTTACATTAGCAGAATAAAAAGGCCTCTCACATTTAAAATCCAGCAATACATCAGAGATAACAAATTCTCATCAAGCCTGAGTGTGTACTTTGAGAGATTTCATAGAACACAGAACACAGACTGTGACAGCAGAAAGAGACAGATGGTCCACTGAGTCTTTTTATGTCATACTACCACTACCTTGACCTAGCATTCTGAGGGATTGTCCCCTCTGCCTCCCCGCCTACAACCCCCTCTCCAGTTCTCCCTAGCAGGACTATGAGTCCCCTTGCTCTGTCCCAGCCATTTCTTGAACTTATTCAGGCACCTGCCCCCACAAGGTTCAATGGTAACTGGTTACATAGCTGCACCACCCTCTCAGTGAAGCAGAAGTTCCTCACATCCCCTTGAATTCACCCCCCCCACTAACCTCTTATCTTGCCCTCTTGTGACTGCATCCCTGTTTCTAGATAACAGGTTTTCACTGTTTGCCCTCTTTATACCCCTTAGAAACTTATGTGTATCTGTCATGTCCCCCTCATACATTTGGCCTCATAAACATACATCAAGGGCCTCCATCCAGTCCTCACAAGATATGTCCTGATGACCTTAGATCATTTTGAAGAACCTTGTCTGTCATGACTCCAGTCTGTATGTCCTCTCTCAAATGAAGGGAAAGGGGAAATTGTTTAATCAGGAAAGGCACACTAAGCTGAAGCTTATTTCCAGGTGCGACCTGGGAGCACAAGAATGTTAAGTGACTTGCTCAGGGTCACATAGTATACATGTGGAGGCTGTGGGATTCAAACCCAGTTCTCCAGGTTTACAGCTCAAAGCCCTAAACCCCTGTGCTATACTGTCTCCTATAAGATGAGTGCTCCAGAACTGGGCACAGTATTCTAGGTGAGGCTTAACCAGAAATCTTTGTAGGGACAGTATCTCTTTTGTTCTACTGCTATCAAAACCTCTCCCAATACACCACAGCATCCTGGATGCCTGACTCTAGATCTTATTTCAATGGTTGGCTTGCTTGAGGGAGTCAGGGATCATGACATCCAGAAGTCTCTTCTCTGATGTTCTGGCCTCTCTAACCCCTTTGATCCATTACTCTGTGCAAAGGTTCCTTTTTTTGTTAAAGTATTTTTGTTTGTTCTGTTAGTGTGTGAATTTAGTGCTCACAAAAGGTGCTTGTTTGACAGCACTGGAACCTGAAGTCCTCCATTTATTCACATGACAGGTACAGCATGAGCTATCACAGTGTAAGCTTCTCCACACTGCCCTGCCAATGTGCCTCAACCCTGCCATGGAGGGACCACCACGTAGGTGAAAGGGTAGGTCAGATTCTGTGCCCATTCAATCCTTGGCCTTTCATGTGAGATTTCCAACAAGGGTGTCAATTAGTGCCAATTGTGTTGGTGGTTCTGTGACGTGGACACCTGCCTGGTGGGAACTGGACTGAGATCTTCATATTTCATTTCACATAGGGCACTGAACAGCCCTCTGGTGATAACGGCTTTTGACCAGTACCAACCTGTCCTGGATTTGAACCCATGACCTAGAGGTGAAAGGCTCCTTAATCCATTACCAATCCACAGAGCAATTAAATTCCAGGGTTCATTTTCCTTAAGTGCATCACCTTGCATTTCTTAGAGTTAAATCTCAACTGCCTGATCTTTGACCACCTTTCCTGTTTTTCAGGTCTTTCTGAAGTTCCATCCCACTTGCCCTGCTTGCCATTCTGCTGAAAAACCATTGTGTCATTGGCAAATGGACACATTTTGTCCTGAATACTTTCCCCTACATCATAAATGAACATACTGAATAGGACAGGTATTAGGACTGATCCTTGTGGCACCCTGCTCATTACCCTCATGTCCCTAGATCTGATCCTATTACTACCACCCTTTGTTGCCCCTCCCCACTCCACCACACATTTGATTAAAACCTTCATAATCCTATGTCCTCCAGCTTTTTCAGCAGCCTCCTGTGTGTCATTTAATTGAGGGCTTTGCTGAAGTTAAAATAGAACAAAGCTACCACCCATCCTCAAGCTACCAGCCACATGACCCCGATGAACACCAATATCAGATTGTTCAGGCATGACTTGTGTCACAAAACAATGCTGCATTCTGTCCTGCTGTGCATTATCTACTAAGTATATCTACAGACTTTCCTTTATAATGACAGCTTACCTACAATGGAGATAAGACTGACTGGCTTGCAGCTGCATGGCAGTAACCCTAAAGTTTTTTTTTTTTTTTTCAGACAATGTAAGGTGAGAGGACTACTGTAGCTGTTTGCTTCAGAAGGAAACAAGATGGATTTCTAACATAGGCTCCCTCTTACCTTATGGTTTAAAAGAGAAATTAGGCATGCAGCAATTCCAGTGAAATGAACATATCTATTGCTTTTATTTCTGCTGTTAACACATACAACAAACAGTTGTTTTGTTTGCACTCACATGGTTATTTTTTTTATCCAAAATATGTACTGACCTTAATCTAAAATCTTAAAATAGAATAATAAAACACCTTATGTACTCTTTAAAATTAGCCTCCTTGTTCTAAAGTCTCCTTAATGAAGTGTTATCTTTAGCCTACCTTTACAAAACTCAATGGTGTTGCCTTAAATAACCAGGTTTATTCCTGATTATCTCTTCCCCAAGTAAGAAGAAATAAATATAAGAGAAGAAATGAGATAAAAATGCATTTATATATTGCTAAATAATTTTGGTTTAAAATATGCACCGATAATCTTTTCTCTGCTATTCATTTTATCCCAAGCTTCTCCTTTGTTGATGTTGTATTGTTGCTCATCTGACCATTTGCCATTTCTAGAGAGCTACAGGATTTAAAAGTGAAGCAAACGTACTGTAGATAATTTTAGGAAATGTCTCTATCATTAAATTAACATAATTTGTATTTAGCTAACTGCATGTTTTCTCCGCAACTTACCAATCTGTTCTTTTAATTGTATCTTCATTTGGTATGCAGGTTTTGTAGTGGTTTCTATGGAGCTTGCCTTGTTTCTGTTATGACAACTGGTTTTTAATTAAAAATATATGTAAAATCTATAAGATCAAACTCTTGGTTAAACAGTAATATCCTTAAAGTTAATAAGCTTGATTTAAGCCAACTGCATATTGACATGTTTAGAATTGCAGCAGTGTATTGTTAAATTAGTGTCTTAATTGTTTTACCCATTTGAACCTACTATACAAAAAAGGCAGCGTATGTGGTTATAATCCTCTTGAGAAAATGGTAGAGTGCCACAAGGCTGCAGGGTTTTTGGGTTGAAAGCCTAAATAAATCCTTGCACTTTATTCACTTTAAAAATGTAGGCTCTGGTTTCTTTTTTGTGGTTTGAGACATCACATGTCGACCATTGATGCCAAGTCCATCATTCAACCCGTGACACTAAGTGTTGATAAAGAACTGTCAGATTTCTCCCTATAGAATCTGAGAGTACTGCATATGAAGGACAGTTTAGGATTTTTAACAGATAGGCAACAAAGGTTTGTGTTTAACATCATTCATTCTAATGATGGGAGAGTGACCAGTAGGGTGTCGCAAGGGTCAGTACTTGGACTTCTCTTCTTCAATGTCTTCATAAGTGGTATTGCAGAGGAACTGAAATGGAATATATATTTTTTTTCAGATGATACCACAACCTGTGATAGGGTGGACATTAAGGAATGGGTAGAAAGAATGTTTAGGGATCTTGGGAAACTGGAAGTGTAGTCAAGAGTATAGCAGTTGGGGTTCAACTTCAAAAACTGAAAATTCATGCACCTAGTGCACAGAAGCTCAAGAAATGAATGTAGGATGGGGGGAGGTACTGTCAGTCACTAAGTAGAAAAGAGATCTTGGGGTTATCATATCTGATGACCTCAAAGTGACAGGGCAGAGTGACAAAGCAGTGGTTAAGGCCAGTGGGATACTGGGATGCATAGGGAGAGGTAGCTCCAGTAGGAGGAAGGAGGTGGTGTTGCCACTATATCACTCTCCAGTGAGACCACACTTGGAGTATTTTGTCCAGTTCTGGAAGTCACATATCAGAAAAGACATAGACAATGTGGAGGCAGTCCAGAGGAGGGCAACTACAATGATGAAGGGGTTGCAACAAATTCCCTACCCGGAGAGAATGACGGATCCCAACATGTACACCCTGGAAGACAGGAGAACAAAAGGAGGCATGATAGATGCCTATAAGTACCTTTTTGGGGGGTTAAAATGGTGAAGGAGGGGAGTCTCTTTCAAATGAGAAAGAGCACCAGAACCATAAGACATGTGATGAAGCTGGGAAGGGGAGTTTAAGATGGATATGAGGAAGTGCTAAGTTATTGAAAGTCTGGTGGATGCCTGGAATAGACTGCTAGAGGAAGTGGTGGTGGTGAAAACAGTTGAGGGATTCAAACATGCATGAGATAGACATTGGGGCATACTAAGAAATGGGCAGAGAGGAGGGAGGGTCATCAGAGGCTAATTAGAGTCTGGGGAGACAAAATAGGTGAGGACTTTCTGGGCAGACTGGGTGGGCGCAGTGGTCATCTCCTGCTGATGAACTCTATGTTGCTATGATTGTTACTGCCATTTTATCTCTAGTGCTTTTATTTTACTTTTGGAAAATGAACCATAGAAATTAATAAAACTGGACTCATCTTTTACAGGATGGCAGTCAACTATGCAGCACATATCCTGGTCTCCCATCTGTGAGTGCAGTCATGCTTCCCTAGCTCCACTGTGCTATCCAAACTAAAACATACCGTGACACACTCAATAAAATTATCAGTCATGTTAGATGCTCTCGTTCACTGCTGAGCAGATGTAGAATCATCAGAGAGTATCATGTCAATGTCTTTTTATTGTTCTGATATAGCCAAATGCCTGCCATCTAGCCAATAGCCAAACATCTCATTTGTCTGCCCATGGTACATTACCTTATGCTTGCTTCATTGTGCTTCATCTGAAGGCTACTCTCTGGTGAGACACTGTATAGAATGCCTTATCATAGTCTAAAGAGAAAATATGCATGGGATCCCCAAATTGTATTTCAAATTCAACTTTATTAACCAAAAAGGTAGAGTATAACAGATTCATTTTCATGGATGACTGTGGATATATATAACATGAGACAGATATGTTATGAATACAGTAAAAGAAATCCAGATAGAATACAAGTATTGTATATAGTTATCAATCAGATTAAGAATTATAGAGAATCCATATTTAATTTCATTGTTGTAACAATGGTATGTAGAAGGGATGTGGTCAAAATTGCACAACCTGAATAGCGCGAGTAAATATAGAGCGTTCAAAATCATGCCTGTAAAAGATGGCGAATTATCAAAAACGCGGTTACCATAATAGCGCGGTTCATCTGGTCCAAAGCCTAGGAGGCAGGGGGTCATTGATCAGTAAGCCTGTAAGACATTTTTCTATTTAGTTATGCTTCAGAGTACAAAATCCAAGGGGATGCTTAGAGCTATGGCATCAATAGGCTCAGGTAACAGTACTGAATGAGCCCTCCGATTCCTCCTTACAGTATGCTTCAGCAACGGTATAGCTGGTAGTTGAGATGCCACAGAAGGGGAGAGTTGAGACACTCCTGAAGCAGCTATTTGGTGTGTAGTCTCGATAATGTTACTATCCCTTTCTTTCATTGTAGAAACTGCCTCTTTTACAGCCAGAGATGCAGGGTCAGGGACATGATTGTGATCCCCAATGGATTTCAGCAATATTTCCCTGTTCAGGTGAATTCGAGCAGTGCAGTGACCCTTATCATACTCTAAGCACTTGTAGTACGTTTTGTCAGCTGTCACTCGCTCTCTCCTGTAAATATATCCATCAAGTACCGCAAGATCACCACCCTTCTGGCTCTTCAAGAAACATACCGCCATGATACTGACATCTGAAGGGTTAGAATTAAGCCAGAGCTTTATACCCACTTACAAATTACACATGCGTGCTAAACATGACATGCACGATTAATTCAGCACTATGAAGACCTTGCATGATGTTGATCATGCTATAATTGCATGCACGATTCGGGACGCGCGATTTTGACATTGAACCCATGTAGAAACATGATAGCACTACACATGCAACTGATTCCTAAAGGTAAATATAGTTTACATCCTCTTTTCTCTGATAAAATATTGTTCAATAGTTAAGGTACACAACAGGAAAGTGACTTTCAGGGTTGTGTTTTTCTTCTAAATGGTGGGACCATCAACACTATCCTAAATGTTATGTAGGTGGCTTTACTGGATGCTTGCATTTTGCACTACAGCTAAAATTTGCACATTCTTAGGTTAAGGAATAAATGTTGCACTTTTGTGCAACATTAAAAGTGTACTTTGGCTAGTTTTTCTGGACAGTAGTGTAGATAATTCCTCTGGTTGCTTTGTCTTTGCGCAGGGCTAGGCAAGCCCCTTGGTCTACACACCCAGGCCCTGGCACCACTGAGCACAGGTTCACATCCCTGGACTAATTTCTTAAATGTTGTTTCCAGGAAGTCACACATGGCTATAAACAGCTTGTTTCAAAGTACATCACAGAAGTAGGGGTACATATGAAATATTTATAACAGTAACTAACAGTGAAACATTAATGGATATATACAGCAATCCATAAAAAAGATGTGCAACAAATAGCAACAGATGTGACTTTCAGAATCTGCTCCTAGTAAATATGTACTGAATGCCTCTTCTTGACCTTACAGCCTACACTGTAAAGTCTGGTGCAGTTTTGATCTCCTTACAAAAATGATTGGCAGTCATGAGTTTTCAAAATAGGGCTGCCAATGGTATGGGGAGGAAAAACTAGAGGGAGAGGATGGAGGCATGTACTGTATTGGTTCATCCTACAGAAAAGGAGATTGAAAGGGGACATGATCCCAATCTTTCATATAGTCAAGGCTAGCAACACGATTGAGCAGTCAGAAATGCTTGAACTGGTAACCCACAGCAGGACATTAGGACACACCCTAAAACTCTGGAATGGAAAATTCAGGGATAACATTAGAAGGCACTTATTCTCCCAGAAAGTGGGGAATCTATGGGTGCACGGCATACTTATTTCAACCATGTTTATGAAGCTGTGGGGGCTGGAGATGTTGGACCTAGAGTCCCTTCTGGCCTTAAAGTACTATTTTACTATGTAGTTGCTATGACTCTTTGACCTTAATGGGCTCCACTATAAAGACTGTGATTAGGATTTAAACTCGTTCCTTGTCCATGGTGCAATGGAATCTCACCAGTCTGTAGGTACTAGGGTGATTACAGTTTAGCCTGAGGTGTGGAGAAATGTGTTGTTTTTAGAAATTCTACTCACAATCGTAATAACCAATAAAACTAGCATTGTGAAGCATGAAAGAGACCTCCTTAGAATGGCATTCTGATTATGAGTACTTACATTAGTTGTTGAGAGTAGACTTCAGTTTTGCAGCTTCAGCCACCAGAAAGTTTTATTTACCAAACACACTCAATGGCTGTAGGGGAAACAATGGCAAATGCTGGCTTTAGCAATTTCACTAAGTTTGGAAATTCAATGTCTGTCTAAAACTACAGAAAACAAAATTGCTTTTAATATTACCATATCAATTCCAGAGTTTTAAGAATGTGAGGAAATCATAGAATTTGTCTATTGCAGCATTTTTAGTGTGCAATAGTTATTTCAGATTCATGGTGACCCATACTAACTGTGGTTCTGACCCAAGATATTACCATGGCATAAGATGTCTATATACCAGCACATTCAATAAAGAAATTTATCACTGAAGCAAAGTTAGGGAGTGGGTCAAATGCACCAGCCTTGATAGACATGGGAAAACCTACTGTCAGCTACTAAGCAAATGGATGAATATGGCAAGAAAGTAAGAGTGGTCAGACTCAGATGTAGATGCATGACTTGCCTAGTTTTCAAAACAGCATGCCTGTTTGGGACAGTTAGCCGAGATTTGTGGCATTTTGCATCAAAATATTACACAAATCAGGGGGAGCATCACTGTTTCCAGCAAGTTGACCATTTCAGATGCTACGGCATCTGAGCAAATGGACAGTGTTAAATCATCTAATAGAGGTGTAACACAGTGGATGGCGTGTTTGAAGATCCAAGGATGGATGCATTTGAAAATCTTGTCCTAAATCACAAAACATCAAATCTATTTCTTTCTTTCTTTCTTTCTTTCTTTCTTTCTTTCTTTCTTTCTTTCTTTCTTTCTTTCTTTCTTTCTTTCGCTCTCTTTCTTTCTTCACCAGCATAACATAACCTCAGTTAGTTGTAGCACCTAGTTTGCAACAGGGTCCAGTAGCTGTGATACACAAACTATATAGTGACATAGTATTGTGACAACAGAAGGGACATATGGTACTGTATATTTTGACTACCCATCCTACCTGCCATGTGGTACTGACTATACCAAGTTTGAGTATGGACACACTTTGAGTCATAAGATCCAGAATGAAAGTTTGCTACTTTACTTGCAAGATCCCAAAGGTGTCGTGCTCGAGCTGACTGTGGGGCTGGAGTACCTTCAGCTGGGGGGGATGTGCATGACTGCATCCACTAGAACTGTAGCAGTTTTCTTTCTTTTTTTTTTTGGTGATCACACTGCTGGGGTCACAACTTCACCAACCTACTGTGGATTCATAATCTGAATGAGCTACTTGGGAAAACTAGCCTATGTTCAGTGTCCACAACAATAATTACTCAGCTCAGCTTTTAAGCAGGGACCTTCCTGGGCCTGT
Organism: Neoceratodus forsteri; assembly: GCA_016271365.2. NCBI lineage: Eukaryota > Metazoa > Chordata > Ceratodontiformes > Ceratodontidae > Neoceratodus > Neoceratodus forsteri. The sequence goes on from CM057455.1 coordinate 1,264,013,680, forward strand.
TATCGAGCTGATGGAGGAAATATGTTCTCGGAGGTTGGCAGAGAGGTGGAGAAATATCTTGTCCCTGTGTTAGCCAAGCAGATCATTGACTGCATTAAGACAGGATAAAATGTTTGATTCAAAGATTGGTGTTGGATACAGAAAATTGTTCTTGGACTGCTGGGTTGTAGAAGTTAGCTTTTTCTTGTTTGATGACTTTTGAAAATGTTTATACAAATGGCTGTGACAAGTCATCTTGGGTGGATATAGTTAAAAAAATGTATGTGGTAGGAGAGAGAAGGAAGGGATTGTTGTATAATACAAGGAGTGTGTGGTTGAATGGCAAGCCCATTTTATTGCAAGGCATCTTGGGAACCTACTTCCTGACAGGGAGGCCAGAAGATGGCAAGGTGTTGGAGTATGTTGGTTGGTGAAGGTGCCTCACTATATAGGACTCGGTCGGGGGGGGAGTACAGGTAGAGTAATAAAGGCAAAATGCTGTCCCAACTATTCTAAGTATACAACACATCTTGTTGGTGCCAGTTCCATGAGCCAAATAAATTGCAATCCAATGAAGTTTGAGGAATCCAGGGGGCCTAGTTGGAGATAAGTCTCCAGGGGATGGGAAGGGATCACACAGCGGCATAGTGGACTCCAAGTTAGGGAAGGACACCATGGGGGGAAGACATAGGCAGGGAGGGGGAACGGACTATTGGGAGGGGGAAGTAGGTAAGTATGGGAGAGGAAAAAGGACATGCAAGGAACAGACAGCACAAGATGGTCCAAACATGCACATTACAGTTCAAAGGAAACAGGCAGGAAAGCTCACCTCAATTCAATGCAACAAACAAGTGTGTCAGAGATATGCACTTATTTATTTTATTTATTTATTTAAAAGTTGATAACTGTGTAAAGCACCATGAGCCAAGGCTGGATTCCAGGTGTGACCCCGGGGGAGGAAAACAAGCGGGAGAAAAGGCACAAAGGGCCTCATAAAATACACATGGAACAGAGAACTAGTCCAGCGTCGGAGTTACAAGACCCAGCTACAATATAAAAGCACACAACGTACAGTACAGTCAAGTGTCATTAATTCTAGAAAGGGTGGTTAGGTTATACAATCCCCCCAAAACCAGTTTCAATAGCCACTCATAAGCTGAAGCTGCTGAGCTGGAATGTAAGTGGTCTAAAATCAAACATTAAAAGGAAAAAAAATATCAGTCATTAACAAAAAATATTGTCTCTGATATAGTTTGTGTCCAAGAAAAACAAACAACTGATAAAGAAATGGAGCATTTTACAAAACAATCTAGGGGGCAACTGGACATATTGAATCTTTAATTCCAAGGCTAGAGGGAAGGCAATTTGGATGAAGCCTCATGTTCAGGTCTCTTGTGAAGAGACTGTTGGTGACAGGAGAGGGAGGTAGGTAGTCACTTATGCAGCTCTGTATGGCTTAAGAGGAATTCTACACAGTAGGTTCCTTCTACTGGCAAAACTTTGATATGTCTTCCCTCTTTACAAAATTATCTGTAGAAATGTCACAAGTTGGGGTGGGGATGGATTCTATGTGGGGATGCCAACTGTGTCATGGAGGGCTGGATATAGCCTCTAAAATCCCCCTAACTTAAATGAAAAGCTTGCTGGCTGTCAGGGTACTTATGGTAGATCACCAGTTGGTAGATCTGTGGTGGCATGTGCATCCTTCAGAACATGATTACATATTCTACTCAAATACTCACAACTTATATGGAAGAACAGACATGGTGTTGTCATCCCATGGTTCCAAAGAGTGGTTAAGTGAGGTGAGCCATGGCACCGTACTGGTTGAAGATCATGACACTGTATGGACTGCATTTGGCATGGACTAAACAGATGGCAGTTCAAAACCTTAACAACTAGATCCCACATTGCTAAAGGATCAGGGTCCAGATATTCAAAAGTTTGCTCTGGGCACAAACCATTTGCACAGGGTTTGCGCTGGGTTTGCATGGGTCCACTTTATTCAAAAGGTCAAATAGAGCAGGCAAGCTGCAATGTGCCAGGCAAAAGTATGTATGCAAAGGGCAAAAAGAGGGTGTGTGTACATGAATAAAAGCACATTGCTAAATTCAGTGGATCAGTGCCATGCAAAGTGTTTTTGCACGACTTAATATGACACAGTGCATGGTGAAAATTACTGCCCGGAAAAGGTAGTCTTAAATCTAGGCTAACCAACTTTGTGCGACTTTGTGGCTTTGCGTGACTTTGAGTGACATAGAATCATGGCTCATGGGACTCAGTAATTCACAAGTGTGAATAATGAAGTTTGCGAGGGTCTGCCAGCAGTAGTTCATTGACCCTCACCAGTAAATATTAAACATAGAAAGAAACCAGACATGCAAGAAACATGCTGCACATGGATGGCACCTCCTATGTTGCCATCATCTGCCACCGGTCCCAGCCATGCCAGGCATTAAGGGGTGACCCAACACCCAATGGACACCAAGGCAGTGTGTCCATACAGCACATACCTGCAGACCACTCTTCAGTGGACACCAGCACACATATGCAGCACTTGGGACATGGAGGGTGTTGAGGGAAGGGTGTTGAGGGGAGGGTGTACAGGTGGCCAGTCTGTACCACCTACTGGGTGCTGCCACAAGGCTGGGACAATCCATGAAGTGTAAATGGTCCAGTGTAGGGAATACCCCAACACCAGTGTGCCTGTCTGATGGTGTGTGCCCCCCCAGCCACATACCACACATCTGTACAGACACCACAGCACACACAGCCAGCCATGTATATGTCACTGTGAGTATCCCATGCCAGTGGTGCAGTGTCTGTGGGTCACACAACAGCATAACAGTAATGTCCACTGACAGTACACACCTGGAAGATGGGCCTGTCACTATGTAAAGTGTAGCAGTCATTGATGCCCCACACACCATAGGCATTGCTGTGTCCCTCACACTACTGGCCCCCTTGTTACTATAGTGTCTGCTGTACACTGTAGCAGGAACTACAGTTTGACAATTGCATGCAACACCACCACCTGTGCCTGTGCTATGTAGTCCCCTGTGACACAATATTTTGTGCAGTTCTGCATGAGTGTAGCCTGCAGTTACCACCATGCACTTCCAGACTGACCTACATGTGGAGCTGTGTATCGCTGGCAAACTTCATGCAAATCAGGACATAATGAGATGTCCACTGACTGCCTAAGTAGGCTCACTTGCATGTCACTTTTAAATATATCAAATTTTTGCCCATGGCAAATGTTTCTGCCACACAAACATTTCAGAAACATGGTACATTTCTGCCAAATTTCACATGCGCTGGTGCTTCCAGCTTTACTGAATCCACTCCTTTGCTAGCACACACACAGTTGGTTCACCTCTGCCTTCTTTCACATCGCTGTGCACTAGGCTGCTGTTGTGGTTTGCACTTCCTGGTTGCTATATTCAGAGCTGTCTTATTTCCCAGGCTATTTTTGCAATGCACTCCCAGCCCAGTTTGCCCGGCTTGCTTAGCACGCTATATTCAGCAGGTTTAACACCAGGTCTATCCCTATTGAATATGGCAGGCTATTGGATCCAGGCTAGTTTAACATGCTGAGCAGTGCTAATTGAGCCCCAGGGCAAAGTTTTGAATATCTGGCCCCTGGAGTTTTGTTCCAATATGTCCCAGAGAATACAGGAGTACCTGGAGACATGACAAGTGCATGCAGCTCAGAGGCCCTAAAAGCTACAGTTCAGGTAAATATAATCTTGTACTTCAAATAAAAAAATGAAAAACCCTGATGAATATTGAAAAGTTGAAAGTCATGCTCCAGGCTACGAGGCTGCTCACAAGATAAACTTCACCCCCTCTCTAGTCACTGCCCTCCAGAAAGTAAAAATTGAACTGAACACTCTCAATACTCAGCAACTAGAAGGGCAGATCTTACTGGCTAGGGTAGGAGCATATTTCAATGGAGATAAGAGTGGCAAATGACTGGCCTGGAAGTTAAAGTCCAAGAAGGGGGTAACCCATATTACTGAGAAGAAAGGAACAGGAGGAAGTCTCTCTTCCTCACAAAAGTTAATTGAAGGGGAATTCCGCTCTTATTAAAAAAAACTTCTATATCTCAGAAAGTAAACTCACTGAGGAAGATCTAGATGATTTTTTTTCAGAAAGCAGGGATGGTGGGAGAACTAGATGCCACCCTGACTTGAGAAGAGGTGGACAGAGCTATACGAACATTGGGCCTTATGCACAAATATTTGCAATGCCTACACACTGTGTATACACAGCACGTAGGTGACCATAAGATGGAAAGCCATGCATCGGGGTCTTGCAGCTCCTCCTTGGCATGCACTAAAAGGGCATGCACCCCTTCTGTGCTTGATCCCCACATTGTTGATGGTGCTACATGTGTGGACAGGGAGCGTGCCCACACTCTGCACCATTCACAAAGGTGCTGAGTGCAGGACGAAGGGGGGCATGGATGAGGAGGGGCATCTGATTGTTTGCTTGTTTGTGCCCACTGATCTGCTCCCATGCACCAGCACACTGGGGGGTGGTGCAACAGACAGGCATCCTGTGATGATCAGCTATAGTGAATGCCATGCCCCTGCTTGTCTGCAGATGTGGAGCTACGTGAGCTGGGTAATCTCCTCTCACACATACCTGGCTCCTGCTAGAGCATAGTTCTCACAGTCGAGTTGGAAGTGCCAAAGCCTTTTTGAACTTGGTTTTCACCATTACAAAATCATATTGTATAAAATATATGCACACCATGGGCTGGCAATATAGCATACTTTTCCTTCTAGTCCATTCAAAATGTCACCTATAAAGACAATAAAGAGGACCAGTCCCAGTACTGAACCCTGCAGTACCCCGCTGGTAACCCTTCTTTCTTCGGAGTGGACTCTGTTTACTATTACCCTCTGTGTCCTGTTGTTCAACCAATTTTTTTACTCAGGCTACCACCCTGGCACCCACTCCAGGCTGGCTAATTTGTTTATTAATCTTTTGTGTGGGACTGTGTCAAATGGCTTGCTAAACTCTAAGTAGGCCATGTCCACAGCCCCTCCCTAGTCTACTACTTTGGTCACCAAGTCGAAATCTATTAGATTCATCTGACATGACCTTCCCGCTGTGAATCCATGCGGCCTTTGGCCCCATGCCCCACTAGCCTCTAGGTACTCAACAATTCTTTCTTTCAGAAGTGTTTCCATCATTTTCCCTACCACTGAGGTCAAACTACAGATCTGTAGTTTCCTGCCTCTGCCTTGCTCCCATTTTTGTGAAGGGGAATCACATCTGCCTTCCTCCAGTCCTCAGGTACCACACCATCTTCCCATGATTTGTTAAAAACGGTAGTCAGTGGTGTCACTAGTTCTTCCTTTAGTTCTTCTAGAATTCTGAGGTGAATCCCTTCAGGCCCCATTGCTTTGTCCACCTTCAGTTTTAAGAGTTCTTTCAGGACCCTTTCTTCTGTGAATGGACTGGTATCAACCTCACTATCAACAGTGCATGTATTATTTAGTTTAAGTACCATCCCCTTCTTTTTTTTGTGAATACTGAGCAGAAGCAGTCATTCAGTATTCCTACTTTTTTACTGTCACCCTCTGCCCACCCCCATCCCCTTTATTAAGCCTCACTATCCCTCTCTTGGTCTTTCTTTGCTACCTAATGTACCTATAAAAGGTTTTATCCCCCTTCTTAATTGAGTTGGTTATCTTTTCCTTGGTATGGGCCTTTGCTATTCTGAGTGCCTTCCCCGCCTCCTTGTGCTTTAACTGGTACAGTTCTCTGTCCTTCTTCTGGTGGTTGTTTGTTCCCAGATGGCTACCTACTTCTTAATCTGAGATCCTCTCTCTGTCCCCATTTGAGAGAACCAGATCTAAGATTGCTTCCTCCTGAGTTGGTTCCAGCACTAGCTGTCTGAGACATGCCCCCTATAGGGCATCAAGAATTACCCTGTTCTTGAATTTGGCAGCAACAAATATGCTCCAGTTAACATCTGGCATATTCAGATCCCCCATCAACAATATCACCCCTTTTTCTGACATTCAAAGGATGTCTTCTATCATTTCCTTGTCCATTGCCTCCCCCTGAGATGGGGGTCTGTATACAACTCCTCTGGGGATTGTGGTGCCATTTCCTGTCTCCAGGGTGACCCACAGTACCTCCTCTCATCCCTCTTTACCCTTTAGTTCTGTTGCTTTGATCCCATCTCTTATGTAGAGAGTTACTCCTCCTCATCTTTTACCTTCCCTTTCCCTCCTGTAGATTGTGTACCCTGTTCCTGCCCCAATATCCAAGCATCCCCCTTCCATCAAGGCCAGTAGTTCAGGGAACTTGTAACCCAGACTATGGGCATTGGTACTCATCATCCTTCATTTTTTGATGGCCTTACCCCTATTTGCCCTAATCCTGTCCATACTGCCTTTGCCTTTTTCTCCATTTACCCCTGTCCTGCTCCTTATTGATTTCTCTGCCTTGGTGTTTGCCTCACTAACTACCCTGTTTTGTGGGGGATCTGGGATTTCCCTGCTTCTGTTCAGTGCCTCCCACCATGGCTAGTTTCAATGCTTTCCAATGAAGCATTTAAACCTATCACCTAGGATCCTGGTCCCCCTCCCAGACAGATGCAGACCATCACACTAGTATAGGCCTGTATCCCTCCAGGTGGACCACCAGTCCATAATGAAGTCAAAACCCTGAGCTCTGCACCAGTTTTTCAACCATTCATTGAATACCATGTTGTGGAGTACCCTAACCTCACCCATGCCATAGACAGGCAGCACCTCTGAGAAGGTTACGTGCCTGCTTCTTGTCTAAGGTCCCTCCCCAACTCCACAACTTCCTCCTGCACTGCTCTGATCCCAATCCCAGCCAGGTCCCTAGGTAGACAATGATGTCCGGCTCCCTCTCCCTTGCAGCTGCTCCTTGCTTCCTGTCCCTCCAAGCCATGGTGCCGGGCAGGCCCCTTACCTCCCTTTCCCTTCCTTGCCCAAGTTCTACCACCCTAACTATTGAGTCCCCCACCAGGAGTTGTTTCCTTCCCCTGTGGGGTCCCGTGCCAACCTCCTGTGGTTTTCCTTTGTGGAGGTTCTTAGCATCCTGCTGTGCCTCATTTCCACCACCCTCACCCTCCCTGAGCCCACTGTGGTTCAATCACTCCTCTTTCTTGGCAACCTCTGAAGTAGCAGCAGCAGTCCTGGTGGTCCCTGGGTGGGGGAGGAGATTTCCTGAATCCTAGCCAGGTTGGCCTGGAGACTGGCAACCTCCTCCCTCAGACCAGAGAGGTGCCTGCAAATATGGCAGTATCACAGCCTCCAGAATGTCTCCTGAAAGACTGCTGCCCCACAGCCAGAGCACTTTACCACTCCTCACATGTTTCTCTCCCTTCCTGAATTTTTTTTTCTTTTTTGTTAGCGTGTGCGACAGTGTGCATGCATTTACCCCCTATGTAGCATGCTGGACTGCTAAGGATATGACAGGTATATGTTCTTTGCCCTTTTGGGGAAGTGATGGCAAAACCCCTGGTATAAAGAAAATTATGCACATGGAATGGGTGGGGTGAGGCACAGGGTGGATGGGACCAAGCCTGTGCCCTCCAGAAACTATCAGCAACAGCTCTGTCCCACCACCTCGGTGACTACTTTCCTTCCTTTCAGCAAGACAACCTGCACAACAATTTAACAGAAAATATACTGTGCAAAAGACAATTTCAATCAGAGACAAATAAAGCAGTTGAGCCCAGATCCTGTGTTTTCCCCTTTCAATGCTCCTGTATCTAGCCATGATGGAGAACTGCCTTAGGAACCACCATTCTATTCTTTTTAAATTGTTGCTATTTCTTTTAAGTTATCACCTAGCAAAGTCTCCAAGCCAAACAATCAGGCCAAACAATTCTCACCTAGCCCCCAAACTACAAGGCAGAAACACAGCTCTAGTTTAAGGCCCTTGAGTTGTGGGCTGCTGTGCTTTCAACTTATTTTATAGACAAAAAGAAAAACACAGGTTCAACAAGTTTCTCCTCAACTTACCCCACATATCTTGTTTCAAAAAAGAAAACCTCAAGGCCTGTCTGGGAGTAACACACAGACTCTGTTTTATTAAAGTGCATCATATGACAACTCTTTAATTTGTGATTTTTTTGTTCTAGATCTCCCTTCAGGAAAATACACCAGTCTAATTGTTATATTTTTATTTTGCATTGAAAAATCAGTACACCAGCATTTGGCTATTCAATCTCTTCTTTTCTAATAGTCCAGCCTAGCCATTCAGTTCTTACAGTAGTTAACCCTAGTATAGACAGATTAAAATTATGTGACTCAAATCTTCTGGTCTACTATAGCTGCAGTAACACAGATCATTAAGAATTATTTGTGGGTCATTATTATACCTTTTTTCATGATTTTACCTGTAAAGACTCCAAAACCAAACTTTGTCCAGATTTTCCTTATATTAATATCAGTTATATTTATTAGTTTAGTTTTTATTTCACATAAAACCCTTTAGGCACATGCCTATTTTCAAAGGATTTAGAGTCAGGTACATATGATAAAAATATGCATAAGCGGACATGGGGAACAGTTCTGTACAGCTGGAGTTGTGTCTTGGATTAAAAGGCATTGGGCCCAATTTTCAAAGCCCAGATCCACATGTGGCAAGATGCGACAAAAGAGTGATGCACCAGATTGCAGTTTTGCCAGGAACACTGCATCCAATTCTGAAAGAAACAGGGTCCCTGCGCCAAAACTGCCAGGTCTGCTGCAACTCCACCACTGCACCAAACAAATGGCACAACCTGTGGACGAGCCGGATGGATCTGGGATCCCCCCACACCTGACACAATACTACCAGGACTGGGGGGGCAGACTGCACACCCAGAAATGCACAGAAGGAGGGCAGGGGGCAACATGAAGGGGAGATGGCATGGCAAACATAGGGGTGATGGCTGTGCCACCAGACAGTGGTCCTGGCACCCAGCAGAGTGCATCTAACATAGCATGTAACTGCCATATGTACCTATATGAACATACTGCACTGTACTGTACCATACAGTGTGGTATGCATATGGGTACAGAAGTGCCCTGAATGTCACAGTAGATGCATCCTGCTGGGTGCCAGGACTACTGTTGGGTGGCCTGACCATCACTCCTGTCTCTGTCATTCCCTCCCATCTTACCGGCAGCTTTTTTTTTTTGTCAGGATAGCGCAGGCAAGTTACACCACCTACTGTAATAGCAGGTGCAACTTGTGCCCAATCCCATGGCCATGGTGTGGCTTTGAAAATCCTGAAAAGAGGATGTGGCAGTCCTGCCATGGCACATACTCCCCTTGCGACATGGCACTGCCAGGCGCATGTCACAAGGGTGGCATAACTGGCGTTTGGCACAATCAGGCTGCTTATCTTGCAAGCTGTCTACCAGAATCCTGACATGCATAACTTTTGGCACAATATGCTACTTGCATCATTTTGCTTTGGCAAAAACACCTTAAGCTAGATGTAGCACTTTCAGAATCAGGCCCATTGAGTCTAAAGTGATAGGATTCAAATACATTATGTATAAAGTGTAGTATACATAGGATACATTGCAAATTTACAACAGACAGGCAATGATAGCTGTTATATGTTTCAGAGGGAGTTAGCGTGGATAACAGTTGGGTTTTAAACAGTTCAGTATAGAGCTACAGACTCTTAAAGTGTCAATCAGGTCATTCCAGTATTTTGCAAAATGATATGAGAAATAGTTTTATCCTAAAGAGATTCTTAGTGGAAGCAGTAGAGTGTGATGCTCCAAACTTGAGGTACCATATATATTATCATCATAACTGAACAGAGACTGTAGGCCAGGGGGCCACAAGCCCCATAGTGCTTTATTGTCTATGATCGGGGGTGTGATAGAGCACCCTTGTGCTGAGGTGGAACCAGTTCAGACTGCTGTACCGTACACAGGTGTGGGTGTCAGTTTTGAAGTCTAGTACAAAGCGACATGCCCTATTAAACAGGAGAAGCAAAATGCAGTCTACTCACTGGGAGATTCCAAATTAATTGGCTGCACACCAGAATTACTTTCACTAATTTATTGCTGAAATGCCACATACGAAAGACACTGCACATACAGTACTGTTTGATTACTCCAGTGATTTGGTCTTAGACCTTTGACCCCTGATGAAGGTCTGAGACAGAAGCGTTGGGGTAATCAAACAGTACTGTGTGTGCAGTGTCTTTTGTATGTGGCATTTTGACAAATAAGTAAGTGAAAGTTTTGGTTTGCAGCCCATTAATTTGGAATCTCCTAATGTTACTTGATTAATGAGACCTCTTGCTCTGATGAAGGTGTTAATTTAGATGCTGAAACATAAACGGCTCTGTGATCAAGCCGGCATGCTGTTTGGAAGTCCACGGTAGCTATAAGCTTTGTAGAACTGATATCAGACTGCTAGTGTGACTGCTATTGTGACTACTATGCTATACAGCCACTGGATTGGATTTATTTGTTTGTACTTTGCAGCTGAAATTTACAAATGTTTGAATTAAAACTGCATTTATTTCTATATGGAGTGCTGACCGCCTTTCCTAATTGGATGTGTACTACTTGTTGATTAAGTCCTGGTAAGGTGCACCCTTTTTCCGTACTGGAATCAAAGTTATTTTTATTCATGTGAGCCATGCTTTCTCTCTTGTGACTTTGCATATACTTTTCCGTATTTGGACTTTACGGCTCTATAGCACTGAGCTCCCAGTATGGCAGCAGCAAATGTTAACACCGAAGTATTAAGTATACCTGATGAAGAAGGTGAGCAAATAGTGTTCTCATTGGAACAAATTGAAGCATTTTTTAATGAAAATAGCAGACCATCTGGTTCTTCAAATGATGCATATACACTAGAAGACTTATAAAAATACTAGGTTCCAAATGTATGCTCTCTCTCTATCCCAATATTGGTGAGATAAAACGATTCCATGTGGGCTATGTATTCAAAAACCTCCATCTTTTGGATTAGATGACAGAGTTTATGCTGGAATGGGCAAAAGTCATTAACAAAGGAAGTATTGATTTGATTTTACTTATTAAAAAAAAACAGAGTGTGATAAATTGCAACAAGATACTGAAGATTTAGAAATAAAAATGACTACTACATTTTCTTCAGACCAGCTTAAAGAATTTAGAGAGAAAATTGATGTCCAATTAAAGAAATTTAAAATGGAACAGAAACATTATAAACAGCAGAAGCATGATAGAGATGCAGGTGATTACAACAATGGTATAATTTACAAATGGCATGGAAAACTTAAACGTTTTATAATTCGGAAGTTTACGTCTGATAATCAAGATACAAATTTATCAACAGAAGCAGACAGCAATTCAACCAATTCAAGTATGTCTTCTGGTCCTTTTTTAGGACAGAAAATCCAAATAGGAGGTCAACATTTAACTCATGGTCAAGAAAAACAAGGAGAGGAAGGGGCGAGAGGTGTAAGAGGCAACAGAAATTACAGAGGGAGAAGTCATGGCAGGTGGAACATGAGGAGTCAGCCGTGGAGATCACCATGGCACCAGAATTAGAAATGGAAGTTGTAAATCTTAAAAATAAAATACTAACAACAGAACAAACTAATGTACTATGCAAAGTATTGTCATTTGTTCCTACCAATACTCCTAATGCCTTTGAAATAAAAACAGACCATCAGAAGTTTTTTTGCCAACTGAAACTTAAAGAGTATTTTTCCTCTGAAAAAGTAACTGAGATACCATATATTAATGACAAACACGAAGATACTGACCTCAAAAATAAATTTTCCTTTTGCCCTTCTTCTAATAATGTTAAGTTACAAGCATCTATGAAAGTAGTTGAAAGAGAAACCGATGATCTTCTCAGTAGCCATTATTATAATGAAACACACAATATAAAAAAATCAGAAAGAGATGCATTTAATGACTTAAAAAACATGAATGACGTAGTATTTCATCCCGCAGATAAAGGCAGTGCAGTAGTAATCTGGAATATAAATGATTACAGAACAGAAGCAAAACAATTGTCTGATTCAATTTTTTATTCATTATTGGACCAAGATCCAACTGTACAAATCCAAAGTCGAATAAACAGCTTAGTTTCTGAAGCAAAAATAAATAAATGGATTACTGAAAATGAAGCCTTTTTTGTAGTAGAAGAACCACATAGACCTGCTCTATATCTACTACTGAAACTACATAAAAATAAAGTGCCTGTTCCAGGTCATCCTATTGTTTCCTCTATAGGTGCAGTAACTGAACCGCTGTCTAAGTTTGTCAATTTTCACATAAAGAAATTTGTCCATAATTTGCCATCATTTATACAAGACATCAGCCACATGTGTAAGCTATTGACTGAAATGGAAAAAACAGTACTGATATCCTGGTCTGCACTGACATAGAAAGTTTGTACATGAACATCCCACACGAAGGAGGACTTAATTCATTGAAAAAAGTATTACAAACACATCCATATGATGTCACACCACCTACGGATTTCATTATTAATTGTGCTAGAACAGTGTTGGAAAGTAATTGTTTTTATTTTTGATGATAAGTTCTACATTCAACATAAAGGAACCAGTATGGGGACTACATTTGCTCCTAATCTTGCTAACATCTATGTTGGTCAATGGGAACAGTCCTTTGTTTTAGAAATTGATAATCCATTTCATCATAATGTGTTTTTTTGGAAGCGCTATATAGATGATTGTTTCATGGTGTAGAGGGGCTCAGAAAGTGATCTGAATTTGTTCATGGACTATATCAATAGTATGAATAGTAATCTCAAATTTACAGTAGAATGGGATATACAGTATATTAATTTTCTCAATCTTACAATTTTTAAGAATGGAAACAAATTAGAATGCAAATTATACCGTAAACCTACTCCGAGAAATACAATTCTACAAGCTGAAAGTTGCCATCCAAAATCACTTTTGAATAATATTCCTAAAAGTACATTTTTACGAGCTAAACGGGCATGCTTAAACGAGGCTGATTTTGAAAACTGCAGCTCTGAAATAAAAACTCATTTCTATAAAAGAAAATATTCCCAGTCAGCTATAGAGAATGCATATCAAGCAGCAAAAATAGTGGACAAAAATCAACTTATTGGGGTAACGGTAGCCCTCCAAATGCTGAACTTCAAACAAAATCTGAAGTCACGCTTTGTAACTCAGTATTTTCCCAAAGTGGCACAAGTGACAGATATTATCTAACAATATTGGCCCATACTTAAAGGAAATAGAAAATTTGATAATATAAGCCATTTGGAACCAAGATTTGCATTTAGAAGATGACAAAATATAAATGACATGTTGGTACATACATTGCTACCTAAGACAGTAAATAATAATAACTGATTTACTACACTCCCTAGTGGCAATGTCAAGTGTGGACATTACGTGCATTGCAGTAACACAAGGTATATCACTGCTTTTTCACACCCAAGGACAGGAAAACATTTTTTTATTGATCAGTTCATTAGTTGTAGTACTGAAACTGTAATTTATGCTCTTACCTGCCTTGTGGCATTTTTAATGTCGGAAAAACTAAACGAGCATTAACACTAAGAGTGGCAGAAAATAAAACAGCCATTAGAACTGGCAATTAAAGCTATGCCATTGCTAAACATTGTAAAGAAGCAAGGCATGCATCTAGCTCTGTCCTACAATTTTTTGGCATAAAGAAAGTGAGTTTACATAGCAGAGGTGGCAACTAAAAGAACAACTCTTGTATAGGGAAGCATTCTGGATTGTAACACTTGACACTGTGAAACCAAAAGGTTTAAATGATTTATATCTTTGCATAATTTGAAATATAGTAATGTAATGTTTGTATTTTTATCTGCCCTGCTTTCTTTTTACTGTGTCTTCTATCTGTTATTCCTGCTGATGCTTTATATAATGGTATATGCATAAAATTGTAATGTGTATTATATATTCTATGCACTTAGCACTTTCTTCACAGCTTTTTCTGAAATTATAGCACTGTCTCTTTAAACCATGTATTTTTAAATGTTACTTGATTAATAAGACCACTTGTTCTGATGAAGGTGTCAATTTAGATGCTGAAACATAAACGGCTCTGTGGTCAAGCCGGCGTGCTGTTTGGAAGACCTCGGTAGCTATAAGCTTTGTAGAGCTGAAATCAGACTGCTAGTGTGACTGCTGTTGTGACTACTATGCTGTACAGCCACTGGATTGGATTTATTTGTTTGTGATTTGCTGCGAAATGTACAAATATTTAGATTAAAACTGCATTTGTTTCCATATGGAGTGCAGACTGTCTTTCCTAATTGGATGTGTGCTACTTGTCGATAGAGATGCAGCGAATTTAAATTCCGCTGGCAAAGTGAACACGAATTGAGCACTTTGCGTTGTCACTCTGCTACGCAGAGTGGGCAATGCAAAGTGCTCACTCCGCCTTGTCATTACCACTTTGTGTTAAGGCGGAATGGCAATGTGAAGAAGGCAAAGTCATTGTTTTTAATGGACTTTACGTTCCTCATTATGATTCTAAGTGACCCACTTGGTGTTTCAGATTTGGCAACCCCTCCACACATCACATGGCTTACAGTACTGTAAGTCACATGCTATTTAGCTAGGCAGGAAGAAAATGAGTCATACAAGCAGACATGTTTACATTCTCTTGTGCAGATGGAGAGAGAGTAGCGTGTTTTATGACTGCTGATACTTTGAGCTCAGAGTGAGGAAATTTAAACTTTGATTTAGACCCAACAGCTTTTTTAAAAGCTACATTTTTTTGTCTTTTCTGTACTTTTTTTACTTAATTTGCTCTTTCTGTAAATTTTATTTTCTTACCTTTATAAGTAGTTAGTTGTTTGTCTGTGTCTGTGTGACTGTGTGTGTTATTTGTGTGACAGTGTGAGTAGTGATTGCTCGGACTGAGGGAGCTCAGTAGGAGAGATGGACCAGGGTGAGGGAATGTCTGGGGTGGAGGCAGCCCTGGGAGAGCTTGGTAGTGGTAAGCGTCATACCATGCACATGTGTGGAGGGCATTGGCACTCATTCCTGTTGGACTGCTCAAAACTTGTGAGTGCCCCCCCCAGAAGCAGGACCAGCACCGCCTCCTGTCCTGATCCTGAGGCAGCTGAACCACTACCACCACCACCAAGTCCAGCACCAGGTCCTCTGGAGCAGGATGTGCCTGTTCCCCTGGGCCCTGGAGCGGATCCCATCCCTGTTCAGCACCATGACCAGCTGGCTGCCATTTTATCTGGCCATCCCCTGCCTGTGCCTGGTCCTCCCCACACCTCCATTGTTTGGAAGGTTTTTGACTGTGTCAGGGGGGACAGAAGTGTGGTGAAGTGCCACCTATGTGAAGTGGAGGTGTGCTGTGACCCCCAGGGGACTCATCTGGGGACTGGGGGCCAGCACAGTCATATGCTCCAACACCAGCAGTTGGAGTGACAGGCTGCCACAGAACAGACCATGCCTACACCTGCTGGCCATTCTGTGGCAGAGGGTACAGCTGTGCATTGTGGCATCCCTAAGAAGAGGAGGGCCACAGCAGCACCTGCTGCTCCACCAGCACCCCAACCCCCACCACCACCACCAGTAGGTCAGCCTGTAGAATGTGTGAACCCAAGAGAACTGCATGTAACACAGGCTGACTTAACAGTTATCTGGAGTGCTGCTGAGGATAGCAATGAGAGGGTAAATGCTGTGGAGCAGCAGCTGGATCACATAGAGGGACATCAGTTGCAAATTATGTCTATGCTGGAACTGCTACTGGATCACCATGGGATCCCACATTATTTTTTTTTCTCACACTATGTGCCCTCCCCACACCTTCCTTGCTGTGTTATAAAATGTATTCCTCTACCATCCCCGACCCTTGTATGTAATTATGCCCTTTTTTGTTGTCTTCCGTATGCATGACACTTTGTATTCTGAGCAGTGCAAGTATACTGTACTAAACTGCACGTGTGCAGTCAGTCTTCTTTCCAGTCTGCGTATGTAGTGCAGACACTGTCCAACTCCCTGACTTAAAAAAAAAACATTAATGAGTACAATGGTGGGGTGGTGAAGCTTGGAGAGATACTACAAAACAGGCTTACAATACATCCAAGTAACTATAAAAAAAATTAATGTTGTGATTCGTAACACGAATGATTGTGAATCGTGATTTGTGACCGTGATGAAGAAGAACATGATTTGTATCACGAGTGACTCTTGATGATGGTACTTACTTAAAAATGCATATTAATGAGTACAATGTTCATGCAGAATTAAGCACCACACCTGTCCTGTACTCTGAAGGGAAGCCAAAGAAACAACTGTGACTTAAGTTACAGATGGAGATTGGGCCCTAAAGAAATGCAAATGCACAGAAAGATCAAGATTGTGCTGTACACTGAAGAGATGCAGACACAAAGACACAACACCTAACCAGTGCTCACCATCAGAAATTCAAATTTGGAAAAGAATAACTTTGCTGGTTGGGGTGGGCCATGGGGGACAGAATACTGCACTGCTGCACTAACAGTCACTAGTACTAGTCCCAGTAAAGATACCACAAAGAAGTACAAAAATCACACTGCTGCAGTGGATAGCAGCTTTGCATTGCTGAAATTATTATGTGACACAATAAAAGTGACACGCATCACACACATACTCACACACACACACCAAGTAATACAAAGCAAATTGAAAACTTCAGTAATATAACCACATATTTTAAACAAACTAAAATTATGCATTGCTGCACCACAACAATCAGCAAAATGGCAAGAAATATTGAAAATATTACTGTGTGTACATTAACCACAGTTATACAAGAAAACCTAGAAACACCCCTCCCCCAAAGCACACTTCCACTGTCTCTCAGTACACAGACTGAATGTTGTACATTAACATTCAAAATCCATACACAAACAATAAACACTCAATGATATGAGCACAGGAGGGTTTTCTATAATCGATGAACTAAAGTTTCAGCAAAAAAATGACCCCAAAAAGCTTTTTTAACACCTTTTTGAAGGTATGAATCACAGAGAGCTCTCAGAGCAGATTGTCTACAGCTTCCTACACACACTACCCCAAACTGAGGCTGTGCAGAACAATCTACAGCTCATGTGACCTGAAATACCATGAATCACTGCAAAAGTCACCTTTGGAGCTTAAAAACAAGGCGAAGTGAGGCAAACTACATTGTTTTCAATGTACTTCACCTTAAGATTTGGTAGAGTAGTGGTTTGGGAAGGCGGAGTAACGTGAAGTCAGTGTTTTCAATGGACTTCACGTTACCGATTAATAACGTGAAGTACTCCGCTTCGTGTTGCAGAGCACTCTGTGAATTCGCCTTCAGTCCGTGAATCACTCCATGGAGCCAATTAGGGCCACTTCGCCCATCACTACTTGTTGATGAAGTGCTGGTAAAGTGCACCCTTTTTCTTTACTGGAATCAAAGTAATTTTTATTAGTGTGAGCCCTGCTTTCTCTCTTGTGACTTACCACAGCCAGTAATGCTTGTGATGAAGATTCGGACCAGGAATTTCTTTATCTCTGGCAGGAAATTGTTCTGATGCCTATAGAGGAATCAAAGCCTTGAGTTTACAGCCTCATCTAGGTAGTGCTTGTGTTCAGTGAATGACAGGGTGCTGTTAATGACAATGACTAGGTACATACAGGTCTGTACTTGTTCAAGGGTGACCCCAGGTAACCAAGTAATGCTTAAAACAGGAGAGGTATCAACCTTGTTTCGAGTGCCAAAGAACATACATTTTGTTTTCCTCTCATTCATTATAAGTAGATTTGAGGAGAACCATGCCTGAATGGATGTGAAGTCATCCTAAAGCCTCAGCCTCACTTTCTTCAAATTCTTGTCACTGGAGTAAATGACAGTGTCATCTGCATATAAGATTATTTTGGTCAACTTGCTGACCACTGGTTGATTACTTATAAATAGACTGAAAAGCCAAGGCCCAAGAATGGACCCTTGGGGGACCCCTATGCTGAAGGACCTGTCAAAAGGTTGTACATTCCAGCATTTTACAGATTGGGATCAACATGACAAGTAGTTTTTAAACCAGCAAAGCAAGTCTTTAGAAAGACCCTGAGTAGCTTCTGGCAGAGAAGGGCATAGTTAGCAAAGTCAAAAGCCTTGGTAAGATCTATGTATATGGATCCAGCCAGCTCTCACCTGCCCAGCACACCATGAACTGAGTCAGTGAACTCCAGAAGTGTAGTCATTGTGCTGAAGTTCTTACTGAACCCATGCTGCTCTCTCTGGTCTGAAGCTCATGCTGGCTCAGGAAATCTACCAGCTGGTCATTCACCACCCTCGCTTAAGTTTTGGATAATGAAGGTAGAATTGAGATTTGAACTTTAATCGGAGAGCAGTTTTGCATTCTAACCCCTGAACATGGGAACCATGTAAGCCTTTTTTCCACAGATCAGGTACTTGTCCTGTGGCCAGGGACAGACTGAGATTTGTTGCAGGGGGTAGGTGACCCCCCTAATCCCTAATTTGACAATTTAATGTCAGTGTTGTCTGAGCCAAGTCTAGCATTGAATAACTTTCAATGGCATTATCTTTTGTTGATAAGTTTGATACTAGATGAAATCCATTAGTCTCTGACTTAGATCTGGCCTCTTGTAGATTGATATCTAGAAGCCTAGATTTAATTAAAGCACACTAACAGTCAGATATAATAATATCTTGTACTGCCCAGTTCCACAAATATCCATATGCTATGTTATTAAGGGTATTTCTGACAAACATAAGCCATTGTAGAATACATTTTTTTATAAGTATAGCCATTTTTTCATTTAGGCAGTTTTTTGCTAATCCATTTGTATGTTGGAGATGCAGCCAGTAATTAATCACTCTCCATGTGGCAATGCCTTAACTGAGGGATGACCTAGTTCTAAACGTAAACGAAACCCAGTGATGGACATTGGAAGACCCAACTTTTCATAAAAGGAATGCATTGGTTTTTGTATGTTGTCTCCAGCACTATAACACAAATTTCAGTACCTTACAGGCATTGGGAAAATGCTTTAGCATTTACTACATCGCTGTTTTACCTACATAGTTTGCAGTAAATTTAAATAACCCTCCACATGTTTGTTTAACCTTCTGGATAACTCAAGATTGTTGTGTCCATGAGAGACAGTTATTAAAGTTTAATCCCAGACAAGGATACCCTCATGTTTCTACAACTGAATTTTCAATTCTACACTTTTTTTTGTTATTAGTACTTTTTTATTAATAATCATGATTTTACTATTATCTATATTTATTTTCAAATCTGTTTCTGTACAATAGGCTGCCATTTTATCCAACTGTGCCTTCAGGCCATGCTGAGTGAAAGGAATCAAAACAAGGGTGTCTGTGTAAGCTAACACAGTGTAATATATCTTACCTATTTTGAGATGAATATACAGTACTGTATATTATCTAGCATGTGCAGGAGACTATTGATACATACATTAAAAAGGGGATATGGACCATCACACAACCTTGTTTAACTCCAGTATTGATGTCAGTCTTTTTAGTAAGATTGCCCTTCTTGTCATATCAGATTTTACAGCAGTTGTTATTTTACATCCCCTTAGTTATGCTAATAAATGAAGGTTCCAGGTCTAGTTTTCTAAGTTTTCTACCTAATATATTCCTATTTATGCAGTCAAACACTTTCTTATAGCCAATAAATGCTCAATAAACTGTTTGCCCTCTATTATAAGCATATTTTTCTAATCAATAAAAGAGAATACGACATTGACTCATTGTTGGGCTGCCCCTTCTTAAAACCAGCCTATAAATCTGAAATAAGGCCATAGTTTTCTGAATGAGTTTGAATTTTACTACAAAGAATTCTAGAGAGGATCTCGGAGGCTGAATCTAATAGACTCACTGGTTTACACATTTCTAAATTATTTAAAGTGAACATATTCCTGTAATTCTAATTTTCAGAAATGTGTCACTGTCAGGTCCAATGCAGCTCAAGCTACAGTGGGCTCAACCATGACAATCCAATGTTCAGCAAGGCTGATCATGACACTACTCTGCCAGCTGATGGGTGGAATCTTTGTGTAGTTGAAAAGAGGTAGCCACACCTATCAGACAGTGGCAGTCTTCCTTCTTTTGCATGGTGCTGTCCACCAACAAGCTGAGCAGCATGATTATCAGCCTGCACCTGCTTCCAAGTGTCCAGTTTTTAAAGATTCCCTCCTGATTTTAGACATTTTCTTTTGCCTCCTCACAAATCTCCCACCTCCAAATTTTGCCCCTATACATAATGATCAGCCAGCTGATTCATCACTCTGCCACCCCATCCCTGTCCTCTGCTTCTCCTCTCTGTCCTCCCCTCCCCCTCCCTTCAGCTGGGATAGTTCAGTAGCGATCCCAAAACCTGAAATTGACATTCAGCAAAACTCCTGCAGCAACACCAATTTCTTAACCCTCCTCCTGCCATCTACTGCTGCACCCTCTTTCGGATGTTTGGAGGCCAAATGATTCTATCTACCCCTCAAGGTGACTGATGTAACCACCGCTACCTAACATACCAGTTTCAAATTAATGACCCAATTATAATGATGTAATTTATTTTTCTGCATTAATTAGAGGATCACATCAATGTAGTTTTAACCCCCCTCCTGCCTCCGCTGCTTTATACTACTGCTGCACCCTCTCTCCGCTGTATGGTGGCCAAAGGATTCTGTCTACTGTTCCAACATTGGGATGCCAAATCCCTAGTGTCAGTACTTCAAATAAAGAAAACTGTCCCTTGTAGTCATTTAGTTTTTTAAATTCCTGTAAAAAAGAAAATGATCTGTCAATGCCTGTTGCCAACACTGTTGTTTCCCTCCCCCACCTGACCCTCCCACTCAGCACCCATTACCCTAGCCAACCACTCCTTACTTACCTACCAGGGGTCCAACACTGTAATCCTCTCTTGACTGGAGCCATGTCTTCACATTTCAATGCTGGTCCAGGAATTGAGGAAATCAGGTATGCGGTCAATGTATTTCAATGTGTTTTGAACATGTACTCCCAGCTTGTTATTATTTCAATACTTTCTCCCCCAAATTTTCATCATAGCCTTTATGGGACTCCACTACATGAACAAGGAGGTGATATTTTTCAACTCTGGGTTAAAAGGTGATTTCACAATCAAAATGCAAAATCACCTTTCAGGTGAGATTTGATCATTTTCACCTACCAGATTCATGAGGTGGGATGATAAGAAGGATATGATGAAAACTTATGATGAGAATATTAAAAAATGACAAAGTTATGAACACATGTTGACATTTTTCAACACTTGCTCATGCTCAATATTTTGACCCCAGATTTTCAACATAACCATTTTTTCACACAACATCATGAATGTGACAGCTGCATTTTTCAAATCCAGGCCAGAATGTGTTTTTGCACCTGTGGTGTGAAAAGACATTTTGAAGGGTTTTGAAAATGTTCACCATCCAGGTTCATGACCTGGGATCATAAGAAGACTGGACATTCGGGACAATAATGTGAATAGTTGATACATTTGTTTTATATTTTTATGTTTAATTTTTTTATTTTTGACCCCCCACCTCACATTTTCCTCTCTCCTGCTCCAACACCCATGTCCTGCCCTCCCTTACTTCCCCCTCCCCCATTACCACTCCCCCCACCTCTGACAAGGCCTCATTGGCTGCTGTATCCACCTGCTGCTTTTGGGATGCTACCCACTGATAGTTTCTGTTGCAGCAACCAAGGCTGGCACCTCACTTATCTGTTCCCCCTCCCTAAGTAATGACTTTTTCCCTTAATTATCTGTTTTACTTGTTATTATCTAAATTGTACTCGGTATCTATGCCTCCATGTAATATTGTCTTGCCTTGTTTATATGGTTTGTACTTTACTTGACAAGTATCCTATGTAAAGAGCTTCTAGCTCAAAGGTACTAATCCGAGAATGTAATAAAATAAATAAAAAATAAATAGTGCAATAGTTACATTTGAAAATGGACACCACAGCCCCCTGCTTCCAGAGCTGTGGTACTTCACTAGTGGTCAGAGAAATGCTAAATAACACACATAAGGGATAAGCCATCAGTCCAAAAACTAAGGAAAATAAGTTCAAATCAATATTGTCAGAGCCCATTTTAGTATTTTTGTTTTGGTTTTACTAAGTATTCAAGTGTCAGCAGTAGTAATCTCATGTAAATTAAATTCCAGTTTACTCTTCATAGTTGTTACAGTGGCATCTACACTCAATATAACAGGTGCCATCTTAATAAAATCACAAAAGTTGATGTTTAGTACCGAAGCAACTTCCAGTGGCAATGTCAAGTCACTGATATCTATAGTAAGAGTGGGATACAGAGGTAGTTTGGTTTTTTGATAACAATTCATTCTAACAGTCCCAGTTTTGCCTCATCCCATTGCTGGTTGCAAATTGTTGATGTAAAATTTATTTGAATTTGTTTTCCTTGTCAGTGTTTAACATGTATTTCTTAAACACTGATATGCATTCAAATTGTATGAATACTTTTCTTATATATTACTTCCATGTTCTGTCCTGTTCCTGTATTATTCTGATTAAATCAAAATGGACTCATTCCTGGTTACAGTTTTTCACTCTAATCCTCCTTAGAGGAGCATGCTCATCACATACCGCATTAAACTCATGAATCATATAATCAAACATGTTATCCACACTAAGAATAACCTCCAGGTAAGGCCAGTCTACATCTGCAAAACTCATTTCTTAAATTTATCCAAATCAGAGTTCTACATGGAACCAGACAAGATAGAACATGTACTGGAGGATACGAGGGCCTACGTGCACACCAGAAACACAAGCCAGGATAATGGTCACTCAAATGATCAAGTAAGGAAAATACCTGCAAAGTTTTGTCCAGATGCATTGTTAAAACACAATGAGTGACTCAGTGCCCATCCTGTAATTTGGGCGTGTAGGCTGCTTATGAACTTGATATAGATTACATCTCATCAATTGATCACAAACTTTCAAACATGCTTTGTCTAGCCAATTTATGTTTGTGCCACCAAGTAAAATTAATTTACATGCCCCCCTGTGAAAATATAGTCACAGCACCACAGCCAGGATACAAATCAGTCTCAGAATATTATAAAC
Source organism: Neoceratodus forsteri (assembly GCA_016271365.2). Classification (NCBI taxonomy): domain Eukaryota; kingdom Metazoa; phylum Chordata; order Ceratodontiformes; family Ceratodontidae; genus Neoceratodus; species Neoceratodus forsteri. The sequence goes on from CM057455.1 coordinate 1,264,036,776, forward strand.
TGATAGAAGGCAGCACAACTTTGATCACTGAAGACTACCAAACGTCCTGGGAAAAGGACTTGTATACACCTGTTATCCCTACAATATGACAGAAGGCATTGAGACAGGCAGTCTCATGTGTCTAAGCAAGGTGCAGCCTGGCTACTTTTTAGGTCTTGTCACTGGCAATCACAGACTATTCTGAGGCCCTAAAGGATCCTGCCAATTTTGGGAAAAGGGCATTTCAGGGAGTGCATTACTGCTTTCCAGACCGTCTGCTGAGGTGCAGTTTTTGCATTCTACCATTTGTAATGGAGGCAGATATATTGTTTAGTGTGAGACTGTGTGAACAAAGCTGTGGAACTGTGCTGTCACAGAGTTCAGGCAGTTGATGGAGGAGAACTGCTGATTTTCACTGTTGGCCCATTGTTGGAACCGGGTTTTCTGATGTAAATAAGAAGGCATTTTCTTTAGACAAGTGAGGGGAAGTTGTAGCTGATGTGCGAGTCAAGGCTGCTAGCTGCCATTCAGAAAGTGAACCCTAAACTTTCCATGTAGAGCATGGCTGCTGATTTATATTTGTGGTGTTTCTGCACAAGGCACTGTAAGGCATCATTGCATTACAATAATATACAGTACTGTGGAAATGTTATTTTAAGAGTTTGATTGAAGTTGCAGTTCACATTTTTGCTGCTAGATAACTCAGACTGTTTTAAAGCCTGTTGCTGTCTGGAATGTCCAAGCTGCATAAAAGTAGAACCAATGCAAGCTGCACATCGGTCAGTCCAGGAAGTAAATGTTATTCAGTGGGCTGTGTTTTAGTTTCTTTTTCAATTACATGGTTAAATATCCAACACATCTTACTGGCAGTGAGTTTGGGACTGGACTGTGAGAGAAAAAAATTGGTGCACTGAAGTGAATCCTGTTAATTTTCTCAGGACTGGAGCATCAGTAATCTGAAGAAAGTGTCCACATTGGATTGATCAACACTTTTAATCAGAGCATTGAAGAGTGACCAATATATGTTGAGAAACTGCAGCTATTGTTGGACATCAATTAAAATGGAGCTGAAAACTGGTACCAGCTTTATTAAGTGAAACTAGGGTTCAGACAAATGGTTTGCTGTGTAGTCTATGTAAAAGATTAATAGTCAGATTAACCAGCCTGGGAGTGGGTCCCAGGGTGGTAGCCTGGGTAAAACATTGGCTGGACAACAGGACACAGAAGGTAATTGTAAATGGAGTCCACTCTGAAGAAAGAGGGGTTAATAGTGGGGTACCGCAGGGTTCAGTACTGGGTCCTGCCCTTTTTAATGTCTTTATAAGTGACATTGCAGAGGGACTGGAAGGAAAAGTATGTCTCTTTGCAGATGACACAAAGATCTGCAACAGGGTTGATACACAAGGAGGCGTGGAAAGGATGAGAAGGGACTTGACAAGGTTGGAAGAATGGTCAGAAGTATGGCAGCTAGGATTCAGTGCAAAGAAGTCAAATAATGCACCTGGGAAACAAGAACCCAGGGGAAGATTACACAATGGGGGAGGTAGCAACAACAACAAAAAAGGAAAGGGACCTGGGAGTAATCATATCAGATGACCTTAAGGTTAGCAAGCAATGTGAGAAGGCAGTAGGGAGGGCTGGGGGTATACTGGGGTGCATAGGGAGAGGCATCACCAGCAGAAAACAGGAAATTGTTATCCCTCTGTACAGACAGTTGGTGAGACCCCATCTGGTGTACTGTGTCCAGTTCTGGAGACCACATCTCCACAAGGACATAGACAGGATAGAGGCAGTCCAGAGGAGGGCAACTAAAATGGTGCAGGGTCTGCAAGAGAAGCCGTCCGAGGAGAGACTAAAGGAGTTTAATGTGTATACCCTTGAGGAGAAGGAGAGGGGGACATGATAAAACTTTTAAATACCTCAGTAGAATCAACAAAGTCCAAGAGAGTAGCATCTTTCAGAAAAAGAGACATGCAAGAACAAGGGGACACAATTTAAAGATAGAGGGGGTGTTCTGGGGCAATGTGAGGAAGTATTTTTCACAGAGAGTGGTGGATGCATGGAACAGCCTTCCTGAGGAAGTTGTGGGGTCTAAAACTGTGGGAGAATTCAAGAACGCATGGGACAGATATAAGGCAATTCTTGTGGGGGGTAGGAAGAAATAGACTGTTGGTTAACCAGGATCTGTGGCCTATCCTGTAGATAGGGAAATGGGCAGACTAGGTGGGCCAAGTGGTCCTTATCTGCCATCAAAGTCTCAGTTTCTATGTTTCTATGTTAGTCTTACATTTCTGAAAAAGCCTGCCAATGAATTTGTACATATATTCTGCAACAGCATGTTTCGCCAAAGACTTCTTTAGTCATCACAGATCAATGTCATATTAATCAAAGGATCATGCAGAAACATAGCAGTATAACATTTGTCCACAAAAAAGGACTGTTTGGTCCACCAAGTCTGCCCTGATATTCCCTTCCTTGTTTGTCCCCACAGACCATAATATTCTCCAGTGACCCTCTCCCTCCTCCTCTGTGTTTATTTATGAATGTTTTTATATGTCTATCCCATGCATGCTTGAGGCCACTACTGTTTTTGCCTCCACCTGTTTCACTGGCAGTGTGTTCTAGGCAATCACACTCTTTCAGTGAAGTACTACTTCTTCATATCTTCCCTAAACCCCCCCACCACCCAACTTCATTGCATGACCTCTGGTCCTGGTGCACTTTCTTACTTGAAAGAGACACCCCCTGAACTCTGTTCACCCCTGTGATGTATTTGTAGGTCTCTATTATGTCTGCTCTCACTTTCCTCACATCCAGGGTGTACATGTTGAGATCCCTTACTCTTTCCTTATAGGATTTTGATTACAGTTGCTCAGAATCTGCCTAACAAAATCCAATTCATCAGCTTCTGATATAATTTAGGGATTTAGGATTATCAGGTTTTCAGTTTGAAATTCATCAGATTCTGATATGATTTGGGTATTTAGGATTATCGGGTTTTCAGTTTGAAAACCGTAACTCCTAAGCTGAATCCTAAAATCTATTTTGCAAAGGCCTTTAAGATTTTGGATTTAAAATTGGAATCCTAAATCCAATTTGTAGCTTCTTTTAGGATTTGAAATGAAATCAGATTAGGATTCAGAAGTTCCTAAATTCCTAAATCCTAAAATCAGATTGGAATCTGCCATTTCTGACCATCCCTACTTTTGATATAATTCCTGCACCATTTTAGTTCCTTCCTCTGCACTGCCACCTCCTTGTCTATGTCTTTTTTGAGACATGACCTCCAGAACTGGACACAATACTCCAGGTTGGATCATACAATCGAGTGATACAATAGCAACATCACCACCGTCTTCCTGCAGGAGATACCTTACAATGTGCATCCAAGCATCCCACTGACCCTACTCACTGCTTTGGCACATTGCCCTGCTACTTTAAAGTCATCAGATATGATAGCTCCAAGGTCTCTTTCCTGATCAGTGGCTGACAGTACCTCCTCCCCCCATACTCAGCTCCTGGATTCTTCTGCCCTAGGTGCGTGGTTTTGAACATTCTGGCACTGAACCCCAGCTGCCATGCTCTTGATCATGCCTCAAGTTTCCCAAGGTCAATATACATTCTCTCCACCCCCTCCTGTGTGTCCACCCTATGCAGATTTATATGCCATATGCAAAAAGATATACATTTCCTTACAGATGTTCTGCAGTGTCACTTATGAAGACATTGAAGTGGACCAGCCTCAGTACTGAGCTCTAATGGCACCCCCCTGGTCACATTCCCCTCATTAGAGTGAGTGCTCTTAACCACCATTGTCTGTTGACTATCCATAACCATTTCTTTACCCATTTCACCACTTTGGATCCCAACCCTAGACTGTTCTATTTCTCTATATTCTCCTGTATGGCACAGTGTCAAAGGCCTTGTGAAAGACTGCATGGGCCATGTCCAGTGCCCTCCCTAATCTATTTACTTGGTCACCCAGCAAAGAAAAAAATCAGATTTGTTTGGCATGACCTCCCCCCTTTCCCATGAATCCATGCAGCCTTTGGTACTGTAGCTGTCAAGAGAAAACAGTTGTTCTATAGCTGTAGTCAGTGACACGATGCAGAAAACAGTATGTTGAGAAATATCATGATATATCACAAGAAATCTCCATTCATGTCAATTGCATGTCTGTGATATTTTCCAGTCTATTCAGATGTATAATGCATTTTGTCACTTGCTACACTATATGTTGCTGTTCTAAAGAGATTATCTGGACTTTGCAAATTTGGAGCTTTTCCTGATGACTCCCTCCAATATGAATTTGTGTGTATGCTATGCAGTAAGGCCACAGAGAAAAGATTACTCACTGAGCCAACTTCATTTCTTCACTTTCAGACGGCAGTAGAAAATTACATTTCCATTCCAATTGTGGCTAAAGATTCTATGTCCCCGAACACATGAAGGAAATCAAAGGACTTAGAAAATGTTTGAGTACAGGTCCTTACTATCATTGTGATTTAGGAGAGCATGATGAAAAAGACAGCACAATTTGCCATGTGAACAGCCATCAGTGTGGAAAGTGCAACCATATACAGAAAGCAGGACAGGCTAATTCAAACCAAGAACCAGATGGAATACCAGAAAAACAAAAGAAAAACAAAACAAAGTCCTCAACCTTATTTATGAAAAAGCAGAAAATACATGTGAAATATAAGGAAGCTTCGACTGACTGCAAAAGTGATGATGGTTTAGCAGTGGATGTGTTCGCCATATATAAAAGAAAGGGGGATGACACTATCAGTGTTGCATTTCTTATCAAGGAAAACAATTTGAGATTTAATTAGACACTAAGACTGTGGTCTCTGTAATTTTCTTTAAAGACAATGAAGCTACACTTTAGCCCATCAGGTTGAGAATATATCTGGTACAGCCAAAAACCTATACTGGTGAGAATATTTCCCTTGTAAGGGTAATTACAGTAATAGTTCAGCAAAAGTACAATATGGGGACAAAGTGAACAGCAAGAATGTTTGATGTTAACACTAGTTGACCAGCATTTTTTGGAAGGGAATCGCTGCATAAAATAAAACTACAGCAAAGTGGTATGAGTTGAAGAAACTAAATGAAATGCAGTTAGATAGGGCAAGATTTTTTTTTTGCAGAAATAGTCAACTCTTTAATGAAGAGTTAGGAACTATGAAGGGAAGCAAAATAAAACTGGTGTTGGAAAGTGACTGCTAGTCTATGTGCTGCAAGGCTAGACTAGTCCATAAATCTCAGTTAAAAAGACTCACAGACATTTCTGTTGTGTCACCTGAGGAGTTCAGTGAGTGAGCTTCCTCCCATTGTGACAGTTGTGAAGGATAGCCAAATATGCATTTGTGTTCATTTTATTGTTACTATAATCTATTGTTATGTGCAGATCAATACTTTGTTTGCCACATTGGGAAGTGTCTAGTGCTTTAGAAAAAGAGAGTAGACATGTGTGTGCCTTCATATCTCAATAGAATAAGATTCTAAACAATATCTGACGTAGCTACACATAAAAGGATCAATTCTGCCAAATAAAACTGCCCTATGGCAGAGCCTCAGCTCCTGCTATATTCCAGCAAGTGATGGAACAATCATCCAGGTTTTTAGCAGAGTATAATGCTATTTATTTGATATCCTCATCACTGGACAGGGACCATAAGGTGATGCAATTAGACAGGCAAGACAGTGTTGAAAACCTAGGTCCTTTATTGATTCCACAATGACAGTCTAGACACATATAAAAATTAAAACATCAAATGAAGGGGAATCACAGCCCTGACAGTTTGCTCAGCAGCATACTTCAGCAGGAGGCATCTTCATGATAACTTAAGGTTATCTGAATGTTTAGTCTATTATTTGCAGCTGGTCCAGAATATGGCAGCCCATATAGTGGCAGGAACTTCTTAAAGTGAGCACATCATGTTGTTTTTACATGCTCTGCATGGGCTGCCAATTTCAAGATTCAAGATTTTTAATAAAATAGGAAAGGTGGCACAAATTGGGCTTATACCCATTTACCATTGCCTCCTGAACTGAATTGATACAAAAATTGCTAATGCCATATGAAGACATCAGTAGACCAAATATACAAAATACTAATAAAACACAACCACATGGTTAGTAGCCAGCAATATATATGATAGTGGATGGGCAACTATGCACAACTAGTGTGTTGTGCCATGGAGGGGCACTAATTCCCTGTGGCCTCGAGAGAGAAGCTTGAGAGATCCATGGGAATCAGTTCCCCAAGGTGGCACAACACACTGGTTATGCACAGACTTGCCCATTCACTATTCTATATAGTGCATGGGCATCGTTGCCTATTTCAGACAATGCCCTTTGTTTCAATGAACTGGAGGTTGGGGGGGCATTTGAGGGTTGGTGGTAGGCTCAGATTACTGACAGTCTGAGGCAGATGTTTCTGCAAGTTCAAGTTTAAAAATCAACAACTTCCAGCTTAACTGGATATGGGAAATCAAGTATGTGGCAGCATTCTAAGTTATTCTGCTGCAGTAGTGACATCACTACTGCAGCAGAATAATATAATGATGTCACTACTGCTGCAGAACAAGCATATTTCAGGAATGGAATTGCATGTATAATAGCATTCCACCATACACTATAATATGAACCATATATATACTATAAATGGTACATCAGTCACCCCAGAAACTGCCTTTACCTTTACTGTAATGCCTTTATCTCCTCTGATAATGCTAGATAAAAATCAGTTTTGGTTATAGCGAGTTATTACATATGTTTGGGCTACATAGAGTGTTGAAAACTTCCTTTTATAGGATACCCCATCAAGTTTGGGTTTATGGGGCACCTGCAATAGAATTTCTAAGTTACGTGTGTAAAGTTACCCATACTATGTTAACGGTCATGTTTGCCTCTTGGGGATTCCCTCAACCATTTCTCCAGCTCCTTCGAGGAGGGTAAGCCTCACTTAGCTATGTTGATATATGTATCTCAAGGTGAGAGCAAATCTTTTATTGTGGGACACTGCCTATGTTGAATTCTCAGTGATCTGTTATATGATATCTGAACCATTCTTTATTTTTAGAGAATGTTTCAATATCAAGTGAGTATTAATACTGAACATTTTTAAATACTAATAAAAGACAAATGTTCTAGCTGCACTAGGCAGTGTCATAATAGACTATAATTTACAATGCAATTAAAAAACATAACAGCAGTGCAGATAAATTAAATATCTACATACAATAATTCTAGCAGACAAGTTGATTAGCTTTAAACCAATTTTTCAAGATTTGCAGAGAGGGTAATGGCCATCAACAGGACAAAAATACACAGGGAGAGAATTCCAAGATTTCAAGCCTTTGTATTACATGGTATTACTTAGTAGTAATAGACAAAAGAAGGCCATAGGCCCATTTAGTTTGTCTCCCACTCCTAGTGGGTAGATATTTCCTTGTATTGGCCGAGTTCAGGTGCTTATCTAAACCTGCTTTAAAGCACAAGAAAGTTTTTCAATTAACTAGATCACTAGGTAGTTTGTTCCATGCTGATGCTGCCCTTACAGTAAAGAAATTGTTCCTTTTGTTAGTATTTGCTCTGGAAATTAGTAACTGCCTATTATGTGATCTGAGAGATTTATTTCTGGTGTTATATTGTAACCCTCACATTGTTCTTAGTTCTGGATCCTAGAGAATTTTGTATAATTGTAGTAAGTCTCCTCTAGCCTTTCTGTCCTCTAATTTAACTAACCCGGTTGCATTAAGTCCTTGTGTATATGGAAGTCTTCTAAGATGTGATATTATTTTTGTGGTTCTATGCTGAACTCTTTCTACTATATCAATATCTCATTTGAGACATGAGTTCAAAAATGGAGATGCATAATCTGAATGAGGGCGAAAAAAAAAGAATTACTCAAACAGCTAGTAGAATTCTGAAAAGTGTCCAGAGAGCATGCACATCCTGCAACACTGTTGACTGTAATTACTTAGGATATGGCAGCTGAGAAGCAACATCTACTCTGTAGTGAGCACCCACATTTTGACCCTAAATGTCCAACAGTATTTTTATGACCTAATGTTGTGATCAAGACAGGCAGAATTTTTTAAATCCCATCTGAAAGGTGATTTTGCTGTACAACTGTGGCAAAAAGTTTCAGAGGGGATTTAAAATATGATACCTGCCATGTTTGGAAGGTGGGGTAACACAAGGCATATGTTGAATATAAGGAGCCAAAATCTGCAAAAAATAATGTTATGAGTAAATGTTGGAACAATTCATTTCCTCATAACTTAGATAGCTTTTACATTTGTACCCCAAATGTTTCAACATAATCTTTTTATGACCACTTCTGAGCATGTCATGTATCATTATTTATAAAACAATGGTTGAAATGTCATTTTACCACAAGTGTTCAAACACATTTTGGGTAGGATTTGAGAAATTACAGCTGTCACATTTATGAGGAGGTATGAAAAAATGTCTATGTTGAAGAGTTGGGTCAAAATATTGGAAATTACCACAGCTACGTGCATGCATTGAAAAATTGCAACAGAGACTCATAACGTTTGTTGTTTTCTCATATTTTCACCACAGATTTCCAACATAGCCTTCTTATGAGCCCACATAGCCTTCTTATGAGCCCACCTCATGAACAAATGTGGAGAACATTTTCAAATCCTGCCCAAAGGTGATTTTGCGCCACAAGTACGAAAACCTTTTTGATCAGGATTTGAAAAATGACAACTTTCACTTTCATGAGGTGCTGTAAAGAAATGGCTAGGCTGAAAGTTTTGGGTCAAAATATTGAAAATGACAAAAGTTATGAGCCTGCATTTGTCAATTTTCAATGTAGACTTACAACACTGATGTTTTTTTTTAATATTTTTACCCCAGATTGTCAACATTACCTTTCTTGTGACCCCACCTAGGAACAAGGTCAAAGAACATTTTCAACACCTGCCCAAAAGTGATTTCATACAGCAACTGCAAAATCACCTTTCAGGATGCGAAAACACATTTTTGTCAGGATCTGAAAAATGCTAGCTCTCACTTTCATGACGTGCTGTGAAGAAATGGATGATGACTGGTGTGCCAAAGGTCTTATAGAGATAAATAAAAATTGCTCCACCCATACAACCACTGTCAATTGCTATTTGCAGATTGTTTGTTAATTTGGCCAATGCTGACAGGGTGCTGTAGTGGTGTCTAAAACCAGATTAGACTTCATTAGCATAATTCATGGAGTTTAAATATTTTACATTTGTTTTTCAAAAATAGTCTCCAAGACCTTTGACATAATCAGGTGAATGGAAATAGGAAATGTGGGGAGAAGTAGCTCTTTATGTTAGCAACAACATAAAAGCCAATGAAATGCAGGGAGAGCAGGGAGGAGCTGAAGTACTATGAGTGACATCCTAGCACAGAGGGCAGAAGAGGTAGATAAGGATATGATGGAAGTCATTAACAGGATGGCAGGCAAGAGAAAGGTGCTGCTAGTGGGGGACTTGAATCTACCAGACGTGGATTGGAGCCTACCAGCAGCAGCAACAGTTAGCAGTAGGGACATCCTGGACTAACTGCAGGGGATGTTCCTGAGACAACTTGTTAAGGAATCCATTCATGGGGGGGGTGATGCTGGACCTGGTACTGACAAATGGGGTCACTGTTGCTGACATCATGGTGCATGACAACTTGGGATCTAGTGATCACTGTATAGTGCTGTTCATTGTAAGGACTGAGCCAGAACCAAGCCACACTAAGGCAAGTGTCCTGGACTGCAGGAGGGCCAGTTTCAGGAATATGGGAGAATGCCTCAGGGATACCATGGCAGTGATAGAGGATCTGGGAGAAATTGAGGAGCTATGGGAAAAAATAAAGGGGAGCACTGAAAAAGCAATAAATCTTTGTCTCAGGCAGGATAATAAGGGCAAGAGAAAAAGGAAACCACTAAGGTTTTCTAAGAATGTAGCAGAAAAAGTAAGGGCAAACAACTAGCATTTAGAAAGTACAAAAAGACACAGACGGGGGAGGATAGGTAAAATTACCAGGAGACCTAAAGGGAGGCAGAGAAGGCAGTTAGATGTGCAAAGGCACAAACAGAGGAAAATATTGCCCAGTCAATAAAAGAGGGAAAACACTTTTTTTAGATATATAAGCTAGAAGATGAAGAACAATGGGGGGATAGTAAGGATAAAATTCAAAGGAGGGGTTTGTGAGGAAGAGGACCAAAAGAAGGCAGACACATCAAACAAATACTTTTATTCAGTATTTGCAAATAAAGGGGTAGGTAACAGGTCAAAGATAAGGGTCAAGAACACAATAATTAGGGAGGTGGATACTAGTCTTTTTACAGAGAAGAAAGTCCTCAAGGTACCAGCAGAGCCAAAAGTGGACAAGGCAATGGGACCTGATGGGGTTCACCCTTGGATACTGAGGGAGCTCAAAGAGGTGCTGGTTGCACCTTTGGCAGCTCAGTTCAACTTATCACTAGAAGCAGCAGAGGTTCTGAAGGACTGGAGGAGGGAAGATGTGGTCCCACTTCACAAAAATGGAAACAGGGAGGATGAAGGAAACTACAGATCTACCAGCCTGACTTCAGTAGTGGGTAAAGTAATGGAATCACAACTGAAGGAAATAGTAGTGGAATGCCTTGTAACCAGTGGATTGCAGGATCCAAAGCAAGCTGGTTTCAAAGTGGGGAGGTCTTGCCAGACAAACCTGATCAAGTTCATTAACTGGTTGACCAGGGAAGTGGAAGAGGGAGGACTGGTAGATGTGGCCTACCAGAATTTCAGTAAGGCCTTTGACACCATTCTATATAGAAGACTGGTGAACAAGCTAGCCTGTGTTGGAGTGGTTCAAAAACAATAATCTGGGTAAGAATTCAGTTAAGCAACTGGAGTCAGAAGGTGGTGGTAAATGGAGTCCACTCTGAAGAAGGCAAGGTGACCACTGGAGTGTCTCAGGGTCAGTACTAGGCCTGGTCTTCTTCAATGTCTTTTTAGCAACATTGCAGAAGGCCTAAAAGGGAAAGTATGCCTGTTCAAGAATGACACAAAAATGTGCAACAGGGTGGACAAAGCAGTGGGGAGAATGAGGGATGATATGGCAAAGTTGGAAGAATGGTCAAGGGTTTGGCAGTTGGGTTTCAATGCAAAAAAGTGCAAAATCATGTACTTGGGGCACAGAAACCCAAGGGATATGTTCCAACATGGAGGAAGGTACTAGCAAATAATAAAGAGGCCTGATGACATGAAGGTAGCCAAACAGAGTGGTAAGGCAGTGGGGAAGGCTAGCAGGATGCTTGGGTGTATAGGGACGGGTATCACCAGTAGGAGGAAGGAGGTAATATAACCCCTGTACAGATCACTTGTAAGACCCACCTTGAGTACTGTATCCAGTTCTGGAGGCCCCACCTATGGAATGACATAGGGTAGAGACAGTACAAAAGAGACAATAAAATGGTGCAGGGCCTGCATCAAAAGCCCTATGAAAAGAGACCCAAGGAAATAAATATGTATTCTCAAGAAGAAAGGAAGGATGGAGGGATATGATAGGAACATTCAAATACCTAACAGGTATTAATAAGGCACAGGAGGGTAGCATTTTTCATAGAAAAAGAAGCTTGAGGACAAGAGGTCATGCTTTGAAGTGAGGGGAGGAGATTCAGAGGAAATGTGAGGAAATACTTCTTCACAGAGATGGTGGTGGATGCCTGGAACAGCCTCCCACCAGAGGTCGTGGGTGTGAAAATGATTACAGGATTCAAGCATGCATGGGACAGATACAAAGGGATCTTGAAAGTAAGGCAAGGGTAGGAGATGACCGGTGATCGAGTAGGCTCTGCTGTGGCACAGTAGGTACTGTAGGGAAAACTGGGTAGACTAGGTGAGCCAAGTGGTCCTTGTCTGCCAATAACTTCTATGTTTCTATGTATGCTTCTATGTGTCTCTTTCAAGATTTGCTTGTTGACATCAGTGCCTTACACGGTATTAGTCCTGATTACTTTACATTTCTCCTCTTCACCTATACCCCCATCCACACGGTAACTTTCTCAGAAGTGCTACCTGTCTATGGAATGGATGAGGCCAGGGTACTCTGCACCATGGGATGCAATGACTGGTTGAAAAGCTGGTGCACAGCTCAGGGATTTGGCTTCATTGGGGACTGGGGCTCCACCTGGAGGGATGCAGGCCTATACAGGTGTGATGGTCTGCATCTATCCTGGAGTGGAACCAGGATCCTAGGTGACAGGTTTAAATGCTTCAATGGCAAGCACTTAAACTAGCCAAGGGGGGAGGCACTGAAAAGGAGAAGGGAAATCCTAGACCCCCCCAAAAAATCAGGGTAATTAGTGAGGTAAACGCCAAGAGAGAGCAGTTAATAGGGAGAAGGGCTGGGGTAAATGGAGAAAAAGACAAAGGCAGTAGGGACAGGGATGGGGCAAAAAGAAATAAAGCCACAAAAAAATGGAGGGTAATGAGTACCAATGGCCATAGTCTAGGTAAAAAGCTCCCTGAAATGGTGGCCTTGATGGAAGAGAGATGCCTGGATATTGTGGCAGTCACAGACACATGGTATACAGAAAACCATGACTGGGATGTCAACATACCAGGGTACACAATCTACAGGAGGGACAGGGAGGGAAGAAGAGGAGGAGGATTAGCTCTCTATGTAAGGGAAGGGATCAAAGCAACAGAACTAAAAGGTAAACAGGGAGGAGAGGAGGCAGTGTGGGTCACCCTGGAGATTGGAAATGACTCCACAATATGCACAGGGGTTGTATACAGACACCCATCTCAGGGGGAGGAAATGGACAAGGAAATAATAGAAGGCATCTTTAGGATGGCAGAGAAAGGAGAGATATTGCTGATGGGGTACCTGAATATGCCAGATGTTGACTGGAACACCCTTGCTGCAGCCTCATACAAGAGCAGGACCATTCTCAATGCCCTACAGGGGGCATGCCTGAGACAATTAGTTTTAGAACCCACTCAAGAAAGAGCAATCTTAGACCTGGTACTCTCAAATGGGGACAGAGAGAGGATCTCTGATCTTGAAGTGGGTAGCCATCTGGGAACAAGTGACCACCAGACAGTGTGGTTCACGATAAACTTAGCTGTAGAGTCAAGCCACACAAAAGTGAAGGTACTGGACTTCAGGAGGGCTGATTTTGTCAAAATGGAAGAGTGCCTCAGAAAAGTACTAGCAAACAGGCAAGATGGTGGGGTGGATCAACAATGGGGAAACATCAAAACCACCATCACAGAGGCAACAAGTCTTTGTGTGAAGCAAATAAACAAATCAAAATGAAAGAAAAAAAAACACTGTGGTTCTCAAAAGAAGTAATGGGGAAGGTAAGGGAGAAAAAGATAGCATTCAGGAAGTATAAGGAAACACAGAAGGAGCAGGACAGAGAACTGTACCAGTTAAAGCAGAAGGAATTGGGTAAGGCAGTCAGAATAGCAAAGGCCCAAACCAAGGAAAAGATAGCCAACCCAGTTAAGAAGGGGGATAAACCTTTTATAGGTACATTAGGGAGCAAAGGAAGACTTAGGGAGGGATACCGAGGGTGAACAAAGAGTAAGGTGGTTGGGCAGAGATTGACAGTGAAAAAGCAGGGATACTGAACAAATACTTCTGCTCAGTATTCACAATGGAAAAGTGGGGGAAATACCTAATCTGGTCAATAGAAGCACTCAGGATGGGGGGTTGATATCAGTCCTTTCACAGAAGAAAGGGTTCTGAAAGAACTCTTAAAAATGAAGGTGGATAAAGCAATGGGGCCTGATGGGATTCACCCCAGAATTCTAAAAGAACTAAAGGAAGAACTAGTAACACCACTGACTACCCCTTTTAATAAATCATGGGAGGACTGTGTGGTACCTGAGGACTGGAGGAAGGTGTATGTGATTCCCCCTCACAAAAGTGGGAGCAAGACAGAGGCAGGAAGCTACAGATCTGCCAGTTTGACCTCAGTGGTAGGGAAAATGATGGAATCACTTCTGAAGGAAGGAATTGTTGAGTACCTATAGGCCAGTGGGGCACAGGACCCAAGGCAGCATGCATTCACAGCAGGAAGGTCATGTCAGACAAATCTAATTTATTTCTTTAACTGGGTGACCAAAGCAGTAGACCAGGGAGGAGCTGTGGACATGGCCTACCTAGACTTTAGCAAGGCATTTGACGCAGTCCTACACAAAAGATTAATAAACAAATTGGCCAGCCTGGGAATGGGTCCCAGAGTGGAAGCCTGAGTAAAACACTGGTTGGACAACAGTACACAGTGGGTAATAGTTAATGGAGTCCACAGTGAATAATAATAATTAATAATAATCTTTATTTATATTGAACCTTTCAAATACCAAGGCGCATTCCAAAAAGATTAAGTACAAACAAAGTATACAAACAATAACATAAAAACTATTAAAAACAAATGCAAAACATTAGTCAAAGACACCATAGGCCCTATTCCATAAAAAGGATTTAAGAGCCTGTTTAATGCTCCCCACGGTCGTACACTCCTTTATCCGATGTGGTAAAGAATTCCAAAGGGTTGGTGCCACAAACATAAAAGCCCAGGCCCCAGCTGATTTCATTGTAACCCTAGAAATCTCTAGGAACCCCTTGATGGCTGAGCGGAGTGACCTTAGGGAGGTAAGGAGTCAGAAGATCTTTCAGGTAGTCAGGGCCCATATCATGTAGGGCTTTAAAAGTCAGTAATCTGACTTTGAAAGTGATCTGTCACTGAACTGGTAGCCAGTGCAGACCCCGCAGCACTGGAGTAATACAAAATGTTCTAGGAGTACCTGTAATTACTCAAGCTGTGGAATTCTGCACCAGCTGAAGGCGACGGATATCAACCCCCAGAAGCCCAAGGTAAAGCGAGTTGCAATAGTCCAGGCGTGAGGTCACAAAGGTATGGATCAGAGTTGACAGATCGCTGGATGGAACAAGGTGCTTGATTCTGGTGATGTTTCTCAGATGATAAAATGAAGATTTTACCACTGCTGACACTTGAGATCGTAAAGTCAGCCCAACATCTAAGATCACCCCCAGATCTTGCACCCGTTCAGAGATCGGTAACTCGACATCCCCACAAAACACCCCAGAGGGGGAGCCGGCCACAGTTCCCCCTATACGGTGATCCAGGTCCAAAACCAACACCTCGGTCTTCCCAGAATTCAACTTCAACCAACTAGACCTCATCCAATCCTGGATTTCCTCCAGACAGCTATTAAATACCGAGACAGCTCCTTTCTGGATGGATGCAAAGGACAGGTACAGTTGGGTGTCATCTGCAAAACAGTGAAATCCCAACTGGTACCATCTCACAATGTCTCCGAGGGGAAGCATGTACACCGCAAACAACATGGGGGACAGTATAGAACTCTGAGAAACTGCACAAAACAAAGAGAACGGATCAGAGGAAAAAACCTGACACCACCCTCTGAGATCCTCCGGTGAGGTATGATGTGAACCATCTGAGCACAACCCCAGAGAGTCCACAAATACATCTCAGGTGATCCAAAAGAACCCCATGGTCGGCGATGTCAAATGCTGATGATAGATCCAGTAACACCAGAATAGACTGTTTTCTCTGGTCTCTCGCCATCAGGAGATCATTGAGCACCTGAACCAGCGCAGTCTCATGGAAACATAGAAACATAGACTTTGACGGCAGATAAGGACTGCTAGGCCCATCTAGTCTGCCCATTTCCTACCTACAGGATAGGCCGCAGATCCTAGCTAACCAACAGCCTATAGCTTCCTGCCCCCCACAAGAATTGCCTTATGTCTGTCCCATGCATTCTTGAATTATCCCACAGTTTTAGATCCCACAACTTCCTCAGGAAGGCTGTTCCATGCATCCACTACCCTCTCTGTGAAATAATACTCTCTCACATTGCCCCTGAACCACCCTCCTTCTATCTTTAAATTGTGTCCCCTTGTTCTTGCAAGTCTCTTTTTCTGAAAGATGCTACCCTCTTGGACTTTGTTGATTCCCTTGAGGTACTTGAAAGTTTCTATCATGTCCCCCTCTCCTTTCTTTCCTCAAGGGTATAATATGTCTCGGTACTATACCTCTTATGGAAGCCTGATTGGAGAGGTTCATAGATGCTATGGATGGTCAAGTGGTTCTCCAACTGGGCTGCTACAACCTTTTCGATCACCTTCCCTGCAAAGGGGAGGTTTGAGATAGGTCTGTAGTTAGCCAGACATTCTGGGTCCAAAGACGATTTCTTCAACAAGGGTGTCACCACTGCCTCTTTCAGGGACAGGGGATATTCACCCAAGTCAAGAGAGGACCAGACTCTCTGTGCTAGAGCCAGTAGAATAGAATCTCCACACCCTAAGATTAGGGATGTGGGACCTGGATCTAAACTACAGGAAGTAGGATGCAGCCCCTGGACAATCCGCCTAACATCCATGATTTCTGGGCAGTTGAAGGTACTCCAGGAAAACAAAGGGATAGTGACCCGATCATGGGAACCTGCAACTAGCACAGAACATGTCAAACAAATGTCTGCCCTAATGTCGGCCACCTTATCAGCAAAGAACCGAGCAATCTCATCACACTGTGATTGTGACAACACTCTATGGAGCTGTAGACAGGTTGGGTTGCACAATCTGTTCACAGTTCAGAAAAGCTGAGCAGGTCGGTTCTGCATGGCAGAAATTTCCCCGGACAGGAACTCTGCCTTCTTACGGGAGATTTCTGACTGATAGAATTGTTAATATTCTAGTAGTCTAAGGTGGTCAGCATCTAGGCCAGACCTAGGATGCATAGGGAGAGGCATCACCAGTAGAAAACACAAAGTTGTTGGCCCTCTGTACCGACAGTTGTTAAGACCACATCTGGAGTACTGTGTACAATGAAAGGAGGGTTACTAGTGGGTTACTAGTTCAGTACTGGGGCCAGTCCTTTTTAATGTCTTTATAAGTGACATTGCAAAGGGACTGGAAGGGAAAGTATGTCTCTTTGCAGATGACACAAAGATCTGCAACAGGGTTGCTACACAAGGTGGGGTGGAAAGGATGAAAAGGGACTTGGAAGGTTGGAGGAATGGTCAAATGTATGGCAGATAAGATTCAATGCAAAGAAGTGCAAAGTAATGCACCTGTGAAATAAAAACCCAGGGGAAGAGTACACAATGGGGGGTGAAATAGTGACAACAACAAAAATGGAAAGGTACCTGGTGGTAGTCATATCAGATGACCTAAAGTTGGGCCAGCAATGTGAGAAGGCAGTAAGGAGGGCTGGGGGAATACTGGGATGCATAGGGAGAGGCATCACCAGTAGAAAACAGGAAGTTGTTGGCCCTCTGTACCAACAGTTGTTAAGACCACATCTGGAGAACTGTGTACAGTTCTGGAGACCCCATCTCTGCAAAGACATAGACAGGGTGCAGGCTGTCCAGAGGAGGGCAACCAAAATAATGCAGGGTCTACATCAGAAGACGTATGAAGAAAGACTAAAGGAACTAAAGATACATAGCCTCCAGGAAAGGAGGGAGAGGGGACATGATAGACACTTTCAAATACCTCAAGGGAATCAACAAAGTCCAAGAGGGTAGCACCTTTCAGAAAAAGAGATGTGCAAAACCAAGGGGGCACAATTTGAAGATAGAGGGGGATGGCTCAGAGGTAATGTGAGGAAGCATTTCTTCACAGAGAGGATTGTGGATACATGGAACAGCCTTCCTGAGGAGGTCATAGAGTCAGAAACAGTGGGGGAATTCAAAAATGCATGGGACAGACATAAGGTGATTCTAGTGGGGAGTAGGAGGAGGTAGGCTGTTGGTTAACTAGTATCTGTAGCTTATCTGTTAGGTAGGGAAATAGGCAGACTAAGTGGGCCAAGCAGTCCTTGTCTGCTGTCAAATTATATGTTTCTATGTTTCTATCCATTCTTTTCATTCCACTGATATGGGATTGCTGGCGATCCCCCATTCAAGTATCAAAGAGTCAGGGGACTGGCCATTTGGAGTTACTTTGCCACTCTTATGGACCTCCCTTCTGGTAAGTGTGTGCTCCACCCACAAAGTTGAGGCATTTAAGGCCTCATTGAAAATGTATATTTTTATTCTGGCCTACCCAATACATTTTAGCTAAGTTTTTATGGGGCTAGAAAGTTTTATTATTTATCTACTATACCTGTTTTGATGTTAATGTGTGGCACCCTACACTTTTTTGATAGTGTGCCAGAGAAATAAAATTCCCTTGACTTGCATTGCTTAGTGAATATTCATCATGGCATGTAAATATTTCTGAATAATTAAAGAGACAGTGCAGCAAACATATTTTTCTCTGTTCAAACATTCTGTAGAGTATCAATGGTTTCAAATAAAGTCCTTTTGCAATAATGTGGTTGCAGTCCCTTTAAATAATGAGTCTGAAAGTCACAAAGTAAAAGGAAGGAAGCAGGCGAGAAATAAAAAAAAAATCATAACAAAAGTGCCAAGTATTGTTGCACAATTATCATGTTAGGGATACATCAGTGTTAGCAGGTAACTTCAAAATGTGCAGTGGATATATTATAGTGGTGCAATAGCATCAACATAGGGTTGAGTAAGGTGTTCAATGTTAAGTGACTAAATTTGCACAATAATAACTTTTGCACTGTTCAAAGCAATGAGCTGATATTTTGCATGTGTTGGCTAGTCTTGATCTGCGGGTATTTTTGTGATGGCAGCTTGTGCAATGTCTGAGATCCACATATGTCATTTTTTTTGCAAATGTCTAACTTTTTTATTATACTTAAAGATCTGGTGACACATTCAGGTGAACTTTACCAAAACCTAATATTTAGACACAGCCCAGCTTGTATTTCCCATTACTGCTGTATTCCTCCTCCCCATTATTTATTACTGAGGTCATTTGTATGAAAACAGGATATTTGCTCCTGAAGAGTTTGTCTATTTCTGCTGCTTTCTCCCTATCTGAAGTCACAGAGCACTGCTTGTGATCGCACAGTTACTCCCATGGCAACAGATTGTGATGTCACAACAGAGGATTATGACTTGAAGTAGGGAGTAAGCTATAGCGGTAGATGGACTCTTAAGGAACTCTAAGGGATAAATATATAGAAACACAGAAGTTGACGGCAGACAAGGATCACAAAGCCCATCCAGTCTGCCAATTTTTTTCTACATTATGAATGTGTCATAGGCCTTTATTCTGTCAATGGCCTATTTATTCATACTTATCTGTATTTCTCCCTTATGCCTATCCCATGCCTGTTTGAAGCCCTCACTGTATTCATATCCACCACTTCCTGACATAGGCCATTCAGTGCATCCACCACCCTTTCTTTGAAAAATAACTTCCTCACATTACCCCTTAATCGGCCTCCCTTTAATTTCATGCTGTGTCCTCTTGTTCTGCTAGTTTTCTTATATTGAAACATGTTAGACTCTTTCACCTTGTTAATGCCATTAAGATGTTTGAATGTTTTGATCATATCACCTCTCTCCCTTCTTTGCTCTAGGGCAAACATATTGAGCTCTGTTAATCTGTCCTCATATGTTTTCTGATGCAGTCCCTACACCATTTTGGTTGCCTTTCTCTGGACTGCCTCCATTTTGTTAATGTCCTTGTGTAGTTGCAGCCTCCGGTATTGCACGCAGTACTCTAGATGGAGCCTAACCAGTGTCTTGTAAAGAGGGATTATTACCTCCCTCTTACGACTTGTGATACCCCTTCTAATACTCTCCAATATCCCTCTTGCCTTATCTACTGCTTTAGTGGTCTGCATGGATGATATCAGATCATCTGTGATGATGATGCCCAAGTCGCTTTCTTCCCTTGTGATTGCCAGAATTTCCCCTTCCAACCTATAGGTAGCTTCAGGGTTTCTCTTCTTTATGTGCAACATCTTGCACTTCTTTGCATTAAACCCCAGTTGCCAATCTTCAGACCATTTTGCCAGTTTTTCCAGATCTCTTCTTATTCTGTCCACCCCATTTGGATCATCTACTCTGTTGCAGATCTTGATGTCATCTGCAAACAGACAAACCTTACCCTCCAGTCTATCTGCAATGTCACTAATGAACATATTGAAGGGGACTGGCCCCAGGACTGAGCCCTGAGGTACCCCACTTGTGACTTGCATCTCTTCTGACTGTATACCATTTACCAGCACTCTCTGTTTTCTGCCACCAACCAGTTTTCCACCCAGTTGACCAACTTCTGACCCACCCTGAGCCTACCCAGCTTATTAATCAGTCTTCTATGTGGAACAGTATCAAAAGCATTGCTGAAGTCAAGGTAGGTGATATCAACTGCACTCCTTGGTCCACCACTCTGGTTACCCAGTCAAAGAAATCTATGAGATTAGATTGACAGGACCTTCCAGTTGTAAACCCATGCTGTCTTGGATCCTGTGCTCCTATGGATTCCAGGTGTTGTACTATCCTTTCCTTGAGGAGTTTCTCCATAATCTTGCCCACTACTGAGGTAAGATTGACTAGTCTGTAGTTTCTTTTCTCCTCCCTGCTGCCACTCTTGTGGAGCAGGATCATACTAGCCCTTCTCCAGTCTTCTGGGACCTCTCCAGTGCTCAGAGACTCACTAAACAGTTCTGTTAATGTCGCTGCTAGTTCCACCCTTAGCTGCTTTAGTACCCTGTGATGTATGCCATCAGGTCCTATTGCCTTGTCCACCCTGAGCTTAGTGAGCTCTTGTAGGACTCTTTCTTTTGTGAAGGGACTTGTGCAAACCTCCCTCCTCCCACATCCATGGTGCTGATCTGTGGGCCCTGCCCTACCACCTTCTCAGTAAATACTCAACAGAAGTATCTATTTAGGATAGATGCTTTTCCTTGGTCCTCTTTCACACACTCCTGTTATCCCCTTTAACCTTAGCAATACCCCCTCTGGACTTTCTCCTTACACTAAGGTATCTATAGAAAGTCATATATTAATGCAGATTTCCTTAGTAATAAATAATTGGGAAGAGAAATATATAAAATATAAATGGAATGCAGGTGGAATTGTACCTAATTATTATGCTTTTTAAAGTTTTCTTTGAGGCGTCAGTACCTCTTTAACACGTTTTCCTTTTTTGCTCTTGCCTACAGCCTACATGGAATGGAATTTCTTTTTCCAAACTTGCAGGGCACATGTGTAATGTCCTACAGCAGTGCCTTTGATAGATCTGGTGAAAAAATATTAAATGATTCTAGAGGTATATAGCTTTAAAATTTAGTGACTTCCATCCTGCACATGTGCAGTCAGGTTTTTGAGATAACATGTTGATGAGAAATGAAAATGTTGCTGTCATGTATGCCATTTTGTGATTTCTCACCACTTGTTTGGCATTTTTTGTGCCAAGACAATTGTCATCTTGTTGATTTTTCCACAAACTAACAAGCATGGAGAATACATTAAAATACTGGCATTTTAAAAAACAAACATCAAAACCTAGCATAACAGGACTCGTTTAGCTAGATTCTGATGTTTATTTTTTGACTTCAGGGACAGAAATACCTTTTCTGGGCACCCATAATCCTGGGTGCCCAGCTTAACAAGAGGAGCCCTTGACCTGCATCCCGTTCTGGAGACCCCATCGCCGCAAGAACATAGACATGATGGAGGTAGTCCAGAGGAGGGCAACTAAAATGGACCAGGGTCTGCAAGAGAAGCCATATGAGGAGAGACTTAAGGAGCTTAACATGTATACCCTTGAGGAAAGGAGGAAGAGTGGGGACATGCTAGAAACTTTCAAGTACCTCTGTGGAATCAACAAAGTCTGAGAGGGTAGCATCTTTCAGAAAAAGAGATGTGCAAGAACAAGGAGACACAATTTGAAGATAGAAGAAGGGCAGCTCAGGTGCAATGAGAGGAAGTATTTTTTCACAGATAGGGTGGTGTATGCTTGAAGCAGTCTTCCTGAGGAGTTTGTGGGGTCTAAAACTGTGGGAGAATTCAAGAATGCATGAGGCAGACATAAGGCAATTCTGGTGAGGGTATGCTGTTGGTTAACTAGGATCTGCAGCGTATCCTGTAGGTAGGGAAATGGGCAGACTAGATGGGCCAAACAGTCCTTATCTGCCATCAAAGTCTATGTTTATATGTTTCTATGTGGGGAAGAGGAACCCAGTAGCAAACTATAGGCTGGGGGGGAGGGATTGCTTACTATCTCAAGAGAAGAAAGGGACTTAGAGGTCATCATCACAGATGGCCTGAAAACCTCTAAGCAGACAACAAAGGCTGCAGAAAAGGCTAAAATGATGTTGTGGTGTATTGGTAGGGGTATCATTAGCCGTAGGAGGGAGGTACTGCTTCCCCTCTATAAAACACTGGTTAGACCCCATCTGGAATACTGCATGCAATACTGGAGGCTGCACCTCTGCAAAGACATTGACAGAATGGAGAATGTCCAGAGAAGGGCAACCAAAAAGGTGCAGGAGCTACAGCATAAGATATATGAGAACCGATTGAAGGATTTCAATATGTACACCCTGGAGCAGAGGAGGGACAGGGTCAACATGATCGAAACTTTCAAATACCTCAAGGGCATTAATAAGGCGAATGGGTTGATTATGTTTCAGCTAAAAAGAAACAGTGGGACAATGAAAATAGTAGGAGGCCATCTAAGGGGAAATGTGAAAAAGTTTTCTTTCACAGCAACGGTGATAGACGCATGGAACAGCCTTCCTCAGGAAGTATTGGAAGCTACTATAGTACAGGGCTTCAAAAGGGCTTGGGATAGGCACAAGGGAATCATAGCGATAGGTAAGAGTAGACAGTCAAGGAACTAAGAATAGTCATATGGTACATGCATCAGGTAGGTAATATGGGCAGACTGGATGAGCCTGGTGGTCCTTATCAGCCATCAACTTCTATGTTTTTATGTTTCTTTGTTTTTGTATGAGAACATAAGGACTTTCTTGACTTCTGCAGCCACAGCTAGAACTCATGCTGTGGGCTGCAATGAGAGCAGTGAGCTGCCATTTTCCTGGTGTGAAGTGGTGCCACCCCAAGTGCAGTCACCATAAGCCTTCCTGGTGGCTAGTGGCACACCCACCTTCTGATTGCCAACCTGTAAATGTTGTCCCTTTTCCTAGTGGCTAGTGGCAGCCCCCAACTTCTGATTGCTGTCCCTGTAAATTTGGTATCTTTCCCTGGTGGTTGCTGGGACCCCCACCTATTGATCACCATCCAGCTCTGAAAAACAGAAAATTATCCCTCAGTGTCTTTTTTTTTATTATATCTGAAAGAAAGAAAATGGTCTCTCGCCGATATGACTCCCCACAACACCTCTAACTGAGCAATTAGAGGCACACAACTCCATTTAATGCATTAGTTAGGGTTGTTTCACACTGATAAAAGTGAGGAAATTTGTTGTTAGAGTTGAAAGCCCCCCTTGGACCCCCCTCCCACAGCCCCAACCATCATCAGGGTGCACATTAGGGTTGTCTGTCCTAACTTTCACCCCATTCTCCTACACCTCTGCTTCTTTACACATGTCATGGGGTGACAGTTATGGCCGACAACCCTAATGTGCACCCCAATGCCAGTTAGGTCTGTGGGCAGGGGTCCAAGGGGCTTTCAACCCTAATACTGAATTTCCTCACTTTTGTCAGTGTGGAACAACCCTAACTGATGCATTAAACTGAGTTTTGTGCCTATATATATATATGCCTATATATATATATATGTAATAGATAAACCACTCTGAGGTGTGCGGGTTGTGCTCTGATATATGCACGCCTTGGTATGAGTAACCACCCAAGGCATGCGTATGTCAGAGCATAACCGCACACCTCAGAGTGGTTTATCTATCTTATAAAATGTCAAAATTGTTTTGCAGGGGGTAAAAAGTGCAGGTGTGCAGTCGCACTCTGATATGTGCATGGTCATGTAGTGTTCAAGGTCCAATAAGTCTCAAGCAATTTCCCTACCCATTTTATAAAAAATATATATATATATATATATAGAGAGAGAGAGAGAGAGAGACTGTGTGTGTCATGCCAGTCTTGAACCCAGTGGGTATGCTTTGTTATCCTGTCCTGGTGATCTGTCTTCGGGGGCAAGCTCAGTGACCCAGCTGAATAGGGTGAGGATGGGCAGGATGCTGCTACTATGTGACCTCCCCCAGACAAGCAGTGAAAGATGCAGGGTTCCCCACATGGGCCCAGATACCATATAGGGAAGACAGCTCTTCTCTTGGCATAGGTTTCTGCATGTCTGCACCCATGGGTGCCAGAGTGCCCCGTGCATTGGCCGACAGATGAACTCTTTGCCCTGTGCATCTGCATCTGCATCTGGGCCAGTTGGAAGTGCATGGAATGAAGGGCCTACACTTCTGCAGCCCACCAGACAGCTCCATGATTTCTTGGTATCCATCACTGCATGGACATGCATGGCCTTTCAAAAGCAATACTCTTTCATAGACAGTTAGAGCTCCCCCTTTTTGCCCCCTTTGGCCCTGCCTATCCACATCTATACACACAGCTCCCAAAAGAGACCTGTGTGAATAAGAGTATGATTCCACTGCCTCAAAAAGAAGGTAAATTATTTGTTAAAAACTGTGTTAATGCACCAGTTAGGGTTCATGTTAATTCCATAAGACTAGGGAAATGTGACATTAGGGTTTCCAACCTTAACTCCCACCCACACTCTGAAGCAGCAAAAGGAAAAAAGCATTAGGATTTTGGTCTCCAGGGTCTTGGCAAATCAGTGGTGTGGCCTTCCTTGGGGTTATCAGCTCTAATGCTAACCCCATTCCCTGAGCAAACAACATCAGACGTGATTTTCTCGTCATGCAGGGCCCACAAATTGCAACAGATTGTGTTGGCAGCATTTGGTGAGACATTCCTTTCTACTTTTAAAGACTGTATCACTACGAGGCACTGCCTTGGAACTAAACCTTGTGATTTGGACATGAGGCTACAGGCTAGGGGCAGGAGTAAGCATTATGGTTAAAACAAGTCCTTGTAAGAAACAAGTAGAAGGTGAGCAATGGGGTAGGGTCTAAAAATGCACTCTGAAGCATATGCTTAGACTCTGTTCAAAGGCACACAAAAAGAGTTCAAATTTATATAATTAAAAATGTGTTTTTTACAATTCTAATCAATACTACACACTACAAGGCTACTGACAAAGCCTCGTGGTGAAGCACTGGGGTTTTAGTTGGCTGGACGTTGGACTGGGGTAGGTCTTTTTATCAAGGGTTATTCATTGTTTTCTAATTGGCTTCAGGCACTTGTGTAGTACTGATTGGAGGTGTAATAAATAATTTTTAATTATATAGATTGAAACTCTGTTTGTGTGCCTGTGAAGCACAGTTTAAGCATATGCTTTGAGAGGGTAGTTTTAGATCTTACCCAGTTATTCACATTCTACCTGTTTCTTATAAGGGCTTGATGTTCTGTATTTGTGAATCCTAATCTGGATCACTATAGTTGAAGCACACCCTTTTTCTTCCCCAAAAGAGCAAATCCTTCTTAAGTGGAAATTACTGTAAGCATTTGGGTTGACAACACTAAGGCAGATCCCAACACAGATTGACCAAGACTCTGGAGAGTCAAAATCCCAATGTTTTTCCTTTTTGCTGCTTTGGGGGAAGGGGTGCAGAGTTAGGGTTGGAAACCCTAATGCCACAATTCCCTACTTTTATGGCATTAACATGAACCCTTACCAGTGTTTTAATGCATTTTTTTGCAAATAATATATTATAGGGGTGTGGTAGTGCTCCAATAATTAGGGCTGAGTAGGGTGTTCAATGTTAAACTTCAAACTTGGCAACTTAGTGGTGTTGGCAGTGTTTGGCAAAATTAGTTGACATTTTGCATGTGCTGCCTAGGAGGCAAAGTCTAAATCTGTGGAAAGTTCCATGAAGCTTATGTCGTTTCTAAGATCTGCATCTGTCATTTTCCTGTAAACATCTGATTTTGCCCCGATACATAACATGAGATTTGCAGCCTACACAGAATGATTTTTTTTCTGAAACTTTCAGGGTAGAATTATACTGTTACAAGGTGGTGCCTTTGGAAGGTTTGGTGAAAAATATTCAACATTTCCAGAGTTATAAAGGTTTAAAGATTTGTGTTTTTTCTGTTTTAAGCATGCTCAGTATGGTTTTGGGGATAATGTTCTGATACAAAGCCAAAAATGCTGTGTTGCATGCCATGTTTTGGTCTCTCACCACTTGCTTCTCACAGCACCAAAAATGTTTTTGGTGCTGTGACAGCTGCCATCTTTTTTTTTTCCCTCGAATTAAAAAACATGGAAATAGATATAAATGATTTAATTTTAAAAAGCAAACACCAGAACCTAGCTAAACAGGACCCATTTTGCTATATTCTGATGGCCAGAAATATATTTTCTGGGAACTCCAAAATCTAGGGTGCCCAGCATAGTGAGAGTAGTCATTCAGCTGGGTTCTCTGTATGACTACAGCAGTGTTTTCTTGAATGCTGATGTTGCAGCTAAAAGTCATGGCGCCAGCTTCAGCTAAAGCAGGGAGCCAGCTCAGTACTCAATAGGATACTTGATTATGTAGTACTTGGTACTTGATAATGGAATACTTGATAATGGGGCTTCAGTACTTGGTAATGAGGCACTCTGTACTTGATAATGGAGAACTCATTAACTCGTAATTGGGTTCTCAGTATTCAGTAATGGGGGGCTTTTTACCTGATAATGGGCTACTCAGTTTGTGATATTGAAGTACTTTGTACGTGATAAAGGGATCATTTTTCAATGACTTACACTATATATATGCTTCATCATAATTGTTTCTCAATGTGTTGCAGCGAAGGACAATGTTCCAATGGCCTCATTCAGTAGCAGGTTACCAAAAAAGGCAGGATTAACAGTGTATTAGGTGCACTAGCTCTACCCTCTATGGATATTACACATGTAACCACTTTAACTTCTCACATTTGTTAATGAACAATGGACTTTTTCTTGAATTTATAAGGACTATTTTTCCTGATAATTTATCTTCTTTACCCTCCCCCTTACTACTTACAGATATTACCATAAAAACATTCCCCAAATCCATATCACTCAACCTCCTCCCTCACACATGGTTGCTTCCTCTATGAGGTGCTGGCCACATGAAAGAAACACATGGGACCACAGAACTTTGCCAAGGGATGCCATGCCAATGGAATTGTTGTGGGGTGCACAAAATTAGAAATGAATCTAGGGGGAATACTAGACTATAACTATACAGAATTCAGCTTCCCAAAAACACTTCTTGGAAGGGAATTGTGCCTCCTTGACTGACAGGTATAATTGCTCAGTGTTTGAGTACAGTTAATAACAATGAAACTGGA
Source organism: Neoceratodus forsteri (assembly GCA_016271365.2). Classification (NCBI taxonomy): domain Eukaryota; kingdom Metazoa; phylum Chordata; order Ceratodontiformes; family Ceratodontidae; genus Neoceratodus; species Neoceratodus forsteri. Next base: position 1,264,064,047 of record CM057455.1, read on the forward strand.
GCCCAAACAAGTGAAGACACCACTCCCTGCTGCACTCAGAGTAAGCATCAACAAGAGACAGTGAACAGAATCCCAGTGGGGACCAGAATCATGCTGCCTTTCTCTCTATAGCACAGTCTGCAGAATTTGAGAGGGATGGAGCTACATCTGCACAGACCCAGTGATGAGACACAGACAAACAGAGAGATGGAGCAGAGTCTCTCTCTCTCTCTCTATATATATATATATGGTTTGAGTCCCAGGAGAGGCTGAAGGGCTGCAGGACAGAATCAGAATAGCATGTTATAGGCTAGCTGGGTTAAAAATATGGCAGAGCCATTCTGTCACATTTTGGAACCTTAGTCTATAGAAGAAGATAATCTGAGGTTTGGGTGTTTGTGTGTCGGGGGTGCTATAAGGATATGAAAACACAAAAAAACATTAAGAGGCTTGAACGGTATGAGATTTCCACTTCCCCCAGGTATAAAAACTAGAGTATGGGACTATACCCTCACCACCACCTCCACCAGTCACAGAGTGGAACGCTGGGTTGTCAGATCATTTCGCAGCACTCTGAGTTCCTGGAAAGGGGCACTTTATAAAAAAAATAATTAATCAATCAATCATTTGTCTGTCTTTGTGGCACCTATAATTTTGGCAAAATCAATGGATTGGTTTGAGAAGGCTGTCTGGAACCCCATCAGTATCAAAGTTGTGTCTATTTCTATCAACATTTTAAAGATAAGAGGCTTGATTCTCAAAGGTCAGTGCAAGCTATGCCAACAGCAGCTTGTGCCAATTGCTGGTGCACCAGGAGCCCTGTGCCCCATTCTGTATTGGGTAGGGTCCCAGTGGCAAAGTCCCACAGCCTGCGGCATCTGTGGCCATGCATCAAACAGATGGTGCATCTCCTAGATTTGCCACAAGCTGCGAAGCGGTGGGGTGGCAGCTGTGCCCATGGACAGCAACTGGTGTCTAGTGGTCCCTCTCGATGTTCCCTGTATGCTGAAAGAAAAGAACTCCCTAGTTTCTAGGGGCCCTCCATACTCAATCTCCAACATCTTAGGTGGCCATGGCCCTCCAGCCTGATCCCTTTCTATTAAAAATTCACATTACTGGTGGCTAGCGGCCTCCCCAGCCCTGATCCCCTTTTTATTAAAAAAAACATATCCCTGGTGACTAGCGGCTCCTCTCTCCTTGATCTCCTATGTCCCCCATGATATATTCATAAATCTGTCCATAGTGGTCTAGTGGACCCCCCTCCCTACCCCTGATCTGTCCATATAATATAACAGATAACTTCTCCTGGTGGTCTAGTGGACCCCCACTCTGGCAGGCAGTGCCCCACCACCTGCTTACCCATGTCTCATCCCGATCCAACAACTGGCACAGCCCTCTGCTCTCCACCATGGCCAGCCACTGACTGAACTAGCAAGGAGCACATACTCTATACAGTATGTTCTCACTGGCTGACAGCTCATGAGCTGTCAGTCATTGAGAATGTACTTTATACAATACATGCTGTTTGACAGCTCAGTTGGCAGCTAGCTGTGTTGGAGAGTGGAGGGCTGTGCTGGTCACTGACTCAGGGGTCGGACAGGGGTGAGTGGGGTGGTGGGGCACTGCCTTATGGGTGGGGGGTGCATTAGATCACCTGGGAAAGTTATCTGTTATATTATACAGGCAGATCAGGGGTAGGCAGGGGGTCCGCTAGACCACCAGATACAGATTTATGAATATTTCATGGGGGACATCAGGGATTGGGGGTACCACTAGCCAACAGAGATGTAAATTATTTTAATAAAGAGGGGATCAGGGCTGGGGGGGCACCAGCAACCAGGGACATGAATTATTTTAATAAAAAGGGGATTGGGGCTGGGGAGGCCACTACCCACCAGAGACATTAATTTTTTTTATTAAAAGGGGGATTGGGGACTAGGAGGGAAGAAGGCAGCACATTGGCACATGTTTCTAAACCCTTTCAGAGGATACACTTCTAAGTACCTTTAGACCAACCCTGGCTGGTCTAACAGTACATCGAAATTTGTCCTCTTGGGGGTTTTGAGAATCACAAATCAGGGGATATGGCAGCCTGCATTTGCCACAAGACCCCTAGTGCCATGCTGCAACCAATTTTGTGCCATAAAAATGGCATAATCCCCCTTTGGTGCATGCAGCCTGCATTTGCCGCAAGCTGCATTTGAAAATTGCTCCTGGGGCATCTTTAGGCACAAGCCACACCTTGTGTCAATCCTTGGGGTGCAAGCCCCTTGAAGAATTCAGGAAGCTTTGATAATCAAGCCCAATGTTTGAAGAAATAGACACAACTTTGATACTTCAGGGGGCAGCTGGCCTGCAATAGTCAGCCTCCTCAAACCAAAGAATATAATTTCAAGCATTCTAAAATATTATAACACATTTTGGGGAAATTTGCTGGAAGATGTTAGTGGTCATTGTGTTGAAGAATAAACATATTGGGCTGGATATTCAAACTGCGCCATTCTGAGGCGCAAGCCCTAGCGCTGCGCAAAATAGTTGCGCAGGGGTGTGGCCGGGGCGATATTCAAAGGTTGCACTATTGAGCAACTCCTTTGAATATCACCCAACCACAACCACTGTGCATAGCGCAGTTGAACTTGCACCACCGCAAGTTGTCAGGTGGAGCATTCAACTTGCGTGTGGCTATACCATTGCGCCATGCGCAAAATCACGATATTCAAAAGGTGACATGCAAATGGGGCCATAATTCTACAAAGGCACAGGGGGCCATTTGCATCGATTATCTGCATTTGTCTCGCCATTGCATGTAGTGTGCACGATCCCCGAGGACTTGCGCCTAGCGCCCTGCCAGGCAACAGCTGTCGGGGACCGACACACCCTGCAGCCCGATCGCGGGCAGCAATGTGGCTCCCCCACCTCCTCCCGTACATCTCCCTGGTGGTCCAGTGGACTGTAATGCCCGATCGTGGGCAGAATGTAAATGGACCCCCACGAACATGTCCCTAGTGCCCGATCGCGGGCAGTAAGTAAAGTGCCCCCCCACCCCAAACATCTCCCTGGTGGTCCAGTGGACCGTAATGCCCGATCGAGGGCAGAATGTAAATGACCCCCAAACATCTCCCTGGTGGCTAGTGTCCCCCCACCCACCCACCTGACCCCCACCCGCTCCCCGGCGGCGCCGGGCGGCAGCATCCACCTGCGTGCCACCCGCCGCCCGCCGACCGACTGCCAGTAGGGCTGCATGCCCGATTGGTGCAGAGCAGAGCCAATGGGTGTGCAGCCCGCCCACTTATATGACAGTCCAGATTTGTGAATGATTCATTCCCAAATCTGAACATCATCTCTGACTATAGACTACACACCGATAGCTCTGCAGCAATACGTCCATCGGACAGTCGGTCGGCGGGCAGTGAAGTGGCAGGTGGAACGGATGCTGCCGCCTGCGGCTGCGGAAGGGGAGAGTGATGGGGCTTCATGGTGGGTGGGGTGGGGGACACTAGCCACCAGGGAGATGTTTGGGGGGTAAATTTACATTCTGCCCGCGACCGGGCATTATGTCCACTTGGACCACCAGGGAGATGTTCGGGTGGGGGCACTTTACTTGCCCACCATCGGCACTAGGGACATGTTCGGGGTTCACTTTACTTTCTGCCCGCAATCGACACTAGGGACATGTTCGGGGTTCACTTACTTTCTGCCGCAATCGGGCATTTGCGTCCACTGGACCGAGGGATGTGAAGGGAGAGGGGCCACATTGATGCCCATGCGAGCGGGCTGGTGGGGTACACTATGCCCACGATCGGGCTGGGGAGGGCACAGGGACTGAGTTGAGACCAGCCACAGGTGGCAGCTGCTGTGTTGTGCCCTGCAATACAGCAGCTCACCTGTGGGTGGCTCTCGACTTAAGCCTTTTTTTTTTGGCTCAAGGTCCTGCAGGCTCAGGTTGGGGGTTGCGCCTGCACAACTCTGCACAGCCCGGCTGAATATCGGGCTGTGCAGTTTATGCATGGTTCCTCCCCCTCCTGTTGAGCATGCATTCATTTGCATTGTGCTGTTGCTCAGCCTGTTTTCAGTGGCGCAACTGCCTCCTGCTGAATATCGCAGAATGGCACAATGTAGGACTTGTGCATGCGCAACCCTGTTGCGCATGGCACAACCCTTTTGAATATCTGGCCCATTATTTTCTATTGTTTGAGCTATTCCTGTTTAGGTATAATGGAAATACATGATGGGTGCTATTTCAGGCTCTAGCAAAAATGTACTGATAAAGTTTTATTTTACATGGCAGTGGTCACTGTTTCTTCCATCTTTTGAGATGCTATTTTTCCCATTTAGAGTTTTCTTTAGTACTTTGGCCTGGTGTTTTTTCTTGATGTCTAGTATCACGGATGGTCAGTGGGCAGTGTCTGTTGCATGCAAGTTTATCTTGGTCACAGGAAAAGCAAACTATTGGTGTTCAAATGCAGTTTATAATCCTCATTAAAAAGATCATTGGATTGCCATATTAGAATGGAATAGACATACAAAAAGAAGTATTCTTTATTATATAAAATCATTAAAAATCTGTAAGAGCTGAGTCCACTGTGGGTAACAACTGCATCATATAAGACAGGAGAAACAGTGGCACTCAAAAACAGAATAAAAATGCATCAACACAAACCTTCCCCCATAACATGCACTGTGGCAGTTTTAGACAAGCATTTGTCAATGCCAAATGTTGTCTTGCTGGCATTGGCATTGGTAGTGCAGGAGTTAGAGAGATGCATAATAGGAATGGTACTGAAGTATGGAACCGACGTCAAGCCCACCCCACCCTGCAGAGACTGACAGGCACTGAGGTGTGCCTTTGGGTCCTCAGCCATAATGCTTATGCCATTTCACCTCACCCTACACTGCAGACTCTGACAAGTGTCACATTGTGCCTTGGGGTCATTGGGCCTTATGCTCACCCCATTCCATAAGGAAGTATGTTGGGATGGATGCAGCATAGGAGAATGGGGTGAACTTTGGGGCCAAAGAGTCCAGTGCACACCTTGATGCCTGTCAGTGGCTACAGGCGGGGTTGGGGGTGTAATGGCGTGAGCATTACAGCTGACAATCCACAGGTACACCCCTGGCACCTGTCAGTCTGTACAGGGTGGGACGTTATGGTTAGAAACCCTAAAGCCCCGGGCATTTGTTGACATTTGCACTCCAAAGTTTCAACATGGCCTTTTTGTGACCCCACAGCATGAAAGCATTTAGGACCTGTGCTAATGTACAGTGGCACTGTGATTTTGTTGATCTGTCCTGAACGTTGATTTTCAACAGCGACCGCACCATTCTGCACCAGATGTGTGAAAACACTCTTTGGGCAGGATATGAAAAATGACAACTGCACCATTCATAAAGAGATGTGAAGAGATGGTAATGTTGTAAGTCTGGAGTGAAAATTGTAAAAAATCTTGAAGTTACGAGCGAGCATGAAAACACAATGAGTGACAGTTTTCTACTTTTCAGGAAAACATTTCGGGAAGGTTTTCTTATTTGGAAGGTAGATTTGGTACTCTATGGTGGGCTCCCAGCATGCCACCTGGGAGTTTTGGGGGGGACTATAGCCAATGGGGATTGGTCCCCCCGCAAAGTAAAAAGGGTCTGTGTAGGGGGGATGATCCTGAGGAGGATTGGGCACCCCCCTCTGCAGACAAATGATTCTGAGGCATTCTGCTGAAATCCACTGGTATTTGGGGGCCAACCAGAGCCACAGGGTTGGTAGATGCCTAACGCCGGCCCTGGGTACAGCCACCTCCATAGTCAGCTTGCTGCAGACTGTGAAAGGCAGATGGCCGACAGCCGCTGCAATGTTTTGCTGAAATGTTACACCAGGCAAGGCAAGTTGCTATTTGCTGCTGCAATCAGAAATGTCCCAGCAGCAAAAACAGCTGATTCTCCATTTAAGGGGCACTCCCTGATTGCAGTGGTGAATTTCTTTCAACTTGGTGGCAGACTTCTCAACTGCTGTCATAGACTGCTTGCTGTTTCATTAGTGCAACAGACCCCGGTCTATAAAAGCCATTGGCCCAGCACCACTGCACCTTCTAAACCTACTTCTCTACTCCAAGCTGTCATAATATGTTGTCTGCGCTGCACCAACAAGACAGCATAAAAGTATTGTTCCCCAGATCTAAAGGCTGCCATAGTTACTATGCAGAATGCTGATTTACCTCTACCTGTAAGGTGAATGTCTAAGCTTAGAGAAGAAACTAACATGAGGGGAATGTTGCATGTTTGCTCCTTTCCTGGAAATACCTATGACCCTTAACATAAAGGGATTCATAAAAGCAGTATTTGCTCCCAGTGTTAAGATTTGGGGTGCAGGCACTCCAGTCACATCAGAAATGAATGTTCAGGGGCAAAATGTGTGAGGCTGTGTGATATAATGACTACATTGGGCTCAGGAACCAGGAGATCCAGGTCCAAATCCCAGCACAGCCTTTTACGCACTTTGACCCTGAACAAGTCACATAATCTCTCCCTGCTTCAGTTCACCTAGCTATAAAAATGGTTAAAAGCAGGACCTCCACTGAAATGTGATATATTGCTTCTCAGATGGGCTGTTCTGTTTAAGTAATTTGTATAAAAAAGATAATAAATAATAATTAAATAAAAGATTTAATAGATGAGCAAGTAAAGAAACACAGAAGCATGGCAAAACATAGCCCCAGTTATTTCACATAAACTCATGGATAATTTGCAGACTGAAATCATCCAAGCAGACCACTAAAGCAGTAGGTAAGACTAGGGGAATGTTAGGGTGTATTAGTAGGGGTATCACAAGTCAGAAGAGAGAGGTAATAATCCCTCTTTACAAGACACTGGTTAGGCCCCATCTAGAGTACTGCAAGCAGTACTGGAGCCCACACCTTCACAAGGATATTAACCAAATTGAGGCAGTCCAGAGAAGGGCAACCAAAATGGTGCAGGGACTGCATCAGAATACATATGAGGACAGATTAACGGAGCTCAATATGTATACCCTAGAGCAAAGGAGGGAGTGAGATGATATGATCGAAACATTCAAACGCCTTAAGGGCATTAACAAGGTGAAAGAGTCTAACATGTTTCAATATAAGAAAAATAGTAGGACAAGAGGACGCAGCATGAGATTAGAGAGAGGCCGATTAATGGGTAATGTGAGGAAGTTCTTTTTCAAAGAAAGGGTGGTGGATGCATGGAATGGCCTACCTCAGGAAGTGATGGATATGAATACAGTGCAGGGCTTAAAAACAGGCATGGGATAGGCGTAAGATGAGTATGAATAGATAGGCCATTGACAGAGCAAAGGCTGATGGCACATTCATAAGGTAGACAATGAAATGGGCAGACTAGATGGGCCTTGTGGTCCTTATTTGCTGTCAACCTCTATGTTTCTATGTTTGGAATAACATTGATATTATACATATTCTAACTGTCCAAGATCTTTCTTGGTCCATTAAAAGGTATTCCACAAGTTGAGACACTGTTCCCAATAAAGGGGCCTATGAGGCTGTGACAATTTGTATATTGTAAAGTGCCCATGTTGCTCTAGTAAAATATGTTGCATTAAAGGGCCCAGCACACAGTCACAAGCAGACCATGTTTGGTTGCCCTCTACTTAACATTAGGTATTTTTTTCTCTCACCTGCAGCCTACACAGTGTGGACTTTTTAATGACATCTTCAAGGTTGAAAGGGCTCATGACAAGGGTGTGCCTTTAGAAGGTTTCATGAAAAATATCAAATGTTTCCAGCATTATAACAATTTTAGGGTTAACCTCCTGATGTGAACAGTAAAAAAAAATTACTGTGTCCTTATTTTCATGATTTACCTCTTGTACTGAAACAAATACCCATCGTGTGGAAAAAATATTGACCCTGCACTCTACCATCTTGTTTTTTCTTTCACACTCAAAAACATCGAAAACACATAAAAAATATTAGATTTTCAATAAACAAAGACCTGAACCTAGCTTATCAGGACCAGTTCAGCTAGATTCTGGTGTTTGTTTTTTGAAACACTTGCCAGAAATACCTTTTCTGGGTACATCAAAATCCAGGCTGCCCAGCTTAGTGAGAGGAGCACTTGATACATGTTGCCAGTATGAGAAGAGCGGGACCTTCTTGAGTACTGTAGCAGCAGCTGCAAGTTGTGCTGGGGCTGCAATGACAGCACCGAACTGCTGAACAGTCTCTCTCTCTCTCTCTCTCTCTTTCTCAGTCTCACTCTTCTCTGATACTGTCTGTCTGTCTGTCTGTCTGTCTATCCATCCATCCGTCCGTCCATCCATCCATCTATCTATCTATCTATCTATCTATCTATCTATCTATCTATCTATCTGGGAGTAGATAACCCAGAGTGAGAAGAACTCAGTGCTTCGAAGTGGATGGGAAAATACTGTGAAATTGTTTATTTTTGCCCTATCTTTGTTTTGCAATCAACGGCTCCAGCCTTTAATCCCACCTATTAATTTTCCCTTTGTCTTGTCAATCAGCTGTGAATCAGCTGGTAACTGTCATTTAAATAGCGGCTTAGGTCAGCTGCTTGGCAGTTCTGCTACATCATTGACTCTGCTGTCATTCCTGTCATTGACTTGTTTACCAAACCAAAACCAAAAGCACACTGCTATGTCTGTAATTGTGTGGATTCAGAGAAAAAAAAAGTTGTTAAAAGTGAATGCCCTTTTGTTTTCGAGGAGCTGGTTGTTGATTTTATTGAATGTGGAGGACTGGGTGCCCAAGTAGCCACATCTGTGGCTAAAGAAATTACCTCCTCTGTCCCCAGCAACTGGAAGCATCCTTCACAGTGTGCTGCCTATACTAGCAAGGGCCATTTTTGTATTGGCATATATTGTTGTGATCACAAAGTCATGTTGGCAGTACACTACTGTCATACAAGTATCACCAAACCAGAAAAGAAAGGATGGAGCACAGCTTCAAGGTTGACTACCTTAGGCAGCTTCACATCACACCTACCCCAACTGTGCTGTCCCCTCAACTTTCGGAAAGGCTCCATGGGCATCCTCCTCTACCAGAGGAAGACCTTGAGGAACAGTTGAGAGCGTACTGAAATACTGTGTTGTAGTGGTGTAACTATGCATACTTCCTGCATGAACGTGCATGCTCAATCTCTTCACATTTTAAATAACATTTTTAATAAAATGTTAAAACTTTAGCTGGAGGGGAGAGCAGACAGCAGTGCAAATGAGCACACTAGACCTTTACTTTCTGTGATGAATGCCTCTGAGACTGTGTTAAGATTGGAACGTCAGTGACTATCGACAGTGCAGCACCACTAGCCACAGCCAATGAGGGCTAGGTTGACAGATTTGAGGCAGTGACTCTTGCTATTTGCTCCACCAGTCCTATTTTAGATTTAGCAAGGCATTTGACATAGTCCCACACAAAACATTAATAAACAAGCTAGCCAGCCTTGGAGAGGGTCTCAGGGTTGTAACCTGGATAAAACATTGGCTGAACAACAGGACACAGAGGATAATATTAAATGGAGTACACTCCGAAGAAAGGGGGGTTATTAGTGGGGTACCACAGGGTTCAGTACTGGGACCAGTCCTCTTCAATGTCTTTATTAGTGACATTGCAGTGGGACTGGAAGGGAAGGTATGCCTCTTTGCAGATGACACAAAGATCTGCAACAGGGTTGATGCACAAGAGGGGGTGGAAAGGATGAGAAGGGACTTGGCAAGGTTGGAGGAATGGTCAAAAGTATGGTAGTTTAGATTCAATGCAAAGACATGCAAAGTAATGCACCTAGGAAACAAAAATCCAGGGGAACAGTACACAATGTGGGGGAGGTACTAACAACAACAAAAATGGAAAGGGACCTGGGGGTAGTCATATCATATGACTTACAAGTAGGCAAGCAATGTGAGAAGGCAGTAAGGAGGGCTGGGGGGACACTGGGATGCATAGGGAGAGGCATCACTAGTAGAAGACAGGAAGTTGTTATCCCTCTTTACAGACAGTTGTTGAGACCCCATCTGGAATACTGCGTGCTGTTCTGGCGACCTCATCTCCACAAGGACATAGACAGGATGGATGCAGTCCAGAGGAGGGCAACTAAACAGGTGCAGGGTTTGCACCAGAAGCCACACAAAGAGAGACTAATGAAGCTTAATACATATACCCTTGAGGAACAGCGGGAGTGGGGGAACATGATAGAAACATTTAAGTACCTCAAGGGAATCAATAAAGTCTGACAGGGTAGCATATTTCAGAAAAAGAGATGTGCAAGAACAATGGGCACAATTTGAAGATAGAGTGGGGATGGCCAAGGGGCAATGTAAGGAAGTATTCTTTCACAGAGAGGGTAGTGGCTGCATGGAACAGTCTTCCTGAGGTGGTTGTGGGGTCAAAAACAGTGGAGGAATTCAAGCATGCATGGGACAGACATAAAGCAATTCTTGTCGGGGGTAGGAGGAAGTAGGCTGTTGGTTAACAAGGATCTGCAGCTTATCCAATAGGTAGGGAAATGGGCAGACTGGGTGGGCCAAGCAGTCCTTATCAGCCATCAAATTCTATGTTTCTATGTTTCCAGCCTCTCTGGATTTGTTGCCTTTTTAAGGGGAAAGTGTGAGCTACTGCTACCCATGCTGTTGTCTGTTTTTTCTGATGTACCCTGCCCTAATGAGTGATGATTGCAACTCAGGGCTCATGCCTCACACATGAGAGGTGGATTAGAAGTTCAGTTGTAACTTGTTACACTAACAGTCAGCAGCACTGGGACTGAGCAGAGGAGAAATCCTGTTGAGATCATGGTGGTGTTGCAAATGAATTGAATTTATGGATCATGGTGGTGGTCAGGAAAAATGCTACCACTCAGAAAGTGAGCAGTGCTGTAGCGGCTGGGCTGAGCACTGAGGAAGGTAGGAGCTGGGAGCATAGTTGGGAAGAACTGGGCGGGGGAGGCTTGGGCAGGTAGTAATCACACCAGGTTCAGCAAAAAGTCATAATTTTTAGTGACCTGCTGCATGAGCTCTGAAAATAAAGGCAGAGGTGTTTTTTTTTTATACTGAACTGTATCAATGTTTAGTCCGTGTAAAACATAAATTATGGTTCCTTTTTAATGAATTAGTTATTAGACACTGAAGAACCTGCTTTGGGCCTGAATTAAAGCACTGACTGCTGGCAGGAGTATGCTCCACAGGCTTGGGCAGCTTAAAGCTACAGAAATGACCTCTTTCCTGCTGATTGTAATCTGAAACCGGGTGCTACTGGAATAGAAAATGTCAAAGGACACCATAGCTGGTTCAAATGTATAAACTGTGGGATAGTAATTCTTTATTCTCCATGTACTGCCTTCAAACTGGAAAAACTACAGAGTTGTGATCTTTCCAAAACAGGTGCCAAGGACTGTATGTTCTAGCTAGTAGAAGTTGTACTTCTGGGAAAGTGTACGCAGAAACATGGTCACATAGACACATACATCATGGCTACATAGAAAAGATTAATCCCCGATGCAAGATATATATATATATGTAATAGATATACCACTCTGAGGTGTGCGGTCCGCTCTGATATCATGTGCGCTTGGTGTGCGTTGTGCCCGAGGGCAGGCGAGTCATCAACTGCACAAGCTCATGCGATGCATGACATCAGAGCGACTCAAGACACCTCAGAGTGGTATATCTATCTTATAAAATGGCTATAGATTTTTTGGGGAAGTAGTCCTTCTGTGTAGTTAGTAATTAAATGATATGTTGGCAGAGGTGACACTTTTGGTGTGAAAAACTGTATTTGTAAATGATTTTAACTTTATGTAGTCATTTTTTGGTGTGAAAAAGTATTTCTGTAAAGCAGTGTCCTTTAATTGCCCAAGTTGTAAGCGTGATCGCGGTGCTCATTTTAGTGAGTAAGCTGTTACTAGGTCAAAGTAAGACGTGGTATGTTTAAAATTGTGTGATTGCTTTTATTATTTTTGTGCGGTTTTCCATATGCGATGTTGAGGCAGTTAGATAGATTTGTGGGTGGTATTTAGACGAGATCGAGCGAGTGTTGCTATGGCAACACCTTGCCTCACCTCCGCTCCACGCTTCTAATGACCGAGTCGCCGATTATCCTCGCTGCTTCCTCATCGATATGGAGCTAATATTAGGAAAACCGCACAAAATAATAAAAGGCAGTCACTTTTCTGATTTTTTAAACACAACACGTTTCTACTTTGACCTAGTAACAGCTTCTCACTTTCTAAAATGAGCACCGCTCGGTCACGCTACATTTCCCTATTGAAAGTGAAAGTACTGCAGGATCGCGGTATTGTGAGTGGAAAGGCATCTTTTTTAAGTAAATGAAGAGAAGAATACAAAGGAATGTATGTTATAGTTTTTTATATAGAGCTAGGTTTCTGTTAATCAGAGTGGTCACAGTGGTTACAGTAATAAAAGTGGTTGTACAGTGTGACACTGTAAACATGGCAGGCAGGATTTGATTTTAAATTAAATTTTCAGTAAACATTAATGGTAGGATGAACAGATCTGTTTCTACAGTGTGGTGCTACTACTGGTATATTTATTTATGGGTGTGGGTGTCAGTTGCACATGTGTGTTGGTGTGGTGTCTAGCTGCACCAGGTGTGGAGTGGTCTTGCTGCTGGTGAAGAGGTTTTGAGGAGTGGAAAGTAGTTCAGGCGTGCGGTCGTAGTGGAAGGTGTGCGGTCGTTGGGAAATAATGCACGGTCATGTGATGTGTTTTGGCCAATTGTATCACTGGGATTTTTATGATTTTACCACACCATTTTATAAATATATATATACTTCATGAAATATTAAATGGTGGCTGCTCTGGTAGGCCAAAATGGTCTTACATGACACAAATACAACTGTACAATATAGTACAACTGATCAGACACTGTATAAATCTCACACCATCAAAAAGCAAACCAAATACACAGTTTTAATGTCCTTTGATGACTTTTAGTGACATACTGAAAAATAGGAAAAAAGAGCTGGAGTCCTTGTAATAGAAACAGAAATATAGAATTTTTCAGCAAATAATGACTGCTTGGCTAACCCAGTCTGCCCCTTTTTCCCTACCTATAGTTCCTACAGTGTCAAATGCCTTACTATAGTCAAGGTTCACTATATCCACCAGTAAACATTTGTCTTCATTGTCGTCTGATTGCCCCCTCCCCAGAAATAAAACTCACTCCACAACTGCTAGCTTGGATGCTGGTTGGTAATTTATTTTAGGCACTAATTAATATTTCATTCCAGTTTCTTTGAATCAAACGTTACATTCCAAATAGTCGATACAGAGTCCATTATTGCTTCCAGAACTTTCTTCCTTCCTGGTCTTCTTCTTCTTGTGTGATTCACCTCTGGAGTCCAGACACTCAGATCAGAACCCCCCACACCATCACCAGTACCAGTACCAGGTGTCGACTTACCAGGACCTCCACCCTCCATAGGTCCAGACACTATGATCCGACCCCTAGACTCTACCCTTCCTCCACCCCCCTTTACTTCCACGCCTGAGTGCCTTTTGCCCCCAGCACATTGCCCTGCTCCCTCCCTTTCTGCCTACCCTCCATTTCCCATCTCTTGCCCCCATTTGTATTTCTTTTTTTTTTGTGTGTACTCTTCTTTCATGCTCCCTTGACTGGTTACTTGCTGCCCAACAACCCAGGCTCTGATAGCCCCCATTGAAAACCTGCTGCCCTTCTGCAGCTGCCCTGACCCCCTTCGGGCCCCTACTGGCCTAGGAACCTGCCCCTGTTGCCCTCGGATATCGCATCCATGTCCTGCCCTGGGCAGGTGGGTGTGGAAAAAATACCAGAAAAGAGAGCAACTGGAGGGTTGCACAATCTCTTATACCCCTCCAGGCCCCTCCCCCTACCTTCCTTCAAGCCCCACCCCCCTGGTCAATGGCTCGCTTTCCTATCTCTGTATCAAATGACACCTGCCTGATGACCTCACCACCCCCTCCTCCCCTTTCCTCTTCCCTCAGTCTTTTCCTTTCCTTTGGAGGGGGTCATCTGACAATTTGGGCTGCCTGTTATTGGCAACCTTATTTGTCATCTGATTTTCCCACCTGGAAATAAAACTCAATCTACAGCTGCTAGCTTGGATGCTCACTGGCAACAATTTATTTTAGGCACTAATTAATATTCACATTCCAATTTCTTTGTATCAAATGTTACATTCCAAACTGTCAATACAGAGGTCCATTATTGCTTCCTGAATTTTCTTCCTTCCTGGTCTCCTTCTTGCGTGATTTGCTTTCAGGGTCCAGACACTCAGATCCGAACCCCCAAACCATCACCATTACCAGGTATCGAATTACCAGGACCTCCACCCCCCTCCCCAGGTCCTGACACTATCATCCGACCCCAAGACTCTACCCTTCCCTCATCCCCCTTTACTTCCATGCCTGGGTGCCCTTTACCCCCAGCACGTGTTGCCCTGCCCCTCCCTCCTTTCTGCCTACCTCCCATTTGCCCCTCTCTGCTCCCCTTTTTCCACTGACCCATCTCCCACTGGTGATGGAAAATGGGGCTCCCCTTGTGGGCTAGTACCTAGCATCCCTCTTTTCTATCCCCACCACCTGGTCTATCATGGGCCTCAGGAACAGGCACATCCCAAACTCCATCAGGTGAACCCCATCTGACCTATATACCTCCGATCTCTCGAAAGAGATGTCTCTGTGTTGAATATGCACTCCCCCCATCTTAATCACTGCCCTTGCCACCTTCCTATTGAGCCACTTTCTCCCTTTTTCCAAGGCCCGAATTTCTTTGACCCCTCTCCACACCCTCCAGAATGTGATCTCAGACTAGCTGATGATCACTCCTGGCCACCAACCCTTCACTCTTTCAAGATCCACTGTTATGGCCTGCACTAAAGCCCCCCATGGCATCTATCCCAGGTCATTCCCCCCAGTTGTATGATGAGCAAATCTAGCCTGCTCCACCTTATCCAAAGCTCCTCCAATAGCAGCATCAATTGGGCCCATCTCATGCCCCTTATGCCCTTCCAGTGCACCCTCATGTGCTCCAGATCCATACATAGCTGTGTCCACCATTTCTTAAAGCTGTAAATCTCTCCGCCCAATAGATAAAGGAGTACTCCACCAACCAGACCTCCTGCAGAGGAAAAGAAAAAACACCATGGTGAAAAACCGTATAGTCACTGCCTCACATACTTCTTATAGCAGTTGGATCTCCATCTCTCCACCTGCCTCACTTCCGTCTCTGACCCACCCCTGGCCTGGCCTCTAAGCCACCCCATGTGAAATGAGTGGGGAGGCAATTCATTGAGGTCTTCCCTGATGAACGCAGTGCCTTCTTCAGGATGGCCCCAACCTGAAAACCATTACATTGTGCTCCCATCCCCATGGTGGAAACATATCCCCATTCCCCGCATTCTCTATACTCTCCAATTCTGTTACCGCACATACCCTTACAGTCCTGCATCAGCCCACAGCTTCGCCCCCTGCCCCTTGATCCATTTTTGACCATGACAAATGTATGACCACCCTGTCCCGACCCAACTCAAGATCCCCCACCTGCAAACCTTGGGCCGTCCACGACTTCTGCAGGGCCACCTTTTCACCGACCCTGAAGGCACATTTTGCCATGACTGCGAAGACTACTTAAAATAGGCAGGCTTCTTTCACTGTGGTGCATACATGCTGTAGGGCCCCCATCACTCTTTTGAGCAGCTGCTCCATGATAGGCCTCCTCCTGTCCCTTCTCACCCAAAGCCCCCTCTGCCAACCTACCACCATCCTCCTCATAGACCTCACTGCCATGGCGTCTGGCCAAGCTCTGTCTTTATACACCCAACCTATGCTGTCGAGTTGCACAGCCATTGTGGTATGGGCCATCCCCTCCTCCCACCTACCCACTATGTATTGCTTCATCTGGTCCTCCGATAATTGTTCCTCTATATCCCAGCCTGCCCTAGCCCCAGACCTTCTGAAACATCCCCCACACCCCCTCATATCCTCTCAGAATGTTGGACACCCACGAGCTCTGGTACAACCATCTGGTCTTTTCCCTCCAATTACCCACAGATGGTCTGGGACCCTGGTCCTGTGTTCCACTGCATTTGGCACCAACTTCTGGAACCTGTCCAACTGCAAATGGGAAAGACGGTCAGATACGTCATTCTGAATACCTTCAATATTCTGTGCTTTAAATGACAAGTTCAGTTGCAGTCCCAACAGGACCAAGTGATGCATAACCCTCCTACTGAGTCAGTAGCCCCCTTGTTCATTTATTACCTCCATAACCCCTTTATTGTCACACCAAAACAGTATGCGTTTACCCTTCATCCTGTCCCCCTCAAATTTCCAGCTCCGCCCAGATGGGGAATATCTCCAAAAAGGTAATATCCTTCAGTAATCCCACCTCCTTCCAAGAGTCTGGCCATGTCTCCGAGATCCCATCCCCTCTTTTTTTTTTTTGAAATTTAAGTTTATTAGTTTAAAGATAATACAACCAAAAAACCATAATGATTAAGGTAACAAACCAGTAAACCCAAATCATCCCCCACCCCCTCCTCTTTAATCAATATAATAAACATTAAGGCACATCCAAGATTAAGACAACATAAAATATCTATCTATCAATCTATGTGCCAAAAGATAAACCCTCCACCCCTCCTCCCTCCCAAGGTGCACCGCTAAACCATAAGCTAACAGTTCTTAACATCTGGATATCACTCCTATTAAACAGCCCATCTACTATTCGATTCACCATCCAAGTTATACTAAGGAAAACATGACTTAATATCACCATAAGTCGGTATACTGAGATAGCAGCTATTACACTATATAATGTGAGGGTCCAGGGGTTAGGTCACCATACTTATCCTAAGGTAAGCAAAGAGACTGAAGCTTACCCCATCTTCTATAAAAATGAGTCCATACGTGTTCTTATAACTGGCAATCAAATTTTCAGACTGAAGATATGACACCAACCCTTTAGCTGTCCGCATAGGATAGGACCAATTGATCCTTCCAGTGCCTTAAAACCAACTTTTGACTGCTATAGATATCAGAGCCATATGGTACCTACGCCCACACTGTCTATTGAGAAAAATCACCCAGTACACAAATTCCTGGGGAGAAAAATCTGCTCAGACCCAGAAGGGGATCTAGGTCTCCTGATCAAAGTCCACAAAGGGGCAACCTTGATACATTCCCAAAAAATATGAATTAAAGTGCCTCATCTTGAGAGCACCTGAAACACACTGGGACAGGAATCAGCTTATGTTGAAAAAGCTTGACCGGAGTAAAGTATAGGTTATTAGCAATATTGTATTGAACTAAACGAAACCTGTCCTACGTGTGATACCTGTGTAGGTTAGGCCAAAAGGATCTCCACAGTGGTACTTCCTCGGGAAGAAGATGCATCCAGACCGGGTCCCATCCCCTCTGAAGTAGGCTCCCATCCCCAGTGTCCCTGATGCATCGGTGTATAATTCCATTTCCAATTCCATGTTGTACTCCCATTCTTCCTGCCAAAATGTCACCCCGTTATAACCATCGAGGAACTCCTCCCACACCCCTAGGTTCTTCCTTACCCTATTCATAATATCTGCCCAGTGATGGAACTTTTTTACCTTCCATTTAGATCTTGCCAGCCTCCTGGTAAAGGCCCTGCCTGGGCTTATGGCCTTGCAAGCAAAATTAAGGTGCCCCGGCAGCTGCTATACTAATACCAGCAGCACCCTCCTCCTTCTTCCTCTTACTTGAGCTAACAGACCCTTGAGCCGGGCCACTTTGTCTCACAGCAGGCAGAGACTCTTGTGCCATACCCATCTCAATACCCGGCAACTCCAACTGATGGCTTGGGCCCTCCATCTTCCCCTCTGCCAGTGGGATGCCTATGCGTCCAGACAATTCCTTAAAATTCGACAATATCCCTGATGTCTCAGACTCACTCCCCCCTACAAGTAGGAAATCATCCAAATAGTGGACCACTCTACTGTGCACATATCCCCAATCGAACACCCATTGCACCCAAGAACCAAAAGCCTCAAAGGTCAAACAGGCCACCAAGCATCCCATTGGCATGGCTTTGTCGAAATATAGCCCTCCCTCAAATTGAAAGCCCAATAGGTCCCAGTCCTCAGACCTCACTGGCAGTAGACTGAAGGTGAATTCAATGTCTGTCTTTGCTAGCCAGGCCCCCTGCACTGCCCTTATCAGCACAACTGCTTAGTCCAGGGACCCATATGAGACTTCCCTTAAGTTATCCAGAATCCCCTCATTTACCGAAGCCCTCTCCTGGTAAAACAGGTGGTGTGTGAGTCTAAACTTCCCCTCCTTCTTCTTCAGGACCACCCCCAAAGGTGACACCCTGAAATGAGGGTAGGGAGGTTCGGTAAGAGGGCCCTCCACCCTCCCAGTTAGCACATCCTTCCACATTTTTGCTCAGACGATGTCCTTCTTCCACTTTACTGACCCTAACTTTTTTGCCCTCATTGCTCTGCACCCACCCTTAAAACCCACCTGGGAAACCCTCTTTGAAACCTTTCCACAGGAATTCCACTCTGACTACATCAGGGTATTCCTGAGTCCAGTCCTCCACTACCCTCCATGCTATGGGGGTACGTGGGGAAAACCCCAGCACCCTACTGCCTTTTCCCTGTCAAGTCCAACCATAGTTGGAGTTGTAACCCCCTCTGTTGTGCCCCTCTGCCCCTGCCCACTCCTCCCGCCTTGAAAGGACTGCTCCTGGTACTGCCTCCCCACTGTGTACTCCTTTTCCCCCCATGACGCAGTTTGCCGCTGGGTGTGGGCCTGTGCAGCGTGAGCAAACATGATGGAATTTACAGTTTGCTCACATGCACAAGGCCCTGTTGTAACCCCAGCATGTCTTCACCACTGGTACGGGGATACCTTCTTACCATGATTCCTTAGGTCTGCCAGCCGGGCCTGATAGTGTTCACACCCATAGCTCCGAGTGTGTGCAGTCCCACCTCAGGTCCCCTTTTGCTTCCATCCTTTTCTTAAAGGCCTCATCATACTTTAACCATCTGTAACCCAGCTTGGCCTTATACACATCCCTGATGATTGCCATGTAAGTCAAGAGGGGAAATGCCAGCTCCGGCTGTTTTTCCAAGATCAGCATGCTGTATATAAGAAAACCTGCCTGCCCCATATCTATGTTCTTCCCCTTATATTCTGCTTCTTCTTTCTTGTGCCCCACTACTACTAGTGCCACTGCCATCTCAGATTTTCCCACTGACTCATTCTGTTCATATTTTTTGGCTGTGTCCTCATCCACTAGTCCAAAAATGTCAACATATTCCCCTTTTCAGAATTTTTCCTTTAGTGAAGACGGCATGTGATCACCCAGTGTGAAACCTGGGGGGTCATTGTACAGTTTTTTCTTCCATGGTGGGGTTTCAGTGCCCCCTTCTACTTCCTTGTCCCTTCCCTTTATTGCTTGAAGTGCCCTCTCCTTCCTTTCTACACCCTCATCCCCCATATCAGCTATCAGGCCCTTCAAATACTCCTTTAGATTACCCTCATTAGTAATATCTACGTCGCCCTTACCCCTGTTTGGGCCAGGCCCAGAAGGCGCTGGCCCAGGCTCCGGTGGTGGGACAGGCAAGGGACTGGGCCCTGCTCCCCAAGGCCTCTTCCCTCCCCTGCTCCCCTGTCCATCCTTCTCTCTCCTTCCTTTTCCTCAACACATCCTCCTCTTCTTCTTCTCGCCATTTGACCACCTCGACCAGCTCAGTTATCTTCTCCATCAGCTTGGACACCTCTTCCATCATCTTGGCACTGGAGACCAGGGTCTTATTTGGTGCCATCTTAACCTGCTGTAATACTAGGAGGAGGAAGTGACAATTGTGAGTGGGACTTGTCATCCATCCCCCCCTTCTGCCCAACTGGCCCATCCAGGCCTCCTCTCCTCCTGATGTGCCCCTCTGGCACCACCCCCTGGCACCTCTACAGCCATGGCCCCTGTCAACCCCTTCTTCATTTTCGCCCCACCTCGCGCGAGCTGCCTTGGTATTGTTCCCTTTTTTTTTTCTCATATCCCCCCTTCCCCCTGGTAGGCCTGTGTCAACCGGTCCCGGCCTCTGGCACACCTTCATGCAAAACCGCTTCCTTCTGCTTCCCCTCCCTCCCCAGTCCTCCGCTTTCTGTGACAGAGTGTGTTGGCACCCACCTATCTTTTGCATAGGCTCACCCTCAGTGCCAAGGTTCTTGAGCCCCTATCCCTTCCACTGTAATAGCCCTCACCCTGCCCCAATGCCCCCTACCCTCCCTACCTCCCCTGCTAGGCATTCTCTGTTCCCAAGCTTTCAACCATATGTTTCTTCTTTTTTTTTCTTTACACCTTGCCATTTCTCTTTTTCTTTTTTGACTCCAGAGGAGCACTCTTGGAAATATTCAGAGCAACAGGGGCCCCCTGGCAGCCTCCCACAGTCAAGACTGCATATCTCTGTAATCTCCTGTTTTACTACACTGTACTCCTCTGTGAGTGAGGTCTCCCCCTCCAGCCATCGCGATCGCTTGAAACACTGCCACTGGCTGACTCTTCTTTTTTTTTTACACTCTTCTTTTCTTTCTTATTGTATCCCACTTCCAGTTCACAATGCAACAGCCCTTCAGGTAGATTGCTTCATTGCATCCCACTGCGCCTCCCAAATTGGTCCCCGAGTGCAGGTCTCATCAGGCCTTCTGCCTGACCCACTCGGTCCTCCACCTTTCTCTGCACCCTGTCCCTGTCTGGGCCTGCACCGCAGACAAAACTGCCATCCTCTACATGGCAACTTCTGCCGCATTCTCCCTGGCTTCCCGTGTTCAGCAATTAACCCCCCTCCCCCACTAAGCAAGCCATCTCTCCACTCTTCAGATCCCCCCACTTCTGAGGCTCTCCTGCATCCCAGTCATGGAAAGCCAGCCTTTCTCAGCCTCCCCACCCTCCCACTTGGCCTCACCAGCCAGTCTGGGCTTCTGCCCCTCCCGTGTCTTGGTCCATTCACAAAAACCTTGACATTCCTAATTGCGCCAAAGCATAGTCTGCTCACCCACCATGGGCCAGACGATGGGAAAGCATGTCCCATGGCAAAGCAGCCTTATCCTCCTATTGCATTCACCAAAAGCCTACCAGATTTTCCACATAAAAAAGGAAAAACAGAACATAAACACCGCCTCCAGCACCACAATCTCTCCTCCTCTGAAGTGCCAAGCATTGCTCCTATGCCTGCTACCCCTGTAACAAAACTCCTTTTCTACTGCCACCAGAGACCTCGTAAGCACCCGCTGAGGATCCCAGCAGCCCACCGACCTCGTTGTTTGCGGCTCACCTCTCTACGAGTGACCTGACCTGCCATGACCAAAACCAGTATTGTACCAGATATTAAAAAGCTCTCACGAAAACCTCCCTTACTAAAACCAACTTCTTGCTGTCTCTTTCCCTTTGTAAAACAATCAAACAACATGGCACCATGTGGCCTGCAGGCCTTCCATGAACAGACCAGTATATCATCCTTAAAACACACTCCTTCCCAAGGAGAACTTCCCTCACTGCCTTCCAAAGCCAATTTCTTGCTCTCTTTCTTTGTACAAATAAACCCAACCACGGCTCCCCAATGCCAAGTCGGCCTTGCCAAGTAGGCCCCCAGACCCACATTGTGACTTATCTTTTTGATTGCCAACGAAGTGCTGAGATTCTCACTGAAAAAATCCCAGCCAAGAGGGCCACTGGAGGGTTGCACAATATGTTATACCCCTCCAGGAAAATCCCCCAGCCTTCCTACAAGCCCCTCCCCCGACCAATGGCTCGCTTTCCTATCTCTATGTCAAATGACACCTGCCTGATGATCTCACCACCCCCTAGTCCCCTTCCTTTCTCTCCTCCCTCAGTATTTTCTCTTTTCTTAGGGGGGTTCATCTGAAAATTTGGGCTGCCTGTTATTGGCAACCTTATTTGACCAGTTCAAAAAATCTAATCAAATTTGTTTGACATGATCTTCCTCCATTAAAGCTCTAAACGGTGTTATCAAGCAAGTTATTTCCCTTAATAAAAGTCTCAGTCTCCTCTTTAGCTATGGTTTCCAACAGCTTCCCAAGTATTTCAGTTAGACTCACCGGTCTGTAGTTTCTGAAGTCTACCCTTGAGCCCTTCTTAAAAATGGGTGGCAGTAGTGTCTCTCTCCAGGAATTAGCCACCTTGCCAGTGTTTGATAATCTTTCAAAAATATATTTTAAAGGTCCTAATAGTACTGTTGCTAATTCCTTGACTACTCTCGGGTGAATAGCATCTAGCCCTAGGCTTTATTTACATTCAGGCACACTAATAATGCCTCCAGTTTATCTTTTTCTACTTTTAACTCAAGGGTCTAGCTGGCTCCATTGTAATGATCCATACTCCCTTTATTTTTATGAAGGATGGATCAAAAAGAACTGTTAAAGATATTCACCATTTTCTCCCTCTTGTTATGACTTCTCCTTCAACTAATGGTCTGCATTCTGGTATAAGCCCTTGGCCCTTTTTGTTTATGTATAGAATGCCTTACAATGATCATTTGCAGCTACTGCAACTTTACATTCCACAGTGGTCTTACTTCTTCTAACGTACTTGTCACACTGCCCTACCATTTGTCTATAAATATCCCAGTGCTTATTACTATTAATTATGTACTCTAGTATAGGCTCTTCCCTCTTTTTCCTTAAGATCTTCTTTATTTTCTTATTCAACCAAGGTAGTAATTTGCCCACCTAAACATATTTCACATGTAATCCCCTTGTTCCCAGGGGTTACTAGAATCCCAGTTAGAATCAGTGGTAGGCAGGGAAGGCAGCTATGCCAGTTAAATGGATGTCACTCTGTCTCACTTTGTTTTCAGTCTCAGCTGAGATCTGGAGGGATGATGGCATTTAGAACTGTTGCAGCAGCATAAGCCACACTAGCTAGCAGCTGCTAGGGAGATAGATAGAATGTTCAAGGGAGTCTTGAGCTGGAGTTCATGGAGGAGGCAGCAGAGTGCAGCTGCAGCTCCTCAGTATGCTCTGGTATAGAGCTACCAGTATTCTTTTGTAATTTTAGTTCACACCCTAGTGGATGACAACTTTTCCAGCCTGTGGAAGTGGTGGAAACCTGTGCCATTGGGTTTTCCTGTGCTCCATCCCAGGAGGGATAGAACAGGACTCTTGGATTTCAGGGGCAATCCCCTGATCCTCCCCAGACTTCAGAAACTGTCTTTTGAGGACAACTTCCTGTGAGTAGAATGGTTTTCTTTTTACGTTTACTCAGGATTACTGGGTAATCCTGCGTAAACGTAAACTGCAGTATTTTAAAAGATGGATTCTATGATAAAGGGACCCTGTCACCTGAGACTTTCCTTTAATGGTTGTCTGCCCACATTTGGAGTCCAGCATGGGACCGTCCATGCAATAGAACTTTTACTTCTCACACCACTGTGGCGTTTTGCAGTATGTTAAGTGTGAGATACATTTTAAGACAACATCTACAGATTTACAGTGTGTGAGGTGTATTTACTAGATGAATGGGCAAATATAACCAAGGAAACAAAAGATGGGAGACCCCACACCTGGAGTGACCAGTTTACCTCTCCTGGTTCTGATGGGCACTTGTGTTTTTCTGTCAGTGCATGTGGCCAATGCCTGAAGAAACAGTTTTCCCAGTGAGTGGGATTTTTCTACAGTTTTGCCCCAGTGAGTGAGTTTTCCTCCAGTTACTCCTAGTATGTGGGTCCTACAGTGTTGAGCCTCTTATGCTCTGTGTGGTCTGAATACCACATCATCTACCCTATGCAATATGGGAAGCATCCAAGTATTGGCTGGATGTGCCTAGTCAGTCGGAAAGTGTCCAAGCACTGGTCGGATGTGCCTAGTCAATGGAAAAATGTGTTCTCTTGGTGTCTAGTCCACAGTTTGATTTCTTATCCTGTGATAAATGGGAATTTGAGAAGTTCTGTACCCTAAATGTCTGAAGATACCCTGTGTATAACCCTTGGGGGTCCATCATTGCTTTGTGTTGTTCCTACGTGTGTTTTGGAATAAAACCACACTCTAGAATCCCAGCCTGGTATGGGCATTTTTGTTATTACTTCCCATGTGGAATTACTTTGGGTATCCCTGTCCAGAAGTGCAAACCTAGCATAGCCCTGAGCAAATGTTTTCTCCTCAGGACCTGGGTTGTTGGCCATGCATTGGTCCCACCAGGTGTGTGCCAGGTAATTAGTGCCACACCTGGTAGTGTTCTGCAATAGCCCCATCTTGTTTATGGTGGGCAATGAGACACAGTGTTTTCTAGGCTTTGTATATTAAGGTACACTGCAATTTTTGTATGTAACCCTCACCCCTCTCTCTTTGTCATGCCCCTAGAGCCTGTGTGTTTCGATGTGTT
Source organism: Neoceratodus forsteri (assembly GCA_016271365.2). Classification (NCBI taxonomy): domain Eukaryota; kingdom Metazoa; phylum Chordata; order Ceratodontiformes; family Ceratodontidae; genus Neoceratodus; species Neoceratodus forsteri. The sequence continues at coordinate 1,264,088,397 of CM057455.1, forward strand.
GAGAGGTTTGCCCTTCTAGTTAAATAGGGGGGCTAGTGGGGGGTTACACACATTAACAGGGACAAGGCAGAAATACTGACAAATACTTCTGCTCAGTATTGACTAAGGAGGGGGATGGTCAAGAACCACAGTTGGGATGCAGAGGCAATGGGGGGAAGAGGTGGACACCAGTTAATTCACAGTGGAGAGAGTTCTGGAAGAACTCACAAAGCTAAAGGTGGATAAGGCCATGGGGCCAGACGGCATCCACCCAAGGATATTAAAGGAGCTGCGAAGGGAAATAGCAGCACCTCTGGTGGCCCTGTTCACAGAGTCACTCAGCACAGGTGTTGTTCCAGAGGACTGGAGGATGGCACATGTAATCCCACTGCACAAAAGCAGCAGTAGGAAGGAGGCAGGGAATGACAGGCCAGTCAGCCTCCCCTCAGTGGTGGGAACGATCATGGAGAAAATGCTGAAAGAAAGGATAGTGATACATATGGAATCCAGCAGTGTTCAAGATCTGAGGCAACATGGATTCACAGCAGGAAGATAATTTCAAACGAATCTAATAGATTTTTTTGATTGGATGACTAGGGAACTAAATCAGGGAGGGGTGGTAAACGTCACCTACCTATATTTTAGCAAAGCCTTCGACACCATCCCACATAGAAGGCTGATTAACAAGATGGGTAGTCTGGGCATGGGAGACAAGGTGGTGAACTGGGTTAGAAACTGGTTAACAAAGAGGAGACAGAGAGTGGTGGTAAATGGGGTACAATCAGGGGAGAGGGGTTGACAAGTGGGGTACCACAGGGATTAGTACTAGGACTGGTCCTGTTCAATGTCTTCATCAGTGAGATTGCAGAGTGGCTGGAAGGAAAGGTCTGCCTCTTGCAGATGACACCATGATCTGCAACATGGTGGATATCCCAGAAGGGGTGCAGAAAATGAAGATGAACCTGGAGAAACTTCAAAGATGGTTGGAGATGTGGCAACTGAGGTTCAATGAAAAGAAGTGTAAAATAATGCACCTGAGTAGAGGGAACCCTGGGGAGAGCTACATGTTTGGGGGGACTGACTGTCACCAAAGAGGAAAGGGACCTAGGGGTTATCATCTCTGATGACCTTAAGGTATCAAAGCAGTGTCCAAAGGTGGCAGGGAGGGCCAGTGGCATGCTAGGGTGCATAGGCAGGGGTAGCACTAGCAGCAGGTGGGAGGTAGTGATGCCATTATATAAAACACTGGTAAGGCCTAACCTGGAGTACTGCATGCAGTTCTGGAGGCCACTCCTGTGCAAGGACATAGATAAGGTGGAGACTATCCAGAGAAGGGCAGCAAAGATGGTGCAGAGCTTGCACCACAAAACATATGAGGAGAGACTATGGGACCTCAATATGTACTCGCTGGAGGAGAAGAGACAGCAGGGGGACATAGTTGAAACTTTCAAGTACCTTAGGGGCATAAACAAGGTGCAGGTGGGGGGCCTTTTCCAATGTAGAAAAAGTACTAGAACAAGGAGGCACAATAAGAAATTGGAAGAGGGTAGATTAAGAGGTAATGTGAGGAAGTTTTTCTACACAGAAAGAGTAGTCGATGTTTGGAATAGTCTGCCACAGGAGGTAGTGGGGGAAAGCACACTGGAGGGGTTTAAGCATGCCTGGGACAGGCACAAGGGAAGCCTGAGAGAGGAGTGAGTGATAAAAAGCCATTGATCACATAGGGTCAGTGGCCACATACAATGTATAGGGCCTACGGGCAGATTAGATGGGTCTAGCGGTCCTTATCTGCTGACAATTTCTATGTTTTTTTTCTAATTCCTGAATCCTATATACAGTGCACTCCCACATCTCCTCAACATCAAGGCCATATAGTTCTTCTTCATGATTCCTTCTACTCAGTTCCCTTTTCATCCCTTCAAAGTCAGCCATTCAAAAACACTTAACTACAGTCTTTCCCTGCTCCCGTCTTTCTTTGTTATAATTTGTAAATTTTACCATGTTGTGGTCACTGCCAGCCAGAAGTTCCAACACTTTGCAGTTAGTGACTCCACTTTCAACACTGCATAGAACTAAGTCCAGAAGATTCCACTCTCCAGTATTTTGTTTTACAAATTGCTCCAAGTTTAGTTCCATAATTATATCCAGAAGTTGTTTTTGTCTTGTCCAGATAATCCACACCAGGTATCCCAGTTGATCCAAGACATGTTAAAATCTCCTACTAAGTACAGCATGTTATCAGTATTAAAATATCTCAGAATATTATACATTTTCTTAACAAGTTCTGTATGCATAGTCAGTGGCTTATAGAGTACTCCCAGGAACAACTTCTAAGAATCTTTTTGTGTAATTTTAATTCATAACATTGCCAGCTCCTCACACTCCTCCATCATGACCTCCACTGCATATGTACCTTGATGTACGTATAGAGTCAATCCACCACCCTTGTGCCTATTTCTGTCTTTCCTAAATGGGATATATCCCATGACAGTTTTACCCTAGGCATCCTCCTCCTCCAACCATGTTTCAGTCACTGTGCACATATCAATGTTATCACTATGAGGTATAATCACCAGCTCCTCTTTTTTCATATTTTAGACTCCTTGCATTAACAAGTAGACACTTTCAATCCTAAGAAATGTTGGTTACCTTTTCTTTTATCCTTATGTGTAACATCTACTTTTAGTAGAAGGATACTTTCTCCACCTGCCTCCCCCTTGACTTCTAGTTTAAATGGCACTTTATGTTATAATTTATTCTATCCCCATAGTCCTAGCACAAGTTTGGCTGAGGTACAATCCATCTCTTGCAAGCAGAGTTCGGTCATTTACAAAAAAGTCCCAATTTCTCTGGAAAATGAACCCTTTTTCTCTACACTGCCTCCTTAGCCATTTATTCACATTTTTATTGCCTTATCCCTTGCAACTCCTCCTCTTGAGATTGACAAGATTTTGGAGACTCCCACTCTGCAATTATGGCTTTCAAATATTTTACCTATTTCTGAAAACTGCATTTGTATATCCTGTTGAGTAGTCTACCAACGCCATTGCTTCCAACATGTAAGATAACAACTGAATCCCCCTTTCTCTTAATTATGTGCTCACAGTTTTTTTGTATAGCCTTTATTCTGTCCCCTGGTAGACAACTAATTGTGGTAAAATATTTTCTGCCCCTACAGATTTGTCTGTCTGTGAAACATAAATGGAGTCCTTTACATAGAAACATAGAAGTTGATGGCAAATAAGGACCACAAGGCCCATCCAGTCTGCCCATTTCTTTGCCACCACTATTACTTGGTTTACTAGGTTTTTGTCAGAAAAAAGAAGGCCGAGGCCCATCTAGATTTTTCCCCACACAAATGTGGGCAATTTATATTGTTAGGTTCTGGTTTAGCCAATAGTCAAGACCCTTTTTAAATGATTCAGTACTACTTGAATCAACCAATTCCTGTGGCAATTTATTCCAGAGTCTAGGTGCCCTTACTGAAAAGAAGTTGTGTCTAAGGTTGGTTCTGGCTTGGGGGACTATGAGTTGTTTGGTATGGCATATAGGGACAATTCACCTGTTGGTAAAAGTAAACCCACATTTATTCATGAGATCTGGGGTTTTCAGTAACTTCTATTCTAAAAGTAGGTCCCTCTGATTCTTCTATTATGCAGTGAGTTTAAACCTGTTGCTTGGAGTCTGGTATGATAGGAGCTATTTGATAGTCTCAGGACCATCCTAGTTGCCCATCTTTGGATCCTCTCCACTCTGTCAATATCACCCTTAAGATGAGGGCTCCAGAATGGTGAACCGTAGTTGATGAGTGATCTGACACATGCACTATAAAGAGGAATCAGACATTGCTCAGATCTAGTGACAACGGAGTGCTGTATCTGCCTAAGTAACCCATTTGTCATGTTAGCCACTTTTAAAAAGTGGATGGTGGATGTGAGTCTGGAATTAACCAAAATCCCCAAGTCCCTTTCTTTGTTGGTAGATTTAAACAAACTATTATTTATATAGTAGTTATTTTTGGGGTTGTGTGTCCCGAAATGCAAGACCTCACATGTGTCAGTATTGAACTCCATTTTGTTTTCTAGGGCCCACCTTTCAATATTTTGTAAATCTAATTTAAGTGAATCAGAATTTTGTTTATTATCCACTAGTCCCCTGAGTTCAGAATCATGGGAAATTTGGACAGCCAATTTAGGGTGCTTATTTTTATGTTGCTAATGTAAATATTTAATAAAATGGGGCCAAGCACCGAGCCCTGAGGAACCCCACTAGTGACTGTGCCAAAGTTTGAAAAGCTGTCATTTATGGTGACTCTCTGGGTTCTATTAGTTAGCCATACATTTACCCAGTTAACTAAATGATAACAAAACCCTAAGGTTTCCAGTTTTTTAATGAGATGACCATGAGGGCCTTTGTCAAAGGCATTACTGTAATCCAGCAAAATAACACCCAATTGTTGTTTGTTATCCAAACCCTGACTAATATTGTTATAAAATGATAACAAATTTGTGGTGCAGGAATGCTCAGCTCTGAACCCATGCTGCATGTTGTCTTCAATATTTAATTCCCTCATTTCTTTCTCGAGTAGTGATTTTATAATTTTTTCCATGGTTTTGCAGATGATCGATGTAAGGCTTATGGGGTGGTAATTCTGCACATTAGATCTACTTCTTTCTTGTGTATAGGGGTGACAGATGCTGTTAACCAGTCTATGGGAATTTCTGCTTTTGATAAAGATTTATTGAATTTTATTTTTAATGGAATTGCTATTGCTTCTGTCATTTCAATGAGAAACCTAGCACCAATTAGATCCAGCCCTGGACTAGTAGTATTTTTTTTAAGATTTAAGGAGTAGAGCAATATCTGAAGTGGTGATGTTATAAATGTGACTTGATTTAGGACTCACAGTAGGATCAACTTGGGGAGCATATAAACTTTTATTTGAGAAGACCAAGCAAAAGTAAGTGCTAAAAAGATTGGCTATGTCAATGTCTGACTGCAAGATGTTATCATTATGTGGGATTGGCCCTACCTTTCTGGAGTTTCCATTTTTATTGTTTAAACAGGAAAAAAAGTGCTTTATTTCCATCCTTGGTGTGTGCTGATTTGAATTCTATTTTCATTTTAGCTTGCTTAATCATGTCTTTTTTATTTTTTATAAAGTTGTTTTGTACTTTCCATAAACTATGCTTTTGTCCATAGGTTGACTGGATTTAAGTTTTATAAAACGTTTTTCTTTCTTTTGATTTATGATCTAATGGATTTGTTTAACCATTTTGGTATCCTGCCCTTTTTGTTATATTTATTTTTTATGGGTACATGATTTTCCTCAAGTTTATGAATTCTGTTTTTTGTTGTAATCTGCGACTCATCCACTGACAGCCCATAGAAAGCCTTTCCCCATGAATGTTATTGATTTTGTTGATAATATCTTTAAAATTAGCACCATCATAATTCCTATATGTTGGATTTTTATTTAGACTGTAATGTTCTCCTATAAGTTCAAATAAGACTGAGTAGGGGGTCACTATTCCCTAGTGTGTCCAATATCTGAATATTAGTGAGTTTATGGCTTATATTTGTGATACGAAGTTTAAGAATGTTACTACCACTTGTTGGGGAGGAAATAAGTTGTGACAAGCCGTTTTCAGCTAACATGCCCAAGAAATCTGCATTAATATTTATTGCTACTTGTACAGTATTTGTAGGCCAGTCTATATGGTGCATATTGAAATCTCCCAGCATTATTACTTCCTTTTGATAAGAGAAATGGGCAATGTCTCTTAGCAATTCATATTAATAGGCTGAATCGGACATTAGGGGGTTATAACAATTGCCTATGATTATTTGTGGAAGTCCTTTTAACTGTACTGCCACCCAAATGCTTTCAGTGTTAGTTTGGGATGGTATTTTATAGGAGGGGATATCTTCTCATACATAAAGACAGACTCCCCACTTTTTTTATCAATTCTATTTTTATGATAGAGTTTATAATCCAACATTTATTGATTCCACAGAGAGTTAGAATCCCACCATGTTTCTGTCATTCCAATTATACCCAAATTTAACAATATGATTTTCGCCTCCAACTCCATTAATTTGGAAAGGTTCAAGAATTGGGCATTCAGAGACAGTATTCTACATGATCTGTGCAACTGCTTAATGGGGTGTGTAAGAGATGTGGGTATATTCCCATTCTCCCCCTTTATGTTCAATTTAAATGGTTATTAATGACATTTAATAAGGATTTCCCCAACACAGCACTGCCTCTTCTGCTAAGGTGCAGTCCCGTCCCAACTGTACAAGGGGGGTTTATCAACAAAATTTTCCCAGTACGTTATACAGGGAATGTTTTTTTTTTGATACACTATTTACGTAACCATTCATTGGCTTGTTTGGTCCTATCTCATTCTTAGTTCCAAGTTTCCTGTTATCTGATATATTCTGAACTGATCCATTAACTGGTTCCTTTCTGTTTACTTGTAATTCTGTATTGGTAGTAACAATGCCACTATTACCTTGTTCAATCTCTGTTCCATTTTTTCAGTCTGCCAATTATACTTTCCATTTGTACTTCTAAATGAGCATGATACCTTCCTATCCTTCACCCTTGATTGGTCCTCCTGGTTATTTTCAGTTAACCTAGCCAGAGGTTCAGATCTATTTGTTGTTGCAATTTGATTCTCGCTCCTTAATCTTTTATGACTTTCCCCTTCTGTTGCTCTCTTCACCCCTTGCTAATTGGACAAATGTGTTACTTTTCTGCCTTTTGCACTTGTCACTGTGACAAATGTATTTTGATTTTCAATATTATTTCAACCTATCTTAATGGTATAGTATCCATGTCTTGAAGCAACTGCTTAGTTATAGTAATGAAGTGTTCCACCTCTTTAGTTCTGATGTTACATAGCAGACTTTCTTTTAAAATACCCAATTTTGTCTTCAACCATTTGATATATTTGCACTTAATACAGTGTATGTCATTTATCTCTTTTGCAGTCCCAAATATTTTGCAAATCAGGCACCTTGTCTATCCTTCCCCAATTTTAGTTTCCACATCATAACTTTTTAGAATATCCCCCATACACTCACCTTGAAAGAATCATGGACTGACTCCTGGCTTATGTGGCTGATGTGGCAGATACATGCCCCCCCTACTCATGCTCATCTGCTGCTTACAAGGGGGTGAGCATTAAACATTGAGAGCCTTTAAATCGCTCACCACCTGCACTATGTGCAAATTGCACTAAACTTAAACATTTTTTAAATATACTGCTAGCAATCTTCTGAACAGTGTATTAACTTCCTCAAACAGCTCACAATTAAAAACAAGTAGTGATAGTGCAGCTGGCCTAGTGATGCTGAGGGCTGAGGCACTGAACGCCACACTTCGAACAACACCGGTGACCCATGTTCGGGAACGAACATGGGCTGCTGTGGGTCGGTGTGGAGGTGATGGATTGAGCATCCAGCAGACTGCTCTCCATCTCTGTGGAGGGGAGTATCCAGCAGCCAGTGCTTGCCCAACCCGTAGCGGAGGCTGGGGCTCGGTGGCACAGAGCCGCATTCTATGAGGAAGCGGGACGCAGCAGATACTTGACAGGGGCGTGCACTTGAGCATGCAAGCACCCAGTCACTGGTGTCATTGCACATCGTGATCCCGTAATGGAGAAAATGGAAACAATACAGCCCTGGTTCATGAAGCTGTCCCCGTGACACTGCCCCCGAGAAGGTACCTCCCTGGCAATCATCCGTTGAGTTGGGTCAAGTTGCTCCCCACCACCCTACCATGAAGGTTAAGTCATGGGTGCACAAGGGAGGAAGTCTGACTTCAGGGGATGGTGATGGGGGACAGCAGAAGGTGGGCATGCCTCTGGAGCTCTGGGAAGAAATACCATTAAAAAAAAGTAGTGATAGTGCCAAAATCACTCCTTGGATGTAGCTAGTAGTTCCCTTAGTGCTGTGAGGGAACTACAACTCACAGTAGCCTCCACTTCAGACTCCAGGTAGATTAGTTAGAATCTAACTGTTAGATAGATAGCTTAGGTAGATAGATTTTTTGGGGGCACTCAGAACAATCACACAGCATGGATATTTTGGGAAAATGAATTTAAACAGCTACACACAGAATCAAGATCTCACAGCAGTTCTGTCACTTAGCAATGGCCTCTGCCATGCCTGCCTCTGCTCATGCTCATGCTATGGTCCTTATAATGTGTTTTACCTTCCCCAGAGTACAGTGATACTGTCTGCTGGGGAGGCAGTTTCTATGTACTTTTGAGGCTATTTTTACATCACAACAGCATACGCAGGTATGGGTACACAGTGCCAGTGTGCATTTCAGGTTATTGTGACATAGATTGTAGCATTGGTTTCCTTCCTCTTTTAGCCATGCAGGGGATTCAATTTGGCAGCCACGACCCAAAAACTGCAAAAGCAACATTGACCCTAACATATGCATGTATCTATCAACTGATACAATATCTCATATAATAAACCTCCCCCATGATACCAGAAGTTATAGATAATTTGGGAAACAAGACGTCTCATATTCTTTGCCAATGAGCTGTAATGTATTCTGAGACTATGTGAACAACTTAACTGATCTACTATTATTAAAATCAGCAGTATCTAATCTCCTGACCAAACCATGAGCCTTACTCAGGTCTTGATCTCAATAGCCCCTTATCCATTTCATCTATTCTATTACTCTATGGTGAATTATTTTATATTGACAGGCTATGCAAGCTATATTTAGAAAGCTCCTTAAAATAATTTGTTTAGGTTATAAGTTAAATTGTGTGTATTTATTTATTGTTTCGAGAGTGGTACCTATATATTCTATTACTGCTGTCTTCCACTTTACCAACTATGGCAATCTTGCAAATCAAGTGCCAAACCTAAATGAACCTGTCCAGGTATGAAAACTTCAAATGAATAAATACCTAAACTGAACTGCCAACTATACCCAGGTATTAAAATCTAGTACTAGTTGCTAATAATACAATATAATGACATGTACACAGACAGACTTATACATGCTGTAGATAGAGATTATTTTTTTTATCTAGACATATTGCTGCAGAAAATTTGAAAGCATCCATTAACATTTAGGATGACCAATGATCCATAATACGAGTTCCTTTTGATGGAACTGTATGGTTAATTTATATTAATTTTATGCAAATTATGCCTGCAACCAACTGCACAAACACTGAACACTTTCACAATGAAAGAAATCAAGTTGACATCAAAATACCTCAGTGACAACATCAGGGTGCCAAACTGCTGTTGTACTGTTCGTGATGGATGCAGCATCTGGCTTCAGTGTGTGCCAGAAAAAAATCTAATGACATTCGTGAGCAGTACAGTCTGTCCCCTTCATTAGAACAAATGCAAATTTAACTGCTTGATGACTATTATTTTCTATTTGTTTTTATCTCTCTCAGTCTCTCTCTTACTCTCTCTCTTTCAGTCTCACTCGCTCTTGTATGTATGTATAGATAGACAGACAGATAGATAGATAGACAGACAGATAGATAGCGCATATGTGGTCTCTCTCTCTCTCTTTCTCTTTCCCACTCTACATATAACTGTAAGCCCCATCCATGCTGGGTCTTACTTATCCTTGAGGGCTGTGTTCAGGAGACCATGGCAGGATTTGGGCAGGGCTCCTTCCCCAATGTCCATGGCAACATCAGCCAAAGTCCTCTGATCTTTGTTTTCAAGGGGAGGGTATGGTTGAGGTCCTCTGTGCTGTTTTACACCTCTGGGCATCCCTAGAGAAGTCATCATCTGTTCTGGGAGTAGACTGGAGATGGACAGGAAATGTACATAAATGTGGCCATGCATGAGTAGTTGCACATACGTAGCTGGCCTTAGAGGAGTTGCAGCTCCCAGGAACAGTTTGGGTGTACAGGCATTAGTTTACCAATTACTAGCTCTAAGACAGGCAATGGAGCTGGGGAGCAAGTGAAAATGCCTCTGGGCACAGTGTTGTGGTTTCTGCCTGTAAAGTGGGCTTATAGTAAATAATATGGGCTATACAGGTAATGCAGCATAATGTGAATAAACATGACTGCCCCCATTAATTATCCCTGCTGCAGAAACTGCTGGGCAAGGGTACAGGAGACCCACAGAGCTTGTGGACTGACTAGGCAATCATAAGGGGAGCCTGAGGAGTCATGAAAAGGGTGGCCCTTTTGAAAGAAGAGCGAGATTCTCTGGGGAGAGTGTGAGAGAGACTGTGTGTAGGGATGCACCAGCCTGATGGCTAGCCTGGGTGCACTAAAGTCCCTCTGAGCCCTATAGAAGGCGTCAGGCAGATTGCCTATAAGACTGTTTAGCCAGCACAGAAAAAGTGAGACTGCTAATCTGTTTCCCTGGGGGTAATTATCGGAATTGTTGTTCTGTAGTGTTGCAGCCTGTAAACATAATTAGATTGTTTGAACTGTTCTCGTAACCTGAAAGACAAGTATTCGGGCTGGGTCAGAGACTGTTTAGGAACCCATTTGTGTTTGTATTCCAGCTGGACATCCAGGGTGACATCAAGCCTGCCAGTATACCCCGGTCCAACAAAAGACTCCAGGGTTGAAGGTGACAAAAGGCCCATGGGGCAAAGTTGACAAAAGTCCGAGGAGTGAAGATGACAAAAGGACCATGGAGTGAAGACAACAAAAGGCCTGTCAGTTGAATGATCCATTTTTGCTACCCATCCACAACTGGCTGATGTGGTGCATAGACAGACTGTCTGCCAATACCAGAGTGATACCGTTAATCTGTGCCTTTTTTCTCAACATCCCCTAAAGCCTTCAGGAACTGTAAGTACCTCTGGGCTGCAGCCCTAAGGAGTTCTGTTGCATTCTAGTTAGTTAGATAGATAATCTCAAGTGGGTGAACTCCGGGGCAGGACTTTGTAATCGGGAGGATAAGCCCAGGCAGAAAATTAGTAGAAGTTCTGTTGTTTTTGTTTTGGATCCTTTTGGGTCCCTGTGCCATGTTTTGCAGTTCACATTTAACAGTGTTATTCTCACTGTATCCCAATGCCCATGGTGCACTGATCCTGGGTCCCCTGTTTGGCCACCAGCAACCCAGTGAGCTACCCACTGCAACATACTGTTTCAACACTTATGGCCACTGAGGGGAAGATGGTGCACCCATTGGGTGGAACTGGGACTGTGGGGGGGGGTACAACTGTGAACAAAAGTTGTTGCCTGTTGTGGTTTCTTCCCCTGTACCCCACCCCTGTAATAAATCTTGGTGTAGTTAATTTTATTATTTGTGTACATGGTTATTGCTTGGAAGTGTATTACTGCAGTGAGGAGAAAAGACTATAGTATGTGTGGGAGGGAACTAATACTTATTCCTGGGGGGTGGTAATCTTATGTTTTATGTGCCAGGTACCCCATACTACTACCCATGTGGAGGCACCATGCCACGCTACTCCAGTGCTGCACATCAATTAGTGAATCCGGCTGGCTCTATTGGGAGTTGAGGATAGGTGAGACCCACAGGGTCCGGTACAGCCAGGTGGTAAATTGGTGGCTGTTACAACTGGAGGCACCACTGAGATCTATTGCCCCATGAGTGTGATCCCCACACTTCTGACTTTGGAAAAGATTTTAGTGCCACCCTCCAAGTTGTGACCATTAGAATGCCAAAACAAGAGTTAGAAGACTGGTCCCATGGGGATGGCCTGGACCTGAAAAAAGTAATTCTGGTCACAGGGATCTCTGAGGGTACTGAAGGAAATGTTATTTTGGAGTCACTATATGCTTTGCAATGTTTGGGGAAATTGAAAGTGAGTGGTAAGAGGTATGATCGTGCAAGTCAAAGCCCCTCTGCCCTATTTGAAAGGGTAACACCCTATAAGAGTGCCTATTATTGAGCGACTCAATATGAATGACTCAGTAATAAGGCTTGGAAGTAGAGCAAGTGGTGAAAGAAGTCTCTATATCCTGAAGAGCGAGTGTAGCCCCTTAAGCGAGTGACTCAGGTTTGGGTCTAGTGGCTGGAAAGGAAATATTTTTGTTTTTTAAATCTTTATGTTTTCCCCTAAGTCTGTGCTCCACTGTGGAGTTGATTATCTTTATTTTAGGGGGTGCAGGGTGCTTGCCCCCCACAGAAGGGGGTGGGAGGGTCATAGCCCTCTGCATAAAAATACATGTATTTTCTTTTTTCAGATGCAGTAAGCGACCCTCACTATTTGCGACGGTTACTCTACTGTCTGTCGCCATTTGTCTGTCGGGCAGTTCTTGTCTCACTCTTTGTGGCTGGAACTCATTGGGAGTCACCGTTATCACATAAAACCATTTGAAAGTGACCAGAAGATTGATGTGAGCAATTTACCTGACACCATCAAGCCAGAAGGGGCAAAGGGTGTATGGAACTTGTTTTGCAGGGAGAGCAGAATACAGACCAACCCCTCTCCCTCTTCAGCTCCAGAAAAAGACTAGGTGGAAAAGGTCAAACTGTTGTTTTTAGCTGAGGGAAAAGCTGTCACAGATATGAATGATTTACTTAAAGAGGAAGACTCCCTTCAAACAGTGCCAATGGGTGGACCCAAGGTTGTGGGATTGAATTAGATCTCATATTTGGTGGTACCTTATGAGTAGCATAAGAGATTGTACACTTTTTCAGAACTATTCCCAATCCCACTTGAGAAGATGATTATGAGAGTTGGATGAGCAAAGCTACACAGATGGAAAAAGCGTGGAAGTGCTCAGATAATAAGATGTGTAAACGAATTGTGGAAAGCTTGAGGGGTATGGCCTTGGATGTAATTCATTCCTTACAGGCAAGTCAGCTTAACTATACTGCAAGTGATCATCTGACTGTGCTATAAAGTATGTTTTGGCACTGTAGAGAGGAAAGAGGGCATTATTTTCGAATTGGGGGTCACCAAGCAAAGAAAGGGAGAAATGTTGTCCCATTACCTCACTGAAGTGGAGGCAATGATAAAGAAAACTATGGAAACTCTGTGGGTTTCCTCTGCTCAGACTGCACAGATGAGATGATCAGATTTTGAGAGGTGCTGTGTATTCCCAATGAATTTTAATATCCCTCATGTTGAGAGATCAAGGAGCCAATTCCCTGAACTTCCAGCAGTTACTGGGTGAAGTAAGGGGAGAGAAAGCACAAGAAGACATTGCAGACTCTCTCTCTGGGCACTCACTAGGAAGGTTTCACCTCTGCAGTGACAAGTAGACAGCCGCAACAAGCCTAGTAATGTCTCTGACCTGGGTACTGAGCTCAAAGAATGCAAGGAGAGTGTAAAGACCCTACAGATGACACCAACATCTCGACCACCACCCAGCTCCTTGGTGCCTGAACGGGAACGCATGTTGAACCCTACTTCTGCCCCAGGGGGTCAGGCCTTGATCCTCTGCATTACACAGAGAAGGACTAGTTTGTTGTTGTTGTGGGGAAGATGGACATTTCACTCGTGGGTGTGGTTGCCCAGACAATCTGAAATTGGTAGTCGACAAAATGAGAAGATGCCAAATCCTGCAGGGAAATGACAGTGGAGCCCAGTGAGGAAGCTACCTGGGTCTCCAACTGAACCATACTCCATGGAAAGGACTGACCTAAGATCTCTCCAGAGAACAACTTACCCTCAGAGCTATTGGGTCCTTGAGCAGATGTTCAGATTTTTGTTGAAGGAAACCCCTGTAATGCACTGCTGGACAGTGGGTCATAAGTTACCATTATTAACCATGCTTTCTGCAATCACTACTTGAGACACCTTCCCCTACAGCCATTGAAATGACTGTCACTGTGGGGCCTGAGTGACTCCAGCTATCCCTATGATGGTTACTGTGTGGTGCAATTTCAGATCCACAGGATGCGAAGGGAAGTGCCACACAGAACTGACTCTATAACACTGATCTATCTTGAATCCAAAGACATTGAGGATACACCTGAGTTGACTGTAACCAACGCAGATATATTTGTTGAGTTGGCCCAAATTTGTCAGGAGACAGGAGGAGTCCAAAGCTTACAATGCATGCTTTAACAAGCAGTAGTGAAGCGAGTGAGTAAGAAACTTGATGATACAATGACAGTGCAAACAGATGAACCTATTGGGGTAATTCACAGATTTGGTGGCAAAGAATGGTCTTTCTTGCCACCCAATTCACTGAGTTGAATAGTTGGCATTGCCAAGTTCTCACGTTACCCCGCTGGGCAGGTGCTTATCATTGATGCTCCACATAAACGTAGTTTTCCAGAGGTTCTGATGGTACAGAAAGGAGTGTAGCCACCCCTTACTACCCCTGGGCCAGGTGAGTGACTGTAAGAGTGAAGAATGAAGTGTAAAATCCCATCACCCTAAGGAAAGGGTGAGAGCTGGTACACATATTCTATGTTGACAGTGTGACCAGGGTGGACCCTACTCCGGCTACTGCTACAGAGACAGATCTTGGATTATTTAAATTTAGGGTCTTATCCATACCATACCATTAATGGTGGAGCCTGATTAACAAGTTGGCCAAATGGCAGAAGGTATTCTCCTTGTATGAGTGGAAGATGGGATGCATTCTTGGAGAAGAGCACCATATTCAACAAAAGGATGACCGCACTTTCTGAGAGATGTCCTGGAGGCTGAATGTCTGGCACCACCTCCAGGAACTATTCAGGTTAGAGATTATAAAATAATTGAGGAGCATTAACACATCACCTATAGTGGTGGCCCAACAAAAGAATAGTGCCCTCTGGATGTGCATTGATTACCGTACCCTGAAAAAGAAGATAGTGCCTTACCAGTATACAGTGTCTATCAGGTAGCAATGGTTTTCGGTATTGGACCTGCTCAGTGGCTATTTTCAGATCCCCATGGCAGAGGAAGATAAAGAAAAGACAGCCTTCTTCTGCCCTCTGGGGTTTTACCAGTCTGAGAGAATGCCCAAGGGAATATTGTACGCTCCAGCTGCCCTTTCATAGACTAATGGAGAAAGCAGTGTGTGATATGCACCTGCTGGAACTAACTGCATACCTGGATGATTTGATCATATTCTGAAAGACTCTGGAGGAACACGAAACCCAACTCATGAAAGACAGTTTTGCCAGCCCTCAGTGAAGTATGTCAGCCACACTGTCTCCTTCAATGGTGTACAGACAGACCCAGCCAAAGTAGAGGACCTTGGTACCTGTCAATACCACAAAATCTCAAAACTTTGCAGTCCTTTCTGGGATTTTGTAGATACTACAGATGTTTTATAAAAGATTACTCAATGGTGGTTTGTCCTCTGAATGAACTTGACCCAGGGGTGTCCATCTACCAACAAAGAAAGAACCCATTCCAGTGATCGTCATCCTCAAAAAGAGAACTGGAAAGTGTACAGGCCTTTTGGTGATCGATGGACAGAACAATGTGAAACAGCTTTTTGAGAGATCATTAAGCATTTGAGTGAAGCACCATTGTTATCTTTCGCAGACTCCACCAAGCTGTATATAGTGAATACAGATGCCAGTTTGAGTGGTATAGGAGCTGTTCTGTACCAAGAGCAGCCAGAGGGACTTAACCCTGTAGCGTTTGCCAGCCACAGCTTAAGCCCCTCAAAGAAACTGTACCCTGTGCTACAGCTCGAGTTCTTACCCCTCAAGTGGGCAGTAACTGAATCATTTCATGATTATTAATGTGGTGCCCACTTCATCATCAGAACAGACAATAATCCTGTCATGTATGTCAAGACAACTGCCATGTTAGATGCAGCTGCATATCAATGGTTATCTGCTCTATCAACTTACAACTACAGCTTGGAGTACCGAAGTGGCATAGCAATATTTATTTATTTATTTTATTTAGCTTTTGTTGACCGGGTAAGTGCACTAGACAAATCCTGCCTATTTTCAGGCATGACCCGGGGGGAGGGGGATACAGATGAATGCCAACTGACTTTGAACCAGATTAAGTTGTTGGTGGTATTTTTAGTGAATGAGGGAAATTTGGCCAGGACACCGGGGAAATTCCCCTGCTCTTTTCGATAAGTGCCATGGGATCTTTAACATCCACCTGAACTACCACCAATCCAGGCAATATTGATTCTGATGCACTATCCAGACAACTTCAACCTGAGCTGACAGATTCAAGTGTGCAGCTTTCAAGTACGGCAGTAAAGGCCAAGTGTACGAAGTTTAATGCCACTGATCATGTCACCCCAGGAAACCCCAGCAGAGCCGTTGACATGTTGAGAGACTCCCTTAAAACCAATCCTCCTGCCTTCATCAATTTCACCAGGTTGGACCTGTCATCTTTGCCCCAGCTGAGGAAGCCAGAGTTGAAACATGCTGAGAGGGAAGACTATGTACTGAGAGAAGTAATCTGGGCATTAGAGAAAGAACATGATACAGACCAAGTACGCATAACCAGCCCTGATGTACCATTGTTAATAGAGGAATGGAGCAAGTTATCATTGAAAGATGGACTTTTAATATGCACTAGCCATGACAGTGTCCATCCTGAGTTCCCTAGAAAACAACTGGTGCTGCCCTGGAAGTCATCACATCATTGCATGATGATATGGGTCACTTGGAGTTTGAACTCACTGTAGATTTAGTGAGAGCCCAAGTCTATGGCCAGGAATGAAGAAAGATATTGAGAAATATTGTAATGCCTGCAACAGATGTTTAAAAAGAAAGATTCTGCCTAGGAGAGCTGCACCCTTAGTGAACATCAAAACATGTGGACCATTAGAATTAGTATGCATGGACTTTATTCTCGATGCCTTACAGGGGGCATGCCTCAGGCAGCTAGTGTTGGAACCCACTCAGGAGGGAGCAGTCTTAGACCTGGTACTCTCAAACAGGTATGGAGAGAGGATCTCAGATCTAGAAGTGGTCAGCCATCTGGGAACAAGTGACCACCAAACAGTGTGGTTCACAATAAACACAGCCACAGAGTCAAACCATACAAAAATGAGGGTACTGGATTTCAGGATGGCTGACTTTGTCAAAATGGGAGAGTGCCTCAGAAAAGCACTAGCAAACAGGAATGAAGGAGTGGTGGAGGAACAATGGGGAAACATCAAAACTGCCATCAGAGAGGAAATAAGCCTTTGTGTGAAGCAAATAAACAAACCAAAATGAAAGAAAACAGACTATGGTTCTCAAAAGAGATGGCAGGGAAGGTTAAGGAGAAAAAGATAGCATTCAGGAAGTATAAGAAAACACAGAAGGAGCAGGACAGAAGACTGTACCAGTTAAAGCAGAAGGAAGTGGTCAAGGCAGTCAGAATAGCAAAGGCCCAGACCAAGGAAGAGATAGCCAACTCAGTTAAGAAGGAGGATAAAACCTTTTATAGGTACATTAAGAGAGAAGAAAGACCAAGGGAGGAATAATGAGGCTTAATAATGGGGAGGGTGGACGGGTAGAGAGGGACAGTGAAAAAGCACAGATACTGAATGAATACATCTGCTCAGTATTCACAAAAGAAGATGAGGGGGAGGTACCTAATCCAATCAATAGAAGCACTCTGGATAGGTGGTAGATATCAGTCCTCTCACAGAAGAAAGGGTTCTGAAAGAACTCCTAAAACTAAAGGTGGACAAAGCATAGGGGTCTGATGGGATTCACCTCAGAATTCAAATAGAACTAAGGAGAGAACTACTGACACCACTGACTGCCTTTTTTAACAAATCATGGAAGGATGGTGTGGTACCTTAGGACTGGAGGCAGGAAACTACAGACCAGTTAGCTTGACCTCAGTGGTAGGGAAAATGATGGAATCACTTCTGAAAGAAAGAATTATTGAGTTCCTAGAGGCCAGGGGGCACAAGCACCCAAGGCAGCATGGATTCATGAATCTAATAGATTTCTTTGACTGGGTGACCAAAGTGGTAGACCAGGGAGGGGCTGTGGACATGGCCTACCTAGACTTTAGCATGGCATTGGACACAGTCCCACACAAAAGATTAATAACTAAATTAGCCAGCCTGGGAGTGGGTCCCAGGGTGGTAGCCTGGGTAAAACATTGGCTGGACAACAGGACAAAGAGGGTAATAGTAAATGGAGCCTACTCCAAAGAAAGGGGGGTTATTAGTGGGGTACTGCAAGGTTCAGTACTGGCTCTGGTTCTTTTTAATATCTTTATAAGTGACATTGCAGAGGAACTGGAAGGAAAAGTATGCCTCTTTGCAGACAACACAAAGATCTGCAACAGGGTTGATGCACAAAGGGGATGGAAAGGATTAGAAGGGAATTGGCAAGGTTGGAGGAATGGTCAAAAGTATGGCAGTTTAGATTCAATGCAAAGAAGTGCAAAGTAATGCACCTGGGAAACAAAAACCCAGGGGAAGAGTCCACAATGGGAGGAGGTATTAACAACATCAAAAATGGAAAGGGACCTGGAGGTAGTCATAGAAGATTACCTTAAGTTAAGCAAGCAATATGAGAAGGCAGTAAGGATGGCTGAGGGGATACTGGGATGTATAGGGAGAGGCATCACCAGTAGAAAACAGGAAGTTTTTATCCCTCTTTACAGACAGTTGGTGAGACCCCATCTGGAGTACTGCGTGCAGTTCTGGAGACCCCATCTCCACAAGGACATAGACAGGGTGGAGGCTGCCCAGAGCAGGACAACCAAAATAATGCAGGGTCTGTATCAGAAGACATATGAAGAAAGACTAAAGAAACTAAAGATGTATAGCCTTGAGGAAAGGAGGGAGAGGGGGAACATTGATACATACATAGATACATAGACAGTGTCGGCAGATAAGGGCCCATGGCCCACCCAGTCTGCCCATTTAAGTTTGTAAGTTCAGTTTATGTTTTCCAGGAAGTCTGTTGCGCCTTACCCCTGACCTCCAGAATTCCTTTATGTCTATCCAATGCATTCTTAAATCCCGTGATTGTTTCAGCCCCCACCACGATACATGATAGGATAACATGATAGGAACTTTCAGATACCTCAAGGGAATCAACAAAGTCGAAGAGGGTAGCATCTCTCAGAAAAAGAGATGTGCAAGAACAAGGGGACACAATTTGAAGATAGAGTGGTGACAACTCAGTGGCAATGTGAGGAAGTATTTTTTCACTTAGAGGGTGGTGAAAACATGGAATGGCCTTCCTGAGGTGGTCATGGGGTCAAAAACAGTGGGGGAATGCAAGAATGCATGGGACAGACATAAGGCAATTCTGGTGGGGGGGTAAGAAGAAATAGACTGTTGGTTAAAAAGGATCTGCAGCTTATCCAATAGATAGGGAAATGGGCAGACTAGATGGGCCAAACAGTCCTTATCTGCTGTCAAAGTCTATGTTTCGATGTTTTTTTCTTTAGAGCCCGACAGCAAAAACATATCTAATTTCCTGGTGATAACGGACCACTACACATGTTATGCCCAGGTGTACCCCACTAAGGATCAGAAAGCAAGCACAGTGGTGAAAGTGTTGCAGCAATATGTTAATCACAATGGAATTCCCCAGAGGATTGATTCTGACCAACGGAAAGACTCTGAAAGCAGAGTAGTCAAAGAGTGCCTTGCTTCCTATGGTATTAAAAAGTCATGCACTATGACATACAGTACCACCCTGAAGGGGACCGTCAACCTGAACGTTTTAACAGAATTTGTTGGACATGTTAGGGACTTTGGATCCTGCTCAAAAGTCAAATTGGAGTCAGAAAGTGAGTTCATTGGTGCATACATATGACTGTACTAAAAGCGACGCCACACAGAGGTCATCTTTCTTCTTAATGTTTGGGCAAGAAGCATGATTGCCTGTAGACTTATGTTTTGGAGTCTCAGCCAGTGGGACTTCTGAGGAGACCTACCTAAAGTACTCAAGGAGATTATATCAACAGTTGCAAAAAGCCCATCAACTTGTCTCTGAGGCTGCAGCCAAAAAGAGCCAAGTGAACAAGAATAGATATGATAAAAGAGTCTGAAACCAGGTACTACAAGTGGGAGATCATGATCCTCAGAGCAACTTGGGTCTTCAAGACAAGCACAAGATACAGTACCATTGGGCGCCAGAAGCTTATATAGTGATAGAACAAGTGCCAGGCATGCTGGTCTACATGATTTGCTAGAAACATGGTAGATGCCCCAAAAAGACTGTACATAGAAACCATCTCCTACCCACTGGAGAAATTGTGCCTGACATTGCACCAGAAAATGAACACCCAGTGGCAAGAAGACCAAAGATCAGAAGTCAAACATCCCAGCAGTGAAATGACAGGGCACACACCATGATTCAAGGTCCCCAGCTACTGCACCTGCTCCAGAGGCTTTGACTGATCCTTCAGAAGAGAATGATGATGATGATGATATTTCATACAACTCTCACGTGCTAAATCTGACCCAATGTGACTCTAACCCATAAATGGACTGGAGAAACTTAAGGCCATCCATCAGTACTGCCACTGTTGAGGACTTTGTAATCATTGAACTACAACATGAATTGAACCCTGACACTATACCTTTTATACCTGAGGAAAGGCCCATTGAACAAATTGCAGAGATTAAGGTGGAATATGAAATGGACTTAAATTGTGATGAGGCAATTCCAGAGACTGATGCAATTTCTGTTATTTCTGATGATGCCCTTGTGATGGACACAGAGCAGGGAAAGGGAGAAGCAATACCTGTTCCTGAGCAAACAGTGTTGCCCAGGAAGTCTGGATGGGAGCCCAAACCCATGATTAAGCTCACTTATGACATCATCGGTGCCTCTTCTGATAGCCTTTCATGTGGTTCACAAACACATTGTCCTTGTGCTATCCCCACAATGTGTTGCAAAATGGTCAGGGTGGGAAAGTGCAATTTTCAGCCTGTTAACTACTGTCACTAGATAGGTACCAATTGCCTAGCAAGAAAATGTTTATTATGTATGTATGTGTAACTAATCTGGGTAGTTAGGCATCAGGTGTTAGTTAGAAAATTGAATAATGTGCTAAATTGAATTCCTGTGCCAAATGGATGATATGGTTAATATCTTGGTGAGGACATAAAGAATTTGACAAGTGGAGTGTGCAAGCCCTCCCCCCCCCATGCTGGGTCATACCTGCTCTTGAGGGCTGTGTTCAGGAGCCCTGGCAGGATTCAGGCAAGGCTCTTTCTCCAATGTTCACAGCAGATGCAGCCAAAGTCCTCTGATTTTCAGTCCCCAGGGGAGGTGAGGCAAGGCCCTCTGTGCTATTTTGTGCTTCTGGGCATCCTGAGAGAAGTCATTGCCTATTCTGTAAGTAGCCTGGGGACGGACCAGGAATGTAAACAAATATGGCCTCGCACAAGTAGCTGTGCATGCGTGGCCTATCTTAAAGGAGCTACAGTTTCCAGGAACAGTTTGAGTATATGGTAGTGCTGTGCAGAATTTTCAAATTCTGGCAGAATGAAATTTCACAGAATTTTGGAAATTCTTCTGAAATTCTGCCAAATTTTGCCGGAAATGGATGGTGGAATTCTGCAACAGAAAATGGCTATGAAATGATTTTCCGTAGAAAAATTGCTGTTTCATGGAATATTATTCTGTGGTTCTCAATATTTTCTGTGGAATGGTTGAGGAAAGACTTTCCATGGGAAAATGCTGTTCCACGGAATATTATTATGTGGATCACAGCAGGCAGAATTCCACAGAAGAACCAGCAGAAATTCTACCAGCAGAATGGTCATTCTGTGTTAATTTCACTAGCGGAATTCCACATTCTGCACACCACTAATCTATGGGTGTTAGTTTAAAGAAATATTACTGGCTCCATGGCAGATAGCACAGCTGGGTTGCAAGTGAAAATGCCTCCAGGCACAGTACTGGGGGTATCTTACCATAAAGTGGGTTTACAATAAATAATAAGGGCAGCATAGGCAGTGCAGCATAATGTAAATAAACACAGTGGCCCCTATTATTTCTCCCCTGCCAAAGGGGCCACTGGAAAAGGGTAAAGGGCACCTACAGAGCCTGGGAACTGACTGACCAATCTATGGGTGTCCAGGGAAATCCATAAAAAGGGTGGCCCCTTTGAAAGAAGACAGCGAGATTCCCTGGGGGTAGTGCAAGAGAGTCCATGTGAAGGGCTGCACATGTCTGAAGACTAGCCTGGGTGCACTAAGACCCTATAAGTCCTATAGAAGGTGTGAGGCAGAGCGCCTCAAGACTATTTAGCCAGCAGGGGAGAAGTGAGACTGCTTATATGTTTCCCAAGGGGAAGTATTGGAATTTCTGCTCTGTAGTGTTGCAGTCTGTAAACATAAGTAGACTGTTCAAACTGTTCTTCCAGCCAAGAAGACAAGCATTTGAGCTGGGTCAGAGACTGTTTAAGAGCCCATTGATGTTTGCATTCCAGCTGGATGTCCAGGGTGACTTCAAGCCTGCCAGTATACCATGGTCCAATGAAAGGCATGATAAGTGAAGGTGATGAAAGGACCATGGGACAAAGACAACGAAAGGCCCGAGGGGTGAAGACAATAAAAAGTCAGAGGGGTGAAGATGATGAAAGGACTGTGGTGAGAAGATGATGAAAGGCCAGTCAGGTGAATGGTCCAGTTTTGCTGCCCATACACAGCTGGCTGATGTGTTACTTTGACAGACTGTCTGCCAAAAGCAGATCAGTATTGTTAATCTGTGCACTTTTCCTCAACACTCCCTGAAGTCTTCAGGAACTGTAAATACCTCTGGGTTGCAGCCCTGAGGAGTTCTTCTAAATTCTAGTTAGTTAGATACATATTATCAAGGGGGCAAAGTCCTGGGCAGGACTTTGAAATCAGCAGGACAAGCCCAGGCATAAAATTGGGAGAAGTTCTGCTGTGTTTGCCTTGGATCCTACTGGGGCCCCTTGCAAGTTCTGCAGTTCAAATTCAAAACTGTTGTTCTTGCTGTATCTCAATGCCTATAGTGCAATGACCCTGCATCCTCTGGTTGGCAACCAGCAACCCGATGAGATATTCACCACAACATACTGTTTCAATAAGGCCATAAGGGGAAAGACAGGTGCACCCATGGTGTGGTACTGGGACTGTGGGTGGGCTACAACTGTGAACAAAAGTTGTTGCCTGCTGTGTTTCTTCCCCCATACCCAGCCCCTGGATTGGGTTCACCACAATGCAAACCAGATAGACCAACTTAAGGTAGCTGGTTCATTCCAATGGGGTGTCATGCAGATAAGGCACACTGATGAGTCCTGGTAGGACAAAACATGTGTCTGTGTCTTCTGTTGGCACCCTTTGCAAACTGTGTGAGAGGCCTTTCAGCACCATGCATTCCTACTTAAAGTTGAACCAGCATAAAATTGTGTGGTGATTTACATATACAGCCCATGATGCTTTGCATTATGGGGGTATGTGTGATTTTGCATTTCTTTGAAACTTGGCTTCCCGGCCAATGCCCTTTGCGGCAACCCTTACCTCAGTGCTTGAGCACTGGAGTTCTTTGTCTTTTAATCTTAGTGTAGTTCATTTTATCATTTCTGTACATGGTTACTGCATGGAAGTGTATTACTGTGGTGTGGGGACAAACTACTGTTTGTGGGAAGGAACTAATGTTTATTCCTGGGGGTGTTGTAACCTTGTGTTTTATCCACCAGGTAACCCATACCACTACCCTATACCATTACCCCAGGTGAAGGCATCGTGTCACTCTACTCCAGTGCAGCACACCCATTAGTGAACCCAGGTCGGCCCCCTCAGGAGGTGAGCATAGGTGAGACCCCGAGTGCCTCAGTACAGCCAGGTGGTGTTGGTGGTTGTTAACACATATATATATATATATACACACACACACACATATGTGTATATATATATATATATATATATATTATGGTAGCACGGTAGTGCTACCATAGTTAGGTTGAGGAACCATTTCATGTTAAACCCCAAACTTTTGCACCTTAATAACTGCAACCTGCTTGACAGATTTGGCTGAAATTTGTAATACGCGACTAAGAGCCATAGGCCTTGGCATCTGCCAAGTTTCATACCAGTCGGATACACGGCTGTGGAGTTATTATGCATGATTTGCACACACATTTAAGCTTTTTCTTCAGGGAACGTTCGGCCGGGGTCCCCGATGTGCCTTTTGAAGATTTGGTGAAAAAATATTAAACGGTTCAAAAGTTATTCAAAAAAAAATTTCCCATTATAAGTCAATGGCAAAAGTTAACAAAAGTTCAACACTTTCAAGAAATGCATTTTTACTTTCACAAATGGGCCTGTTATTGCTCATTTGTTTTCAGTTGGTGACTAGAAAATGCTTGGCATTTATTTTGGGACCCTCTAGCAACCTAATTCTTTTGTATTCACCTAGTCGGACCCTGAGGATGCTAGCCATGTCTTTATTTTGGGGTAAAACACCCCAGAAATATGTTTTCAATTTCTGGAAAAATTAGCTTTA
This sequence comes from Neoceratodus forsteri, assembly GCA_016271365.2. Taxonomy (NCBI): domain Eukaryota; kingdom Metazoa; phylum Chordata; order Ceratodontiformes; family Ceratodontidae; genus Neoceratodus; species Neoceratodus forsteri. Next base: position 1,264,112,691 of record CM057455.1, read on the forward strand.
CAAATTACTTTCGTGCTCACAAAGTGTATGGCAAATGTTTGCGAAAAGCTTTCCATGAAATGCAGACAGTAATTTTCTAGTCTGTGTGGGAATGACAGCAATTCTTGGCACTGCACTGCAAAAAGAACGGTTGGGGGTTTCAGGCTGAAATTTAGAGGAACGCAGCCGACATCTCACAGATGTGCCTTTCAGTGTTGTACTGAAAAATATTACATGGAAGCAAAGTTATGGCACTCAAAGTTGATTGTTTTCCCATAGGATAACATTCTGGCGCGGACGACATACAGGAATCCTTTACACCCTGCTGCAAAATAACGGTTGGTCTTTTTCCCTGAAATTTGGAGGAAGACAGCTAACAGCCCACAGATGTACCTTTTCAGTGGTTTGGTGAAAATATTACAGGGAGGAAAAGTTATGGCACTCAACTTTCTTTTTCCCTATAGATAACATTAGGGCATTCGCCATGCTTTCAGGGCCCGAGATCTCGGAAACGGTGCTGTATATGGACTTTCGTTTGAAAATTTTAGCTCCCTATGGGGGCTGGTACAAAACTAGTCAGGACAGTCATAAATCATAATGACGCTTAAATTTTTTTTTCACATCGACGGTGCCTGAGATATAACCTATTTAGTATTCCAAGTCCTCATTTTCTGCTCCAATACCCATTATTATGCATACATTCTTTGTACTCACTGTCTTTCTATTCAGCTTTTTGGGAAAACCAGTTCGCGCTTACATTACTGTTACCATTGCCCTTTCCGCCAGGTTCAATGCCCGCTTCACTTACTGTTGACGTCACGCCACCACGTGCCATCCTTATGCTTCATTTGGCGCCATGCTTCTGTTATTTTTGCCATTTGTGTCTACTGTACTGTTTCTCTATCTGCTTCACTTTGCATCACCATGCCCATTGACATTTCCGCTTGCAGGCACCATGTTACTATGTGACAAGACATCACGTGGCACACTGTTCCCGTCTACGCCACGTGTCCGTTACCTTTCTGTTCTTCATTTGCGCTTCTGTTACTTTGTCGCATACTGTTAAGCTTCTGTTTGCATTGCTGTTCCTGTTATTATGCCACAAGACAATCATGTGGTGGAGTGGGGCCCTTTGGACCTCAAGGCCCGCCTGCTATGCTGCATTACGTGTCGAGCACGGGGCCCTATGTGTGTATCCTTTGTATTTTCATTTGCGCTCATGCTTTCATTATTTTTTTTGCCATTTGTGTCTCATAGTACTGTTTCTCTTCTGTTTCACTTTGCATCACTATGTCCATTGACATTTCCGCTTGCAGGCACCATGTTACTATGTGACAACACATCACATGGCAGACTGTTCCGTCTATGCCACCGTGTGCATTGCCCTTTCTGTTGTCATTTAACGCTGCGTTACCATGTGCGCCACTGTTAGCGCTTTTTGTTTGCTGTTGTTTTCCTGTTACTATGTCACAAGACATCATTTTGGGCCCGCGCCCCCGCCGCCTTATTACATTCACTATTTCTCATTATCATTCTCAAAAAGAAGGGAAATTAGAAGCAAAAAACTCCATTTAATGCATTAGTTAGGGTTGTTCCACAGCGACAAAAGTGAGGAATTTGCTGTTAGGATTGAAAACCCTAACTCCGAATTCACCCCCCCAGCACCACACACACACACACACACACACACACACGTGCAAGTATGGGGGAGGACCAAGTCAACACAACCAATGACAGACATCCAGCAGCAGGTGACAGAAATAACAAACAATTGTCTAAATGTACTACGAGACATCCCCACCCACCTGACCAGGTATTGCATGCTCAGTGGAGATCAACAGCAAAACTGAGGCCATGTACACCAAATGTACACATCCCTGATTGAAGCTGCACACAACGTACCACACTTAGTAGTTGCATGGCCTTACCTACCAGTGCCCCACACCACACCACAACTGGTACTGTGCCGTTAGTCAATATAAATGCTGAAAGTGCATGATGACAGTTGTAGAAAGGTTTTAGCACTAGTGAGTATACATTAATTAAGAGAAGTACATAAATTAACTACAAGACACTAGCATGCTCAAGATAAAAGTAGTGTTACATTGAGTATGTGATTTACATAGTAGTACATTTTACTGCAACCGGTTTACTCCAATAGAGAGGCTGATGTAAACGTATGGAAAAGCATTGCCTGTTCAACGCTGTGAAATTCGTACTGCCAGTATCAGATGCATTCTTACTGATGAAGGTGTGACTGCTGATGTACATACATAGACCTTCAGTGTGTTTCAATACTAAAGATGCAGTAAGTATTCTTTTAAGAAACAGTGTAATCTGCATGGATCAGTGCCAACACTTCTAAATATCATAGCACTACTGAGCCAACAATGACGCATCTGTATCGGAGATGTATATAGGATAGATTTTCCGTAGGCACTTACTGAGTATGTTGTTCCTGATAAAGACAATCTCATTGCATCTGTGATGACTAACTTATTCAAATAGTAATACATTTACTATTGTTGCAATGAGTGATCTATGCCACTTATGGACACAGTGTAATTTTTTTTAACAGTTGTTTCATACTCAGGCTGTATGCCTAGTGTTTGGGTTTGCCACACTTCTGTCACTGATGCTATCAAAGTGATAACTATGTTAATTGTGGTACAACAGGAATCAGGTAGGTATGGTGTAGATATAAACAGAATGTCTTTTAGTAATGATTTAACTCACAATGGGGTAAGTGTACTAAGACAGCAGGGGTTATTCTCTATCACTGACTCTGTCAGTTATAATCACACTAAGGTTTCGATGACTGTAATGATCAAGTTACACTGTTCATCTTCATGAGTTCATATTCACAGCCATTCTCCAGTAACTAGACAGTGTATGGTGTAACTGGGTGGGACACTGTGTTCCAAAGCTGCTGCAGTGCCTAGCAGAGGGAGAGTATCTACCATAAAGACAATTAAGCAATAAGGCATGACCAACAGTTATGTTAAATGGTCTGTTAATCACCCTGTAGGGGTTTAATGTTGAATGAGGTATGCAGCGTGCCACATGTCGCTGAGACAGTGATAAACTGACCATTAACATAATACCTGGGGTGGCTTATTGCTATCATAAAAACTGTTTTTTAAACATTAAACCATGTTCATCATATGGTTAGGCTCTACATGTATGTTAATAAAACTAAACATAAAGGCTGTTACAATGTTTACAGTCAATTAGAAAGCTGCATTTCTCAAACCCTTGTTATAATCAGAGATATTATACCTGTACAACTCCTTGGTTTTGGTGAACTCTATTGCTCAGGTGGCCCACCACATGTGGTGTGGTCTGGTGTGGGGCATCGGTAGGTAAGGCCATGCAACTACTAAGTGTGGTACATTGTGTGCAGTTGCAATCAGGGATGTGTACGTTTGGTGTACATGGCCTCAGTTTTGTTGTTGATCTCCACTGAGCATGCAGTACCTGGTCAGGTGGGTGGGGATGTCTCGTAGTACATTTAGACAATTGTTCGTTATTTCTGTCACCTGCTGGATGTCTGTCATTGGTTGTGTTGACTTGGTCCTCCCCCATACTTGCATGTGTGTGTGTCTGTGTGTGTGTGGTGCTGGGGGTGAATTAGGAGTTAGGGTTTCCAGCCTAACAGCTAATTTCCTCACTTTTGTCACTGTGGAACAACCCTAACTAATGCATTAAATGAGCTTTTTTGCCTCTAATATATATATATATATATATACGAACATACGAACATACTAAATTTGCCAGCAGATAAAGGCCTAGAGGTCTATCAAGTCTGCTCGAATGTAGCTAGCACCCTTATTCTGCAGCTGCCCCTCCCTTCCACCCTTCCCCTTCATTAACCTCCCCTTGTCCTGTCCCATCCTCTTGCTCTGAAGCAGTCCACTGTTCTACTGCATACCACTTCTGCAGGTAACGATTCCACCCAGCCACCACCCTCTCTGTAAAAAGTGTCTCCTCATCTCCCTCCTGAACCTTCCTCGCTCCAGTCTCATATCATGGCCCCTGGTGGCCCTCCCTTCCCTTACTTTGAACAGCCCCTCTGTACCTGTCTTGTTTATTCCTTTCATGTATTTAAAGGTTTCAATCATGTCCCCCCTGTCTAGCACCACATTAGTTAGAGTTGAGCTGTGGTTTCTATGTTAAATATGAAATGTTGCACTTTAATAACTTTGCAACCATTCAACAGATTTTCAGAAAGGTTTGCATGCACAGTCTTGTGGGGTGATAGATCTGCTGACATGCTAAGTTTTGTTTTTGTCAGATGTGCCTATTCCAAGCTGTGCATTACAAAAAAACATTAACAATTACTGTTTTTTGTGCTTTATATCTCATCGCACTGTGCCCAGATGGTTTGGAATTTTGGTCTAAAATTTTCAATGTGAAAAGATCTTGTCCCACAGAAGTGCCATTTGCTGGATTGGTGAAAAATTATTAATCCATTTCAAAGTTATTAAATTTTAAATTTTCAGGTTCTGAACATGCTCATGCAGTACAGTCTTTTGGATAGTGTCCTGGAGTGAAAAAAAATTTTGTTTCATGAAAAAGGAAAAGGATTCTTTCTGTTGAAGTGCCAATCCTTTTTCATGAGGAAAAATTCCTTTTTTGGGAGCCGCCATCTTGATTTCGGTATTTTCAAACATACAAATTTCAAAAACCTCTAAAATTATGTATAGCAGAGACACCAAAACATTTATTTTACTCATTGGGACTTTATTTGGTGGATTCTTTACTTCTTTAGTTGTAAAATGCACCGAGAACATTTTTTTGACATTGTTGAAATCCTTTTTCATGGCTCGCTAAAATCCTTTATCATAAATCCTTTTTCATTCTTGCAAAAAAGGATTGCATCTCGCAAAAAACGATTTAGGAGAAAACGAACTCAAATTTCCTTTTTATGACATGGGATCCTTTTTCATGAGAATGAAAAGGGATTCCCAATAAAGGATCCTATCTGGCAAAAAAGTCTGAAATCCTTTTTTATAACACATGGTCCTTTTCTGTGAGAATGAAAAGGGATTTATGATAAATGATCCTATCTCGTGAAAAGGATTTAAAAAAGTTTTAAATAATTTTTCACAACATAGGATCCTTTATCATGCATACGAGAGAGGATTTGCAAAAAAGGATCCTAACTCACAAAAAAGGAAGCCTATAAACCATGTCCAAAATACTTTTCTACGAGAATGGATCCTTTTCTGAGCCAAAGAAAGAAAAACATTTCAAAAAATATATATATATATTGATGGAAAAGGATTTTTCACCTTTTATACTCCCATTTCTTGCATTTTTCCTGTTGTCTAGTCATATCCTCCACCCTCCAATTGTGCCCTTGTTCTGAATTAATGCATTTTTAAGAGCCTTGGGGCCAGATATTCAAAACTTTGCCCCAGGGCTAAATTAGCACTGCCCGGCAGACAAACTTAGCCCGGAGCACAAAGCAAGCCATATTCAAAAGGAATAGCCCAGGGCAAACAGCTTCTGAATATAGCATGGGAATGATGCTGAGCAAACTGGGCTGGGAGTGCAGGGCAAACTTAGCCCTGGAATAAGACAGCTTTGAATATGGCAACCAGAAAGTGCAAACCACAACAGCAACACAGTGTACAGCGATGTGAAGGTAGGTAGAGGTGAACTATGTGGCCAATGTGTGTGCCAGCAAAAGCGTGGACCCAGTACAGCTGCAGGCAGCAGCATATGGGGAGGTACAGTGTGCAAAACTGTAAAATTTTCCCTGAACTGTTGGCGCAGCGCTAACATGTTTGCGTGGGTTTAGCGCAGGGCTAAAATGTTAGCTCGGTGCAAACACATTTGCCCGGCGATAAACTTTGCCATATTCAAAAGTGACATGCAAATGAGCCTATTTAGGTAGTCTCTGGGCAAACATCCAGATTAGCATCTCATTATGCCCTGATTTGCATGCAGTTTGCACCGAGCTAACGGTTTAGCCCTGCGCTAAACCCGCGCAAATGTGTTAGCGCTTCGCAAACAGTTTGGGGAATATTATGCAGTTTTGAACACTGTACTTTCACATGTGCTGTTGCCTGTAACTGTACCCGGACAACACAGCATAGGCACAGATGGTGGTGATGCTGCTTGCAACTGTCACACTGTAGGTCATGCTACAGTGCACAGCAGACACTACAGTAGTAAGGGGGCCAGTAGTGTGTGGACACAGTGGTGCCTATGGTGTGTAGAGCAGTGATGATGGCTGCACTATATGCAGTGAGAGGCCCAACCTGAATGTGCTTACTGGCAGTGGACATTACTGTTACTTTGTTGTGTGACCCACAGATGCTGCACCTCTGGCATGGGATGATTTCAGTGACATATACATGTCCAGCTTTGTGCGCTGTGGCAGTTGTACAGCTGTGTGGTATGTGGCCGGGGGGGCATATATTATCAGAAAGGCACACTGGTGTTGTGGTATGCCCAATACTGGCCCATGTGCACTGCATGATGTGTCCCAGCCTTTTGACAACACCTGCTCTATGGCACAGCCTGGCCATCCATACACTCTCCCCTCAACATCCTCCATGCCCACAGTGCTGCATATGTGTGCTGGCATCTGTTGGTATCTACAGAAGAGGGGTCCACAGGTGTGTTCTGTATGGCCACACTGCCATGCTGTACACTGGCAGCAGGGTCACCACTTACTGCCTGGCATGACTGGGACTGGTGGTAGATGATGGCATCATTGTGATGCCATCAGTTAGCAGCATGTTTCCTCTATGTTTGGCTTTGTCTATGTGTCATATTTATTTGTTAGGGTCACACAAAGCCTCGCAAAGCTGATTACCCAGGGTTAAGACTACTTTTTCCTGGGTGGTAATGTGCACCACGCTAAGTGTCGCGCTAAGTCGTGCAAAACCACTTTGCACAGCTCTAGTTGCTGAATATAGCATTGCGCCTGTATTCATGTCAGTTTGCCCCTTGCATGCATTATGATTTTGCCCGCTGCTAATGCAGGTTGCCCACGCTATTTGGCCTTTTGAATATAGCAGACTCGCGCTAATTCCATGCTAAACCTGTGCAAATGTTTTTTGCCCGGCGCAAAGTTTTGAATATCTGGCCCTTGGTGTCTAGTGGCATCCCCCACCCTTTGATTTCCATATACTGCCAATAAAATGCATTGGTGTCCAATTTGGGGTGAAATATGCAAAAATGGTGAAGTTATGCATGAAAGTTGAAAACCACATTCAAATAAATTGAACTGCATCTACATTAGTTTCAAATATTGCAGTTGATGATTCCAGCAGCAAGATGTGTCTTCCAGCAGAGAGTGGAACTTCACCCCAGTACCTGTTCAGGTGAGTGAGGGTGTGTGTAGGGGGTGGGGGGTGGTGACACCTGAGTGGGAGGTAGGGGTGGGGGGTCAGATGAGCAAGGGATACTTTTCTTCTTTACAGACTGAAAAAAAACATTGAGGGACCATTTTCTTTATTTCAGATTGGGAGGACAATTGGAGGTCTGGGAGGTGCCACTAGACACAAGAGATCATACAAGGACTAAAGGGGATGGCAATCAGAGAGTGGGGGGTTGCCACCAAACACCAGGGATAATAATAAATAGTGAGGATGATAGTCTACATCGGCTGGGCAATCAGAGGGCAGGGGTGCCACTAGACACCAGAGATCATAAAACTAATAATGGGAATGGTGATCGGATGGTGGAGGGGTTTCATTAGACCCCAGGAATAATAACAAATAATGGGGACTGTGATCGGAGGTAACCCATGAAGTGGCGCATGAGGAAGGGCACCGTCCTTTATGGTGACACCTTCCTCGTGCAATCCACTCACGGCGACCGATGGGGAGGGCGACCGGAAGAGTGGGTGGGCAAACTAGGTGACAGGATGCCGCTATACGTACGCGCATGGGGAGATGGGAGCAAGCACGGCAAGCATGGGCTAGGGGGTGGAGAGGCTGTAGGGGGTGGTGCTGTGGTCATTGGTCGAGCTGCGTGTGGCGTGGGATTGGGCAATAGCTGGGGTGGCTGAAGTACTGGGTTTGGTCTGGCTCTGGTGTGATTTTTATTGTACCTGGCCCAAACTTTTTATTTTACTACTTTCACCCCGACATGCACCCCTGGAGTTGAGAATCCTTAAGTAAGAAGTGCGGGGAGGAGTGTGAGGGCACAGCCCTCCACAGAAAGTAGTAAAATATGTCCTTGCACCATTGTGCTGGTGTGCCAGGGTTGTCAGAGCACTGAAAATGTGTTCAGCACTCTGACTGAGTGATAACAGCTATCACCTTTAGGCATTTGCCATTATCACATAGACCTGTGATCGAAGGGTGGGGATGCCACTGGACAACAGGGAAACTATGGAAACAGCAATTGGAGGTTGGGAGATGCCACTAGACACCAGGGAAAGGATTTTCATCATGAAAAAATATCCTTTTTCATGACTCATAATAAAATAAGTATCTTTTAGAATATCGCAAGTCATGAAAAAAGATTTGTAATGTTGAAAAAAAAGAAATTCAAGGGAATTTCTGTAACACATAAGTGCAGAATGGAGCTGAGGGGTGTCCCCATAAGCAAGCTGCATATGATGGTTTCTACCAAGGAAATTATGTTGTTGAGTTATTTGAATTGGTTTTCCTCACTAACTGAAAAAAGATGGTGGCAGCATGAAAAAAAAAAGAGTCCCCATTTGTGACACAGGATTACCTATTTGTGACACATGATTGCTTATCGACACAGAATCCTGTTTCAAGGCTCACATCCAACATTCCCATTGAAAATAATGGGACATTTTAAAATCTAATAACTTTTGAATAGATTAATAATTTTACACTAAATATTCAAAAAGTATATCTGTAACCCAATCCTTTCTACCCTGAAAGTTTCAGACCCAAATCCCAAGCCATTTTTACACAGCAGCGTGGCAAAGAACTGAACAAAAAATGGTAATTTTCACAAAACTTGACACATCAGGATATTTTGGTCCCTGATAGTGTATGCAAAATTTCTTGCAAATCAGTTGAACAGTTGTGAAGCTACTAAAGTACAAAATTTTTAGTTTAATATAGAAGTGAAGCTTTTACTCAAACTATAGGGGCGTGACCACACCCCTATAATATACAGAGATATTATGTACAGGGGATATCCCAATGTAAAGGATGTTCTGCATTTTATATAGGCAAAACTAAAAGGAAACTAAAAGAAAAAATCAGACAACATGTCAGAAGTATTCAGAAATCTGATGGTAACAGCGCTTTATCTCAGCATCAGCAAAATGCTGTAAGGGCAGAGACCACTACTTTGTGTTTCAGGCAAGAGAAAAAGTTTATACATCTGTAAGGGGACAGGGATTTAGATAGAAAACTGCTGCAGAGGGAGGCCTTTTCGCAGTACCAAATGAAATTGTTCTACCCTCCTGGGTTAACAATCATTTTTATTTGGCCCCTTTATTATACATCATTTTTATGTTGCTTGCACGCATGTGCAAGTAACATAGTGCCATCATCCGAGTTTTCGGAGGTGTGTCAGCCCGTCTTCCAATGCAGTCAGTGTGTTTGCAGGTGCAGCCCCAGTTCCCCAATCACTGCTGCAGCTGTCTGTGACAAGCTGAAAATGCAGTGGCATACAGTCTAAAGTGAGAGCTCGGCTCAGTGAGCAGAGCCTCCCCCCCATACACACACACTCACTTTCAAAAAATACAGCGTTTATGCTGCAGCCTGTTAGCAGTCATTTAGGCTGTTCTTGTATTTCTATACTTTAAAAGAACAAAAGTTCTGTTAGTTATTTGAATGACAAAATTCCATCCTTTACTTTAACAGAAAAGAGAATGCTTATATAGGTAAATCTCACTCCCTAAATGGGTAGTTGGTCTCTTCTAATAACTTCTGCTTCTCTGCACTCTAAAACTAAATAAATCAATCGAGTTTTAAATATTTATTATTCCAAAAGCCAATGTAGTGAGCTAGAAAAAGCAGTTGCTTATTTCTAATTTTCTTTTATAACTTTCTGTTCATGTCTCGCTCCATTCCGTATCTAGAAGAGCTGTAATTGCTATTGCGTCTCTGCGCTCCACAAGCACAAACACAAAAGGAAGGAACTCTTTTAAATACTGCTTCACTGCACTCTCAATGCCAATGTTATAAGCTAGAAGAAGCACTTGCCTACTTTTAATTTTCTTTAAAATGTTCCATTCATGCCTTGCTCCATTCCCTATTTAAAAGAGCTGCAATTATTACTGCCTCTCTGCACTCTATAAACACAAAAAGAAGGAACTTTTTTAGATACAAAATCCAATAAAAATCAGTGTTCTAAGCTCACAGAAAAGGTTACTTACTTCCAGCTTTCTTTTAATGGTGTGCTGCCACCTCGCTTTATTTCTTCTGACTAAACTGTGCTGTCTGTTCTGTGTTTAAATCTCATGGTGGGAGGGGGAAGTAAGACGTCATAAAATGACATCAGCCTGCCAGCTCTGGTCTCTGGAAAGCCTCTGGCTATCACAAGATGTTAAAAGCAGCTTGGAGGTGTAGTGTAAAGATGGAAATGCTGGAGTACACTACACTACACTGGCTCCTCACAAGGCCAGGGGTTATCCCCCCACCAAGGGGATTATAAAATCCCAATCACTATATTTAATATAAATTCTTTCTAAGTTATTGGAACTTCAAAAAAGTCTATAATGAAATTTATCCTATGAGGAGGCAACCAGGGTTGGTTTGTCAGTATGAACAATTTAAAATAAATAATACTAATAATTCTATTTTATCCTAAAATGTACTTATACAGTGTTACAGACAACTTCAAAAATGAAACACAAATACAATTTTGGCAAAAAAACACCACATGTTGGTGTTGCATCATCATTAATTATGCTTAAAAGCATCCTTTTACCTTGAATGTGCTTAAAGGCATCTTTCTGTCTTATGTTCCATGGGTTAGTAGGTTCTAATCCCACCATTATATTTATTACACTATTTTAATGCATCCCATCACTCAAAGGTTCCAATGCAGTCAGTGTGTTTGCAGGCGTGGCCCCAGTTCCCCAATCACTGCTGCAGCTGTCTATGACAAGCTGAAAATGCAGTGGCATACAGTTCGAAGGGAGAGTTCCACTTCAGTGAGCAGAGCTCTCCCCTCCATGCACACACACGCGCAAGCACGCATATTGCGTGCTGATGTGCTCTCCACGCACACACTGTATGTGGCCGACGGGTGCCCAATCCCCCATCGCCCACGCCCCCAACAGCTTCTCCAGGTGCTATGCTGGGAGCCCACCCCAGCATGGCAAAACTGTTATAGCTGATGGGTGCCCAATCTCCCATCGGCTTCAAGGCTGCACGCCCCCAAAGTTTCGGTGCCACGCTGGGAGCCCACCCAGCGTGGCAAATCTTGTTTTGCCGACAGGTGCCCAATCCCCATCAGCTCCACGTCCCCCTGAACAGTTTTTCTGCTGCCACGCTGGGAGCCCACCCCAGCATGGCAAACGTCCCATGTCGCCTTGGTAAAAAAAAAACCTGTGAATAAAAAACGGTCCCTCAGTCTCCCCTGCCTCCCACAATCTGCACCCACCCACTGTGGCACCCTGCCCTCCCCACAGCCCCATTTCACCCCATACTTACCCAGAGCTCTGCGCAATGATCATCGTGGACCGGGAACACGTTCTGCACTCTTCAAAGCTGGACCGCGAACTGAGGAAATGCCGTAAGCTATATAATGGGATAGATAGGGTTTTTTCAACTTTGTTGCATATCTCAGGGAGTTTTGGGATTATTAAACATGGGTTTTTGGGACCCCTCCTCATGAATTCTTGCACTGTCATGGCGTTAATCGGTCAAGGGTGATTTAGCGGTCACTGTGTGAAATCACCTTTTGGGACCAATTAATGAAATGACACGTAGTGTTCATAAGGTGGGCTCTCAAAAGCTTCCATGTTGAAAATTTCCAGAAAAAAAATTCTAAAAGTGACTGTTTACGAGCGCATGCTATGCAGTTCCTACACACGCCATAAGTTTGCGAATTTTTCAATATTTTCACTCCAGATTTTCAACATTGCCATTTTACCACACTTCCTTATGAGCAGTACAGCTGTCATTTTTCACATCCTGCCCAAACGTGTTTCCTTTCATGAAGACAATGGCGCAGTCATCAGCGAATCAATGTATGGGACACATTAAGAAAATCACAGTGACACTGTTCTTGAGCAGAGGTCTTAAAATGGCTGTGTTGAAAATTTGGTGAAAAAATTCCTAAAAATTACTGTTTTATGAGCGTGCGTTGCGCAGTTCCTACGCACGCTTGTAAGTTTGTGAATTTTCAATATTTGCACTCGAATGACTTCCAAATACCTAAACAGCACATAGAAGCAAGCAACATTCAGCATTGACAAATGCTTGTTTAGTATTCATAATAGATATTGGATCTGTGTCATGCTTATTTTTATAGTTCATAATACATAAATTTTTTAAAGTTATTGTATATTTTTAGCAATCAGTACTTTGTCATGTCATTATTTATCTGTATTCCCCCACACACACATACAACCTTTCATCACTTATCACCTCCCTGCTCCCTATCTCTACCTCTTTTCACTCCCTTGCTTCCTCCCTTTTCCCACCCCCAGTTCCTTTCTGTGGTCTCTTCCCCGTTCCAGTTTATCTTGCATGCCTTTTAGATGTTTTACACATAATAGTTACCTGTGTTATACATATATGATACTTTTGATCCTTTGTGTTTAATGCATGGTTTTATGTTTGCCATGGGTGACACTGTTGTAATATGTTAATGTATTACAAACTTTGTTCTATATTGTTCACTGACACTTTAAAGAAGTGTTTTTTAGACCTTAGCCACCTGTATGAAATTAGCCTTGACAAAGCACTGGGAGAATGTGAAATCATTTGACTGTGCTAGGGAGGTGCACCCAACTTCCTACTGCTCTTGTCTTGTTGGAAGGCTGTAGTCTGTAGTTCTATGGAGGGGGATAGCTCCTCCCATCCTCTATTCAAACTTCCTGCTCACACCCCTTCTGCTTAGAGCGAGTCACTCTCACAGGCGTGCTGCTGCTGGTCCGTGGCTGCTCTCTTTTCTTCTGACTTCTGTGTTGCCTGTGCCCCCTTTCTCACTTTGCTCACCCCCCTACCTTGTTTCTGTCCTGTCCCTGCTCTCATCTTCCCTCTCCCTTGCTGCTCCTGCTGTCCCTCTCTGTTTCTGTCTTTTCCACACCTTGTCTTCTTCCTTGGGGTTTTCCTGCAAGCTGCTTTCTCCATGCCATGCTGCACTCCTTACACCATAGTCACTCAATCAGCTGCCGCTGTTCTCTTCTTCTTCTCCCAGCTGCCACTGTTCCCTGCTTGGCTATGCACCATTGCTCCTTCCTGCCGCTGCTCTGTCTGTATCCTACCTTTTGATCAGCTGCCACTACATGCCACCGCACACTTCACCACTACTGGGAGGCTGCTCACACCCTGAAGTCTGCTGGTTTTATTTTTCTAGGAGCCTACAGGAATGCTTTGCACTACAAGCTGGTTTACGGCTGCCTCCATCTCCAACCCAGACCTGCATCTGCTGTGCTCCATGCTCCTAGTTTCCTGGAAGTCTTCCATCACCAGGCCTGCATTTCTGTGAACCGTCCTCATTCTGCCCTGCTCCACATTCCAACAACTTACAGATAACAACAACGATGACTTCAGCACAACAAAGCACAATGAAACGCATGTCAGAGCTTCATCCATTGACTCTCAGCCTTTTGTACTGATTTACACTGCAGGTATGCTAGACTCACAGCCTTTCACTAACAGTCACATTCTGTTAGATGAACATCCTGCCACACTACAGCTGAACCGCTAGATGGCACCATCACTCCACTGATTGAAAAGCCTCCCATAATTCATTCAAGGGAGAGACTGGTATCCAGGAGTCAGGAGAACTAGGGTACACTGGATAGTAACATTGGGATGCCTGAAGATAAAATGGTTTTCAGATATTTCAACCTCTTAACACCAGTACCATTTGGGGAGAACTTAACCTTGGATCAAAAGTTGTTCCTGCATTTCTGCTTTGCCCTGCTGGGGGCCTGGCTGCTTGCTCAACCATTCCTGCTTTGCCCCACAAGGGGGCCTGCCTGGCTACCTGCTCATCATATTCCAGCTTTGCCCTATATGGGAGCCTGGAGGTTTCTTCAGCTTCACCCCACATGGGGCCTGGCTGCTTGCTCATGCATTTCTGCTTCACCCTGGCAAGGGTGCCTGGCTGCTTGCTCAGTCATCCCTGCTTCACCTGCAAGGGGCCCTGGCTGCTTGCTCAACTAATTCCTGCTTCACCCCACAATGGGGCCTGGCTCCTGCTCATTGCATTCCTGCTTCGCCCCACGAAGGGAGCCTGGAGATTTCTTTACCTTCACCCAGCATAGGAGCCTGGCTGCCTGCTCATGCATTCCTGCTTTGCCCTGCAAAGGGGGCCTAGCAACTTGCTCAACACATTCCTGCTTCGCTCGATATGAGGACCTGGCTGCTTGCTCAATTGCTTTCCATCGTCACCATGGCCAACCCACATGGGGGTCTCGCCTTCTCAGCTGGAACTTTTCTTCACTTTCATCTCCATTGGATACTATGGACTTGGATTAAACAACTACTTATGCAACATCTCCATGTCAGAGTCCTTTTTCCAGTACCTCATTCTCCAGGATTCTTCTGCTCACCATCGAATCTGGATATTCCTGTTCTAGCACATTCTGGACTGTATTCAGAGAACCTACTAAGAAATCAGCCAACTAGGATTACTCTCCTTTAGTATGCCCAGAGGATGGACAGGTCAGTAGCCATGGGTCCTTAGAAGTTTCCCCCAAAGGGGGATTTCCTCTCCTGCGTGCTACTGGCCACACTATCCAGAGCTGAGGTAATCACACAGTAATTAATATCTTTTGGGCCTTCTAGCCTACACATACCTAGCATCTTGCAAAAAGGTGGGATATAGAGAAAGACCAGAGATTAAGACTCAATCATCAACCATGTCTTGCGCAGTTTAAATGTATCTAAGCAACAACCATGTCATCTATTTCCTACGTGCTACAAACACTAACCTATGTGCTTATCCAGTTCAAACGTACCTAAGCACCAACCATATCTCATTCAGCTCCTACGATCACAGCACTGCTGTGCTATGTACCACACCTTGAATTGGAAGGCTGTAGCCTGTAGTTCATGGGGGGAAATAGCTCCTCCTACATCCTCTATTTAAACTTCCTGCTCTCACCCCCTCTGATTAGAGGGAGTCGATCTCGCTTTCCATCCTCCCCTGCCTCATCCTCTTCTCCAGCACTCGTATCTCACCTTATGCTGGGTCTTCTAACCTACACAAACCTAGCATCCTGCAAAAGGTGGGATATAGAGAAAGGCCAACAATTAAGACTATCATCAACCAAGTCTTGTGCAGTTTAAATGTATCTGAACACCAACCATGTCATTCAGTTCCTAAGTGCTACAAACACTGACGTTCGTACTTATCCAGTTCAAACATACCAAAGCACCAACAATATCTCATTCAGCTCTTACGTATCACAAAGCACTGAGCTATAAACCACACATAGAATATCTAATAAAGTTTAAGTTAGCCACAACACAGCACTTATGTGATTCTTTTGATGAGGAGACTGAGGAGTCACGTTACTGAGAGGCTTTTCATTTATTGCAGCATAGTAGATTACCACTATATCAGGCTGATTTTGCCAAGTTCCAAGCTTTATCCAGAAATCCCCAAATCCCTTGCTGCTGACATCAAAGGAGGACTGCAACACTGGGGGAGTCAATAACCTGCAATGCATATTAGAGATTTATAATCTCAGATCAGATGTTTGCTTTGTCCTACTTTTCTCCCATTGCCATATATAGTCTTCTGTGAGTATACTTAGCCCCAGAAGGAATGCAGAACCAGCAAATAAAAGCATTACATGCAATATAAGGTTAGCTATTTTCTGCTTGCAAAAATGTAATTGATTGCTGCTTTTTTTCAATCCTAGGTGGGCAGTGGGTTTGGTAGAGTAATTACAGTGCCATCACCTTTCATACGTGTATTATAAGGTTTAAATTCTTGCTGGACTGTTTAATAGGGTTGTCACAGAGTTCCATTAACTTTGTTTATCTCTCCCTGGTGTAATATAAAGTTTAACTTATAAGTGTGCTTTGTGTTTGATATGGTGGTTTCACAACTGCTAATCTTCTATGTGAAATACAAAGGTTACCACACACTAAACTTAATTTGTAGAGCAGGAAATAGTGGAGCCAGTCACCGTGCTGTTATTATATTGTTATATAAGGCCACCTTATCTTATACCCCTTATGAGGTGTGAGTATGTGTTACTTTTTATTTTTGCTGCTAAGTTAAAAGTGTGATATATTTTAGAAACCTCACTCTAACCTTCTGTAGGGCAGGTATAGTTGGGATAGGTGTGACTTTTAGTCTCACTGTCCAGTCCCTACTGTGCAACTTATTTTCTACTTCTCATCCCCTCACTATTCTCTCCCTCCCTATCTCCCTCTTCCACATATACTCCTCTTCCTTCCCACATTCTCCCTTTTACCCACCCAAGCATCTACTTCCTCCCTTCTCTGTCAAGAAACCCTGTATCACATCTACAGTACCTCTACTTCCTTCCTGCTCTCTACTACTCCAGGTCATACTTCTGCTGATGAAAGTTCCACTCCCTCCTTCTCCTCTTCACCCTGCCGATCCTTTTGACAGGGGTCTCAGTGCAGTATCATACATATATATATATATATACACTACCGGTCAAAAGTTTTAGAACACCCCCATTTTTCCAGTTTTATTGAAATTTAAGCAATTCAAGTCCAGTGAATAACCTGAAATGGTACAAAGGTAAGTGGTAAACTGCTAGAGGTTAAAAAGTTTAGGTTAGCAAAACTGCTGTAGAAATTGCAAAAAAGCCAAGGTGTCAGTGAGTACAGTTTCTCACACCATCAAAGGCACTTGGAAACTGGAGGAAACTCTGACAGGAAGAGGTCTGGCAGACCAAAGCCACAACAGAATCAGAAGACAAGTTTCTGAGAGTCAACAGCTTGCGTGATAGGTGGCTCACAGGACAACAGCACAGAGTGACTGGCACCCTGAACCAAAAGGGCTACCACAGCATTTTGCAGCGCAATGCAATACCCTCTGGTCTACGCCTAGTTGGTCAGGGGTTCATCCTACAACAAGATAATGACCAAAACATACCTCCAGGCTATGTCAGAACTACCTTCGAGGGAAAGAACAAGATGGTAGGCTTCAATCATGGAATGGCCAGCACTGCTCCAGACTTAAACCCCATCGAGCTGGTTTGGGATAAACTGGACAGAAGGGTGAAAGAAAGCAACCTACAAATGCAACACATTTGTGGGAACTTCACAACAGTGTTGGAAGAACTTCCGAACAATATTTGATGTCCATTGTAGGAAGAATGCCACGAGAGTGTTCAAGTAAGTTACAGTATATCTGCAAAGGTGGCTACTTTGATGAGTCAAAAATTTAGATTAAATTTTGTTAAACAAAATGATTCTATGATTTCTTTTTTATCTCCAATTGTTTATTTGTTCTATGCTTTAATTTCAGAGTACATTGAGACATTAACCTGCGTAAATTTCAATAAAAACTGGAAAAATGGGGGTGTTCTAAAACTTTTGACTGGTAGTGTATTATATATATATATATATATATAGTATCCTATATATGGAAACAGGCTAATGTCCTTCCCCTGCACAGAAAACACTTTTTTAAGCTGTCAGCCATTCTTGTCTCCCTGGCATTACCCTTAAAAAGGCCCTTGATACAATGTTGATACAATGTTTTTTATTGGATAAGTGGACGGCAAATGGTGTGTCTAACCTTGCAATTGGGTGGTTCTGCTGCTGTTTCTTTGACCGACACTAGTTAGTTCAGGAAGCAATGCTTTATTCCCTCTCCCCAGCTGTTCCGGTGTCACCCAGCTTCAACTCTCTGCCCCATTCCCTTTTAGTCTTCATAAATGATCTTATCTGTGTCTGTGTCAGTGAAAACTTTCATATGCTGGTGACACTATTCACTTTTCTACTGGTACTTGGTCACCAATATAGTATTGTCACTGCAGCTTGACTCTGATAATGCCCAATGCTGGTTCCACTCAAACCAGCTTATGCTAATTGACAAAAAGATTGCCCACCCCCTTTATTATAATACTAGACAGAAGCTATCTAGGCTACCTTGTAACCCTGCCAAATCAACATTGGATGGTCCTCCCCTTGATGCAGTCTCCTACTTCAAGCACCCCGTGTTAAGTTTAGCTCTGGAATAAATTAGAACGATCCATTTTGTACACATTTTACGCAAAATGACTCCAATTTTGCATAATTTTGTGCAGGGACATTTCATGAATTAGGTAGTGTGTTTAAAATGGACAATTTGGTTGAAATTGTACATTTCTTGAAAATCAGATTTTAAACATGCTGTTTAAAATAGTGCCATTTTTTGATAGTTTGCTTTTGAGAACTCTCATTGTTTTAAAAGAAATTAAATTTAGGAAATAACAGTGCTATATGAATAAATACCAATGACAAACTTACACCGGAACTGGGCACAATTTCACAAAAGTTGCATAAAAGCGAAATTGGCTATTTCACCAACTTTTTTAAACATAACAGAAATTTCATCTAGCACTAGTGAGGTTTGAGAAACACCTCAACCTCTTTTCTCACGATGACATCTTTCATAATACCCCCTCTCCCCATGCTTCCCTGTCATGCATTTGACTAAGCCCACTTTGACTGATTCTCTTTTGTCCATATCTCTTTTATGCCCACCTGATTTCTGCCCCCACAACCCCTGACAATGCCTCCTCTGGCTGACTCTCACACTGTCTTAACCCTCAGTGTAAAGCTCATATACATGTTATGTAACCTTGATTGTATGAGCCTTTGTTTACTGTATTGCTATAATCTGTATTTTGTTTACTCTGTATATCCTTACAATATATGTCATCCATTGTGTAATCGTATTTTGCCACTTATGTCCTGTCTTCATTGCTGATATGGAACCGTTGTAAAAGAGCTCTTGGCTCAAAGGTGTATTCAAATCCCAAATTGTAATACATAAATAAAATAACTAGCTTCACCAAAGCTTGGGTCCCTGTATCACAGGAAAGCTTGCATGCCACTCCCAGTACGCCACAAGTTCATTCTCAAAATGATCATTCTTGTGCTTCAATATGCATTTGTAGTGCATGGCACTACCCCTAAACATACCTTAGCCAGACTGGATCCTCTCTGCCACTCCTTCTGTTCTTTTCTAAAAATGCACCCCTTGCAATACATATCACTGCCACCTCTATTAGCATCTCTCTGTCTCCTCCTTGAACTCCTATAACCTTTAACATGATTCATCCTTTCTATCCAAGTAAGTATTGACCTTCCTCCATCCTGTCCAAACTCCACTCTTTCTTTCCCCACCTCTCCCTTCAACCTTTTCACTCCACACCTCCTATCCCCCTACCTTTCCCATCCCCCAAAGTCAGATAGTTGCTGGAAAAAAAAAACATATTCTCTCTACAGCTTCCATCCATCTTTTATAACCTCTCTGCACCTATAGGGCTCTCCTCCTCACTGAAATTCCTAATAAATGACCCCTTGCCCTCTCTTTCATTTGTCACAAGCTAACCCACAATGATTGCCTGTAGAATTATTTACTTATATACCATTTGTAATTATTTTCACTTTGTTTCATGTCTTTTATGTACTGATTATTACATTTTAGTACCCTTTGTATATTTGTTTACTCTTGTATCAATGTAATCCACCTCAGTTTTGCTCTTGCTCTCCCAACTGTACCCTCCTCAGAACTGATATGGAAACAAGCCTTACCCAGTCACCAATTTAAATAAAATAAAGAAAAATTACACCTGTTAGAACTGGTGTCTTACAGCAGAACACAAGGAAAAGTCTGGCAGCTTGGATGTGGTTACTTCAAGGATAACATGAGGTGGCACTTCTTCCCTCATGGCTGGCCAACATATGAAGCATATGAGACAGAGGAGAATATCACCCACTCACCAATTTACTTTCTAAAGTTTTTTATTCTAACATAAACCAAAAAAGAACACAGCATATTCATTGTACTTTATTATTTCATCTCCTTACTTGAACTGCCTACATACAGTATTTTGTACTTCGTATTTTTGCACTTTGGTTGTTTAAAATGCCTTTATGTCTGTAGTCCCATCTCCCCAACCCCAAAGTCACAACTGGAAATGAGCCTTGGCTCAGTGTGCCTTTCCCAGTTACCAAATTATAATTAATTAATTAATTAAATATATCTATTGTACAGACAGGTTGACACCTTTGTGGTCTCGAACCCCTGACTACTTCTTCAGGACTATAAATATTCCCTTTTTGTTATGGAGTCACAATTCTCTTTTAGTATCTAGTTTGCTATTTTATGAATTGCTCCTTCTCATTTATATTTTGACCATTTGTACTACACTACACTGTCTAGCATATTGTTTGGATTCGCCTCACTTCACTCCCTCTTGGAGTGTCTGTATGTGGAGATGCTTACTTGTGCAGACTACAGACATGAAGATGTTACCTGCCATTAAGGTGGGCCTGAACAAAATTTATTCTTGCCATGGGAATTACAGGGTATCTTGTGTAGCAGAGTGTGTAAGGAACCCCTTTAAAGTAATATATGTTTGTGCAGCATACTTATTTATCCATGTTTATAAAGCAAGTTGGATAGACATGACAGATATTGAATCCTTTCAATGTATAAGTTACTATGTCACAATGTTCATCACACTTCAACATCTGTCATCAGTCCTAGGGTGCACTCTAACACATGTGGTTACCTAGCTACTACAGATGCTGTGACATAAATTTCAGCAGAGAAGATGTGAAGTGGCAAGCAGACATGAAGTGACATTTCATGAAGCTTGGGCAAAGTGCCATCAAATGTGCCCCTTCAGTAGTACTTAACCATCACCAGTGAAATTTTAGTTTAGTTTGCTTGCAGGCACCACTGCCAAATGCAGTGGATCCTGTGGGCATACATACCTGTAAAAAGCACTGAAAAGAAAACAAACTCCTTCCCTACCCTCAGCACAATCCCCCTCTTCTCCCCACAGTCCCTATAATCAGTAAATACCCCTTCCCTCAACTCACTTTGCCCCTTCCCCATGGTCCCAGTAAATTGCATGGATATATATCACATTAACTTATATTGAAATGAACTCACAGAGTATCCTATTTTATGGGCAAAGCAAATTGAGCAACTCAAATTGAGCAACTTAATTTGCGGGCCCACAGGAATAGTTACCATGTGGGAATAGCGAGGGTAGCAAATAGAGACTGTGGAGGGACAGAATAGCAAGGGCAAATGACTGGGGATTGTAGGGTCATGTGGGCTAAATCTAGGAATTGTGCATGCTGCTGCTACTGAGCTGTTCACCTGGCATGGTGGATGGGGTCACTGCCTGCAAAACACATGGACCCAGGTTCGGGACTGCCTGTAGGTAAATTTTTTGGTGAGCTGTTGTGGCTGATAAATTGAATTTTTTTACTGCGTCCTCCAGTTCCCCTAACTTTGTTGCCCCAGCCACAGTATCCTAATGCGTATTGTAGCCCCCATCCTGTGTATTCCCCTGTACCCCAGTGTTTGCCCCCAGAGTTGATAATATATAGATGGGGGTGTGGGGGGGAATAGACCCAGCATTAAACATAAGTGTAAATTGTCCCCCTGTTTTAATATGTACTGCTGTCGCTGTATTGGCATTTGCTGTGGTGTTGGTTGCTGTGCTTTGGTTTTGGCAACATGTAGTTGCCGTATTGTAAGTTGCTTAAAAGTATTCACTTTTATGACATAGAATCAACTTTCAGCCTTATTGTGGTGTCTGTTTCCATTTGAATAGCCTGGGATATCCACTGTAAATGCCCCAACTAGACACTTTTAAATTCCACTGAAGCTGTGAGCTACAAGAGGCTGTTTGAGATTTTGTTGAAATTTATAGATACACTGTATACACCCATTCCCCAACTCATGTAGCATGAAAACATCCACTTTCCTTTGCCCCGTGGTCCCAGTAATACAAATAATGCTTACTTCACCCAAACTCATGCAGTATCCAACCTCCTCCTCCCACCCTGAGACACTGATTTAAAAAAAAAAAACCTCAACCCCCAAGACAGTGATCAGGACAGCTCTCCTCACACCATCTCAGCTGGCTGCCACCTGAATGAATGAAAGTGGAAGTATGCTCAAATACTGTGAGTGTTTTATTACTCTCATTCATTCTTTATAGATATCCAGACCAACCAGAGCACTCCTTTCCTCTGTGCATGAACCACTCTACTTCTTTGAAGACTGTCTCTCATGCCGGTGCCCTGGGGACAGGCAAGTACAGAGAAACTTTTTAAAAATGTTAATATTTTATTGATCAATCTTGATCAAAAATATATTAATACTGCAGCTGAGACCACTGTTACAGCTGTAGGAGGGGTCTCACACTCTTAGGGTATCAGAAATTCTCATTATTTGTTTGTGGTTCTCATACCCTAAGAATACATGTGACACCACTAACTGTCAGCTTTTAGCTGATTTTATGTCCTATGTAAAAACAATACCTGTAGCCATCTGATTTAGTAGCCGTCCTTTAAAAACTTGCAACTTGGCATTTATAGCATGGTTTGACAATATTTTTCTTTATTTATCTGGTGAGTAAATCCCAGGCAGACCACTGTGCTAATGTATTAGGACTGCTGCCCTACTTACTATCTTCAGTAGTTTCTAAGCAAGCACACCAAAGAGGGATGAGAGGGATGTTGCAGCACTATGGGTTGGGAAGAAAAGTACTATTCATATTATTGCAACCACTGTGAGGAGAGTGAAAGTCAGCATGTTATGTGACTTGGAAAAAGGGTGGTGGTATAGCCTAGAGGTTAGAATAATGGACTGGGAATGAGTCTTGTATATCCAGCAGACCTGGGTTTAATTAACCAATATATACATGCATACTGCGTGACTATGAACAAGTCACTTAACATCTCCAGTGCTCCCAGATTGCCCTGAAAATAAGCACTTGTGCCTAGTGGGCCTTACCTGGTTACCAAAAGAATGAAGAGAGTAAGAAAGAAAGAAAGAAAAAGAGAGAGAGAAAGAAAGAAGGAAAGAAAGAAAGAAAGAAAGAAAGAAAGAAAGAAAGAAAGAAAGAAAGAAAGAAAGAAAGAAAAATCTTTACTAGGACTATGTGGGGTTAGATGGTAGGAGTTTGGATACCACAGGGATTTGGTTCAGGGGAAGGGGTCATTTTTTATTACGAGGACCATGGTTGGGAAGGTGCAATGAATGTGGATGATGGGGGGAGGTCACTTGCTTTTTCTACATTTCACACAACCAACTCCACTAGCAAAGAAAAGTTGGGTCCTTAAAAAGAGCAAACTCTCCATGGTTTTTCCACTCAGATCTCACCTTTCATGATAGGTGAACTTCATAAAGATTTTACATCATCATAAAGAATACACAAAGCATAGTTCATGCGCTTTTCCCATCCCTGCTACCTACCTCTGCATCCACCTGCTCTCTAATTATCTAGCTGTGGGATTCTGTCTGTTCCTCATGTTACTCTCTGTATCACTGTGTGAGGTCCTTTAAAGCTCAACTGCCTAAAGGACTTTCTAATAATCTTCAGTTCACAGTTGAAAACCCACATCTTTTTTTTAGCCTTTGGCTTATAACACCCCCAGCTTAACCTAAGTGTAATCTTTACCACTGCAATTTAAGACTCCCCCAGGTCATTTGTTAAAGAACTGCTCTACTTGAATTATTATTTTTTGTTTCTCTGCTGCCTTGTATAGCATTTGTGAAAAATTATATAGAAAAGAATCTATATGAAATTATATTTCATTATATATTTGTAGCCTAATGGTTCGAATACATAACACAATATATTCTCTCACAAGAAACAGTAAGATGATATATGTGTGTGTGTGTGTGTATGTGTGTGTGTGTGTGTGTGTGTGTGTGTGTGTGAGAAGAGAGAAAGAAAGAGAGAAAAGAGGGAGAGAGAGAACAGCAGTAAATCTTCTGAAACAGTTGGATATGAGACTGTTTACCCAATGGGCTTGCTTGAAGCATGCAGTACATGAACTTTGAGTCATTAAGAAGACTCTACAGATTTCCATTCCTGAATACATTCTAGTTTGTAGCACAAGTATTTTGGGTGATACTAAAATGGTATGCATATACTGTAGTAAGAGATAGAAAAACATGTTTATTGCTGTTTATGTGAAAGTTGCAAGTCCCAGCACTCTTTACATGGATATGGGGTTGTGAAGAATATTTGTGGTTTGAATAATTTGGAGTCTATATGGTGCATCTGGCAGATATTCTTTCGTGGACTGGTACTACCATGAACACACAGTTCCACTAGTACCACTTTAGAAACTCTTCCATCTATAACTGGTGAAAACACCAACAGATGATGCTGTAATTCAAACCTGATGGGAATAACATTCAGCATATCCATGGCACAGAAACTGACTTCACTGTTCCCATCGGCTTTGCAATCATGCAAACCCTTTAGCAACAAAACTGAAAGCTAGAATAACACTTTTTGAAACAAGTGCATGGCCCTGGCCTTGTGGCATAGTGATATATTAATATATACATGTGAGGAGAATAGCAAAAACAGTTTTGTAGCTAGCTGAGCACTTAATATCTTCTGATCAATATGGTGTATAGTATGTTCTGGAATTGACACATCTTTCATGCTATGCCAAACACCACAGAATAAAATCTCTCAGACATATATTGTTTAGCGTATCTGTTTGAAATAAGTTATAATTATTGGTAGCAGTGCTTATCAACCTGCAAGCTATAACTTTCAAGAACCTCAAAACTGGCTTCATCAATAATTTTGATCTGCATTGTAGTTTTAGTAGCAGAAGCTGTGTGGCAGCCAAAACCTGTGTGACAGCATATCCCTGCGGTCATTTTAGTGTCTATTTTAGTTTACATACAACTGGTGCTTGTGTGGAATGAGGGACACTCATGTGAATCGGAGGGTTGTTAGTTCTCTAATCCACTCTTGAGAACTACAGCTCCTGGGAGGAGGCCAGAGTAGCTCCGTACACCAGGCATAAAAGGAACCCCCACAGTGAGCAGGGCATTTAATCTACATCAGATTTTTGTTGCAGGAGCTGTGTGGTGACCAAAGCTGTGTGACAGCATATCCCTGCAGTCATTTTAGTGTCTGTTTAGTCTACATACAATTGGTGCTTGTGTGGAATGAGGGACACTCCTGTGAATTGGAGGCGTGGGGCTAGTAGTTCTCTAATCCACACTTGAGAACTACAGATCCTGGGAGGAGGCCAGTGTAGCTTCTGGTATGCTGGACATAAAAGGAAGCCCCACATTGAGTGAAGTATTTGATCTACATCAGCGTTTTAGTAGCAGAGAACTGTATGGTGGCCTAAAGGAATGTGACAGCATATCCCTGCAGTCATTTTAGTGTCCTTTTTAGTCTGCATACAACTGATGCTTGTGTGGGATGAGGGACACTCCTGTGAAATGGAGGTGTGGGGCTTGTAGTTCTGTAATCCACTCTCAAGAACTACAGCTCCTGGGAGAAGGCCAGTGTAGCTTCCGGTACCCTGGACATAAAAGAAAGCCCAACAGTGAGCGGGGCATTTGATCTACATCAGAGTTTTAGTTGCAGGAGCTGTCTGGCAACCAAAAGCTGTGTGACAGCAAATCCCTGTGATAATTTTAGTGTATGTTTTAGTCTGCATACAACTGGTGCTTGTGTGGAGGGAGGGATGCTGCCGGGAATTGGAGGTGTGGGGATTTTAATTCTCTAATCCACTCTCGAGAACTACAGCTCATGGGAGGAGGCCAGTGTAGCTTCTGGTACCCTGGACATAAAAGGAAGTCCAACAGTGAGTAGAGCATTTAACCTACATCAGAATTTTAGTTGCATGAGCTGTGTGGTAACAAAACGTTGTGCAGCAGCTTATCCCTGAGATCATTTTAGTGTCTGTTTTAGTCTGCATACAACTGTTGCTTGTGTGGAGGGATGGACAACCCAGAGAATTGTAGGTGTGGGGCTTGTAGTTCTCTAATCCACTGTAGAGAACTACAGCTCCTGGGAGGAGGCCACTGTAGCTTCCAGTATGACCAACATAAAAGGAAGCCCCACAGTGAATGGGGTGAGCTTGTGCAGGGCACACACAGCACCATGCATGGAGACATGTGCTGAGACATGCATGTCAGCATGTGTCTGGCATGTCTGGTGAGGATGAGGGGACGGTGGGCTAAAGCATTAACCAGGTGATCATAACCAGGTTAACTGTTTTATAGTAAGAACATATGTAGTGCACACCATATTCTTACTAGCCCATAAAAGCATTTCAGAAGGGATACAAGTTTGATGTCATAGTTATGGGAAGAGTTCCATTGTTTGTCTAGCTGAATCTTGCAGGATAAAGAATCAGAAGAGAAGCAGAATAAGGTAAAATAACAATAAAGGATGAACAGGGGGATGATTTGGAGGCCTCAGATGACATGTGTTGTACAGTACAGGGGAGAGTTGAAAGGAGGAGGGAAAGGTCTCTGCGGGAGGTACCAATTGAATTAAGGAATTAATTTACTGTACTAGGGAATATTGACCCCTGTGAGCCAGATGAGAATATAAACCATATGGACATAGCACCAAATTGGGAGGCTACTAGCACACAGGGGAACCAGAATCTATTATTCAAAGGAAAATGTCTCTGACACTGTTGGAATACAAATAGAGCACCTCGGCTGCCCCCTTATGGACAAGGAATTAATGGATCAGGTGACAGCAATATAGTAGATACAATACAAGTCCTACCACCCATAGTTACTGAACCTATGGACACAGAAATCAAAAATAATAAACAAGACATATTTGTACTTGGGGATTCTATTCTTAAGTACACAGACTCAGTAATATGCAAAGGAAGAAAGGAACATTGTATGGTAGCATCACTTTCAGGGGCAAAAGTAAGTGATTTCCAGAGTAATAGAGAGGGATACCTACAGGGATCTGTTTCACCAGTTAAAGTGCTACATATTGGGATGAATGATGTTGGGTGTAGGAGACTGGTAGACATTCAAATGGATTTTGAGGTGCTAGGAAGGAAACTGGTAAACAAAGGTTGTAAACTTACGATATCAGAAATATTACTAGTTCCCAGAGCAGGTATTTCAGAGTAAGGGACATTCAAAGCTTAAAATGATGGCTGAAAGATGGTGCCACAGGAAGGATTTTACCTTCCTGCATAACTGGACTATATTTAACAATAGTGATTTGTTCTGTAAGGATGGATTGCACTTGAACAGGAGAGGCTCTAGAATATTATGTGCAAGGATTAGGAAGACAGTTGATGGCGCTTTAAATTAATAGACCAGGGACAAAGTGGAGGGGATGTAAACCCTGATTTTAGGGACAGTGAAGTAATGGTAACCAAAAAAAGATGTAGGCTGGCGGGTCACTTTAATTAATGCAAGGAGTTTACGAAATAAAAAAGATGAGTTTGAATATTTTCTAACTAAAGAGAACATTCAGATTTGTGGGGTAACACGGACTGGTGGACAGGTGAGGATACCTGGAATAGGGATATACTTGGCTATAGACACTACAGCAAGGAATGTTTAGATAGATGTGGCAGGGTGGTGCTCTATATAGCTGAGGAAATCATGGTTGATAAGATTGAGTGGATGAGTGGGGAGCAACTTGAGCATGTTTTGGTAAAAATACTAGAAATCGAAAAAGATTATTTTGGTGTGATGTATTGATCACCATCACAAGAGAATTGCTTAAATAACCTAATGTTACAGTTCCTAGAAAACATTGATCCTGAGGAAAACATTATTTTCATAGGAGACTTTAATTTGCCAAATATTGATTGGGAGATATGGGAGGCAATTCAAAACTAGAGAGAAAATTCCTCCAGGGTATCAATAAATTAGTGTTGGAACAGTAAATGATGTCTCAACAAGAGAATCAAGAATTCTTGATCTCATTTTAAGCAATATGGGATCCAATTTCTAGCTGCTCAGTAGTACCACCGTTTGGAACAAGTGATCATTAGAAGGTCTTATTCTGTATAACAACTGAAGTTCAAGAAGTACAGAGACTCAAAAAAGAAATGTTATGCTAAGCCAAACTACCAGGCTTTGCACAGTGAGATGAGAGAGTGGGATTAGAACATTGAATTTAAAACTTAATCCAAGTTTGAATAATCTAACAACCTTTCCTGTTCTGGATGTATTACTTCAAACCAAGTTAAAAAAGTATATTAAATTCTAAAAAATAAAAACTTAACCGCATGAGGAACTGTGACAAAGATTGGTTACAAAGATGGAAGGACTGGAAGCCAACTTTATCCCTGTGAAGAATAAATATAGAAACCTAGGAAAAGGAAACCATGGATTACCAAAACTATCATTGGAATATAAAAAAAAAAATTTGGCATATATATCAGCCAGAAAAATCTGATAATGAGACAGAGTGGTTAAATGTAAGGCACTAGCCGAGAAGCTAAATTCAATATTAGGAGGTCAAGGCTGATTATAAGATAAAACTTGCCAAAAGAACAAAAGACAATTACAAAGCCTTCCATAGACATGTTAATAACGTGAGTGGTAACAATGGGCAGGTGGGACCATTAGTGGATAGACAATGGAATTTGGTTACAGATGATACAGAAATAGCTAACCTCCTCAATGAATATTTCAACTCCATTTTGGTGACAAAGCAGATCGTGAAATTATTAATTTAAGTAGGGAGGATTAGCTTCTATAAATTGGATATAAATGGCCAAAGAGTCAGGCTCCAGAGGATAAAAGCAAATTAATTAAGGGGCCTGATGGTTTACATCCTAGGGTAATTAATGAACTGGCAAATGTACTGGCAGGACCTGTCACCATGATTTTTCAAGAATCCCCGGACAGAAGGGCAGTGGTATCCTCCTGGAGAGAGAGATGCTGTTAAAATACCTATTTTAAAAAAGGGATCCAGGAAGGACTACAAAAATTACAGACCAGTCAGTTTAACGTCTGTGTTGGGAAAATTATTAAAGGAAGTTATTAAGCATCATATTGAGAACTTTCTTGCCAATCAGGGTTTGGGAACAAAACTCAGCATGGGTTCACAGAAGGGAGAAATACTCAAACCAGCCTGCTGGGTTTTTACAATAAAGTCAGCATGGCGTTGGATGAGGGAAAGGCAGTGGACTTGGTTTTTCTAGATCGAAGATTTTAGATTTGATAAGATCCCTCATGATCAACTTTTGCAGGTCCTATATAGCACAAGTTTAAACAGCACACTAGTTACATGGATTAAATCATGGCTTTCTCAAAGAAAGTAGTGTGTAGGTATAAAAGGGTATATGTCCAGTTGGACAGATGTTACGAGTGGGGTGCAACAGGGATCAGTCCAGGGACCCTGTTTGTTTAAAATATATGTCTCATCCATGCCTATAATAGATGGAACATGGCTAACTAAGTTTGCCGATGATATTAAATTGGGAAGGGTGGTTGAGAATATAGGGGATACAGTCCAAATGCAAGAAGCATTAACCAGGATTGAACAGAGGAATAAACTAACAAGTTTGACTTGAGTATAGAAATGTGCAGTTATGCAGTTAGGGAGAAATAACATGTGCCACAAAATTCATTGCAGACAAGGCTCTCAGGAAACTAAGAGGAGAAGGACCTAGGTATACTGATATCTGATAAATTTGAAACAAAAAAATAATTGCAATGTTGTAGCCAAGAGGGCTAATTCCATCTGGGAAATATAAGGAGAAATATTAGGAGCAGGGATGGGACTGTAGTGCTGCTTATGCATACATCTCTGGTGAGGCCGAGTCTGGAGTATTGTGCACAGTTTTGGTCCCGTTGCAACAAGACTGAGATTAAGACATTAGAGAGGGAACAGCACAGAGCAACTAAAATTATAAATACAATGAACCATCTGCGTTATGAGGAAAGATTAAATGAGCTAGGATTGTACTCTTTGGAGTATCGAAGATAAAGAGGAGACCTATGCCTGGCTTATAAAGCTTTCACTAACAATGATTTATGGGACTGTTTGGATTTAAGGATGAGAGATAATAGGCATAATACAAGAGCTCACATTTTGCAGTTGCAAGGAGAAACTAGTCATACCAAGAAGAGGGCATCATGGTTTAATTAGAGGGTGGTCAGCCTCTGGAACTCATTATCAAGAGAGTTGGTGGGTATTAAGAGTACGGAGATTTTTAAGAGAAGGCTAGATGACTACTGCAATAGGAAAAAAAAACAAGGGTTACTCTTTTTAATGTGTGAGCTGACACGGGCAATGCCTACTTGGCTCGAGTAAACCTATGAAACCTATGACTATCAATAAATTACCAAGGTATTACTGAGCTCTGCAATAACCAGGTAACTGGTTGATATCAGTAAAACTCTATGCTGTCTGTTTAAACTTGTACCATACCTTAAAAAGCCAATACAAATATACAAATATATTTTAACTCATTTTCACTGCTAAGAAATAAAATATGTACTACAAAGCACTATACTAGCTACAATACTCTGATCCCCCACCCCCATGCTCAAGGCAGTGTGGCATTTTCTCTCATTTCTCCTTTGTTCTTCTAAATTGCAGTGTCCATTTTGTTACTGAGGCAGCATTTTGCTTGCTAGCTGCTGAAAACGTTTAACAAGACTGTTTACTAGATGGTAAATAAACTTGCTAGCTTTACTAATAACAGTTTCAGAAAATCTCTGTTACAATGGGGGAAACATGATTTAATGAAAATGGGATCCAGCAGTGTTGATAAACACTGATAACAAGTAAATTATTAAAAATAAATTATGTGCAGATGTTGCATTACTGTATTGGTACACACCCTCAATGTCTGGTGTCTTGTTTAACCCAGCATCACACACTTCAAGTGTGTGAAAAACTTAGAATACACTTCTACATATGTATTATTCTCTAGGTAAAGAACTGCTAGACCACGTTATTTAACTAGACCACCACATGCCCAGTCCACATAAAGTCATTACTCATCCTCTCTCTCTCTCTCTCTCTCTCTCTCACACACAGTCACCCTTGGGCACTTGACATTAGCATTTCCTATCTGCTTTGCTTCTAATGGGAAGGTTTGTTTCCCTTTCTTATCAATTCGATTTTCTTCCATCTGTCCACCAGGATATTATCTTTGTTTTTAAGACTTAGCAATTTGATTTATTATTATCACTAAAACCTTTGGATCTGACCAATGGTTGGACTTTCTGTTCTATGTATTTTCACTTGGGTTTGGTTCTAACCTCAATTTAGCAACCTCTTGTGATCACACCTCTTTTTTGGCTCAAAACTTTATGACTACACCACTTGGTGTTTCCATTAGTAGTGACTGCCTTTAATGGTTAGTTGCCTTTAATGGTAAGTGCCTTTAACAGTTAGTTTTGAAACCATTTACAGTATCTTGTCTGTAAACAAAATGCTATAATACTAGCTACAACAGAGTGCGTTATTTACTATGCTGTTATATACATATGAAGCTTTTTTATGGTCTCACAAAATGTGTTACTGGAATTTTTGGAGATAGCCTTTAATAGCAGATCAAATCTAATTAAATATTTAGATTTATTTACTATTTTTGGAATGCTTTGGGACCTTGTGTAATTAAAAACAGTGCAATATTCAGCTTCATTATTGTGTATACCTGCCATTTTTATAACTGCATTATTCTTTTGTGATTCTTGTATGGCACTTAAAATGGGATGTATAACTTAAAAGTGTTGATTGTTTGATTCCATCCCCAGAGGAAGTTTCAGAATGATAAAGTGCCAGGGATTGTATGATTTGACATACGCTTTTCATAAATACATTTCTGACTCTTGTTAACTAAAGATGGGAAGTAGGCTAAACTTGCTCTGTGAATCAATCCACAAATTTAGCGCAATTCACAAAGTGCAGATTGATCCACAAAGTGCAGAGTTTCACTGTGAATGGCAGAATTCCACCTGTAAAGTGTGGAATTTTGACCAAAAATGGCAGAATTTTGCCCATGAATGGTGGCATTTCATCATTCACATGCAAAATTCCACCATTTGCGGGAGAAATTCTGCACTTTGCAGATGAATTCTGCCATTATGAAACATTGTGATTTCAAGCACCATTTACATGGAAAATTTGTGATTTAAGCAAAACTGAAGTTGCTCTTATCCTTATCCTCTCAATCCAGATTGAGCTGGATTTAAGAGGTTAGCTCTATCCCACCTGGGAACCTGGTCAAGCCCAGCACTGAAGAAGTCATTATTCTAGGTGACCTGAATTTCAACTGGCTCACCCTGGCAGCAACACCTCTGGTATCATTCTGTGACACATATGGGTTCACACAGCAAATTAATGAACCAAAAAGAATTAATGCAAGGAACAGTAATAACAGCACACTACTTGATATCATGCTAGTGAGTAAACCACATCTATTCACACACGCTGGAGTGCTTCTCTGCGATATAAGTGATCACTGCCCCATCGCAGGGGTAAGATCCACCAGCATAACAACAAATCCAACAAAATTCATCATGAGGAGATCCAAGAAAAACATCAATATTGAAGGATATTTGCATGATCTAGCTTACTCTCCACACTGGCAAGAGTTTTATCTTGCACATTCTGTAGAAAAAGCTCAGCAGGTGCTAAATAGCATTATAATAAATGCCCTCAACACCCATGCCCCAATCTCTAGTATCCGAATAAAAAACAAATCCTGTCATTGGTTTTCAGCTGACCTCAAAGCTGCACTGCTGGAGAGAGACAAACTCTGGAATAAGGCAAGAAAAACTAAGAATGCAAATGATTGGATGATTTTTAGGAAAGCCAGGAATAGATGCACCAAGAAAGTTAGGGATGCAAAGGCTGCCTTCTACCTGGCCGAGCTCGACTCCTCCTACCATAATCCTGCTAGATTTTGGGGACCATCAAAGGGTATGGTGGGGCAGGATGCTAATAACCCCTTCCAACTCAACTACACAACAGTTATGGCCCTATCACTGGCAAAATGGAAATCCTGGATGCATTCAATAACCACTTCACAGCGGCTGGCCTTACCTTTGACACCTCTCCAGCTAACCTGCTGAGGGAACAATTAAGCTTCCATTACACTGGTGATCAAAGAGTTGACTCTTCCTTTAGCTTCAAACCTATACTGTTGAAACAAGCTGAGGATCTATTATGGCATCTGGATACCAAAAAAAGTGCAGGAGCAGACTCTCTTGACCCCTTCTTTCTAAAGATTGTGTGCCATGTACTTGCAGTCCCCCTAACACACCTCTTTAACCTTTCCCTAAACTCTGGCTCTATTCCCACACTGTGGAAGACAGCCCAAGTGGTTCCCCTTCTAAAATCAGGGGACCCTATGGATCTTAATAATTACAGGCCCATTTCCATTCTACCAGTGCTATCCAAGATGATGGAGAAATTAGTGAGTAATCAGCTACGGGAATATCTTGACAATGCTGACCTCTTAAATCCAGCTCAATCTGGATTCAGGGCCAAGCATAGCACTATCACTGCATTAGCCAAGGTCACAAATGTCTGGCAAACTGAATTGGATAAAAAGAATAATGTCTGTGCAGTATTCCTGGACCTGAGCAAAGCATTCGATACTGTGGACCATGAGCTGCTACTCTCATCCCTGCACTCCCTTGGCCTAGATTCACCCTCCCTTAAGTGGTTCAGATGCTACCTCACCGGTAGGTCACAGCAGGTAAAAGCTGAAGGTGACCTATCCCCATTAAAACCACTGTCAAGAGGAGTCCCCAAGGTTCTATTCTGTGTCCTATCCTTTTGCCATTTATATAAATAACATTGATTCAACCCTTACCAATTCCTCAGTACACCTCTTTGCTGATGACACTGTGCTGTATGTCAGCAACCCTTCACCTGCAGTTGCTCATGAAATCCTACAAACAGAATTCTCCTTGTTACAACATCAGCTACTCGAGAAAAAGCTTCTGTTAAATGCAAAGAAAACTAAAGCAATGATGTTCACAAATCAAAACTCCACCAGCACATCCTCTTCAATCACTCTCCCCCAGCTATGCACTATTCTTGGAGAAAATCTGGAGTATGTTGAAAACTTCAAATACCTAGGCGTGTGGATTGACAGCAGACTCGACTTCACTCATCATTTAGAAGAACTGTTAAAAAAGCTTCGCCAAAGGCTTGGCCTTCTCTATAGATTAAAACCCTTCCTTAACAGAGACTCAAAGATGAGGGTAGTCCAGGCCATTTTTTTGTCAGTTGTTGACTATGCAGACTTCCTTTAGAGTCACTGCCCCATCTCCTACCTTCACAAGTTGGATACCTTATATCATAGAGCAATAAGGTTCATTACAGATCTGCCATATAATACCCATCATTGCTCTCTTTATGATGCAGTTGGATGGGTTTCCCTTCATATCAGAAGGAGCAGAAATGCAGCACTATGGACTTACAGAGCTTTATCAAAAAAACTTCCAAACTATATCCTGGACTGCTTCACCCATACCATTCCTAGCTCCGATGCCTTAAGAAGCAACATCATCATCCTGCTCAAAGTACCCAAATTCAACACCAGGCTAGGGATGACAGCAATCAGCTATTCTCTAGCTATAGCATGGAACACCCTACAAAAATCCCTAAAACTGTCCATTATCATTCCATTTGCATCCTTTAAACAGCATTGTCAGTCTTCTTCACAGAGAAATGCAGTTGGTACGCTAGAGCTAAATTGTCACCTCACAAATCTCACTTCCAAACCATATATGGCATATTCCTTCCAGACAGGCATCTTATGGCACCCAATATTACCTTCACCATCCTAGTATTCATTATGTTGTATGTCTGCCATGGCCCCCATTAGGATATGTATGTACTGTATATACTGTAAATATTAGCTTAACTTTCCTGTAACCGAGTTTTATCATGTGAATTCACTGTACATCATTGTGTTATAAACATTATTTTCCTGTGTATGTATAACTGTCTTATAAAGTGTATGATGTATCTGTTGTGTATCAACTATTGAACCTTGACCTTATCAGGTCCATCTTGTAAATGAGCCTTGCTCAATGATGTTCGCCAGAATAAATAAAGATTTGATTGATTGATTGATTGATTGCAGAGGGTCAGGAAAACTTTGAGAAACTCCTTGGATGTGAATTTCAGCCACTTAGAGGCAACTTCACCAGCAAATTAAAACTTCGGCACATTTCTGTTGTTAACTAGTAAGCGCTGTTCTGATTGTGTCCATGCGTATCTTAGCCATGGTACAGCAGCTCCCATTGGCTATGAATGCATGGGTTTTATGTTTCATACTGGACTAAGGGACTGTAAGAACGTGCAAGTTGTTGTGCTGGGAGTGGGAGTTATCAGAGTCAGACTAGGTGCATTGGGGAAATCAAACTGGAGGGGCCAGCAGAGTAATAGGACAATTGAGAGGATGCTTGCTTGAACTTTGTCTCTCTTTCATCATGGAGGCTTACTGCTGAGGAATTATTTGTCTATTTATTTAAACATATTTTGCAATGTAAACAAGCGGAGCCCAGAAGATTTCAATCAATCAATCAAACTTTATTTAACCAAGATTTTCACCACTGAGTGAGCACGTTTGCAAGGTGGTCCTGGACAACAATTACAATGGACAACAATACTATGGTATAGATATACCGGTACACAACATATACAACATTTGAATACAATCGATGATACATTTTGTGCATTTTGCAGTATATACAGATTACAGGCACAGAGGATAACATGGGAATACTGCTATAAAACTATGGTAACCTGTAATAATGCAACCAACAGAAGATGTTAAGTATGTGCTCAAGAAACAGGAGTGGAGAGATAAGAAGGAGAGGAATGGGGTGGTTGATGAGAATGGGCAGGGGTAAGCAGGGAGGAGTAAAAGTGCTAGCATGACCTGACAAACAAAATTGGGACTGGGAAAGCAAGGTCTTGAGCAATTATCTACAACATGAGCATCTGTCACAACTGGAGACGATTCGTCTCCAGTTGCAACCTGGGGAAGGGGTTTGAAGATCATAGGGAAAATTTCATTTGCCAACAAGGGTTCTTGAAAGCAACAATAGTACATGAGACAGAGTACAAGAATACATTTGGCCACAAGGGATCTTAAAGAAAAAAAACAGCATTTCATATACTACATACAACACAAATACATGCAAAGTGCAAATAATGAGGAAGGTGCAGTTTGTGTTGTTACAATAAATGTATCAATTATCTACAGGGTATGTTACATATGTTGCATATGATGAGGCAATGTGCCTATAGGCTTGGGTTACAGAAGATATCAAGTCATAGTAGCAGGGGTAGGTTGTATCAGTACCCTGGGGTTCAAATAAGCCAAGGTTAATTGGTGGTCCAGTGGTCCAACTATGCAGTAGCAGGCCTGTGTTTGTTACCTCAGAGGAGGCATGATTAGAGCAACTTGGGCATGAAATCAGGGCGGCATGATGAACTTTGATTAGCTTCTTACTTGAGAGAAAGGGATTGGCTGTGGTGATATTGGCAGGCAGACTGTTCCAAATGGAGGGAATCCTGTAGGTGACTGAGGCTCCCATAGATTTCTCCTTCAGTGTGGGATCTGGAAAGGGGAACTGTCCCCAGACCTAAGGGAGTATGTATGATTAGTTGCTGGAGTAAAAGATTCAAGAGGTATCTTGGGAGTTTACCTGGGCAGTACCTAGCCCCACTAGAGCAGTTTGCAGAGAGTGCCTCTTCAGGGGCAGTAGCCACCTAATATCATTGTATATTGTACAGTGGTGTGTTCTGGAGGATAGGAAAATGCGAATCTGCATAAGTCATTGAATAATGTTGGCAGTATGGACAGGGCAGAGGAGCTGGCACCAGCATAGACAACATCCCGTAGTCCAGCAGGGGGAGATGGAGTACCAAACCACCAGCTTCTTAATGTGGCTGAATGCAGCTCTTCACACTGTATAGGGCCCCAAGCTTTGCATAGCACTTGGCTGTTACTTGGGATATATGGCCAGAAAAATTGAGATGTTGGTCCAAGTGCATGCCTAGGTAATTGTATAGAGGACACTGAGTCAAGGCATTAACCCTTAGTAAGTCTGGGGCAGTGCTCAATCAGCAACTGGATCCAAGAGAATAGATACAGATTTCTTCTGGTTCCTGATTAATCAGTTGTCCTAAAACTATTTTTGAAGGTGAAGAAACTCTTTTGCAAGGGCACTTCATTGGAGGAGACAGTAGGGCCTGATGCATAAGCAACTGTCTTATCAGCATACATGTGTATGTCACAGGAAGAGGGCTATGGATTGGTTGTTTATAAATACTTTGAGCAGCAAAGGGTCAGCACCAATCTTTGAGGGACACCAAATGAGATCAGTAAAAGAGGAGATGTGATTCTGGCTAGCATGACTGATTGGAATCAGTTGGTTAGGTAGGAATGTAACCAAGCTAGAGAAGTGGGAAGATGCCTGAGACTGCAGGTTTTTTTCAGGAGTTGATAATGGTCTATGGCGTTAAAGGCCTTGGCTAGGTCAATGAAGATGGCACAAGTGGCCAAGCTTTTTTCCATGCTGGAGTGGATGTGATCAGTGACACAGGGGAGGGAGGTAGTGTGGAGTGGTTGGGATAGAAGCTAGACTGATATGTGGTTAAAAACCTGGGCTGGAGTAGAAGTTGTAGAGCTACCTACTCACCATCCTCTTGAATACTTTGGAAAAGATGGACTGGAGGGATGTGGGGTTAAAGTTGGAAGGAGCATCCACATGGTCACCTTTTTGGACAGAGATGACTATGGAATGCTTCCAGTTACTGGAGAAGGAGCCGTCTGTGAGGGACTGGTTAAAAATGTGGGCAATAGGCCATCCCAGTGGTGCTGAGGGCTGAGGCGCTGGATGCCTTACCTCACACCATACTGGTGATCCATGTTCGGGAACTAGCATGGGTTGCCAGGGTCAGCAGGGAGGAGAAGGATCCGAGCATCTGAGGGTCTGCTGTCCTTCTCCAGGGAGTGGGGGGTTGCCAGTATTCAGTGTGGGACTGCTCCTTGTGGTGGCAGGGGGCAGTGCACTGATGCTGCAGATAAGGGGTGGAGAGGGGGCAGATGCCTGAAGGAATGCATGCAGACATGTGTGTGCTTCCTCCACAGGCATCTGCCACACCTCCTCTCCACAAGAGGAGAAAAAATCAGGAAAAAGAGTGGCCCTGGTTGTGCAGCTTGATGGCCGTTCATCAGAACATGCCACCTCAGAGGCATCATCGCACATACTGGATCTGTTCCTGGCGGGGAAGATGAGGGATCCATGCCACTCCACAATGTGGAGTAAGCCGTGGGGTTAAGCGTCAATGGTTTGTAATGTGAAGGTGCAGGGATGGATGGCAGCTGGAGGACAAGGTTGCCTAGTAGATTAAGCCAACCAGGGGCCAAGGAGAAGAAACAACACCAACTAAAAAGAAAAAAGTGTGGGCAATGGGACCTGCTATGGCAGTGGCAACGATGCTCAGCAAGTTGGGGGAAATGCCATCATCCCCACAGCTGGAGGAATTGTTAAGCACAGAGAGCTCTTTGTACACCTCATCAAATGGGATTGCCTGGAGATGGAAATTGCCAGTTGTGTGGGGCTGGTGATTGTAGATGGAGCAAGGTTGGGGAATTAGAGCCTTTGGATCATCAGAAAAGTACTGGTTTAAATCTTCAGCTGTCAGCATGGATTTAGAAGTGGCCTGGTCCCTCTCTGACAATGAGTGGGGATTAAGGAAGCTGTGGAGTGATTTCAAAAATGTAGATGTATCTGAACCTTCACACACAAGCTTGCTTTGGAAATAGATGGCTTTGGCTTTCCTTGGGAGCATAGTACACACTACAGAGAGAAGTGAAGGTATGCCTGTTCAATGGGAGGCCTGAGAACTTATGCCCATCCCAGGTTGCATCTCTGCACTGGAAACATTCAATTATTTAGGGAGTGAACTTGGAGAGGGGTTAGTTGGTTGTATCAGTTTATTTTTTTCAATATTTTGGACAAGGACCAGGAATATGGAATTTTTTGGATTTGAACCGGATGGACCAGACAGTCCATCACCACCCACTACCACCTCTGCGACAGAGTTCCCTTCCTTCTGCCGCAGCCTAAGATCTATGAGACAGCCAGGGACCTCAGTTTTCAACAGCAGATTACAGAGGTAAGGTAAGGGAGGGGGAGACACTGCACTTCATTCGGATGCAGAATCAGATTTCAATTCTCATTCTGATTCTGCAGCCACAAAGAGTGAAGATTCATTTTTGGTCGTGAATACTGAATTTCTGAATTCTGAATAATGCCTTGAAAAGGATGTATCGTATTCCATCAGACAAACTCCAAGCAATCCTACTACAAACTATTAATTTGCTCAGAATAAGAAAATCCAGCAAAATTATCAGTCACAATTTTTTATGCTGAGTAATGAAGGAAACACCCTTTTGCACGTACAATTGCTATACTCCCACCTTAGATCTACACTGTGGAATGGAGACCCCACCAGTGCAGATACCAATAATAAATGTAAAGCTGACAGTTGTAACAATGTACTAACATGTTTTCCCACAGACAAATGGCACAGAACCACCACAAGCATGCATGCATATGGTGCACTGCTCTGCACATGTATCTGTTCGTGGTTTGTTGTGCATACACATACCCCTACCCCTCTGACCCATAGCTTAGGACATCTTGTGTACCCATCAATCATTTCTGCCATTCTGCCCATCACCAGTTTCCCTTGTAGTGCAGATAGCCCACAACCCAACCCCAGTAAAACCACATCCCTGGTTGTTCAGTGGTACCCCAGTCCATTCCTCCTTCCCACATGCATGGTCGTTTGTTAAAGGATTGATATTTACAATAATCAGGTTGCATGCCATTGTTGAATATAACACTGGTGCAGGCATTTGTTGCATAATTCCTCATGTACTGCAGTGAGCTCTTCAAATGCCTTCCCTGTGGCCAGATCTTACACCCACAGCTAGTGCACAATGTAGCAGTTAGTCCCATGATTATGAAGAGAACAGAACACATCAATATGGCATTCTACATCTTATTTCTGTTATCAGGAGAAAAAAAGAACAGTTTATAATAACAGTAGGGCAGGCTCCCAAGACAAATGCTTACTGTACCTCAGTTATAAATAACTGACAGGTTCCTGAGATAAACACATACTATTGTACACAGTTATAAACAATATGCAGAACAGTCAGTCAGGATCAAGCACAATATCACAGTTTTGCTGGAATTTCTTGCAGAATATTGCAGAAACTCAGTGCTATCTAATATAATTACTGCAAGTTTCACAGAATAAACTGAGAACTGTCACACAGAGTGCTTGATCCTGGTGGTCGTTATTGTAGCACCACTAAAATAAGCCTTTTTGGCTGTAAACAACTCTTGTTTTACATGTAGTTCATTCCCAAATTCTCTTCTCTCTTTGACTCAAAGCCATAACCTGCATCAACTTGTTACTGAGCCCACTAGATCCACTTCCAGACTAGTTACAGCACTCTGATCAATTGGATTTTACAAATCAGACTGATCATATTTCTGCAGCTGGCACCTCACTGATACTACCATAACTGTCTATTCCCCATTTCTGTCTCTGGAGTTCCTCATCTGTTCCCCCTTCCCCCATGTTACATCACCTTCAGAAACTTTGCCAGTCTTGACCAGGGAAAGTTTCTTCTTGAAGTCTTTCTAATTGATTGGACAAGCCTACACCTGGCCCAGGATGCTCAAACTGCTTCATTACAGAATGTATGGCTCTTCAGCATAGGCATACGCCTTTGATCACACGTCATGTTCGGGGTAAACAATCTAGATATCTGTATAAGGAACTGCTTGACTCACTCCGACAGAGGGACAAAAGTTGGAGGCGTTTCAAGTCCTCAGGGCTTCCAGCTGATTACGATCTCTACAGGGCTCAATGTAACACATGTAAAAAGAAAATTAGAAATGGCAAAAGCTTATATTATAAAGGTCTATTGACAGACTCTGCAGTAGACCCTGGGAAGTTCTGGTCGCATGTAAAAGCCTTCCTTGGTGCTAAACACTCCAATACAGCCAATGGTATGGTCCTGAATGGCATACACTGTAATGATCCCTCTGCCACTGCAAACTCTTTAATCGGCATTTCTCGGACCTATCCTACTACACTTCCTCTTTCTCTTCCTCACTACCTACCAATCTTTGCTCCTGTCCCATCTCTGAGGCAATTAACCCTCCCTTTCGTTTCAAAGCTGTAAGTAGGCTTGAGATACTAAAACTGCTAAATAACTTCTCTGACAGTACCAGTAGTGGCTCAGATGGTCTGGAACCGAGGCTCCTAAAAATTGTCGCTCCTTTTATAGCCTCCCCTCTGACTAGAATTTTCACTATGTCTCTGCAGCAGTCAGGTTCCTGAAATCTGGAAAATCATCCATGTCACCCCAGTTGATAAGAAAGGTGAACCAAACAGATTTCTTACTACCGGCCTATAGCCATCCTTTCTATCCTAAGTAAAATCTCTGGGGATCATACTTCTGCTTAGGGCAACTTCATGCTTCTTAGTTTATTGGTACTTTGTTTTTTATATACTCTTTATTAACTTCCATTCTTTCAGTTTATCTTTCTTGTGTA
Organism: Neoceratodus forsteri; assembly: GCA_016271365.2. Lineage (NCBI taxonomy): Eukaryota > Metazoa > Chordata > Ceratodontiformes > Ceratodontidae > Neoceratodus > Neoceratodus forsteri. Next base: position 1,264,154,379 of record CM057455.1, read on the forward strand.
AACAGTGATGCTCTTGTGTTAATCCTGCATGTACTTATCCTACTGATGATTTATGACCTGGCTGTACATTTTGTTAATGTTACTTAATATTTATAATTTATCTGTGACTTGCTTTTGATTAAAGAGCTAGTCTCTAGAAAAATAAAGTTTTGAAAACTATTATTTTTGTGAAAATAATCTTTAATTTTAGTGATCTCTATTTTTTTCCTGTTATAGATCTAGCAAATATTTGTTGTATTTTTTTTTCCCTTTGGCTTGTATTTTTGTCTCTCTCTCTCTCTGTGTTTCTCTCTCTCTCTCTCTCTGTCTCTCTCTCTCTCTCCCCTGACAGTCACCACGCCACCCACACTCCAGAGGAGGAGAGCAGTCCCTTGCATACTCAGTCATCCTCCACTGGCTGATGTTTCTATGAACCAGACTCTGGGCACAAACCCAGGTTGCTGGCATTATGAGCAGTAGCTCTACACAAGTGTCAATGGACTGGAAGAGCTATTTAAGGCACAATAATACAGTATTCACATGACTGCACTGTTCCTTACCTACCTCACAACTGTGGTTTGTAACATCACAATCTGTTGTTATGGTGAGAACTATGATGTCATAAACAAGAGCTCTATAGGTTTAATTGGCCAAAAGTCTGCCCAGCTGCATACATGCAGCCTCACAGCGAAATCAGGACATGTGCATCCCAATCCTGCACAGCAAAACACTCCAGACTGTGGTTGCTAAAAAATAAAGCAGGCTGAAGATAGTGTCTATGAACACTGGGAGCCTGCTGGCAAAATGGGCACAGTTTCAAGCATGGACCCACCTGCACTCCCAGGACATCATCTGTCTCAGTGAAACTTGGCTTACACGAAAAACCAAGGACAATGCAGTTTCATTACAAAGATATGCAGTGTACAGGCAAGATGGGTGTGGAAAAAGGGAGGAGGATGTCTCATATACATAAGGGAAACTATCCAGGGGTGGTTGATCCCTTTATCTGGGAGCTATGGCAACTATGAATTGCTGGCTGTAAAACATATACTCAGCATGTAACACAGTTCCCTCACTAAAGCCTCTGTATCCTCACCTCCTAGAAGGGCTAAAGGGGGACTTGAAAAAGTTATTGAGGTCATCGACCAATTTAAATCATACAGTGAAGTCATCATAACAGGTGACTTTAAACTTAATTGGCTCAGTAAAGAGACACGACCCACAGAAGGACCTGGTTACTAGTCTGTACCTCTCTCAACTGGTAACTGAAGCCATTAGACATACACAGAAACATAGAATTTGATGGCAGGTAAGGACCACTTGGCCCACCTAGTCTGCCCATTTCCCTACCTGATGGATAAGCTGCAGATTCTAGTTAATCAACAGCTTACTTCCTCCTACCCCCCCCGCAGAATTGCCTTATGCCTGTCCCGTGCATTCTTGAATTCTCCCACTGTTTCTGACTCCACAACCTCCTCAGGAAGGCTGTTCCATGCATCCACAACCCTCTCTGTGAAAAAATACTTTCCAACATTACCTCTGAGCTGTCCCCCCCTCTATCTTCAAATTATGCTCCCTTGTTCTTGCACGTTGCTTCTTCTGAAAGATATTACCCTCTTGTACTCAGTTAATTCCCTTGAGATACTTGAAAGTTTCTATCATGTCCCTCTCTCCCTTCTTTCCTCAAGGGTATACATATTAAGCTGCTTTAGTCTCTCTGCATATGTCTTCTGGTGCAGACCCTGCACCATTTTGGTTGCCCTCCTCTAAACAGCCTCCACTCTGTCTGTGTCTTTGTGGAGATAGGGTCTCCAGAATTGCACGCAGTACTTCAGATGGAGTCTCACTAACTGCCTGTACAGAGGGATAACAACTTCCTGTTTTCTACTGTTGATGCCTTCCCCTATACATCCCAGTATCCCCCCAGCCCTCCTTACTGCCTTCTCACATTGCTTGCCCACCTTTAGGTCATCTGATATAATTACTCCCAGGCCTCTTTTGATTTTGTTTTGTTATTAACTCACCCCCGGCATTGTGTACTCTTCCCTGGGTTTTGTTTTCAGATGCATTACCTTGCACTTCTTTGCATTGAATCTGTGCAGCCATATTTGACCATTCCTCCAACCTTGCCAAGTCCCTTTTCATCATTTCCACTCCATCTTGTGTATCAACCCTGTTGCTGATCTTTGTGCCATCTGCAAAGAGCACACTTTCCTTTCAAGGTGCTATCAATGCCAACTATAAAGACATTAAAGGGATGGATCCCAGTACTGAACCCTGTGGTACCCACTAGTTACTCTCCTTTCTTCATGTGCACTCCATTTACTATTACCCTTTGTGTCCTGTTGTTCAGCCAGTTTTTATCCAGGCTACTACCTTGTGACCTACTCAGGTTGGCTAACTTGTATATTAATCTTTGTGTGAGTCTGTGTCAAATGCCTTGCTAAAGTCTAGGTAGGCCATATCCACAGCCCCTCCCTGGTTTACTACTTTGGTCACCCAGTCAAAGAAATCTATTAGGGTTGTCTGACATGACCTTCCTGCTGTGAAACCATTCTGCCTTGGGTCCTGTGCCCTACTGGCCTCTAGGTACTCAACAATTCTTTCCTTCAGAAGTGATTCCATCATTTTCCCTAACACTGAAGTCAAATTAACTGGTCTGTAGTTTCCTGCCTCTGCCATGCTCCCACTTTTGTGAAGTGGAATCACATTTGCCCTCCTCCAGTCCTCAGGTACCACCCCATCCTCCCATAATTTGCTAAACAGAGTTGTCTGTGGCGTTACTATTTCTACAATTAGTACTTTCAGAATTCTTGGGTGAATCCCATCAGTCCCCCATCCCTTTGTTCACCCTCAGTTTCAAGAGTTCTTTCAAAATCCTTTCTTCTGTGAATGGACTGGTAACGACCCCCCTATTCAGAGTTTCTCTCCTGTTTGGTTTAGGTACCTCCCCCTCCTCTTCCGTTGTGAATACTGAGCAGAAATATCCCTGCTTTTTCACTGTTTACTATTTAGTAAGTCTCTGTATCCCTCCCTTGATCTTTCTTTGCTCCCTAATGTACCTATAAAAGGTTTTATCCCCCTTCTTAACAGAGTTGGCTATCTTTTCCTCAGTTTGTGCCTTTGCTATTCTGACTGCCTTCCATGCCTCCTTCTGCTTTAACTGATAAAGTTCTCTGTCCTGCTTCTTCTGTGTTTCATTACATTTCCTGAATGCTAGTCTTTTCTCCTTAACCATCCTTGCCACCTCTTTTGAGAACCATAGTGTTTTTTTCCATAGTTTTGTTTTGTTGCTTTGCTTCACACAAAGGCTTGTTGCCTCTGCGATGGCTGTTTTGATTATTCCCCATTGTTCCTCCACCCCTCCTTCTTGCCTGTTTGTTAGTGCTTTTCTGAGGCACTCTCTCATTTTCCCAAAGTCAGACTTCCTAAGCTCCAATACTGTTGTTTTTTTTATGGCTTGACTCTGTGGCTGTGTTTATTGTGAACCACATTGTTTGGTGGTCACTTGTTCCCAGATGGCTACCCACTTCTAAATCTGAGATCCTTTCTCCTTCCCCATTTGAGAGTACCAGGTCTAAGATTGCTCCCTCCTGAGTGGGTTCCAACACTAGCTGTCTGAGGCATGCCCCCTGTAGGGCATCAAGAATGACCCTGCTCTTGGATGTGGCTACAGCAAAGGTACTCCAGTTAACATCTGACATATTCAGGTCCCCCATCAACAATATCTCCCCTTTTTCTGCCATTTTAAGGATGCCTTCTATCATTTCCTTGTCCATTTCCTCCCCTGAGATTGGGGTCTGTACACAACCCCCATGCGGATTGTGGTGCCATTTAGTGTCTCCAGGGTGACCCATAGTGACTCATCAACTTCCTGTTGACTCTTTAGTTCTGTTCCTTTAATCCCTTCCCTTATGTAGAAGCTCCTCCTCCTCCTCTTTCACCATAGAAACATAACACAGACTTGAAGGCAGATAATGACCACTTGGCCCACCTAGTCTGCCCATTTCCCTATCTAGAGGAAAAGCTGCAAATCCTATTTAACCAACAGCCTATTTCTTTCTACCCCCACAAAAATTGCTGTATGTCTGCCCCATGCATTCTTGAATTCTCCCATAGTTTTAGACCCCACAACCTCCTCTTGAAAGGCTGTTCCATGCGCCCACCACCCTTTCTGTGAAAAAATACTTCCTCACATTGCCTCTGAGCTATCTCCCTCATCTTCAAATTGTGTCCCCTTGTTCTTGCATATCTCTTTTTCTGAAAGATGCTACCCTCTTGGACTTTGTTGATTCCACTACTTAAACATTTCTATCATGTCCCCCCTCTCCCTCCTTTCCTCAAGGGTATACATATTAAGCTCCTTTAGTCTCTCCTCATATGGCTTCTCTTGCAGTCCCTGTACCATTTTAGTTGCCGTCCTCTGAACTACCTCCATTCTGTCTATGTCCTTGCGGAGATGGGCTCTCCAGAACTGGATGCAGTACTCCAGATGGGGTCTCACCAACTGTCTGTACAGGGGGATAACAACTTCCTGTTTTCTGCTGGTGATGCCTCTCCCTATACATTCTAGTATCCCCCAGGCCTCCCTACCACCTTCTCACTGCTTGCCAATCTTAAGGTCATCTGATATGATTACCCCAGGTCCCTTTCCATTTTTGTTGTTGTTAATACCTACCCCATTGTGTAATCTTCCCTGGGTTTTTGTTTCCAGGTACATTATTTTGTACTTCTATGCATTGAATCCAAGCTGCCATATTTCTGACCATTCCTCCTACTTTGCCAAGTCACTTCTCATCCTTTCCATGCCTCCTTGTGTATCAACCCTGTTGCAGATCTTCGTGTCATCTGCAAAGAGGCATTCTTTTCCTTCCAGTCTCTCTGCAATGTCACTTATAAAGACATTAAAAAGGACTGGACCCAGTACTGAACCCTGCGGTACCCCACTAGTAACTCCTCTTTCTTCAGAGTGCACTCGGTTTACAATTACCTTCTACGTTCTGTTGTCCAGCCAATGTTTTACCCAGACTACCACCCTGGGACCCACTCCCAGGCTGGTTAATTTGACTATTAATGTTTTATGTGGGACTGTGCCAAATGCCTTTCTAAAGTCTAGGTAGGCCATGTCCACAGCCCCACCCTGGTCCACTACTTTGGTCACCCAGACAAAGATATCAATTAGATTCATCTGACTTGACCTTCCCACTGTGAAACCATGCTGCCTTGGGTCCTGTACCCTACTGGCCTCTAGGTTCTCAACAATTCTTTCCTTCAGAAGTGATTCCATCACTTTCCCTACCACAGAGGTCAAACTGACAGGTCTGTAGCTTCCTGCCTCTGTCTTGGTCCCTCTTTTGTGAAGTGGAATCACATCCACCTTCCTTCAGTCCTTAGGTACCACACTATCCTCCCATGATTTGTTAAAAAGATTATTCAGTGGTGTCACTAGTTCTCTGCTCAATTATTTTAGAATTCTGGGGTGAATTCCATCTGGCACCATTGCTTTGTCCTCCTTTAGTTTTAGGAGTTCTTTCAGAACCCTTTCTTCTGTGAAAGGACTGAGATTGACCTTGGGGTGTAGTCAGGCATTTGAGATTTGTACACCAACCTGCCAGTGCCACACTGCTACCCTTCCCCCACTGTTGTTCATGCCTGTCCCCCTATGACTTGAGTCCAAGGTTCCTGGCTTCAATCAGATGGTTCCCACGCTAGACCAGCTGTCTGCACTGCTTGTGTGGTGCTCAGCTCCTGCTGCCCCACTGGTAAATGCCACTGACTGCACCAGGAGTCCAAGACCATGGCAGAAATTTCTTCTCTCATTGTAGTAGATACACAACATGGTGACTTTTGCATGTTATATGTTGTTTGACCCAAAACTTGCAATTTGTGTATGAATCTTCAAAGAAAGACTTTTTACTGGTGTTACCACATTGAAAACAATGCCCACATGGTACATTTCCAGGTGCTAATGGACCCAATAAAAGTTGATTTTCTATTTGTGGTATTTTAAAGTGTTGTGTATGCACTAACCTATCCTTAAGAGTTCGATTTTTTCTTGTAGAAAACAGAGGTTTCTACATGAACCTTCTATCCTGATTCTCCCCTAACTGTAACAATTACCAGTTTCTATTAATAATAGACTTGATTTTATGATTTAGGTGTTGAAAAGACTATCCTTTGTTCTGTGGAGGTACCTTGTTTAGGTTTATTTTAAAAATGTTGACGGGGGTAGCTGTCACCTCTTATTCAACCTTTCTTACAAGGCTATTTTTATGTTGCTTGCATGCATGTGCAAGAAACATAGTGCCATCATCCGAGTTTTCGGAGGTGTGTCAGCCTGTCTTCCAATGCAGTCAGTGTGTTTGCAGGCGTGGCCCCAGTTCCCCAATCACTGCTGCAGCTGTCTATGACAAGCTGAAAATTCAGTAGCATACAGTTCGAAGGAGAGTTCCACTTCAGTGAGCAGAGCTCTCCCCTCCATCTTTACCTGCAGCGCCAAACGCATATTCGCGTGCTGATGTAACTCCCTCGCACACACTGTATGTAGCCGACGGGGTGCCCAATCCCCCATCAGCTCCACCCCCCCAACAGCTTTCCAGGTGCTATGCTGGAAGCCCACCCCAACATGGCAAAAACTGTTATAGCCTGATGGGGTGCCCAATCTCCCATCGGCTTCAAGGCTGCACGCCCCCCCCAAAAGCTTTCCCGGTGCCACGCTGGGAGCCCACTCCAGCGTGGCAAATCTTGTTTTGGCCGACAGGGGTGCCCAATCCCCCATCAGCTCCATGTCCCCCTGAACAGCTTTTCCTGCTTCCACGCTGGGAGCCCACCCCAGCATGGCAAATGTTCCATGTCGTCTTCGTAAAAAAAAAAAACCTGTGTATAAAAAGACGGTCCCTCGTAGTCTCCCTGCCCCCTCCCACAACCTGCACCCACCCACTGTGCACCCTGCCTCCTCACAGCCCCACCCTCACCCCATACTTACCTCCGGAGCTCTGCGCAATGATCATCGGTGGACCGGGAACATGTCTGCACTCTTCAAAGCTGACCGCGAACTGAGGAAATGCCGGTAAGCTATATAATGGGATAGATAGGGTTTTTTCAACTTTGTTGCATATCTCAGGAATTTTTGGGAATTTTGGCCCCAAATTTTCAACATGGGGTTTTTGGGACCCCTCCTCATGAATTCTTGCACTGTCATGGCGTTAATCGGGCCGAAGGGTGATTTAGCGGTCACTGTCTGAAATCACCTTTTGGGACCAATTAATGAAATGACACTGCCAGTGTTCATAAGGTGGGCTCTCAAAAGCTTCCATGTTGAAAATTTCCAGAAAAAAAATTCTAAAAGTGACTGTTTACGAGCGCATGCTATGCAGTTCCTACACACGCCATAAGTTTGCGAATTTTCAATATTTTCACTCCAGATTTTCAACATTGCCATTTTACCACACCTCCTTATGAGCAGTACAGCTGTCATTTTTCACATCCTGCCCAAAATGTGTTTCTGCCCATGTAGCGCACAATGGCGCAGTCGCTGTGAGAACTCAATGTATGGGACACATTAAGAAAATCACAGTGACACTGTTCTTGAGCAGAGGTCTTAAAATGGCTGTGTTGAAAATTTGGTGAAAAAATTCCTAAAAATTACTGTTTTATGAGCGTGCGTTGTGCAGTTCCTACGCACGCTTATAAGTTTGCGAATTTTCAATATTTGCACTCGAATGACTTCCAAATACCTAAACAGCACATAGAAGCAAGCAACATTCGGCATTGACAAATGCTTGTTTAGTATTCATAATAGATATTGGATCTGTGTCATGCTTATTTTTATAGTTCATAATACATACATTTTTAAAGTTATTGTATATTTTTAGCAATCAGTACTTTGTCATGTCATTATTTATCTGTCCCCCCACACACATACAACCTTTCATCATTTTATCCTCCCTGCTCCCTATCTCTACCTCTTTCCTCCCTTGCTTCCTCCCTTTTCCCACCCCCCCAGTTCCTTTCTGTGGTCTCTTCCCGTTCAGTTTATCTTGCATGCCTTTTAGATGTTTACACATAATAGTTACCTGTGTTATACATATATGATACTTTTGATCCTTTGTGTTTAATGCATGGTTTTATGTTTGCCATGGGTGACACTGTTGTAATATGTTAATGTATTACAAACTTTGTTCTATATTGTTCACTGACACTTTAAAGAAGTGTTTTTTAGACCTTAGCCACCTGTATGAAATTAGCCTTGACAAAGCACTGGGAGAATGTGAAATCATTTGACTGTGCTAGGGCAGGGTGCACCCAACTTCCTACTGCTCTTGTCTTGTTGGAAGGCTGTAGTCTGTAGTTCTATGGAGGGGGGGATAGCTCCTCCCCATCCTCTATTCAAACTTCCTGCTCACACCCCTTCTGCTTAGAGCGAGTCACTCTCACAGGCGTGCTGCTGCTGGTCCGTGGCTGCTCTCTTTTCTTCTGACTTCTGTGTTGCCTGTGCCCCCTTTCTCACTTTGCTCACCCCCCTACCTTGTTTCTGTCCTGTCCCTGCTCTCATCTTCCCTCACCCTTGCTGCTCCCGCTGTCCCTCTCTGTTTCTGTCTTTTCCACACCTTGTCTTCTTCTTCCTTGGGGTTTTCCTGCAAGCTGCTTTCTCCATGCCATGCTGCACTCCTTACACAACAGTCACTCAATCAGCTGCCGCTGTTCTCTTCTTCTTCTCCCAGCTGCCACTGTTCCCTGCTTGGCTATGCACCATTACTCCTTCCTGCCGCTGCTCTGTCTGTATCCTACCTTTGATCAGCTGCCACTACATGCCACCGCACAATTCACCACTACTGGGAGGCTGCTCACACCCTGAAGTCTGCTGGTTTTATTTTTCTAGGAGCCTACAGGAATGTTTTGCACTACAAGCTGGTTTATGGCTGCCTCCATCTCCAACCCAGACCTGCATCTGCTGTGCTCCATGCTCCTAGTTTCCTGGAAGTCCTCCATCACCAGGCCTGCATTTCTGTGAACCGTCCTCATTCTGCCCTGCTCCACATTCCAACAACTTACAGATAACAACAACGATGACTTCAGCACAACAAAGCACAATGAAACGCATGTCAGAGCTTCATCCATTGACTCTCAGCCTGTTGTACTGATTTACACTGCAGGTTATGCTAGACTCACAGCCTTTCACTAACAGTCACATTCTGTTAGATGAACATCCTGCCACACTACAGCTGAACCGCTAGATGGCACCATCACTCCACTGATTGAAAAGCCTCCCATAATTCATTCAAGGGAGAGACTGGTATCCAGGAGTCAGGAGAACTAGGGTACACTGGATAGTAACATTGGGATGCCTGAAGCTGGAACTTTTCTTCACTTTCATCTCCATTGGATACTATGGACTTGGATTAAACAACTACTTATGCAACATCTCCATGTCGGAGTCCTTTTTCCAGTACCTCATTCTCCAGGATTCTTCTGCTCACCATCGAATCGGGATATTCCTGTTCTAGCACATTCTGGACTGTACTCAGAGAACCTACTAAGAAATCAGCCAACTAGGATTACTCTCCTTTAGTATGCCCAGAGAATGGGCAGGTCAGTAGCCATGGGTCCTTGGAAGTTTCCCCAAAAGGGGGATTTCCTCTCCTGCGTGCTACTGGCCACACTATCCAGAGCTGAGGTAATCACACAGTAATTAATATCTTTTGGGCCTTCTAGCCTACACATACCTAGCATCTTGCAAAAAGGTGGGATATAGAGAAAGACCAGAGATTAAGACTCAATCATCAACCATGTCTTGCGCAGTTTAAATGTATCTAAGCAACAACCATGTCATCTATTTCCTACGTGCTACAAACACTAACCTATGTGCTTATCCAGTTCAAACGTACCTAAGCACCAACCATATCTCATTCAGCTCTTACGTATCACAAAGTACTGTGCTATGTACCACACCTTGAATTGGAAGGCTGTAGCCTGTAGTTCTATGGGGGAAATAGCTCCTCCTACATCCTCTATTTAAACTTCCTGCTCTCACCCCCTCTGATTAGAGGGAGTCGCTCTCGCTTTCCATCCTCCCCTGCCTCATCCTCTTCTCCGGCACTCGTATCTCACCTTGTGCTGGGTCTTCTAACCTACACAAACCTAGCATTCTGCAAAAGGTGGGATATAGAGAAAGGCCAACAATTAAGACTATCATCAACCAAGTCTTGTGCAGTTTAAATGTATCTGAACACCAACCATGTCATTCAGTTCCTAAGTGCTACAAACACTGACGTTCGTACTTATCCAGTTCAAACATACCAAAGCACCAACAATATCTCATTCAGCTCTTACGTATCACAAAGCACTGAGCTATAAACCACACATAGAATATCTAATAAAGTTTAAGTTAGCCATAACACAGCACTTATGTGATTCTTTTGATGAGGAGACTGAGGAGTCACGTTACTGAGAGGCTTTTCATTTATTGCAGCATAGTAGATTACCACTATATCAGGCTGATTTTGCCAAGTTCCAAGCTTTATCCAGAAATCCCCAAATCCCTTGCTGCTGACATCAAAGGAGGACTGCAACACTGGGGAGTCAATAACCTGCAATGCATAGAATTCATAATCTCAGATCAGATGTTTGCTTTGTCTACTTTTCTCCCATTGCCTATATAGTCTTCTGTGAGTATACTTAGCCCCAGAAGGAATGCAGAACCAGCAAACAAAAGCATTACATGCAATATAAGGTTAGCTATTTTCTGTTTGCAAAAATGTAATTGATTGCTGCTTTTTTTCAATCCTAGGTGGGCAGTGGGTTTGGCAGAGTAATTACAGTGCCATCACCTTTCATACGTGTATTATAAGGTTTAAATTCTTGCTGGGCTGTTTAATAGGGTTGTCACAGAGTTCCATTAACTTTGTTTATCTCTCCCTGGTGTAATATAAAGTTTAACTTATAAGTGTGCTTTGTGTTTGATATGGTGGTTTCACAACTGCTAATCTTCTATGTGAAATACAAAGGTTACCACACACTAAACTTAATTTGTAGTGCAGGAAATAGTGGAGCCAGTCACCGTGCTGTTATTATATTGTTATATAAGGCCACCTTAACTTATACCCCTTATGAGGTGTGAGTATGTGTTACTTTTAATTTTTGCTGCTAAGTTAAAGTGTGATATATTTTAGAAACCTCACTCTAACCTTCTGTAGGGCAGGTATAGTTGGGATAGGTGTGACTTTTAGTCTCACTGTCCAGTCCCTACTGTGCAACTTATTTTCTACTTCTCATCCCCTCACTATTCTCTCCCTCCCTATCTCCCTCTTCCACATATACTCCTCTTCCTTCCCACATTCTCCCTTTTACCCACCCAAGCATCTACTTCCTCCCTTCTCTGTCAAGAAACCCTGTATCACATCTACAGTACCTCTACTTCCTTCCTGCTCTCTACTACTCCAGGTCATACTTCTGCTGATGAAAGTTCCACTCCCTCCTTCTCCTCTTCACCCTGCCGATCCTTTTGAACAGGGGTCTCAGTGCAGTATCATACATATATATATATATATATATATACACACACTACCTGTCAAAAGTTTTAGAACACCCCCATTTTTCCAGTTTTTATTGAAATTTAAGCAATTCAAGTCCAGTGAATAACCTGAAATGGTACAAAGGTAAGTGGTAAACTGCTAGAGGTTAAAAAGTTTAGGTTAGCAAAAACTGCTGTAGAGAAATTGCAAAGAAAGCCAAGGTGTCAGTGAGTACAGTTTCCTACACCATCAAAAGGCACTTGGAAACTGGAGGAAACTCTGACAGGAAGAGGTCTGGCAGACCCAAAGCCACAACAGAATCAGAAGACAAGTTTCTGAGAGTCAACAGCTTGCGTGATAGGTGGCTCACAGGACAACAGCACAGAGTGACTGGCACCCTGAACCAAAAGGGCTACCACAGCATTTTGCAGCGCAATGCAATACCCTCTGGTCTACACCTAGTTGGTCAGGGGTTCATCCTACAACAAGATAATGACCCAAAACATACCTCCAGGCTATGTCAGAACTACCTTCGAGGAAAAGAACAAGACGGTAGGCTTCAAATCATGGAATGGCCAGCACCGGCTCCAGACTTAAACCCCATCGAGCTGGTTTGGGAAAAACTGGACAGAAGGGTGAAAGCAAAGCAACCTACAAATGCAACACATTTGGGGAACTTCAACAACAGTGTTGGAAGAACTTCCCGAACAATATTTGATGTCCATTGTAGGAAGAATGCCACGAGAGTGTTCAGTGTTACAGTATATCTGCAAAAGTGGCTACTTTGATGAGTCAAAAATTTAGATTAAATTTTGTTAAACAAAATGATTCTATGATTTCTTTTTTATCTCCAATTGTTTATTTGTTCTATGCTTTAATTTCAGAGTACATTGAGACATTAACTTGCGTAAATTTCAATAAAAACTGGAAAAATGGGGGTGTTCTAAAACTTTTGACCGGTAGTGTATATATAAATAGATATAGTATCCTATATATGGAAACAGGCTAATGTCCTTCCCCTGCAGAGAAAACACTTTTTTAAGCTGTCAGCCATTCTTGTCTCCCTGGCATTACCCTTAAAAAGGCCCTTGATACAATGTTGATACAATGTTTTTTATTGGATAAGTGGACGGCAACTGGTGTGTCTAACCTTGCAATTGGGTGGTTCTGCTGCTGTTTCTTTGACCGACACTAGTTAGTTCAGGAAGCAATGCTTTATTCCCCCTCTCCAGCTGTTCCGGTGTCACCCAGCTTCAATCCTCTGCCCCATTCTCTTTTTAGTCTTCATAAATGATCTTATCTGTGTCTGTGTCAGTGAAAACTTTCATATGCTGGTGACACTATTCACTTCTCTACTGGTACCTTGGTCACCAATATAGTATTGTCACTGCAGCTTGACTCTGATAATGCCCAATGCTGGTTCCACTCAAACCAGCTTATGCTAATTGACAAAAAGATTGCCCACCCCCTTTATTATAATACTAGACAGAAGCTATCTAGGCTACCTTGTAACCCTGCCAAATCAACATTGGATGGTCCTCCCCTTGATGCAGTCTCCTACTTCAAGCACCCCTGTGTTAAGTTTAGCTCTGGAATAAATTAGAAAGATCCATTTTGTACACATTTTTCGCAAAATGACTCCAATTTTGCATAATTTTGTGCAGGGACATTTCATGAATTAGGCAGTGTGTTTAAAATGGACAATTTTGGTTGAAATTGTACATTTCTTGAAAATCAGATTTTAAACATATGCTGTTTAAAATAGTGCCATTTTCTGATAGTTTGCATTTTGAGAACTCTCATTGTTTTAAAAAAAATTAAATTTGGGAAACAACGGTGCTATATGAATAAATACCAATGACAAACTTACACCAGAACTGGGCACAATTTCACAAAAGTTGCATAAAAGTGAAATTGGCTATTTCACCAACTTTTTTAAACATAATAGAAATTTCATCTAGCACTAGTGAGGTTTGAGAAACACCTCAACCTCTTTTCTCACGATGACATCTTTCATAATACCCCCTGGCCCCATGCTTCCCTGTCATGCATTTGACTAAGCCCACTTTGACTGATTCTCTTTTGTCCATATCTCTTTTATGCCCACCTGATTTCTGCCTCCCCCACCTCCACACTCTCTGACAATGCCTCCTCTGGCTGACTGTCACACTGTCTTAACCCTCAGTGTAAAGCTCATATACATGTTATGTAACCTTGATTGTATGAGCCTTTGTTTACTGTATTGCTATAATCTGTATTTTGTTTACTCTGTATATCCTTACAATATATGTCATCCATTGTGTAATCGTATTTTGCCACTTATGTCCTGTCTTCATTGCTGATATGGAACCGTTGTAAAAGAGCTCTTGGCTCAAAGGTGTATTCAAATCCCAAATTGTAAAAAATAAATAAAATAACTAGCTTCACCCAAGCTTGGGTCCCTGTATCACAGGAAAGCTTGCATGCCACTCCCAGTACGCCACAAGTTCATTCTCAAAATGATCATTCTTGTGCTTCAATATGCATTTGTAGTGCATGGCACTACCCCTAAACATACGTTAGCCAGACTGGATCCTCTCTGCCACTCCTTCTGTTCTTTTCTAAAAATGCACCCCTTGCAATACATATCACTGCCACCTCTATTAGCATCTCTCTGTCTCCTCCTTGAACTCCTATAACCTTTAACATGATTCCTCCTTTCTATCCAAGAAACTATTGACCTTCCTCCTTCCTGTCCAAACTCCACTCTTTCTTTCCCCACCTCTCCCTTCCTACTTTTCACTCCACACCTCCTATCCCCCTACCTTTCCCATCCCCCAAAGTCAGATAGTTGCTGGAAAAAAAACATATTCTCTCTGCAGCTTCCATCCATCTTTTATAACCTCTCTGCACCTATAGGGCTCTCCTCCTCACTGAAATTCCTCATAAATGACCCCTTGCCCTCTCTTTCACTTGTCACAAGCTAACCCACAATGATTGCCTCTGTAGAATTATTTACTTATATACCATTTGTAATTATTTTCACTTTTGTTTCATGTCTTTTATGTACTGATTATTACATTTTAGTACCCTTTGTATATTTGTTTACTCTTGTATCAATGTAATCCACTTCAGTTTTGCTCTTGCTCTCCCAACTGTACCCCTCCTCAGAACTGATATGGAAACAAGCCTTACCCAGTCACCAATTTAAATAAAAATAAAGAAAATTGACCACACCTGTTAGAACTGGTGTCTTACAGCAGAACACAAGGAAAAGTCTGGCAGCTTGGATGTGGTTACTTCAAGGATAACATGAGGTGGCACTTCTTCCCTCATGGGTGGCCAACATATGAAGCATATGACACAGAGGAGAATATCACCCACTCACCAATTTACTTTCTAAAGTTTTTTATTCTAACATAAACCAAAAAAGAACACAGCATATTCATTGTACTTTATTATTTCATCTCCTTACTTGAACTGCCTACATACAGTATTTTGTACGCCATTATTTTTGCACTTTGGTTGTTTAAAATGCCTTATGTCTGTAGTCCCATCTTCCCAACCTCAAAGTCACAACTGGAAATGAGCCTTGGCTCAGTGTGCCTTTCCCAGTTACCAAATTATGATTAATTAATTAATTAAATATATCTATTGTACAGACAGGTTGACACCTTTGTGGTCTCGAACCCCTGACTACTTCTTCAGGACTATAAATATTCCCTTATTGTTATGGAGTAACAATTCTCTTTTAGTATCTAGTTTGCTATTTTATGAATTGCTCCTTCTCATTTATATTTTGACCATTTGTACTACACTACACTGTCTAGCATATTGTTTGGATTCGGCCCTCACTTCACTCCCTCTTGGAGTGTCTGTGTATGTGGAGATGCTTACTTGTGCAGACTACGGACATGAAGATGTTACCTGCCATTAAGGTGGGCCTGAACAAAATTTATTCTTGCCATGGGAATTACAGGGTATCTTGTGTAGCAGAGTGTGTAAGGAACCCCTTTAAAGTAATATATGTTTGTGCAGCATACTTATTTATCCATGTTTATAAAGCAAGTTGGATAGACATGACAGATATTGAATCCTTTCAATGTATAAGTTACTATGTCACAATGTTCATCACACTTCAACATCTGTCATCAGTCCTAGGGTGCACTCTAACACATGTGGTTACCTAGCTACTACAGATGCTGTGACATAAAATTTCAGCAGAGAAGATGTGAAGTGGCAAGCAGACATGAAGTGACATTCTTCATGAAGCTTGGGCAAAGTGCCATCAAATGTGCCCCTTCAGTAGTACCTTGACCATCACCAGTGAAATTTTAGTTTAGTTTGCTTGCAGGCACCACTGCCAAATGCAGTGGATCCTGTGGGCATACATACCTGTAAAAAAGCACTGAAAAGAAAACAAACTCCTTCCCCTACCCTCAGCACACAATCTCCCCCTCTTTCTCCCCCACAGTCCCTATAATCAGTAAATACCCCTTCCCTCAACTCACTTGCCCCTCCCATGGTCCCAGTAAATTGCATGAATATATCACATTAACTTATACTGAAAGGAACTCACAGAGTATCCTATGATATGGGCTATGCAAATTGAGCAACTCATATTGAGCAACTTAATTTGCAGGCCCACAGGAATAGTTACCATGTGGGAATAGCGAGGGTAGCAAATAGAGACTGTGGAGGGACAGAATAGCAAGGGCAAATGACTGGGGATTGTAGGGTCATGTGGGCTAAATCTAGGAATTGTGCATGCTGCTGCTACTGAGCTGTTCACCTGGCATGGTGGATGGGGTCACTGCCTGCAAAACACATGGACCCAGGTTCGGGACTGCCTGTAGGTAAATTTTTTGGTGAGCTGTTGTGGCTGATAAATTGAATTTTTTTACTGCGTCCTCCAGTTCCCCTAACTTTGTTGCCCCAGCCACAGTATCCTAATGCGTATTGTAGCCCCCATCCTGTGTATTCCCCTGTACCCCAGTGTTTGCCCCCACGGAGTTAATAATATATAGATTGGGAGTGTGGGGGGGAATAGACCCAGCATTAAACATAAGTGTAAATTGTCCCCCTGTTTTAATATGTACTGCTGTCGCTGTATTGGCATTTGCTGTGGTGTTGGTTGCTGTGCTTTGGTTTTGGCAACATGTAGTTGCCGTATTGTAAGTTGCTTAAAAGTATTCACTTTTATGACATAGAATCAACTTTCAGCCTTATTGTGGTGTCTGTTTCCATTTGAATAGCCTGGGATATCCACTGTAAATGCCCCAACTAGACACTTTTAAATTCCACTGAAGCTGTGAGCTACAAGAGAGGCTGTTTGGAGATTTTGTTGAAATTTATAGATACACTGTATACACCCATTCCCCAACTCATGTAGCATGAAAACATCCACTTTCCTTTGCCCCGTGGTCCCAGTAATACAAATAATGCTTACTTCACCCAAACTCATGCAGTATCCCAACCTCCTCCTCCCACCCTGAGACACTGATTTAAAAAAAAAAAAGAACCCTCAACCCCCAAGACGGTGACCAGGACAGCTCTCCTCACACCACCTCAGCTGGCTGCCACCTGAATGAATGAAAGTGGAAGTGTGCTCAAATACTGTGAGTGTTCTATTACTCTCATTCATTCTTTATAGCTATCCAGACCACCCGAGCACTCCTTTCCTCTGTGCATGAACCACTCTACTTCTTTGAAGACTGTCTCTCATGCCGGTGCCCTGGGGACAGGCAAGTACAGAGAAACTTTTTAAAAATGTTAATATTTTATTGATCAATCTTGATCAAAAATATATTAATACTGCAGCTGAGACCACTGTTACAGCTGTAGGAGGGGTCTCACACTCTTAGGGTATCAGAAATTCTAATCATTTGTTTGTGGTTCTCATACCCTAAGAATACATGTGACACCACTAACTGTCAGCTTTTAGCTGATTTTATGTCCTATGTAAAAACAATACCTATAGCCATCTGATTTAGTAGCCATCCTTTAAAAACTTGCAACTTGGCATTTATAGCATGGTTTTGACAATATTTTTCTTTATTTATCTGAGTGAGTAAATCCCAGGCAGACCATTGTGCTAATGTATTAGGACTGCTGCCCTACTTGCTATCTTCAGTAGTTTCTAAGCAAGCACACCAAAAGAGGGATGAGAGGGGATGTTGCAGAGCTATGTGGGTTGGGAAGAAAAGTACTATTCATATTATTGCAACCACTGTGAGGAGAGTGAAAGTCAGCATGTTATGTGACTTGGAAAAAGGGGTGGTGGTATAGCCTAGAGGTTAGAATAATGGACTGGGAATGAGTCTTGTATATCCAGCAGACCTGGGTTTAATTAACCAATATATACATGCATACTGCGTGACTATGAACAAGTCACTTAACATCTCCAGTGCTCCCAGATTGCCCTGAAAATAAGCACTTGTGCCAAGTGGGCCTTACCTGGTTACCAAAAGAATGAAAGAGAAAGAAAGAAAGAAAGAAAGAAAGAAAGAAGAAAGAAGAAAGAAAGAAAGAAAGAAGAAAGAAAGAAAGAAAGAAAGAAAGAAAAAAATCTTTACTAGGACTATGTGGGGTTGGATGGTAGGAGTTTGGATGCCACAGGGATTTGGTTCAGGGGAAGGGGTCATTTTTTATTACGAGGACCATGGTTGGGAAGGTGCAATGAGTGTGGATGATGGGGGGAGGTCACTTGCTTTTTCTACATTTCACACAACCAACTCCACTAGCAAAGAAAAGTTGGGTCCTTAAAAAGAGCAAACTCTCCATGGTTTTTCCACTCAGATCTCACCTTTCATGATAGGTGAACTTCATAAAGATTTTACATCATCATAAAGAATACACAAAGCATAGTTCATGCGCTTTTCCCATCCCTGCTACCTACCTCTGCATCCACCTGCTCTCTAATTATCTAGCTGTGAGATTCTTCTGTTCCTCATGTTACCTCTCTATCACTGTGTGTTCTTTAAAGCTCAACTGCCTAAAAGACTTTCTAATAATCTTCAGTTCACAGTTGAAAACCCACATCTTTTTTTTAGCCTTTGGCTTATAACCCCCCTCCCCCAGCTTAACCTAAGTGTAATCTTTACCACTGCAATTTAAGACTCCCCCAGGACATTTGTTAAAGAACTGCTCTACTTGAATTATTATTTTTTGTTTCTCTGCTGCCTTGTATAGCATTTGTGAAAAATTATATAGAAAAGAATCTATATGAAATTATATTTCATTATATATTTGTAGCCTAATGGTTCGAATACATAACACAATATATTCTCTCACAAGAAACAGTAAGATGATATATGTGTGTGTGTGTGTGTGTGTGTGTGTGTGTGTGTAAGAGAAAGAGAAAGAGAGAAAGAGGGAGAGAGAGAACAGCAGTAAATCTTCTGAAACAGTTGGATATGAGACTGTTTACCCCAATGGGCTTGCTTGAAGCATGCAGTACATGAACTTTGAGTCATTAAGAAGACTCTACAGATTTCCATTCCTGGAATACATTCTAGTTTGTAGCACAAGTATTTTGGGTGATACTAAAATGGTATGCATATACTGTAGTAAGAGATAGAAAAACATGTTTATTGCTGTTTATGTGAAAGTTGCAAGTCCCAGCACTCTTTACATGGATATGGGGTTGTGAAGAATATTTGTGGTTTGAATAATTTGGAGTCTATATGGTGCATCTGGCAGATATTCTTTCGTGGACTGGTACTACCATGAACACACAGTTCCACTAGTACCACTTTAGAAACTCTTCCATCTATAACTGATGAAAACACCAACAGATGATGCTGTAATTCAAACCTGATGGGAATAACATTCAGCATATCCATGGCACAGAAACTGACTTCACTGTTCCCATCGGCTTTGCAATCATGCAAACCCTTTAGCAACAAAACTGAAAGCTAGAATAACACTTTTTGAAACAAGTGCATGGCCCTGGCCTTGTGGCATAGTGATATATTAATATATACATGTGAGGAGAATAGCAAAAACAGTTTTGTAGCTAGCTGAGCAATTAATATCTTCTGATCAATATGGTGTATAGTATGTTCTGGAATTGACACATCTTTCATGCTATGCCAAACACACCACAGAATAAAATCTCCTCAGACATATATTGTTTAGCGTATCAGTTTGAAATAAGTTATAATTATTGGTAGCAGTGCTTATCAACCTGCAAGCTATAACTTTCAAGAACCTCAAAAACTGGCTTCATCAATAATTTTGATCTGCATTGTAGTTTTAGTAGCAGAAGCTGTGTGGCAGCCAAAAACTGTGTGACAGCATATCCCTGCGGTCATTTTAGTGTCTGTTTTAGTTTACATACAACTGGTGCTTGTGTGGAATGAGGGACACTCATGTGAATCGGAGGTGTGGTGCTTGTAGTTCTCTAATCCACTCTTGAGAACTACAGCTCCTGGGAGGAGGTCAAAGTAGCTTCCGGTACACCAGGCATAAAAGGAACCCCCACAGTGAGCAGGGCATTTAATCTACATCAGATTTTTTGTTGCAGGAGCTGTGAGGTGACCAAAAGCTGTGTGACAGCATATCCCTGCAGACATTTTAGTGTCTGTTTTAGTCTACATACAATTGGTGCTTGTGTGGAATGAGACACTCCTGTGAATTGGGCGTGGGGCTAGTAGTTCTCTAATCCACACTGAGAACTACAGATCCTGGGAGGAGGCCAGTGTAGCTTCTGGTATGCTGGACATAAAAGGAAGCCCCACATTGAGTGAAGTATTTGATCTACATCAGCGTTTTAGTAGCAGAAACTGTATGGTGGCCTAAAGGAATGTGACAGCATATCCCTGCAGTCATTTTAGTGTCCTTTTTAGTCTGCATACAACTGATGCTTGTGTGGGATGAGGGACACTCCTGTGAAATGGAGGTGTGGGGCTTGTAGTTCTGTAATCCACTCTCAAGAACTACAGCTCCTGGGAGAAGGCCAGTGTAGCTTCCGGTACCCTGGACATAAAAGAAAGCCCAACAGTGAGCGGGGCATTTGATCTACATCAGAGTTTTAGTTGCAGAAGCTGTCTGGCAACCAAAAGCTGTGTGACAGCAAATCCCTGTGATAATTTTAGTGTATGTTTTAGTCTGCATACAACTGGTGCTTGTGTGGAGGGAGGAATGCTCCCAGGAATTGGAGGTGTGGGGATTTTAATTCTCTAATCCACTGTCGAGAACTACAGCTCATGGGAGGAGGCCAGTGTAGCTTCCGGTACCCTGGACATAAAAGGAAGCCCAACAGTGAGTGGGGCATTTGATCTACATCAGAGATTTAGTTGCAGAAGCTGTCTGGCAGCCAAAAGCTGTGTGACAGCAAATCCCTGTGATAATTTTAGTGTATGTTTTAGTCTGCATACAACTGGTGCTTGTGTGGAGGGAGGGATGCTCCCGGGAATTGGAGGTGTGCGGCTTTTAATTCTCTAATCCACTGTCAAGAACTACAGCTCATGGGAGGAGGCCAGTGTAGCTTCTGGTCCAGCAGACATAAATGGAACCCCCACAATGAGTAGGGCATTTAACCTACATCAGAGTTTTAGTTGCATGAGCTGTGTGGTAACAAAACATTGTGCAGCAGCTTATCCCTGTGATCATTTTAGTGTCTGTTTTAGTCTGCATACAACTGGTGCTTGTGTGGAGGGATGGACAACCCCAGGAATTGTAGGTGTGGGGCTTGTAGTTCTCTAATCCACTGTAGAGAACTACAGCTCCTGGAAGGAGGCCAGTGTAGCTTCCAGTATGACCAACAAAAAAAGAAACCCCACAGTGAATGGGGTGAGCTTGTGCAGGGCACACACAGCACCATGCATGGAAACATGTGCCGAGACATGCATGTCAGCATGTGTCTGGCATGTCTGGTGAGGATGTAGGGATGGAGGGCTAAAGCATTAACCAAGATGATCATAACCAGGTTAACTGTTTTATAGTAAGAACATATGTAGTGCACACCATATTCTTACTAGCCCATAAAAGCATTTCAGAAGGGATACAAGTTTGATGTCATAGTTATGGGAAGAGTTCCATTGTTGGTCTAGCTAAATCTTGCAGGATAAAGTATCAGAAGAGAAGCAGAATAAGGTAAAATAACAATAAATGATGAACAGGGGGATGATTTGGAGGCCTCAGATGACATGTGGTGTACAGTACAGGGGAGAGTTGAAAGGAGGAGGGGAAAGGTCTCTTCGGGAGGTACCAATTGAATTAAGGAATTAATTTACTGTACTAGGGAATATTGACCCCTGTGAGCCAGATGAGAATATAAACCATATGGACATAGCACCAAATTGGGAGGCTACTAGCACACAGGGAACCAGAATCTATTATTCAAAAGGAAAATGTCTCTGACACTGGTGGACTACAAATACAGAGCACCTCGGCTGCCCCTTATGGACAAGGAATTAATGGATCAGGTGACAGCAATATAGTAGATACAATACAAGTCCTACCACCCATAGTTACTGAACCTATGGACACAGAAATCAAAATAATAAACAAGACATATTTGTACTTGGGGATTCTATTCTTAAGTACACAGACTCAGTAATATGCAAAGGAAGAAAGGAACATTGTATGGTAGCATCACTTTCAGGGGCAAAAGTAAGTGATTTCCAGAGTAATAGAGAGGGATACCTACAGGGATCTGTTTCACCAGTTACAGTGCTACATATTGGGATGAATGATGTTGGGTGTAGGAGACTGGTAGACATTCAAATGGATTTTGAGGTGCTAGGAAGGAAACTGGTAAACAAAGGTTGTAAACTAATGATATCAGAAATATTACTAGTTCCCAGAGCAGGTATTTCAAGAGTAAGGGACATTCCAAGCTTAAAATGATGGCTGAAAAGATGGTGCCACAGGAAGGATTTTACCTTCCTGCATAACTGGACTATATTTAACAATAGTGATTTGTTCTGTAAGGATGGACTGCACTTGAACAGGAGAGGCTCTAGAATATTAGGTGCAAGGATTAGGAAGACAGTTGATGGTGCTTTAAATTAATAGACCAGGGACAAAGTGGAGGGGATGTAAACCCTGATTGTAGGGATAGTGAAGTAATGGTAACCAAAAAAAAGATGTAGGCTGGAGGGTCACTTTAATTAATGCAAGGAGTTTATGAAATAAAAAAGATGAGTTTGAATATTTTCTAACTAAAGAGAACATTCAGATTTGTGGGGTAACACAGACTGGTGGACAGGTGAGGATACCTGGAATAGGGATATACTTGGCTATAGACACTACAGCAAGGAATGTTTAGATAGATGTGGCAGGGGAGTGGTGCTCTATATAGCTGAGGAAATCATGGTTGATAAGATTGAGTGGATGAGTGGGGAGCAACTTGAGCATGTTTTGGTAAAAATACTAGAAATCGTAAAAAGATTATTTTTGGTGTGATGTATTGATCACCATCACAAGAGAATTGCTTAAATAACCTAATGTTACAGTTCCTAGAAAACATTGATCCTGAGGAAAAACATTATTTTCATAGGAGACTTTAATATGCCAAATATTGATTGGGAGATATGGGAGGGCAATTCAAAACTAGAGAGAAAATTCCTCCAGGGTATCGATAAATTAGTGTTGGAACAGTAAATGATGTCTCCAACAAGAGAATCAAGAATTCTTGATCTCATTTTAAGCAATATGGGGATCAATTTCTAGCTGCTCAGTAGTACCACCGTTTGGAACAAGTGATCATTTGAAGGTCTTATTCTGTATAACAACTGAAGTTCAAGAAGTACAGAGACTCACAAAAGAAATGTTATGCTAAGCCAAACTTCCAGGCTTTGCACAGTGAGATGAGAGAGTGGATTAGAACATTGAATTTAAAAACTTAATCCAAGTTTGAATAATCTAACAACCTTTCCTGTTCTGGATGTATTACTTCAAACCAAGTTAAAAAAGTATATTAAATTCTAAAAAATTAAAAAACTTAACCCATGAGGAACTGTGACAAAGATTGGTTACAAAGATGGAAGGACTGGAAGCCAACTTTATCCCTGTGAAGAATAAATATAGAAAACCTAGGAAAAGGAAACCATGGATTACCAAAACTATCATTGGAATATAAAAAAAAAAGAAATTTGGCATATATATCAGCAGAAAAATCTGATAATGAGACAGAGTGGTTAAAATATAAGGCACTAGCCCGAGAAGCTAAATTCAATATTAGGAGGTCAAAGGCTGACTATAAGATAAAACTTGCCAAAAGAACAAAAGACAATTATAAAGCCTTCCATAGACATGTTAATAACGTGAGTGGTAACAATGGGCAGGTGGGACCATTAGTGGATAGACAATAGAATTTGTTTACAGATGATACAGAAATAGCTAACCTCCTCAATGAATATTTCAACTCCATTTTTGGTGACAAAGCAGATCGTGAAATTATTAATTCAAGTAAGGGAGGGATTAGCTTCTATAAAATTGGATATAAATGGCCAAAGAGTCAGGCTCCAGAGGATAAAAGCAAATTAATTAAGGGGCCTGATGGTTTACATCCTAGGGTAATTAATGAACTGGCAAATGTACTGGCAGGACCTGTCACCATGATTTTTCAAGAATCCCCAGACAGAAGGGCAGTGGTATCCTCCTGGAGAGAGAGATGCTGTTAAAATACCTATTTTAAAAAAGGGATCCAGGAAGGACTACAAAAATTACAGACCAGTCAGTTTAACGTCTGTGTTGGGAAAATTATTAAAGGAAGTTATTAAGCATCATATTGAGAACTTTCTTGCCAATCAGGGTTTGGGAACAAAACTCAGCATGGGTTCACAGAAGGGAGAAATACTCAAACCAGCCTGCTGGGTTTTTACAATAAAGTCAGCATGGCGTTGGATGAGGGAAAGGCAGTGGACTTGGTTTTTCTAGATCGAAGATTTTAGATTTGATAAGATCCCTCATGATCAACTTTGCAGGTCCTATAGCACAAGTTTAAACAGCACACTAGTTACATGGATTAAATCATGGCTTTCTCGAAAGTAGTGTGTAGGTATAAAGGGTATATGTCCAGTTGGACAGATGTTACGAGTGGGATGCTAAAGGGATCAGTCCTGGGACCCTGTTTGTTTAAAATATATGTCTCATCCATGCCTATAATAGATGGAACATGGCTAACTAAGTTTGCCGATGATATTAAATTGGGGAGGGTGGTTGAGAATATAGGGGATACAGTCCAAATGCAAGAAGCATTAACCAGGATTGAACAGAGGAATAAACTTAACAAGTTTGACTTGAGTATAGAGAAATGTGCAGTTATGCAGTTAGGGAGAAATAACATGTGCCACAAAAATTCATTAGCAGACAAGGCTCTCAGGGAAACTAAGGAGGAGAAGGACCTAGGTATACTGATATCTGATAAATTTGAAACAAAAAAAATAATTGCAATGTTGTAGCCAAGAGGGCTAATTCCATCTTGGGAAATATAAGGAGAAATATCAGGAGCAGGGATGGGACTGTAGTGCTGCTTATGCATACATCTCTGGTGAGGCTGACTCTGGAGTATTGTGCACAGTTTTGGTCCCTTTGCAACAAGACTGAGATTAAGACATTAGAGAGGGAACAGCACAGAGCAACCAAAATTATAAATACAATGAACCATCTGCATTATGAGGAAAGATTAAATGAGCTAGGATTGTACTCTTTGGAGTATCGAAGATAAAGAGGAGACCTATGCCTGGCTTATAAAGCTTTCACTAACAATGATTTATGGGACTGTTTGGATTTAAGGATGAGAGATAATAGGCATAATACAAGAGCTCACATCTTGCAGTTGCAAGGAGAAACTAGTCATACCAAGAAGAGGGCATCATGGTTTAATTAGAGGGTGGTCAGCCTCTGGAACTCATTATCAAGAGAGTTGGTGGGTATTAAGAGTACGGAGATTTTTAAGAGAAGGCTAGATGACTACTGCAATAGGAAAAAAAAACAAGGGTTACTCTTTTTAATGTGTGAGCTGACACGGGCAATGCCTACTTGGCTCGAGTAAACCTATGAAACCTATGACTATCAATAAATTACCAAGGTATTACTGAGCTCTGCAATAACCAGGTAACTGGTTGATATCAGTAAAACTCTATGCTGTCTGTTTAAACTTGTACCATACCTTAAAAAGCCAATACAAATATACAAATATATTTTAACTCTTTTTCACTGCTAAGAAATAAAATATGTACTACAAAGCACTATGCTAGCTACAATACTCTGATCCCCCACCCCCATGCTCAAGGCAGTGTGGCATTTTCTCTCATTTCTCCTTTGTTCTTCTAAATTGCAGTGTCCATTTTGTTACTGAGGCAGCATTTTGCTTGCTAGCTGCTGAAAACGTTTAACAAGACTGTTTACTAGATGGTAAATAAACTTGCTAGCTTTACTAATAACAGTTTCAGAAAATCTCTGTTACAATGGGGGAAACATGATTTAATGAAAATGGGATCCAGCAGTGTTGATAAACACTGATAACAAGTAAATTATTAAAAATAAATTATGTGCAGATGTTGCATTACTGTATTGGTACACACCCTCAATGTCTGGTGTCTTGTTTAACCCAGCATCACACACTTCAAGTGTGTGAAAAAACTTAGAATACACTTCTACATATGTGTTATTCTCTAGGTAAAGAACTGCTAGACCACGTTATTTAACTAGACCACCACATTGCCCAGCCCACATAAAGTCATTACTCATCCTCTCTCTCTCTCTCTCTCTCTCTCTCTCACACACAGTCACCCTTGGGCACTTGACATTAGCATTTTCTATCTGCTTTGCTTCTAATGGGAAAGGTTTGTTTCCCTTTCTTATCAATTCGATTTTTCTTCCATCTGTCCACCAGGATATTATCTTTGTTTTTAAGACTTAGCAATTTGCTTTATTATTATCACTAAAACCTTTGGATCTGACCAATGGTTGGACTTTTCTGTTATATGTATTTTTCACTTGGGTTTGGTTCTGACCTCAATTTAGCAACCCTCTTGTGATCACACCTCTTTTTTTGGCTCAAAACTTTATGACTACACCACTTGGTGTTTCCATTAGTAGTGACTGCCTTTAATGGTTAGTGGCCTTTAATGGTAAGTGCCTTTAACAGTTAGTTTTGAAACCATTTACAGTATCTTGTCTGTAAACAAAATGCTATAATACTAGCTACAACAGAGTGCGTTATTTACTATGCTGTTATATACATATGAGCTTTTTTTTATGGTCTCACAAAATGTGTTACTGGAATTTTTGGAGACAGCCTTTAATAGCAGATCAAATCTAATTAAATATTTAGATTTATTTACTATTTTTTGGAATGCTTTGGGACCTTGTGTAATTAAAAACAGTGCAATATTCAGCTTCATTATTGTGTATACCTGCCATTTTTCACAACTGCATTATTCTTTTGTGATTCTTGTATGGCACTTAAAATGGGATGTATAATTTAAAAGTGTTGATTGTTTGATTCCATCCCCAGAGGAAGTTGCAGAGTGATAAGAAGTGCCAGGGACTGTATGATTTGACATCCACGCTTTTTCATAAATACATTTCGGACTCTTGTTAACTAAAGATGGGGGAAGTAGGCTAAACTTGCTCTGTGAATCAATCCACAAATTTAGCGCAATTCACAAAGTACAGATTGATCCACAAAGTGCAGAGTTTCACTGTGAATGGCAGAATTCCACCTGTAAAGTGTGGAATTTTGACCAAAATGAGCAATTTTGCCCATGAATGGTGGCATTTCATCATTCACATGCAAAATTCCACCATTTCTTGGGAGAAATTCTGCACTTTGCAGATGGAATTCTGCCATTTACATGGAAACATTGTGATTTCAAGCACCATTTACATGGAAAAATTTGTGATTTTAAGCAAAACTGAAGTTGCTCTTATCCTTATCCCTCTCAATCCAGATTGAGCTGGATTTAGAGGTTAGCTCTTATCCACCTGGGGAACCTGGTCAAGCCCAGCACTGAAAAGTCATTATTCTAGGTGACCTGAATTTCAACTGGCTCACCCTGGCAGCTACACCTCTGGTATCATTCTGTGACACATATGGGTTCACACAGCTAATTAATGAACCAACAAGAATTAATGCAAGGAATAGTAATAACAGCACACTACTTGATATCATGCTAGTGAGTAAACCACATCTATTCACACACGCTGAGTGCTTCTCTGCGATATAAGTGATCACTGCCCCATCGCTGGGGTGAGATCCACCAGCATAACAACAAATCCTACAAATTCCTCATTAGGAGATCCAAGAAAAACATCAATATTGAAGGATATTTGCATGATCTAGCTTACTCTCCACACTGGCAAGAGTTTTATCTTGCACATTCTGTAGAAAAGAAGCTCAGCAGGTGCTAAATAGCATTATAATAAATCCCTCAACACCCATGCCCCAATCTCTAGTATCCGAATAAAAACAAATCCTGTCATTGGTTTTCAGCTGACCTCAAAACTGCACTGCTGGAGAGAGACAAACTCTGGAATAAGGCAAGAAAAACTAAGAATGCAAATGATTGGATGATTTTTAAGAAAGCCAGGAATAGATGCACCAAGAAAGTTAGGGATGCAAAGGCTGCCTTCTACCTGGCCGAGCTCGACTCCTCCTACCATAATCCTGCTAGGTTTTGGGGCACCATCAAGGGTATGGTGGGGCAGGATGCTAATAACCCCCTTCCAACTCAACTACACAACAGTTATGGCCCTATCACTGGCAAAATGGAAATCCTGGACGCATTCAATAACCACTTACACGGCTGGCCTTGCCTTTGACACCTCTCCAGCTAACCTGCTGAGGGAACAATTAAGCTCCCATTACACTGGTGATGAAAGAGTTGACTCTTCCTTTAGCTTCAAACCTATACTGTTGAAACAAGCTGAGGATCTATTATGGCATCTGGATACCAAAAAAAGTGCAGGAGCAGACTCTCTGGACCCCTTCTTTCTAAAGATTGCGTGCCATGTACTTGCAGTCCCCCTAACACACCTCTTTAACCTTTCCTAAACTCTGGCTCTATTCCCACACTGTGGAAGACAGCCCAAGTGGTCCCCCTTCTAAAATCAGGGGACCCTATGGATCTTAATAATTACAGGCCCATTTCCATTCTACCAGTGCTATCAAAGATGATGGAGAAATTAGTGAGTAATCAGCTACGGGAATATCTTGACAATGTTGACCTCTTAAATCCAGCTCAATCTGGATTCAGGGCCAAGCATAGCACTATCATTGCATTAGCCAAGGTCACAAATGACTGGCAAACCGAATTGGATAAAAAGAATAATGTCTGTGCAGTATTCCTGGACCTGAGCAAAGCATTCGATACTGTGGACCATGAGCTGCTACTCTCATCCCTGCACTCCCTTGGCCTAGATTCACCCTCCCTTAAGTGGTTCAGATGCTACCTCACCGGTAGGTCACAGCAGGTAAAAGCTGAAGGTGACCTATCCCCATTAAAACCACTGTCAAGAGGAGTCCCCCAAGGTTCTATTCTGGGTCCTATCCTTTTGCTATTTATATAAATAACATTGATTCAACCCTTACCAATTCCTCAGTACACCTCTTTGCTGATGACACTGTGCTGTATGTCAGCAACCCTTTGCCTGCAGTTGCTCGTGAAATCCTACAAACTGAATTCTCCTTTTTACAACATCAGCTACTTGAGAAAAAGCTTCTGTTAAATGCAAAGAAAACTAAAGCAATAATGTTCACAAATCAAAACTCCACCAGCACATCCTCTTCAATCACTCTCCCCCAGCTATGCACTATACTTGGAGAAAATCTGGATTATTTTGAAAACTTCAAATACCTAGGCGTGTGGATTGACAGCAGACTCGACTTCACTCATCATTTAGAAGAACTGTTAAAAAAGCTTCCCCAAAGGCTTGGCCTTCTCTATAGATTAAAACCCTTCCTTAACAGAGACTCAAAGATGAGGTTAGTCCAGGCCATTTTTTTATCAGTTGTTGACTATGCAGACTTCCTTTATAGTCACTGCCCCATCTCCTACCTTCACAAGTTGGATACCTTATATCATAGAGCAATAAGGTTCATTACAGATCTGCCATATAATACCCATCATTGCTCTCTTTATGATGCAGTTGGATGGGTTTCCCTTTATATCAGAAGGAGCAGAAATGCAGCACTATGGACTTACAGAGCTTTATCAAAAAAACTTCCAAACTATATCCTGGACTGCTTCACCCATACCATTCCTAGCTCCTATGCCCTAAGAAGCAACAACATCATCCTACTCAAAGTACCCAAATTCAACACCAGGCTAGGGATGACAGCAATCAGCTATTCTCTAGCTATAGCATGGAACACCCTACAAAAATCCCTAAAACTGTCCATTATCATTCCATTTGCATCCTTTAAACAGCATTGTACAGTCTTCTTCACAGAGAAATGCAGTTGGTACCGCTAGAGCTAGAATTGTCACCTCACAAATCTCACTTCCAAACCATATATGGCATATTCCTTCCAGACAGGCACCCACATCTTATGGCACCCAATATTACCTTCACCATCCTAGTATTCATTATGTTGTATGTCTGCCATGGCCCCCATTAGGATATGTATGTACTGTATATACTGTAAATATTAGCTTAACTTTCCTGTAACCGAGTTTTATCATGTGAATTCACTGTACATCATTGTGTTATAAACATTATTTTCCTGTGTATGTATAACTGTCTTATAAAGTGTATGATGTATCTGTTGTGTATCAACTATTGAACCTTGACCTTATCAGGTCCATCTTGTAAATGAGCCTTGCTCAATGATGTTAGCCTGAATAAATAAAGATTTGATTGATTGATAGATTGATTGCAGAGGGTCAGGAAAACTTTGAGAAACTCCTTGGATGTGAATTTCAGCCATTTAGAGGCAACTTCACCAGCAAATTAAAACTTCAGCACATTTCTGTTGTTAACTATTAAGCGCTGTTCTGATTGTGTCCATGCGTATCTTAGCCATGGTACAGCAGCACCCGTTGGCTATGAATGCATGGGTTTTATGTTTCATACTGGACTAAGGGACTGTAAGAACATGTAAGTTGTTGTGCTGGGAGTGGGAGTTATCAGTGTCAGACTAGGTGCATTGGGGAAATCAAACTGGAGGGGGCCAGCAGAGTAATAGGACAATTGAGAGGATGCTTGCTTGAACTTTGTCTCTCTTTCATCATGGAGGCTTACTGCTGAGGACTTATTTGTTTATTTATTTAAACATATTTTGCAATGTAAACAAGCGGAGCCCAGAAGATTTCAATCAATCAATCAAACTTTATTTAACCAAGATTTTCGCCACTGAGTGAGCTCATTTGCAAGGTGGTCCTGGACAACAATTACAATGGACAACAATACTATGGTATAGATATACCGGTACACAACATATACAACATTTGAATACAATCGATGATACATTTTGTGCATTTTGCAGTATATACAGATTACAGGCACAGAGGATAACATGGGAATACTGCTATAAAACTATGGTAACCTGTAATAATGCAACACAACAGAAGATGTTAAGTATGTGTTCAAGAGGAAACAGGGAGTGGAGAGATAAGAAGGAGAGGAATGGGGTGGTTGATGAGAATGGGCAGGGTAGCGGGGAGGAGTAAAAGTGCTAGCATGACCTGACAAACAAAATTGGGACTGGGAAAGCAAGGTCTTGAGCAATTATCTACAACATGAGCATCTGTCACAACTGGAGCGATTAGTCTCCAGTTGCAACCTGGGGGAGGGGTTCGAAGATCATAGGGAAAATTTCATTTGCCAACAAGGGTTCTTGAAAACAACAATAGTACATGAGACAGAGTACAAGAATACATTTGGCCACAAGGGATCTTAAAGAAAAAAAAAAAAGCAGCATTTCATAATGCTACATACAACACAAATAAATGCAAAGTGCAAATAATGAGGAAGGTGCAGTTTGTGTTGTTACAATAAATGTATCAATTATCTACAGGGTATGTTACATATGTTGCATATGATGGCAATGTACCTATAGGCTTGGGTTACAGAAGATATCAAGTCATAGTAGCAAGGGAGGTTGTATCAGTACCCTGGGGTTCAAATAAGCCAAGGTTAATTGGTGGTCCAGTGGTCCAACTATGCAGTAGCAGGCCTGTGTTTGTTACCTCCAGAGGAGGCATGATTGGAGCAACTTGGGCATGAAATCAGGGTGGCATGATGAACTTTGATTAGCCTCTTCCTTGAGAGAAAGGAATCGGCTGTGGTGATATTGGCAGGCAGACTGTTCCAAATGGAGGGAATCCTGTAGGTGACTGAGGCTCCCATAGATTTCTCCTACAGTGTGGGTTCTGGAAAGGGGAACTGACCCCAGACCTAAGGGAGTATGTATGATTAGTTGCTGGAGTAAAAGATTCAAGAGGTATCTTGGGAGTTTACCTGGGCAGTACCTAGCCCCACTAGAGCAGTTTGCAGAGTGCCTCTTCAGGGCAGTAGCCACCTAATATCATTGTATATTGTACAGTGGTGTGTTCTGGAGGATAGGCAATCGAATCTGCATAAGGCATTGAATAATGTTGGCAGTATGGACAGGGCAGAGGAGCTGGCACCAGCATAGACAACATCCCCGTAATCCAGCAGGGGGGAGATGGAGTACTCAACCACCAGCTTCTTAATGTAAGGCTGAATGCAGCTCTTCACACTGTATAGGGCTCCAAGCTTTGCATAGCACTTGGCTGTTACTTGGGATATATGGCCAGAAAAATTGAGATGCTGGTCCAAGTGCATGCCTAGGTAATTGTATGAGGACACTGAGTCAAGGCATCCACCCTTTGTAAGTCTGGGGCAGTGCTCAATCAGCAACTGGATCCAAAGAGCATAGATACAGATTTCTTCTGGTTCCTGATTAATCAGTTGTCCTAAAACTATTTTTTGAAAGGTGAAGAAACTCTTTTGCAAGGGCACTTCATTGGAGGAGACAGTAGGGCCTGATGCATAAGCAACTGTCTTATCAGCATACATGTGTATGTCACAGGAAGAGAGGGCTATGGATTGGTTGTTTATAAATACTTTGAGCAGCAAAGGGCCAGGACCAATCTTTGAGGGACACCAAATGAGATCAGTAAAAGAGGGAGATGTGGTTCTGGCTAGCATGACTGATTGGAATCAGTTGGTTAGGTAGGAATGTAACCAAGCTAGAGAAGTGGGAGATGCCTGAGACTGCAGGTTTTTTTCAGGAGTTGATAATGGTCTATGGCGTTAAAGGCCTTGGCTAGGTCAATGAAGATGGCACAAGTGGCCAAGCTTTTTTCCATGCTGGAGTGGATGTGATCAGTGACACGGGGAGGGAGGTAGTGTGGAGTGGTTGGGATAGAAGCTAGACTGATATGTGGTTAAAAACCTGGGCTGGAGTAGAAGTTGTAGAGCTACCTGCTCACCATCCTCTTGAATACTTTGGAAAAGATGGACTGGAGGGATGTGGGGTTAAAGTTGGAAGGAGCATCCACATGGTCACCTTTTTTGGACAGAGATGACTAAGGAATGCTTCCAGTTACTGGGGAAGGAGCCATCTGTGAGGGACTGTTTAAAAATGTGGGCAATAGGCCAGCCCAGTGGTGCTGAGGGCTGAGGTGCTGGATGCCTTACCTCACACCATACTGGTGATCCATGTTCGGGAACTAGCATGGGTTGCTAGGGTCAGCAGGGGAGGAGAAGGATCGAGCATCCGAGGGTCTGCTGTCCTTCTCCAGGGAGTGGGGGGTTGCCAGTATTCAGTGTGGGACTGGCTCCTTGTGGTGGCTGGGGGGCAGTGCACTGATGCTACAGATAAGGGGTGGAGGGGCAGATGCCTGAAGGAATGCATGCGGACATGTGTGCTCCTCCACAGGCATCTTGCATACCTCCTCTCCACAAGAGGAGAAAATCGGGGAAAAAGAGTGGCCCTGGTTGTGC
The DNA here is from genome assembly GCA_016271365.2 of Neoceratodus forsteri. NCBI lineage: Eukaryota > Metazoa > Chordata > Ceratodontiformes > Ceratodontidae > Neoceratodus > Neoceratodus forsteri. The sequence continues at coordinate 1,264,187,780 of CM057455.1, forward strand.
AGCTTGATGGCCGTTCATCAGAACATGCCACCTCAAGAGGGCATCATCGCACATACTGGATCTGTTCCTGGCGGGGAAGATGAGGGGATCCATGCCACTCCACAATGTGGAGTAAGCCGTGGGGGTAAGCGTCAATGGTTTGTAATGTGAAGGTGCAGGAATGGATGGCAGCTGGAGGACAAGGTTGCCTAGTAGATTAAGCCAACCAGGGGCCAAGGAGAAGAAACAACACCAACTAAAAGAAAAAAGTGTGGGCAATGGGACCTGCTATGGCAGTGGCGATGCTCAGCAAGTTGGAAATGCCATCATCCCCACAGCTGGAGGAATTGTTAAGCACAGAAGCTCTTTGTACACCTCATCAAATGGGATTGTCTGGAGATGGAAATTGCCAGTTGTGTGGGGCTGGTGATTGTAGATGGAGCAAGGTTGAGGAATTAGAGCCTTTGGATCATCAGTAAAGTACTGGTTTAAATCTTCAGCTGTCAGCATGGATTTAGAAGTGGCCTGGTCCCTCTCTGACAATGAGTAGGGATTAAGGAAGCTGTGGAGTGATTTCAAAAATTTAGATGTATCTGAACCTTCACACAAGCTTGCTTTGGAAATAGATAGCTTTGGCTTTCCTTGGGAGCATAGTACACACTACAGAGAGAAGTGAAGGTATGCCTGTTCAATGGGAGGCCTGAGAACTTATGCCCATCCCAGGTTGCATCTCTGCACTGGAAACATTCAATTATTTGGGAGTGAACTTGGAGAGGTTAGTTGGTTGTATCAGTTTATTTTTTCAATATTTTGGACAAGGACCAGGATTATGGAATTTTTGGGATTTGAACCGGATGGACCAGACAGTCCATCACCCACCCACTGCCACCTCTGTGACAGAGTTCCCCTTCCTTCTGCCGCAGCCTAAGATCTATGAGACAGCCAGGGGACCTCAGTTTTCAACAGCAGATTACAGAGGTAAGGTAAGGGAAGGGGAGGCAGACACTGCACTTCATTCGGATGCAGAATCAGATTTCAATTCTCATTCTGATTCTGCAGCCACAAAGGAGTGTTAAGATTAATTTTTTTGGTCGTGAATACTGAATTTCTGAATTCTGAATAATGCCCCGAAAAGGATGTATCGTATTCCATCAGACAAACTCCAAGCAATCCTACTACAAACTATTAATTTGCTCAGAATAAGAAAATCCAGCAAAATTATCAGTCACAATTTTTATGCTGAGTAATGAAGGAACACCCTTTTGCACGTACAATTGCTATACTCCCACCTTAGATCTGCACTGTGGAATGGAGACCCCACCAGTGCAGATACCAATAATAAATGTAAAGCTGACAGTTGTAACAATGTACAAACATGTTTTCCCACAGTCAAATGGCACAGAACCACCACAAGCATGCATGCATATGGTGCACTGCTCTGCACATGCATCTGTTCATGGTTTGTTGTGCATACACATACCCCTACCCCTCTGACCCATAGCTTAGGACATCTTGTGTACCTATCAATCATTTCTGCCATTCTGCCCATCACCAGTTTCCCTTGTAGTGCAGATAGCCCACAACCCAACCCCAGTAAAACCACATCCCTGGTTGTTCAGTGGTACCCCAGTCCATTCCTCCTTCCCACATGCATGGTCGTTTGTTAAAGATTGATATTAACAATAATCAGGTTGCATGCCATTGTTGAATATAACACTGGTGCAGCCATTTGTTGCATACTTCCTCATGTACTGCAGTGAGCTCTTCAAATGCCTTCCCTGTGGCCAGATCTTACACCCACAGCTAGTGCACAATGTAGCAGTTAGTCCCATGATTATGAAGAGAACAGAACACATCAATATGGCATTCTACATCTTATTTCTGTGGGTCTTACGAGGAGAAAAAAAGAACAGTTTATAATAACAGTAGGGCAGGCTCCCAAGACAAATGCTTACTGTACCTCACAGTTATAAATAACTGACAGGTTCCTGAGATAAACACATACTATTGTACACAGTTATAAACAATATGCAGAACAGTCAGTCAGGATCAAGCACAATATCACAGTTTTTGCTGGAATTTCTTGCAGAATATTGCAGAAACTCAGTGCTATCCTAATATAATTACTGCAAGTTTCACAGAATAAACTGAGAACTGTCACACAGAGTGCTTGATCCTGGTGGTCGTTATTGTAGCACCACTAAAAATAAGTCTTTTTTGGCTGTAAACAACTCTTGTTTTACATGTAGTTCATTCCCAGAATTCTCTTCTCTCTTTGACTCAAAGCCATAACCTGCATCAACTTGTTACTGAGCCCACTAGATCCACTTCCCAGACTAGCTACAGCACTCTGATCAATTGGATTTTACAAATCAGACTGATCATATTTCTGCAGCTGGCACCCTCACTGATGCCATAACTGACTATTCCCCCATTTTCTGTCTCTGGAGTTCCTCATCTGTTCCCCCCCTTCCCCCCATGTTACATCACCTTCAGAAACTTTGCCAGTCTTGACCAGGGAAAGTTTCTTCTTGAAGTCTTTCAAATTGATTGGACAAGCCTACACCTGGCCCAGGATGCTCAAACTGCTTCATTACAGAATGTATGGCTCTTCAGCATAGGCACGCCTTTGATCACAGTCATGTTCGGGGTAAACAATCTAGATATCTGTATAAGGAACTGCTTGACTCACTCCGACAGAGGGACAAAAGTTGGGCGTTTCAAGTCCTCAGGGCTTCCAGCTGATTACGATCTCTACAGGGCTCAATGTAACACATGTAAAAGAAAATTAGAAATGGCAAAAGCTTATATTATAAGGTCTATTGACAGACTCTGCAGTAGACCCTGGGAAGTTCTGGTTCGCATGTAAAAGCCTTCCTTGGTGCTAAACACTCCAATACAGCCAATGATATGGTCCTGAATGGCATACACTGTAATGATCCCTCTGCCACTGCAAACTCTTTAATCGGCATTTCTCGGACCTAACCTACTACACTTCCTCTTTCTCTTCCTCACTACCTACCAATCTTTGCTCCTGTCCCATCTCTGAGGCAATTAACCCTCCCTTTCGTTTCAAAGCTGTATGTAGGCTTGAGATACTAAAACTGCTAAATAACTTCTCTGACAGTACCAGTAGTGGCTCAGATGGTCTGGAACCGAGGCTCCTAAAAATTGTCGCTCCTTTTATAGCCTCCCTCTGACTAAATTTTCACTATGTCTCTGCAGCAGTCAGGTTCCTGAAATCTGGAAAATCATCCATGTCACCCCAGTTGATAAGAAAGGTGAACCAAACAGATTTCTTACTACCGGCCTATAGCCATCCTTTCTATCTTAAGTAAAATCTCTGGGGATCATACTTCTGCTTAGGGCAACTTCATGCTTCTTAGTTTATTGGTACTTTGTTTTTTATATACTCTTTATTAACTTCCATTCTTTCAGTTTATCTTTCTTGTGTAAACAGTGATGCTCTTGTGTTAATCCTGCATGTACTTATCCTACTGATGATTTATGACCTGGCTGTACATTTTGTTAATGTTACTTAATATTTATAATTTATCTGTGACTTGCTTTTGATTAAAGAGCTAGTCTCTAGAAAAATAAAGTTTTGAAAACTATTATTTTGTGAAAATAATCTTTAATTTTAGTGATCTCTATTTTTTCCTGTTATAGATCTAGCAAATATGTTGTATTTTTTTTCCCTTTGGCTTGTATTTTGTCTCTCTCTTTCTCTCTCTCTCTCTCTCTCTCTCCTCTTCTCCTCTCTCTCTCTCTCTCCTCCCTCTCCCTCACCCTCTCCTCTCCCTCTCTACCCTGACAGTCACCACGCCACCCACACTCCAGAGGAGGAGAGCAGTCCCTTGCATACTCAGTCATCCTCCCCTGGCTGATGTTTATATGAACCAGACTCTGGGCACAAACCCAGGTTGCTGGCATTATGAGCAGTAGCTCTACACAAGTGTCAATGGACTGGAAGAGCTATTTAAGGCACAATAATACAGTATTCACATGACTGCACTGTTCCTTTCCTACCTCACAACTGTGGTTTGTAACATCACAATCTGTTGTTATGGTGAGAACTATGATGTCATAAACAAGAGCTCTATAGGTTTAATTGGCCAAAAGTCTGCCCAGCTGCATACATGCAGCCTCACAGCGAAATCAGGACATGTGCATCCCAATCCTGCACAGCAAAACACTCCAGACTGTGGTTGGTAAAAAATAAAACAGGCTGAAGATAGTGTCTATGAACACTGGGAGCCTGCTGGCAAAATGGGCACAGTTTCAAGCATGGACCCACCTGCACTCCCAGGACATCATCTGTCTCAGTGAAACTTGGCTTACACGAAAAACCAAGGACAATGCAGTTTCATTACAAAGATATGCAGTGTACAGGCAAGATGGGTGTGGAAAAAGGGAGGAGGATGTCTCATATACATAGGGAAACTATCCAGGGTGGTTGATCCCTTTATCTGGGAGCTATGGCATCTATGAATTGCTGGCTGTAAAACATATACTCAGCATGTAACACAAGTCCCTCACTAAAGCCTCTGTATACTCATCTCCTAGAAGGGCTAAAGGGGGACTTGAAAAAGTTATTGAGGTCATCGACCAATTTAAATCATACAGTGAAGTCATCATAACAGGTGACTTTAAACTTAATTGGCTCAGTAAAGAGACCGACCCACAGAAGGACCTGGTTACTAGTCTGTACCTCTCTCAACTGGTAACTGAAGCCATTAGACATACACAGAAACATAGAATTTGATGGCAGGTAAGGACCACTTGGCCCACCTAGTCTGCCCATTTCCCTACCTGATGGATAAGCTGCAGATTCTAGTTAATCAACAGCTTACTTCCTCCTACCCCATAGAATTGCCTTATGCCTGTCCCATGCATTCTTGAATTCTCCCACTGTTTCTGACTCCACAACCTCCTCAGGAAGGCTGTTCCATGCATCCACAACCCTATCTGTGAAAAAATACTTTCCAACATTACCTCTGAGCTGTCCCCCTCTATCTTCAAATTATGCTCCCTTGTTCTTGCACGTTGCTTCTTCTGAAAGATATTACCCTCTTGTACTCAGTTAATTTCCTTGAGATACTTGAAAGTTTCTATCATGTCCCTCTCTCCCTTCTTTCCTCAAGGGTATACATATTAAGCTGCTTTAGTCTCTCTGCATATGTCTTCTGGTGCAGACCCTGCACCATTTTGGTTGCCCTCCTCTAAACAGCCTCCACTCTGTCTGTGTCTTTGTGGAGATAGGGTCTCCAGAATTGCACACAGTACTTCAGATGGGGTCTCACTAACTGCCTGTACAGAGGGATAACAAATTCCTGTTTTCTGCTGTTGATGCCTTCCCCTATACATCCCAGTATCCCCCGGCCCTCCTTACTGCCTTCTCACATTGCTTGCCCACCTTTAGGTCATCTGATATAATTACTCCCAGGCCTCTTTTGATTTTTGTTTTTGTTATTAACTGACCCCCGGCATTGTGTACTCTTCCCCTGAGTTTTTGTTTTCCAGATGCATTACCTTGCACTTCTTTGCATTGAATCTGAGCAGCCACATATTTGACCATTCCTCCAACCTTGCCAAGTCCCTTTTCATCATTTCCACTCCATTTTGTGTATCAACCCTGTTGCTGATCTTTGTGCCATCTGCAAAGAGACACACTTTTCCTTTCAGGTGCTATCCAATGCCAACTATAAAGACATTAAAGGGGACGGATCCCAGTACTGAACCCTGTGGTACCCCACTAGTTACTCTCCTTTCTTCACTGTGCACTCCATTTACTATTACCCTTTGTGTCCTGTTGTTCAGCCAGTTTTTTATCCAGGCTACTACCTTGTGACCTACTCCAAGGTTGGCTAACTTGTATATTAATCTTTTGTGTGAGTCTGTGTCAAATGCCTTGCTAAAATCTAGGTAGGCCATATCCACAGCCCCTCCCTGGTTTACTACTTTGGTCACCCAGTCAAATAAATCTATTAGGGTTGTCTGACATGACCTTCCTGCTGTGAAACCATTCTGCCTTGGGTCCTGTGCCCCACTGGCCTCTAGGTACTCAACAATTCTTTCCTTCAGAAGTGATTCCATCATTTTCCCTACCACTGAAGTCAAATTAACTGGTCTGTAGTTTCCTGCCTCTGCCATGCTCCCACTTTTGTGAAGTGGAATCACATTTGCCCTCCTCCAGTCTTCAGGTACCACCCCATCCTCCCATAATTTGTTAAATAGAGTTGTCTGTGGTGTTACTATTTCTACAATTAGTTCTTTGAGAATTCTTGGGTGAATCCCATAAGTCACCCATTCCTTTGTTCACCCTCAGTTTCAAGAGTTCTTTCAAAATCCTTTCTTCTGTGAATGGACTGGTAACGACCCCCCTATTCAGAGTTTCTCTCTTGTTTGGTTTAGGTACCTCCCCCTCCTCTTCCGTTGTGAATACTGAGCAGAAATATCCCTGCTTTTTCACTGTTTACTATTTAGTAAGTCTCTGTATCCCTCCCTTGATCTTTCTTTGCTCCCTAATGTACCTATAAAAGGTTTTATCCCCCTTCTTAACAGAGTTGGCTATCTTTTCCTCAGTTTGTGCCTTTGCTATTCTGACTGCCTTCCATGCCTCCTTCTGCTTTAACTGATAAAGTTCTCTGTCCTGCTTCTTCTGTGTTTCATTACATTTCCTGAATGCTAGTCTTTTCTCCTAACCATCCTTGCCACCTCTTTTGAGAACCATAGTGTTTTTTCCATAGTTTTGTTTTGTTGCTTTGCTTCACACAAGGCTTGTTGCCTCTCGATGGCTGTTTGATTATTCCCCATTGTTCCTCCACCCTCCTTCTTGCCTGTTTGTTAGTGCTTTTCTGAGGCACTCTCTAATTTTCCCAAAGTCAGCCTTCCTAAGTTCCAATACTGTTGTTTTGTTGGCTTGACTCTGTGGCTTTGTTTATTGTGAACCACATTGTTTGGTGGTCACTTGTTCCCAGATGGCTACCCACTTCTAAATCTGAGATCCTTTCTCCTTCCCCATTTGAGAGTACCAGGTCTAAGATTGCTCTCCCGAGTGGGTTCCAACACTAGCTGTCTGAGGCATGCCCCCTTTAGGGCATCAAGAATGACCCTGCTCTTGGATGTGGCTGCAGCAAAGGTACTCCAGTTAACATCTGACATATTCAGGTCCCCCATCAACAATATCTCCCTTTTTTCTGCCATTTTAAGGATGCCTTCTATCATTTCCTTGTCCATTTCCTCCCCTGAGATTGGGGTCTGTACACAACCCCCATGCGGATTGTGGTGCCATTTAGTGTCTCCAGGGTGACCCATAGTGACTCATCAACTTCCTGTTGACTCTTTAGTTCTGTTCCTTTAATCCCTTCCCTTATGTAGAGAGCTCCTCCTCCTCCTCTTTCACCATAGAAACATAGAAACACAGACTTTGAAGGCAGATAATGACCACTTGGCCCACCTAGTCTGCCCATTTCCCTATCTAGAGGAAAAGCTGCAAATCCTATTTAACCAACAGCCTATTTCTTTCTACCCCCACAAAAATTGCTGTATGTCTGCCCCATGCATTCTTGAATTCTCCCATAGTTTTAGACCCCACAACCTCCTCTTGAAAGGCTGTTCCATGCGCCCACCACCCTTTCTGTGAAAAAATACTTCCTCACATTGCCTCTGAGCCATCTCCCTCATCTTCAAATTGTGTCCCCTTGTTCTTGCATATCTCTTTTTCTGAAAGATGCTACCCTCTTGGACGTTGTTGATTCCACTACTTAAACATTTCTATCATGTCCCCCCTCTCCCTCCTTTCCTCAAGGGTATACATATTAAGCTCCTTTAGTCTCTCCTCATATGGCTTCTCTTGCAGTCCCTGTACCATTTTAGTTGCCGTCCTCTGAACTACCTCCATTCTGTCTATGTCCTTGCGGAGATGGGCTCTCCAGAACTGGATGCAGTACTCCAGATGGGGTCTCACCAACTGTCTGTACAGGGATAACAACTTCCTGTTTTCTGCTGGTGATGCCTCTCCCTATACATTCTAGTATCCCCCAGTCCTCCTACCGCCTTCTCACTGCTTGCCAATCTTATGGTCATCTGATATGATTACCCCCAGGTCCCTTTCCATTTTTGTTGTTGTTAATACCTACCCCCATTGTGTAATCTTCCCCTGGGTTTTTGTTTCCCAGGTGCATTATTTTGTACTTCTCTGCATTGAATCCAAGCTGCCATACTTCTGACCATTCCTCCTACTTTGCCAAGTCACTTCTCATCCTTTCCATGCCTCCTTGTGTATCAACCCTGTTGCTGATCTTCGTGTCATCTGCAAAGAGGCATTCTTTTCCTTCCAGTCTCTCTGCAATGTCACTTATAAAGACATTAAAAAGGACTGGACCCAGTACTGAACCCTGCGGTACCCCACTAGTAACTCCTCTTTCTTCAGAGTGCACTCGGTCTACAATTACCTTCTACGTTCTGTTGTCCAGCCAATGTTTTACCCAGACTACCACCCTGGGACCCACTCCCAGGCTGGTTAATTTGACTATTAATGTTTTATGTGGGACTGTGCCAAATGCCTTTCTAAAGTCTAGGTAGGCCATGTCCACAGCCCCTCCCTGGTCCACTACTTTGGTCACCCAGACAAAGAAATCAATTAGATTCATCTGACTTGACCTTCCCACTGTGAAACCATGCTGCCTTGGGTCCTGTACCCTACTGGCCTCTAGGTACTCAACAATTCTTTCCTTCAGAAGTGATTCCATCACTTTCCCTACCACAGAGGTCAAACTGACAGGTCTGTAGCTTCTTGCCTCTGTCTTGGTCCCTCTTTTGTGAAGTGGAATCACATCCACCTTCCTTCAGCCCTCAGGTACCACACTATCCTCCCATGATTTGTTAAAAAGATTACTCAGTGGTGTCACTAGTTCTCTGCTCAATTATTTTAGAATTCTGGGGTGAATTCCATCTGGCACCATTGCTTTGTCCTCCTTTAGTTTTAGGAGTTCTTTCAGAACCCTTTCTTCTGTGAAAGGACTGGGATTGACCTTGGTGTGTAGTCAGGCTTTTGAGATTTGTACACCAACCTGCCAGTGCCACACTGCTACCCTTCCCCCACTGTTGTTCATGCCTGTCCCCCTATGACTTGAGTCCAAGGTTCCTGGCTTCAATCAGATGATTCCCACGCTAGACCTGCTGTCTGCATGCTTGTGTGGTGCTCAGCTCCTGCTGCCCCACTGGTAAATGCCACTGACTGCACCAGGAGTCCAAGACCATGGCATAAATGTCTTCTCTCTTCCCCCACGGGTAGGCAGATTCTCTCCACTTGCCAGTCCACATGAAGTCTTCATTCTTTTAGCTAGCTCTGAGTCTGTCCATCTGTCTGCTGCTCCTCAGTTCTTCTACTTCTTCTGGCACTTCCAGTACTATTGAACAAATAGTATGGCTTCTAACTTTCCTAGGGCATTTAAACTCACCGCCCCAGACTTGCCACACCCCCTATCAGATGCTGCAGCCAATCACTATGCAGGCAGACCTAATTGAGACCTTCAGCTTCAGCATCCATGGTCCACTCTGCCGACACCCCCCCCCCAAAAACAAAACTGAAAGAAAATAAAAAGCCTGGAAAGCCAAACAAAGGAATTTAAATGTGATGGACTAGAGAGAGCAGAGCAATGCTGGCCAGCTTGTTTGCTACCCCCCGCTACTAAACTTGGTATGCCATTGCTTACTTGGAGTATCAGTAGCTACACCCTTGGATTGACCCCCCCATCTAAAATGCTTCTCTTAATTGGATTAGGCACCTTCCCCACCTCCTCTTTGGTGAATACTGAACAGAAGTATTCATTCAGGATGCCTGCTTTTTCACTGTCCCACTCTGCCCACCCACCGTCCATTCTGTTCAGCCTCACTAACCCTCCCTTTGTCTTTCTATGCTCCCTGATATACCTATTAAAGGTTTTATCCCCCTTCTTAACCGAGTTGGCTCTCTTTTCCTCTGTTTGAGCCTTTGCTATTCTGACTACCCTCCCTGCTTCCTTCTGCCTTAACTGGTACAGTTCTCTGTCCTGCTCCTTCTGTGTTTCCTTATACTTCCTAAATACTATCTTTTTCTCCCTAACCTTCACCGCCACCTCTTTTGAGAACCATAGTATTTTTTCTTTTATTTTGTTTTGTTTATTTGCTTCACACAAAGGTTTGTTGCCTCTGTGATGGCAGTTTTGATATTTCCCTATTGTTGCTCTACCCCTTCTTCTAGCCTGTTTGCTAGTGCTTTTCTAAGGCACTCTCCGATCTTGCTAATGTCAGCCCTCCTGAAGTCCAGAAACCTCACTTTTTGCATGGCTTGACTCTGTAGCTGAGTTTATCATGAACCACACTGTTTGGTGGTCACTTGTTGGCAAATGGCTACCCATTTCTAGATCTGAGATCCTCTTGCTGTCCCCATTTGAGAGTATGAGGTCTAAGATTGCTCCTCATGGTAGGTACCAAAACTAGCTGTCTGAGGCATGCCACCTGAAGGGCATCAAGAATGACCCTGCTTTTGAATGTGGATGTAGCAAAGGTGCTCCAGTTAACATCTGGCATATTAAGGTCCTCCATCAACAGTATCTCTCCTTTCTCTGCCATCCTAAGTATGCCTTGTATCATATACTTGTCTATTCCCTCCCCCTGATGTGGGGGTCTGTATACAACCCCTGTGCAGATTGTGGTGCCATTTCCAGTCTCTAAGGTGACCCACAGTGCCTCCTCTCCTCCCTGTGTACTCTTTCATTCAGTTGCTTTTATCCCTTCCCTTACATGAGAAGCTCTGCCCCTCTTCTCCCTTCCTGTCTCTCCTATAGGTTGTGTACCCTGGTATGTTAACATCCCAGTCATGGTTCTCTGTGTACCATGTTTTGTGACTGCTACAATATCCAGGATCCCTCTTCCATCAAGGCCACCAGTTCAGGGAGCTTGTTGCCCAGACTATGGGCGTTGGTACTCATTACCCTCCATTTCTTGATGGCCTTACCCATTTTTGCCCCATCCCTGTCCTTAATGCATTTGTCACTTTCTCCATTTTCCCCTGCACTTCTCCCTATTGACATCTCTATGTTAGTGTCTACCTCACTTAGTACCCTGATTTTTTGAGGGGCTAGGATTTCCCTGCTCCTCTCCAGTGCCTACCCCCTGGCTAGTTTAAATGCTTACCAATGAAGCATTTAAACCTATCACCTAGGATCCTGTCCCACCCTCCTGTAGACTGTGTATCCTGGTATGTTGACATCCCAGTCATGGTTTTCTGTGTACCATGTTTCAGTGACTGCCACAATATCCAGACATCCCTCTTCCATCAAGGCCTCTAGTTCAGGGAGTTTGTTGCACAGACTGAGGGCATCGGTACTCAGCACCTTCCATTTATTTTTTATGGCCTTACCCCTTTTAGCCACATCCTTGTCCTTACTGCCTTTTTCTGCATTTATCCTTGTCTGCTCCCTACTGACTTCTCTATCTTCATGTTTACCTCTCTAACTACTGTGTTATGTGGGGGAGGCTGGGATTTCCAGGCTCCTTTTCAGTGCCTCAACCCTTGGCTAGTTTAAATACTTGCCAATGAAGCATTTAAACCTGTCACCTAGGATCCTGGTTCCCCCACTGGACAGATGCAGACCATCGTGCCAGTATATGCCTGCATCCCTCCAGGTTGCTGCACAGTCCCCAATGAAGCCAAAACCCTGTGCTCCACACCACTTTTTCAACCATTCATTGAATCCCATGGTGTGGAATACCCTAGCATCATCCTTGCCATAGACAGGCAGCACCTCCAAGAAGGTTACCATGCATGCTACTTATCTAAGGCCCCACCCTAACTCCACAAACTCCTCTTGCAGTGCTCTGAACCCATTCACAGCCAGGTCATTTGTCCCTAGGTGGACAATGACAAACAGCTCCCTCTCTCATGCAGCTGCTCTCACAATCCTTATGATATGCTTCCTGTCCCTCTGAGCCATGGTGCCAGGCAGGCACCTTACCTCCCTATCCCCTTCCTCCCCCACTTCTACCCCTAATGATCGAGTCCCCCACCAAGAGTTGTTTCCTTCCCCTGTGGGGTCTCATGCCACCCTCCTGTGAGTCTCATTTGTGGAGGTTCCCAGCATCCTCCTCAGTCTCCACTGCAGGTGCCTCCATGGAGGAACTACTCTTTATCAGAACTGCTTGTGAATTGTGGAGAGGTACAACTGGAGACATGCACCTCTGTTCCACCACCCACTCCCTCCCTGAGTCCACCTTGGTCCAAATGATCCTCTTTCTTGGCAACTTCTAAGGTAATGGTGGTGGCCCTGGTGGTCCCTGGGTGGGGAAAGAGGTTTCATGAATCCTAGCCAGGTCAGCCTGGAGACAAGCAACCTCCTCCCTCAGACCAGAGAGGTGCCTGCAAACAGGGCAGCATCACAGCCTCCAGAATGTCTCCCAGAACACTGCTGCCCCACAACCATTGCACTGCACCACTCCCATCTTGATTTATTTTGTGTCCCCTCTCCTGTTGTTTTGTAAGATTACTGTCTCTTCCCTCTATGTATTTTTATACTTACTTTCCTACTGCCTATGTGCCCTTACAACTCTCACCCTTCCTGTTCTGGGAACTTCCTGTAGTCTTCAGTAGTCTCCTTCTTCCATGCTTGGATTCAGACCTCCAGCAGCCGGGGGGAGAAAGAGTTATTTTTAAGGTTCCTTCAAGGTTGATGAAACTAATGTGTCTCAGTGATTCTTCCCTTCCTACTGCCAAACAGGAAGTTCCTGTTGTCAGTCAAATCCAGTGGCTATAAAACTAGAACTGGCTTTGAGTGGGAGGGTGGAGGGGTAGGAAGGAGGGCAATTAGTAAAAAATCTGTAGTTCCAGACTGCTATTTCTTGCTCTGAAACTAAAGTTCTCTTCTGTCAAAACAGCAGAAAGCTGTAATTGGAGACAACTGCTTTTTGTACTCCTAAACTGCTAAGCCACACCCCTAATTAGATTCACCCTCTGCTCTGACTCAGTAAATTAAGCTGATAGCCCCTTCCTCAGAGAAACACACATTGACTTTTCTTCTTTATTTTACTTAAATGAGACCCTTTCTTCTAACAAAGTATCTGTTTGCTTAATCCAAACAGGTACTGACTCCTGCTGAGATAGAAGTGATTTATCAGTAAAAAAAAATCTGTAGTTCTAGACTGCTGTGTCTTGCTCTAAAACCAAAGTTCTCTTCTGTCAAAAACAGCAGGAAGCTGTAATTGGAGACAACTGATTTTGTATTCCTAAACTGCTACGTCACACCCCTAATTAGATTCACCCTCTGCTCTGACTCAGTAAATTAAGCTGATACAGCCCCCTTCCTCAGAGAAACACACAGTGACTTTCTTCTTTTTTTTTACTTAAATGAGACCTCTTTCTTCTAATAAAGTATGGGTTTGCTTAATCCAAACAGATACTGACTCCTGCTAAGATAGATGTAATTAATCCATAAAAATCTGTAGTTCTAGACTGCTATTTCTTGCTCTGAAACCAAAGTTCTCTTCTGTCAAAATACATAATTACAAAAGTGGCAATAGCACAATCCTAGACTTGATCCAGACTAGCTGCCTACAAAGGATAGCAATGATCATGGTTTCTCTTACTCCTAAGTGACCACTCATCGGTCACCTGCTTCTGGTCAAATAAAATCAAGAAAGCTACACCTTCCTTTGTAGAAAGTAGGTCCTAAAGACAGGACTGCTTAATTCTTTTAAAGCAGCACTAGCCCAAATTGACTGGACGCCACTGGTCAGTCTCCAGGACAATGACCTTGCTATGCAGTACTTTGTATATGAATTCAATGCAGCTTGTGATTTATTTGCCCCAGTTAGAAGAAAGAAATCCTGGAGCTCTTGTAATGACTGGGTTATCAGGGATCTGTCTAATCTAATGAAGCACCATGCAACCTGTGGTGCAGGGCCAAGGACTCTGGCATGAACAATGATTATCAGAAATACAGGGTGGCAAGGAACCAGTGTACAAACAAAATAAGACTTGCCAAAGCTAAGCTCTACAAGGACCAACTGAGAGGTCCTGGGGGATTGCAGGAGATTTGGGGAACCTAAATGAGCTACTAGGAAGATAGAAAAAAGCATCCCACAATGCTCAACATAAATGGAACTTCCAACCAAGATTTGCTCACCATTGCCGACTCCTTTAATACAGCTTTTACAGACCTTAGCAATGTACTCCCCTGGACTATTTTAATGCTTCTGAACATCCTCAACCCACTCCCAAAAGACAGCAAACACTCTAACTTCTATTTCGAATGCATGTCCATCCAGGAGGCTAGGAAATATGTCAATAAGGTACTCAGCAAAACCAGACAGGGCAGCAATAAATTAGACATGAGAATAGTTGCTCTCACCCTAGAAGAAATGATTGCCCCATCACATTAATATTTAATAATTCACTCACATTGGCTAAATTCCCATCAGTTAAGAAACTTGCTCTAGTCACCCCTGTTCATAAAAGTGGGGACTGCTTAAACACTTCTAACTATAGGCCTATTTTAATCCTCTCTCCCCTCTCTAAAGCTCTGGAGAGAATAGTGGCTGAACAAATCTCAGATTATTTGCAAAACATACTGCCTTCAATGCCCCTGAGAACATGGTGTTAGGAAGAGAATAGCACGTCAACTACCTTGGTCAAATTCACTGATTACATGCACAAGGTCCTAGATGGAGGCAAGCTAGTGGAGTCAATTTTTATTGACCTCGCAAAATATTACGTCATGGTCAACCATGCTATTCTTACCCAGCAGCTGCAGGCTCTTGGCCTTTTAATCTCCTCTATATGCTGGTTCCATGACTATCTCTCCCACAGATCACAGTGCATTAAAATAGGGGCAGCAGTCTCTGCAGCTAGGGAGTCCCCCAAGGCTCCATACTCAGGCTGCTGCTTTTTAGTTTATTTATGAATCCTCTTCCTGAAACCTGTCTTAGCAATATTATACTCTATGCTGATGACTCAGTCATTATTAACTGCCACCCCAAACTTGCCCAACTCCAGAAAGACCTCCAGTTTACCTTTCACCAACTTGAGGACTGGCTGCACAAACAAAAGCTACTACTCAGCTATAAAAAGACTAAAACCATGCTCTTCTCAAGTTACCTTCACAAGATAAGAAACCTACTATATCAACATCATGAACAACAAGGAAGCCCCCTGGAACAGGTTGACTGTTTCATGTCCCTTGGGGTCCAGATAGACAACACTCTGTCTTTCAAAAAACA
Organism: Neoceratodus forsteri; assembly: GCA_016271365.2. NCBI lineage: Eukaryota > Metazoa > Chordata > Ceratodontiformes > Ceratodontidae > Neoceratodus > Neoceratodus forsteri. Next base: position 1,264,203,017 of record CM057455.1, read on the forward strand.
CATTGAACTGGTAGTTAAAGCAGTCAATATTAGACTTGGAGTCCTCTATAGGCACCAACAATACCTTACACCCATAACCCTCCACCTCTCCATTGCCATTTCAATCATATCCATAACTGATTACAGCCTGGTAGTATAATTTTCAGCATCTGAAACTGTCTTGAAATGGGTGGCCATGGCACTCAACAAAGCAAGTTGGCTAGTCCTTGGGGCTGATAAACTCACTCACATGTGTGCCCTGTATGAACACATTAACTGGCTTAAAATTAGTGATAGGATCAAACTACAAACCTGCTTACTAGGTAGAAAAGCCCAGTTAAGCCTATCAATCTCCTGCATACAGCAAATCATTCAACCAGCTCACTCACTTCATAACACCAGGGGCATGGCTAGAAACTCTCTCAGTGTCCCTTTCAGAAGGACATCTCTCAGCCAGTGCTCATTCACTTACAGGGCTCCCCACTGGCTTAACAAGTGTCCGGTCAAGGTAAACAATGTCAAGAACTTCCCAACCTTTAAACATGACCTGAAACAATTTCTTGTTAACACTAGAACTTGTGAATGTTCACATGCATCTGGAAATACCACTCCTCTGTTAGGCACTGGCTGACCCCATAAGTGCTCCATGTTGGGTAAACTCAACTCGCAAACTCCTTTCTAATTGAGAAAGCTCCCTCATGTACTAGCTCATATGTCTACATATCCTCCTGCGTGACTCTATCTCAGCTTGTGCTAACCTCCTATAATTCCCAGTCCCTCACTGGAACATTTATCCAGCTCCTACCCCCTTCCCCTCCCTCTCCAAATCTGTCTTTCCACTCTAACCTGCCCTTACCTCTTGGATCCCCCAATTCCTCCTCCCAAATGCTGCCCTCCCTCTCCCTCACCTCTCTCATTCCCTCCTCTACTGGTAGACATCAGTAAAGAAACAGCACCTAATTCAAGTGACAAAGCCTGATTCCAATGCAGCTTATGTGAGCCCTAAAAACATGCACTCAGTAATTTATTGTAACCAACCACTTAGCTACTGTCTTGTTCATCTAGTTTTCCTATGTTAGATACCTGAACCCTTGTCTCTGTGAATTGTGCTATTATTGTTGTTGTATTGTCTCTGATGTGGAACCTTTGTAAATGAGCTCCAAGCGCAAAGGTTATTTTTGAAGAACAAATAAAATAAATAAAGTAGAGGGCAGTTAAATACTTTTTTAGACAGGCTACCATGATGTGGTATAAACTCTGAAATGGAAAACTCAGAACTGCAAAATGTATTCTTCACCAAATTGCAAAAGCTGAAGCATTGCATTTATGGAATGGCATGCTAAAGTGCAGAGCTGCTTTTGAGGAATAGGTAACAATTTTCTGACAATCTGTGTCTGCTTCCTGTGGACATTATAATAAGTGGGTCCAACACACTAGGTAAAAGGTCAATGCGTCTGAGTACATGGTTATTCTAAGGTCTCTACCTTGTTCTCACAAGTGAATCTGTGAACTAGGTCAATTGGTTTAGTAGTCACAAGGATGCAGCACTCTGTGCAAGCAAGTGCAGGCAAAAGAGGGGATAGGTGGAGAATTAACTTTATTGTCACATACACAAAGCAGGATCACAGATTTAACCACAGACACACTGTAAGCAAAGGTTGTCCTACATATTTAGTTAGGATCAAATCTACAGAGGATGACATTTGGGGCTATCTGGAGCATGAAGTGTGTAGTTAATACACTAGCTGAAAAATACTAGGTGGTATGGCAGTTAATTTGATGTGTGGGATACTTTATTCTAATTAGTGGTTAGACTCAACTTGTAGTACAATATACTGTAGAATAACAGTATAAGTTATAACAGTTTCTTTAAAATGTACCTGGCTAAAAAAACCTATGCTGTCACAAAGTAGTTAAACATTTAAACATATCACTCCCTATAGGGTTATAGGATTGCACTATATCTTTAAGTCCCATATGATGAACCAAAAAATAAATGCATTTAGGCATCAGTTTGGATTGAAGCACAAAGTCACAAAATTATTGAAATTCAATGCTAGGGTGCAGAGGTCCCCTGAATGTTTGTGACTCTGTGGTGTCATGCTTCTCATGATTTGAGCAATTGCTTAAAATGTCTTTAGGACCCCTAATTTTCGGGCAAAGACATCAATACACCCATGTTTATTTTCATTCCCATTCATTCCTAGACTGAGAAACAGGATTTTGAATTTGTTTACTGTCAAATGGGGACGGAGAAAGGATCTCAGATTTAGAAGTGGGTAGCCATCTGGGAACAAGTGACCACCAGTGTGGTTCACAATAAGCACAGCTATAGAGTCAAGCCATGCAAAAGCAAGAGTATTGGACTTTAGGAGGGCTGACTTTGGGAAAATTAGAGATTGCCTCAGAAAAGCACAAGCAAATGGGCAAGAAGGAGGGGTGGAGGAACAATGGGGCATAATCACAACAACCATCACAGCAGCAAAGAGCCTTTGTGTGAAAGGAATCAATAAAACAAAACAAAGGAAAAAACCACTATGGTTCTCAAAAGAGGTGGCAGGGAAGGTTAAGGAGAAAAGAATATCATTTAGGAAATATAAGGAAACACAGAAGGAGATGGACAGAGAACTTTATCAGTTAAAGCAGAAGGAGGCAGGGAAGACATTCAGAATAGCAAAAGCCCAAACTGAGGAAAAGATTGCCAATTCTGTTACGAAGTGGGATAAAACCTTTTATAGGTACATTAGGGAGTGAAGAATGACCAATGGAAGGATACGGAGACTTTATAAAGGGAGGCAATGTGGCAGAGGGTGACAGTGAAAAACAGGGATACTGAACAAATATTTCTGTTTAGTATTCACAACAGAAGAGGATGGGAGGTACCTAATCCAAATAAGAGAAAACAATCTTGATAGGAGGTCGAAACCAGTTCATTCACGGAAGAAATGGTTTTGAAAGAACTCTTGAAACTGAGGGTGGACAAAGCAATGGGGCCTGATGGGATTCACCCCAGAATTCTAAAAGAACTAAGGGAAGAACTAGTAACACCATTGACTTCTCTTTTTAACTAATCATGGGAAGATGGGGTGGTACCTGAGGACTGGAGGAGGGCAGATATGATTCCACTTCACAAAAGTAGGAGCAGTGCTGAGGCAGGAAACTACAGACAGGTTAGTTTGACCTCAGTGGTAGGGAAATGATGTAATCATTTCTGAAAGAAAGAATTCAATCAATCAATCAATCAAAATCTTTATTTATTCAGGCGAACATCATTGAGCATAGCTCATTTACAAGATGGACCTGATTGGTCAGAAACAACATAATGGGTATAAATTCACATATATACAAATACAGATTGAGTTCAATAACAAAGACTTTAAAATGAACAGATACAATAATATACACATATATACAAGGTGGTTAACCAGTGATATTGGGCACCAAAGCAAAAGGAGAAAAAAAAAAAGGTAAGGCATTGGGGTTTAGGAGAAAAATTGTAATGATGTTAATGGATGAATGCCTAAACAGATAAGGGAGGGGGAATCTAATGGGGGCAGGGGTGAAAAGGGGTCTGAAGGGACTAGGACTTGTGAAGCAGCTGCATATCTGGGAAAAGACTTAGGTACAGCTTTTGAAGGAGGCTATAGGAATGAAAGTGTTCAGCTTCAGGGTCTTTTGCAGAGAATTCCAGATGAGTGCTAGAGTAATTGATTGCAGCCCTTCCATGCTGGGTACTGGCCTTTGGTAAATTCAATGTGATGAGGCTATTGCTTCTTAGGGCATATGGCCTGGAGTAACAAGAGAGAAGCAATCTGAGATGTAGGATGGTAGTTTATTTGTCAGAGCTTTGTAGATCCATAGAGCAGCATTTTGTTCCTTCTGTGATGTAGGGATGTCCAGCCAACTGCAGCATAGAGAGAACAGTGGTGGGTGCTGAAAGAAGGTCAGTGATGAATCTTAGAGCTCTATGGTACAAGGTATCCAGTTTATTTAAGTAGGACAGGGAGCAGTGGCCATATAGGAAGTCTGCATAGTCGAGGAGGGATAGAAATGAAGCCTGGATTAGTCTCTGCTTAGATTCTCTATTTAGAAAATGTTTGATCCTGAAGAAAAGGCCAAGTCTTTGTCTGAGTTTTTCAGGAGCTCTTCAATATGCTGGGTGAAATCAAGCCTGTTATCAATCCAAACCCCAGATATTTGAATTTGTCTACATACTCAAGGCTCTCTCAAGGATGGTAGAAAGTTGGGGAAGAATGTTCGGTGAGAGAGTGGTAGAAAAGTATTGGTGGAGAGGAACATAGCTTTAGTCTTCTTGGCATTTAATAGAAGCTTCTTTTCAAGTAATTTGTGTTGCAGCAGGAGAATTCAGATTGTAGTAGATCATATGCCTTTGTTTGGTGATGGATTGCTTACATAAAGGACAGTATCATCTGCAAAAAGGTGAACATTAGATTTTGTGAGGCTTGAATCAATGTTGTTGATGTAGATGGCAAAGAGGATAGGGCCCAGGATGGAACCAGGAACTCCTCTTAAGAGTGGTTTTGAGGAAGAAAGGTTGCCTTCACTTTTTACCTGCTGTAATCTACAGAGAGGTAGCATCTGAACCATTTAAGAGAGATTGGGTCAAGGCCTAGGGAATGCAGTGAGGAGATTAGTAGATCATGATCCACAGTATCGAAAGCTTTCTTAAGTCCAGAACAGCACAGATATTATTTTTTTTATCTAATTCAGACTGCCAGTCATTTGTAACTTTTGCTAAGACAGAAATGGTGCTGTGCATGGCTCTAAACCCAGATTGAGCAGGATTAAGGAGGTTGTTAGCATTGAGGTAGTCATTTAGTTGGATGCTTACCAGTTTTTCTAACATTTTGGACAGCATTGGTAAGATGGAAATAGGCCTATAGTTGTTGAGATCCATGGGGTCCCCTGCTTTAAGGAAGGGAAACACTTGTGCTGTCTTCCACAAAGAAGGAATAGAACCAGTAGATAAGGACAAGTTGAAGAGGTGAGCTAGGGGGGCTGCAATGGCATGCAATGCAGTTTTTAGAAAGAAGGGTCCAGAAAGTCTGCACCAGCGCTTTTAGTGGTATCCAGATGGAGCAGTAGGTCTTCTACTTGTTTTAATAATATTGGCTTGAAAGAAAATGTAGAGGCAGCCTTCTGAACTTCAGTAGAATGGAGAGTAAGTTGTGAGCATGATAGAGTTGCTGGAGGGAGTCAAAAGCTAGGCCTGCTGTAGTAAAGGGATTGTTGAAAGCATCTAAAATCTCATACTTGTCAGTGATAACCACATTATTGAGGTTCACTTGGGATGGTAAAGAGGTGCTAGAGTCTTGCCCTAGGAGTCCCTTGATGGTGCCCCAGAATCTGGCTGGGTTATGGTAGGAGGCATCCAGCTCTGCTGTATAGAAGGCAGCCTTGGCATCTCTCACTTTTTTGTGCAGCTGTTTCTGGCTTTTGAATTGTAACCAGTCGTTTGGATCTTTGGTCTTCCTTGCCCTTTCAGAGCTTGTCTCTAGCAAGCAGTGCAGATTTAAGGTCAGCAGAGAACCAGGGACAAGATTTGCGTTTTATTCTGACACTGGTGACTGGTGCATGTGTATTGAGGGCCCCTAAGATTATATCATTTAGCACCTGCAGTGCTAATTCCACAGAAGCTGTGAGGTAGAATTCTTGCCAGCGTTTAGAGTGACACAGATCTTGGAGATATTCTGCAATATTAAAGTTCTTTTTTGACCTTCTTGGGAGGAATTTTGCAGGGTTAGATGGCTTGACTGAAGATTTTAGTGTCAGTGGCTCAGTAGGTAGCACACTCGCCTCTGAGGCCGGGAGATCAGAGGGCTGTGGGTTCAGTTCCCACATCTGGCACTTGGGTTAATATCCCAGTACTGACACTGTAGTGCAGCATGAGAAGGGTGCTGCACTTCTGAGGTGCCATCTTTTGGATGAGACGTTAAACCGAGGTCCCATCTGCCTGGATTGGTGGTAGTTCAGGTGGATGTTAAAGATCCCATGGCACTTATCGAAAAGAGTAGGGGAATTTCCCCGGTGTCCTGGCCAAATTTCCCTCATTCACTAAAAATACCACCAACAGCTTAATCTGGTTCAAGGTCAGTTGGCATTCATCTGCATCCCCCTCCCCCGGGTTGTGCCTGAAAATAGACAGGATTTGTCTAGTGCACTTACCCAGTCAACAAAAGCTAAAAAAAAAAAAAAAAATCTTATACCAGCTATGAAGCAGTGATCACTTATATCACTGAATAGCACTCCAGCGTGTGAATACAGATGGGGCTTATTAACCAACATAACATCAAGTAAGGTGCTGTTACTTTTGTTTTTTGGGTTAATCCTTGTCGGTTCGTTTATTAGTTGAGTGAAACCATGTGAGTCACAGAAAGATACTAGGGGTGCAGAAACATTGGATAGCCAGTTAAAGTTCAGATCGCCTAGAATAATGGTATCCTCAGGACCCAGTTTAGTTATATTCCCCAGATGGGTAAGGAGTTTAAGGCCGGCAGAGGGGGGCCTGTAGCAGCCAACCAGTTGGAAAGCTGTCATGTTGGGAAGGGATATTTTAAGGGATAGGCATTCGAATTCTTTAGGCTGAGATGAAATATTAAGGCAAGAAGCAGAGATATTTGACTTAACATAAATGGCCATCGCACCACCCCTGGATGGACGGTCTGATCTGAATAGCTGGTAATGAGGTAGACTTATTTCCCTGTCATTTGTTGTTGGTTTAAGCCATGTCTCAGAGATTACTAGAAAGTCTGGCAGGGTGTGGGCAACCCAGGCCTGTATTAGTGAGAACTTTTTTAAAAGGCTGCATACATTGGTGTGGAGAAAACTTAGGCCTTTCATGGAGACTAGATCTGCTGGTGAGGTGAAGCCTTCTGGGGGACCAGGATTGATTTCAACAGTGCCAGCACAGATAAGCAGAAAGAATATTAGTTTAGTGAGTGCTTCAAGTGATAGGAGGAAGGAACAGACAGAGGGCTTTCTCTTTTTACTCAGGGTCCAGTATTCAGAGAATGCCGGGCCTGTCTTATGGCTTGATATTTTGTCATAAAGTACCAGCTTAATGGACAGAAATAGGGGGGCACTGAAGGGCCAAGAATGGAGCATGGGGTATAGGAAGTACAAAACTGGTTGTGAGCCTTTTTGTGGGATACCCCAAGGATTTTGGTACAGCAGCGGTAAGGTATAATTGAGGAAATGAAGGACATCCACTAGGGTTGCATGAGGGAGGCCAGACTGACTATCCACCTTAATCACTAGGTCATGGGCTGGTGCGGCATCATCATCAAGGTGTGACATAGGCGAGAGGCAGAGGAGCAATAGCAGGAGCAACAACATGGTGTTTGGTAGCTAGGGTTAGGAGTACTAGAGGCAGTAGGAGGAGTGGTGCTAGGTTATTGGCTAGGAGGTGAACAAAGGGTGGAGATATGAGATTTGGTGGGAAGGTGTGTATAAAAGAAACACCCAGGAGGGGGGGCGGGCAAAAATTTTGCGGCTTTCCCGTACCTTGCTGGCTGTCTCTCCTGGCCTCCTGGTTCTTTTTTTGGCCTCGCGGTCGCCGCCCACCCACTGGTGGCTCGGAGTCCCTGCGCTTGCTGGGTGCTCGAGGGCAGGGTCAGCTAAAGTGGAGGAGACAGAGGAAAGGACAGTCAGGAAAGCACAGTTGCAGTAATCAAATGATTCTGCAACTAGGTGCTAAAAAATTTTGCACAACAAAAGACTGGGGGGGGACGGCGCCTTAGCATCTGGCCCAACAGAAATCCCACCAAAGGACTGTATCACTTAGGCATTTACAAGAAAAACAACATATAACCTAGACTTTTAAACAATTTTGTAAAAACAGCTGTTTTTGGGCAAAATTCAAGTAAAACCCACTAATCCCGGTCAGTTTTCAGAAGTGCAAGCTAGAGCAGAAGTCAATGGAGAAGGAGGACCAATCGGAAGCAAGGCTGAGGTATTGTTGAGTACCTAGAGGCCAGTGGGGCACAGGATCCAAGGCAGCATGGATTCACAGTAAGAAGGTGATGTCAGATGAATCTAATAGATTTCTTTGACTGGGTGACCAAAGTAGTAGACCAGGGAGGGGCAGTGGATATGGCCTACCTAGATTTTAGCAAGGCATTTGACACAGTCCCACACAAAAGATTAATATACAAGTTAGCTGACCTTGGAGTGGGTCCCAAGGTGGTAGTCTGGATAAAAAATTGGCTGGACCACAGGATACAAAGGGTAATAGTAAATGAAGTCCACAGTGAAGAAAGGAGGTTAATTAGCAGGGTACCACAGGGTTCGGTACCAGGACCAGTCTTCTTTAATATCTTTATAAGTACCATTGGAGAGCACCTGGAAGGAAAAATATGTCTCTTTGTAGATGACACAAAGATCTGCAACAGGGTCGATACACAAGGTGGGATGAAAAGGGACTTGGCAAGGTTGGAGGAATGGTCAAATATATGGCAGCTTAGATTCAATGCAAAGAACTGCAAGGTAATGCACCTGGAAAACAAAATCCCAGGGGAAGAGTTTACAATGGGGGTTGAGATACTAACAACAATAAAAATTGAAAGGTACCTGAGAGTAATTATATCAGATGACCTAAAGGTGGCAAGCAATGTGAGAAGATAGTAAAGAGGCTGGGGGGACACTGGGATGCATAGGGAGTGGCATCAACAGTAGATAACAGGAATTTGTTATTCCTATGTGCAAACAGTTGGTGAGACCCATCTGAAGTACTGCATGCAATTCTGGAATCCCATCTCTGCAAAGACATAGACAGAGTGGATGCTGTTCAGAGGACAGTAACCAAAATGGTGTAGGGTCTGCACCAGAAGATGTATGAGGAGAGACTAAAGCAGCTTAATATGTATACCCTTGATGAAAGGAGGGAGAGGGGAGACATGATAGAAACTTTCAAGTATCTCAAGGGAATTAACTGAGTACAGGAGGGTAGTAACACTATGCTTGGTGGCCATCTTTAATATCTTGAGCCACTGACTATAAATGGAGTTACAAAACCTGTCTTAAATATATCTGAGGAAAATAGAAATACATGGATGATGAATCAAAGGATCTCAGAAATACATTTTGCAAAGAAACTATGGAACACTTTAATTCAAGGGCAGTTTCAGTGATAACTGGTTATGCTGTGCATTTCAATTGTGAGTTCAAGACAGTGTGGAGCTGTTAATTTCAGTTGCATAGGTCATTGGTTGTATGCTGTAAAGTTGTAACTGAAAATGACAGTACAAGTATGGATCCTGATTGTGCCAATGGCGATGTGGCAAGTGTGTCTGTGTTTACCATTCCAATGCTGTCATAGAATGCACCTGATGCCAAAAAGGGCACTGATGTTGGGTTGGATGAGTTGGATGGTGAACTAGACAGTTTGGATAAACTGGATTAATGTGAGTAAACCCACCAATAATCAACCAAAAAACAGGCAGTTTTTTTTTTCACAGTTCCTGATGCTTTTAGTTTGAAGAGCACCCTGAAGAGCATATTGTAGCGACAAGCACAGTGATACAATGAACAATCCTGAAACCATTCTTTCATTTGTTCCTTTTTGATTTCCCATAGAACTTAAATTGACACCTTTTCCTTCTTTTTAAAATAAAATACATGTTGCGTAATAAATACCAGTACCTAACTTGCTAAATATTGTCCTAAAGTCTACAGAGCAGAGTGAGGTAATTCACTGATCTAACTGGCCATAAATTGGTGGTGGCTGTAATTCTGGGGCAGTATCTATTAGAAACCTTTTGATTAGCAGTAGATTCTAAATGGGGTGGCTACAAATTGGGGACAGCTACAAAATGAGGATATGCAGTATTTCTACTTTTTACATTGGCTGCCCTTGCACTCCAAATGTTGTGGCAAGGAATAGGGGACTTTTTTTGGAGGGGTCACTGCTGAGCCCATTGGAGTTCACAATAGCAGAGGCTCGACATCTAAGTTAATAACCACACATTGTGGTCCTGACACAACTCTCTGCTTAGTGGGTGTAAACTTTGTGTATTTCAAAGGACCAAAACCACTCCAATCAGAGAGAGCTTCAGTCATTTGATTTGTATGAAGCCAGTCAGCAAACAGCCGAGAGGCATTCAACATCAGGAGCCTGTTAGTCTGAAAGAAAGAAATCTGTCCATGGATGTCTGTTAAACCATTCATCAACAACTGTTGCTGGCTCCCCTGGAACTTCCCCCTGCACCTGACCTGCCCTTTCAACACCCACTGGCCCACCACCACCTAAACATAACACTGACATGGGGGGGGGGTACCCAATCCTCCAGTGTCACCACCTCACAGGAGGAGGAGGAGGAGGAGGAGGATCTACTGTGAGAGTAGATACCAAAGGAGGGGCATGTTATAAATGTTTCATTTTCCATCAAGAGCTTTACTCAAATGCAATAAACGTGATAGGTGCCCTTGTCACATGCACTCAAAGGGATAATGAAAAGACAAAATTTACCCCCTACAGGAACCCTTTGTAAACTTATTTACTGGACTGAGCTGCAGCTGCTTTTAAAATGTGGTGAATTAGCAGGAACCTGACTGCAATACATATTTTAAAAGCCGACAGTCCATTCAAATAATGTGCTGTATTATTATTACATGTTTTGTATGGGCTATTGGAGAAAGAGTTTATGTATCTTTATGACATATTAATCAGGGTTTCTTTGTTTTTAGAAATAGGGAGGCAATGTACCCAGAGGTTAGAATACAAAGAAGGCTCCAGGTCCCACCACTGTCCCTAACACTTAAGATACGACCTCCCTGGACTTTTCTCCCTCAAGATTCTGAAACAGGAAAGACAGCAAGACTCACTGAAAAGGAGATGGCTTGTCATTTCTAATGCTGTCATCAGTATATACCCTGGGTATATTACACATTATAATAGAAGACAAACAAATCTCTGTCTAGCATATATGTATTATCACATGGAGATGTCAGTCACAGAAACCTTAGGTGGGATTTATGTACCCCTTTCCATAACAGTGCTTCCTGAGAAGTGAATATATGAAAAACACAGGTAAAGTGCCATTGGCCTATACCCTGACACTCACTGGCAATAAGTTACTGACATACATGAGACAACCAAAATTGGAGTACCCATCACCATGCAAGAGACTCATTCTGAGTACAGAGCAAAAACTAGTCTGATATGTGCTGGGTTTTTAAACAGCACTGAGTAGATACCTTCTGAGTTATGCCTCCTGTGGTGAGTGCTCCATTTTTCTATGCAAAAAAACAAAAACTTTGTACACTATAGGGGTGCCCCCACCAAACCTCAATGCTTTTCTTGACCATGGTATGTGCTGTATAATAAGTGAAAAACCATACACTTCATTTGCATGGTGTTTACTGCAAGCAGGTTGAAATAAAGCACTGAACTCTACAATGGCAGAAGCCAGTCATGGAAGATGGTAATAATTCAGATCCTGCTTTTTGCCCATCCCCCCACCCGTAAACATGTGCTCTACAGCCTACATGGTGCAGTGTGCATCCTTATATACTGTACTGCAGATGGGAAAAAATGAGTACATCAGTATAGAACACAAACAAATCAGCATGTATTTATTATCACATGGAGATGTCTCTCACAGAAACCTTAAATGTGGTTTATGTGCCCCTTTCCATAACAGTGTTCTTTGTAGAAGTCAATATATGAAAACCACAGGTAAAGGGATGTCCGCCAGTACTCCAGTACTCACTGGTAATAAGTAACTGACATACATGAGACAACCAGAAACTGGAGGACCCATCACTATGCAAGAGACTAATTCGGAGTACAGAGCAAAAAGTGGTCTGATATATGCTGTGTTATTAAACAGCACTGAATAGGTACCATCTGAGCTGTCTATCAAACAGGGCAGCTGGGCACCAGGAAACAAATGCATAAATAATTTATTCAGTTTCATGTACTCACAATATCTATAGAAACAAGCAGCAGCACAGAAAACAACAGCAGTGTAGGGTAGTTCATCCCTACACTGCTGTTGTTATGTGTGCTGCTGCTCATTTCTATGGATATTGTGAGTACAAGAAACAAAATAAATTATTTATGCATGTTTTCTGGTGCACAGCCTCCTTACTTGCTAGTTCGTTTGTCTTCTGGAGCACAGGACTCACTGTGGAGTGTTCTCCTTTCTTGCACCTTCTGAGTTGTGCCTCCTGTGGTGAGTGCAATGGCTTTTATGGGAAAGTAAACAACAAAAAAAGTTGTACACTATAGGGTGCCTCCACCAAACATCAATGCCTTTCTTGATCACAGTATGTGCCGTATAATAAGCAAAACACCATACACTTCATTTACATGATGTTTGTTGCAAGCATTTGAAATAAAGCACTGAACTCTATAATGGCAGAAGCTGGCATGTAAGATGGTGATAATTCATATCCTGCTTTTGGCCCCCCCACCCATAAACATGTACACTACAGCCTACAACACAGTCCAGTGTGTGTCCCTATATGCTGTACTGCAGATAGGCAAAAAGGAGCCGACAGGGATGCGGGTGCTTGTCAGCAGATTAGTGAGTCATTTGTTCCAATTACCATGCCACAAGTTATTCATATACTTTGCGTTCTATCCTCTTAGCTGCCTCCCTATGCTTCTCCACCCTGGCCTCCCAAATCACAGCCCAGTCACAGGTCTGATGCAAATGATCAAAATCAGAGCCACCTTGATCTCAACATTTTTTTTTTGTATCAGCTAAAGAGGCTAGAACAAGTGGGTTCCCTTAAATGGCATTTTCTGGAGGAGAACCAGACTGGAAAGTTTGTCTTTTTGTTACTGTTCCCTACTTTTTAGTGAAACATCACATTTCAGGAGGGGTTGTGGACATTACTGAGGCAAAATCAGAAAGATCAGTGAAAATCAGAAATGGTACTTTCTTATGGTAAGATATACTGTACATACCGGTATACCACATATCCAGTCTGCTTCCTCAGCACATCCATACACCAAGTCAGACATAAGAATATGCTTCCCAACATACAGCAAAAGAACATTTCAAAGTTAAATTACAAGTTCGATTTCATTTTTTGGCAAGTACAAACAGCTATCATCACTGGCTTTCATGCTTAGCAAGCTCCAACCCTACCCAAGCTTGGTGAGCTTTAAAGGAAAAGGGTCCCCAAGGATCAGGTGAGAAATCACTATAGAAATTATCTGTCCTGTTTCAACTGTGGGGGTCTAGTATACAGCACTGCTTACTGCTCCCCAAATCACCTGTTGTCCCTCCCCATAAACATGTACACCACAGCCTTCACAGTGCATTATGCATCCCTATATGTGTACTGCAGATGGGCAAATGGGCTTGTCAGCCCATTAGTGAGCCATGAAACCAGGCACTTTTGTTCAGATTACCATGCCACAGGTTACCCATATACCTAGCGTCCGATCCTCTTTGCTGCCTCCCCATGCCTCTTCACCCTGGCCTGTCAAATCAGGACACATTCACAGGTCTGATGTAAATTACCAAAATCAGGGCCACCTTGATCTCAATATTTTTCTTTTGGTATCAGCTAAGGAGGCTATAACAAGTGGACTCCCATAAAAGGCATTTTCTGGAGGAGAACCAGACTGGAAAGTTTATATCTGTTAGTTGCTATTCCCTACTTTTTAGTGAAACATCACATTTCAGCAGGAGTCAAGGAAATTACTGAGGCAAAATCAGAGACATCCATGAAAATTGTAGATGATGCTTTCTGAAGGTAAGCTATACTGTACATACCAGTGTACCACACATATTCAGACTGCTTCCTCAGCGGCATCCATAAACCAACTCTGACATAAGAATACTCTTCCCAACATACAACGAAACAGAAAGTTCCAAACTTAAAGTACAAGGATTCTATGTCATAACAGCGATCGAAGTTAGGGCAAGTGTACATCGCTGAAAATAAAAATGCCAATGTACACTATTGGCAAAGACAACAGGGCAGACACACATATTTATGTATGTGGGGGGACTGTTCCCCACACCCCTTTACTTTATATAATCAACTGCCAGAGTGTACATGTCAGCGAGGGGGTGAAACTTGCAGCAAAAAAATATACTGACCACAAAATTAGTTGCACCTCCCTAGACCTGAACCCTCCCTGCCATAGCCAGCCACCCTCACCACCATGCCTCATGACCAGCTCAGCAGCCTTCCATTGCACTGCCTGCCACATACCTTCCCTCCTCTTCCATTCCCCACAGAGGTTCCAGTCACCTTCCTTTTAGCCCACCCATCACCTTCCTTTTTGCCCATTGCTACCCTTTCAGGGTAGCCCACAACACAGGCGCTGAGATTGAGTTGTTCATATTTGAGTAGCTTAATCTTAGTTGCCCTTTTCATAGGATACCAATTACAAGTTTAATTTCTTTCTTTTTTTTTTGGCAAGTACAAACAGCTATCATAATTGGATTTCATGCTTAGCAAGCTCCAGTTCCTACCCAAGCTTGATGAGCTAAAATGGAACAGGGCCTCCTTTGGCCTGGTGAGGGATCACTTTAGAAATGAACCATCTGACTTCAACTGTGGGTGTCTAGTATACAGCACTGCTCACTGTTCCCCAAATCTACCTACCCCCCATAAATGTGTACTCTACAGTCTACATGGTGCAGTATGCATCCCTATATGGTGTACTGCAGATTAGCAAAAAGGAGCTGACAGGGACGCAGGTGCTTATCAGCCCATTAGTGAGCTGTGGAACCAGACATTTTTCTTTAAAATCTTTACAAAAGAGTATGCATGACAATAGTGAAAGCTACAGTAGTATCACTTATGGCTAAAAAGACAGCTTCAACAAGGAAGAAGTGCATCTTAGTATTCAAAACTTTATAAGTTTCTACTCCATAGACATAGTTATCATTTGCAATTTCAGAGGGCAAACGGTTGCCTTTTTTTTTTAGAGCTGAACAAAAGTGTGCTTAAGGTTCCTTGCATGTTGCAGACAAATTCTACATCACCCAGGAAATATTAGTGTTATCAGCACATACTGTTGACTTTGAACCAATCACTCAATCAATCAATCAATCAATCAATCAAGTCTTTATTTAACCAGGCGTTCATCGTTGAGCAGAAGCTCATTTGCAAGATGGACCTGGATGGAGCATGAACAATTGTATATACAGGCCAACACAGGTATTTACAAGGCAATACAGATAATACTGTTTACAGAAAGGAAGAAAAAGAAGTTCATATGTACATAGAATTATACAGATATTGTACAGATTACAGGGTATTTACATACATAGAAGTGTCTATAGGAAGATAAAGCAGGATATCTAAGGTTGCAGGAGGAAGTAACGGAAGAAAAAAAATAAAATAAAAACATACACCAGGTAGAGGCGAAGGTGGGGGAAGGGAGGGAGGTAGGGGGAGAAAGGCTAGGAGGGCACGGTGCACAGAGAGGAGTTGTTAAAACGGGATGTAGAGAAGATGGATGGAGAAAAGGAGTATGTGTGAGCCTCGGGATTGAATGCTATAAAGTATGGGGCATGGTAGGATGTCACAACCCATGGGTAGTCAGCTCCTATCCGAGGTTGGGAAAGGAAGGACAAGGTGATGGATGGGCCTAGTGTTGATAAGACAGGGGGATAAGAGAGAGGACAATTAGGCTTGTGAGGAGCAAGCTGGGGGGTCAGTACTTAAAATTGGTTCTAGGCATGACTATATGCCAGTGCAGACACCGGTACTGGGTCTGAGTGGGTGAAGCAGTTACATACTTCTCTGACTGTATAGAAATAAAGCGCCTTGAAGGCATTTATACCGATTAGAGTGCTTAATTTGAGGGTTTTTTTGTAGATCGTTCCATAAGGTAGGTAGCACGAAGCTTATGGCTGCCCTGCCGAAGTGGGATTTTGCTTTGGGTACTTTAAGTGTAATAGCTGAGTAACTTCTTAATGAATATTTCTCAATTATACTCAGGGGAAGACAGCAGGCGATATAGTAAGGCAGCTTATTAGAGATGTCTCTATAGGTCCAGAGAGCAGCATTTCTGTCGTGCCTGAACTTTAGTGATGTCCACCCCACTGCCACATATAGGGTGCAGTGATGCATGTCTAAGGAAGTCGTTATAAACCTCAGTGCTTGATGGTAGAGTGTGTCCAGTTTAGCCATGTAAGAGTTGGGGCATTGGCTGTAGAGGAAATCAGTGTAATCAACCAATGATAGGAAAATTGATTGGACCAGTTGTTTCTTGGCATCTCTGGTGAGAAATTGGTTGATTCTAAAAAACAGGCCAAGCCTTTGCCGAAGTCGTTTTAGCAAGTCCTCGATATGCTCAATGAAGGAGAGTCTTTGATCTATCCAAACTCCTAAATACTTGAATTTTGTAACACATTCTAGTTTTTCACCTAGAACTGTGGTAATTTGGGGAACTGTCCCACTGGACACAGGGTTAACTGTACAGATGAAAGGGAAGAGGACCATTGCTTTTGTTTTTTTTGGCATTAAGGAGTAGCTGTTTTTGGAGGAGCTGGCTTTGCAAAGGTGGAATTCTGACTGTAGAGTTGTGCAGGCAGCTTCAGGTGTTGGCGACTCACGTTGAGAACTGCATCATTTGCAAACAGATAGATGTTGGCTTCTATTGTACAGTAGTCGATGTTATTAATGTAGATTGCAAAAAGTAGGGCCCTAATATAGAACCTTGAGGTACCTCTTGCAGAGTTTTAAGGGGGCAGGCCTCCTCGCTTTAACTTGTTGAAGGCGCCCTGTAAGATAGTCAGTAAACCAGTGCAGAGAGGAGGTCCACACCTATGATTTGAAGGGAGGAGAGGTCAGACTATGGTCGATGGTGTCTAAAGCCTTGCTTAGATCAAATAAAGTTTTTGCTGTCAAGATTACGCTGCCAGTCATTAGTAACTTTGTTGAGGGCTGAGATAGTGCTATGTTTAACTCTGAATCTGGACTGCATAGGGTTTAGCAGTTCCCTAGACTCAAGGTGAGTCCTCAGCTGTGCATTTACAATTTTCTCTAGGAGCTTGGACAGGACCAGAAGGAGAGAGATTGGCCTGTAGTTATTGAGATTGCCAGGGTCACCTGATTTGAACAGTGTTATGACATTTGCTGTCTTCCATATAGGTGGTAAGGTGCCCTGAGACAGGGATAAGTTAAAAAGGTGGGTTACAGATATTTCTAGCACATGGTACGCAATTTTTAGGAAGTAAGGGTCAAGGGTGTCGGCCCCAGCACTTTTTCTAGTATCCAACTGAAGCAAGAGGTCCTCTACCTCTTTCAGTGAGGCAGGTTGAAGCGAGAAAGTCAGTGAAGCTATCGGAGTTTAAGACAATTGGCTGGCAGTCTGGGAGCTAAGTATTGTTTGCGGGAGTTATCAAATGCCATGCCTGCAGTAGCAAAGTGGTTATTGGATACGTCAAGAATATCCATCTTTTCGGTTATAGTCGAGTTGCCAGAGGTAATCTTGGTAGGGAGTGAATTTCCTGAGGAGTGGCCTAGCAGATCACTGATTGTGTTCCAGAGCTTGATTGGGCTCTTTGTGGCAGAGTCAAGTTCGGATTTGAAGAAGGTGGCCTTCGATTCTCTGTTTGTTTTGGTACATAAATTTCATAGTCTCCTGATCTAGTTCCAATCCTCTGCAGTGTTCAATCTGCACACTTTTTTCCAGAGCTTATCTCTTTCCAGAAGCAAGGACTTGATCTGAGGGGTGAACCATTTACAGGTTTTGGTCCTAGTTTGAACTTTAATCAGGGGAGCATACTTATTAAGGGCCCTTGATAGAATGTCTTGGAAGATATTGTAAGCTGACATAATTGTTTTGGCCAGGTAGAAATCTTACCACTGAGGAGAGTATTTAAGCTCATTTAGGTAGGCATGTTCATTGAAGTTGCACCTGATTCCTTCATAGAGAACTTGCTGATGGGTGCTGGGTTGTTGGTGGATCTTACTCGCAATAAAACAATGGTTACTGGTGTCTGAGAAGAAGACATCAGCATGGGAGAAGAGATGAGGTTTGCTCACCATTAGCACATCCAATAGTGTACTTTTACTGGGTTCTTCATGTTTGGGTGTGTTGGTTCGTAATAGGTTGCATCAGCCCATGTTCATCACAGAAGGATGCAAGGGGGGCAGATGTGTTAGAGAGCCAGTCAAAGTTGAGGTCTCCTAAAATAATAGTTTCTGGTAGCCCTGTCCCAACCTGTCACTTAGATATGACACAAGCTGTAGGCCAGCAGACGGTGGTCGGTAGCATCCTACTATGCAGAGTGCAGTAGTCTGAGTAATTTCCATTTTTAGAATTAGGCATTTGAATTTGCTGGTGATAGATGCCGAAGATAAGCAGAAGCCATAAAATTTGTCTTTAACATTGATAGCTACCCCTCCTCCTCTGGCATGCCTATCAGCTCTAAACAAGTCATAGTTGGGGATGTTTACTTCTCTATCAGTGGTGTTGGGTCTAAGCCAAGTTTCGCAAATCATAAGTATGTCAGGAGAGGTATGATTTACCCAGGTTTGTATTAAGGTTATCTTTTTAAGGAGGCTACATACGTTAATATGCAAGAATCTTATTGCTTTTAAATTTGCTAGTTCTGCTGGTGAAGCAATAGCTTCTGGGGGGCCAGGGTTCAGTTCTATGTTGCCTGAACATAGCAGGAGGATAAGTAGAATTTTTCTAAGAATGCTAATTATAAGCGTGTAATTCCTGCCATTCTCCCATCTAGTAGATCTGATGTTTTTAGGGACTGGAAAGTAGCCACCATAGAAGAGCTGATCTGTTGTAGCAAGAGCTAGTACCCCTACAGCAATAGGTAGGGAGGAGATAGAAGTCTGCGTGGTGGGAGGTGGGCCTTGCGGTGGGGCAGTGTTATAAGTACTACTTGTATGTGTGGTCCAAGAGCAGGGATCGTGGTATTGGTACTTGGAATCATGGAGGCAATTAAAGGATAAGTTGCCATGTGGTATACAGCACAAGGTGCTGTTGTAGACCAAACATGATGGTAGTTCAGGTGTCCAATGCTGGGGTGCTGGTATCAGCAGAAAAAGGGGCAGTATAAGGAGCCATAAAGGGCCCGACATGATGGTATCTCAAAAAAGGAGCCACTCTATTAGCCCAGGGCCAGTGGGGTTACTGGATTAATGCAGCTTATCAGTAGCTTTCCAATCCAGGTCGACCCAAATTAGATAGCATTAAAAATATTTAGTGGTGAAGGCACAGCCAAGGAGAGCCTATGCATTTTAGTAAGTCGAGACCCTGAGAGTTGGATCCCGTAGGCTGTACAGATAAGAAGGGGATCATGAGCTAAGTCTCTATGGTGGGGCACTGTGCCAGGGGACGGGACTAAATATTTTGGTGGGAGCTACTGTATTTAATAATCATCGGAGGTGGGGAAGGGGGCAGTCGAAAAAGTTGTGGCAGTTGCCATACCTTGTAGAGCCTTGGGTCCATGTCTGCGGTCTTGATTGTCTGCTAGAGGTGTGCCAACCAACCGGAATCCCGTGGCTAAGGAACTGGGAGCCTGGGTGGCAGTTCCTCAGCTATGGGAGAGATGGAGAGTGAGGATTAATAAAGGGGATTCACATAAAGGGTTAGACAGAACAGCAGGGAGTCCAAAATTTGCAAAACAAAAGGACGTGCATTACTTTGGCGTCCAAAAGTGTCCAGGGCCAGTGCACATATGCAGAGAAAGGGCTGTAAACACTAGATTTCTTTCCCAAACCACAATTCAAGTCCTTTCAATTACAGACTGGGTTAACACTTCAGCTTTTTAACATTTGTCCCAACATGTGTCCCAACATAAACATTTTTAGGGTTTAAAATCAAAGAGCAGAAGCTGGCTTTCGCCAGGGACCAATCAGAGCATGGTCTGAGAGGGCGCTTGCAATTCAGTTGGTTGTGGCAGTTGTCAAACCTTGTAGGGCCTTGAGTCCATGTCTGCAATCTTGAGCGTCGGCTATAGGGGCGCCAACCGCCCGGTAGCTGGGAATCCCGTGGCTTAGGAGCTGGGATCCTGGGTGGCAGTTCCTCAGCTGAATCTGTCCGGGGGTCAGTCAGGTGGTCTGGTAGCTGTGGCCTGCTCAAAGAGATCCAGGGCCACAGGACCAGCTTGGAAAGCCTGCAGATGGGCTGTCTGAATCTGTACAGAGGTCAGTAGGGTGGTCTGTTATCTGTAGCCTGCTCGGAGAGAGCCAGGGCCACAGGAGCAGCTTAGAAAGCCTGCAGATGGGCTGCCTGAATCTGTCTGGGGGTCAAGTCGGGTGGTTTGTTAGCTGTGACCTGCTCAGAGAGAGCCAGGGCCACAGGAGCAGCTTGGGAAGCCAGCAGATGGTCTGTCTCAATCTGTCCGGGGTCAGTTGGGTGGTCTGTTAGCTGTGGCCTGTTCGGAGAGAGATCCTGAGCCACAGGAGCAGCTTGGGAAGCCCACAGATGGGCTGTCTGAATCTGTCCAGGTTTCTGTCGGGTGGTATGTTAGCTGTAACCTGCTTGGAGAGAGCCAGGGCCACAGGAGCAGCTTGGGAAGCACACAGATGGGCTATCTGAATCTGTCCAGGAGTCAGTCGGGTGGTCTGTTAGCTGTGGCCTGCTCGGAGAGAGTCAGGGCCACAGGAGCAGCTCAGGAAGCCCACAGATGGGCTGTCTGAATCTGCCCAGGGGTCAGTCAGGTGGTCTGTTAGCAGTGGCCTGCTTGGAGAGAGCCAGGGCCACAGAAGCAGCTTGTAAAGCCCACAGATGGTCTGTCTGAATCTGTCTGGGGGTAGCCGGGTGGTCTGTTAGCTGTGGCCTGCTTGTTGAGAGACAGGGCCACAGGAGCAGCTTGGGAAGCCCGCAGATGGGCTGTCTGAATCTGTTCAGGGTCCGGGTGGTCTGTTAGCTGTGGCCTGCTCGGAGAGAGCCAGGGCCAAAGGAGCAGCTTGGGAAGCCCACAGATGGGCTGTCTGAATCTGCCCAGGGGTCAGTCGGGTGGTCTGTTACAGTGGCCTGCTCAGAGAGCCAGGGCTACAGGAGCAGCTTGGGAGGCCCGCAGATGGGCTGTCTGAATTGTCCGGGGTCAGGCAGGTGGTCTGTAAGCTTTGGCCTGCTCAGAGAGAGCCAGGGCCACAGGAGCAGCTTGGAAAGCCCACAGATGGGCTGTCTGAATCTGTCCGGGGTAGTCGGGTGGTCTGTTAGCTATGGCCTGCTCATTGAGAGCCAGGGCCACAGGAGCAGCTTGGGAAGGCCACAGATGGGCAGTCTGAATCTGCCCAGGGGTCAGTTGGGTGGTGTGTTACTGTGGCATGCTCTGAGAGAGCCAGGGCCACAGGAGCAGCTTGGAATCCCACAGATGGGCTGTCTGAATCTGTCCGGTAGTCAGTTGGGTGGTCTGTTAGCTGTGGCCTGCTCGGAGAGAGCCAGGGCCACAGAAGCAGCTTGGGAAGCCTGCAGATGGGCAGCTTAAATGTTGCATTTAAGAGAGTGGTTCTCATCAGCAGGGCTGGATTAAGGCCCAGGCAACATAGGCATGTGCCTTGAGGCCCTGCCTGCCAAGGGGCCTACAGCAATCTCCAACATATATTTACTATGTATCATTTTCTTCTACCTGAGATGTATTTTTTTAAAGGACTCAACAGCTAGCTAACTTGAGCAAGGCAGGGGCTGAACTGGGACATGATTCTCACCTAAAAGATTAGGTGTTAAGTGTAGCTGATTGCTTCAGGGCCCCTATGGCCAGGTTGACATGTAAGTGTGAACATGCCTTTTCCTTTGCTTTGTTTCTCCCTCCCACTTAGAATCTCTGAAGTTGTACTCTTAAATATAAAAGATTAACAGCGCAATTCAATATGAATGCTTTATATTTAAAGAGCCTCTGAGAACATCAGGAAAACATTTAAAAAAGTGAGATTTATAATCAGCTCCATTTAATTTTCTTTATTACTTCATATATTTTAAGTAATTAGTTTTCAGTTTTCTTTATGACTGAAAACAGTTGCATTAAAACAAGATCCCTATCCAGTAGACTAGGTCAAGTTTCAAGTTTATTTTCAGGATAACTCCATTGAGCAGGTTAATTCACAAGGAGGTCCTGAGAACATGTATCAGGAACATATACAGATAAAAGGCAGGTAAAATACATACAGTACCAGTACATGAATGAAATGGGGTAAATAATGTTTAATTAACACATGAGAAATACAATATTTACAGAGAAAAACCTTGAGAATACATTACAGAATATTTACACTGTCAGACTAGGAAATTATATCTACTCTGCTTCTCTACATATTGCATCTCAATCCACTATTTATGATACACAAATATCTTCACAGCAGCATATATTAATGTTACAATTAGATGTCAGGTATAGACAGGTAGCCAGAGTTTAAAGGGCAGATATACTGTATTCTTGCAATTACCTTTATTAATAAAAAAACTAAATAAAAGCTACACCTATGCCTAAATGTTACATTTTTTCACTGTTGTCTCAGCTGTGTCAGGAGCTCTTTAATCTCACTCCTAAAATCAAGAAATCTTCAATACGTTTTAATTGTATGGTTAAAATTGTTACTTTTTTATTCCCTCATCTCATTCATTGTGAAGTTCTGGCACTGATGTTCTGTTTTCAGGGTGAACCACTAAATATATTTGTGTCATCCCATCAATAAATCTTGTTGTTATTTGACCCTGGCTTATTATCAATAATATAATTATTTCATCCCTGAAATGATTTCTTCCAACAGTCACTCACATTGCAACATATCTCTATAATTCATCCTGACTCCTTTAGTAAACCACCAGTTTAACTCCTATACCACCCAGGACCTATGTTTTTCAGAGATGGATCCTACACTACCCGATAAAACTCCCAAATCCTGGTTCATACTTTCTGACAGGACAAGATGGTAATGCCCAAACTGCAGTGTTCATAATGTGTGTGTGTGTGTGTTTTTTTTGGGGAGGGTCAGAAGTGCAAATCAAGACATTTCATATCCAAAACAATATTTGTAAAATGCTAATTAGAAAATTATTTCTCTAAATGATCAAAACTAGAACCAATGTTTTTTCATACTGATATTACTAGTTTCATTCATTTTGAAGCATGTAAGAAAATATGTGTTAAAAAATTCAATCTGCAGTGACCAAAGAGTGTAGTCACAAAGAAAGGGCACTGGTGCAGTGAGGGGGACCTCAGATTCTCCTGGGCATATGGTCCCAGGTTGCATTAATCTGGCCCTGCTTATCAGTGTGTAAT
The DNA here is from genome assembly GCA_016271365.2 of Neoceratodus forsteri. Lineage (NCBI taxonomy): Eukaryota > Metazoa > Chordata > Ceratodontiformes > Ceratodontidae > Neoceratodus > Neoceratodus forsteri. The sequence goes on from CM057455.1 coordinate 1,264,226,188, forward strand.
ATTGTATTACTGGGGAAAAACACAAAAGAAAAAAGACCCTGCACCTGTCCTTTGCACCAAAATATGAGACACACTCCATTTCTAGGAGTAAAAATTATCATACTTTATCTGATATAAAGTTTAGAAATGAATGCAATTCATATTGTTCAAGGAAAATCCCACATAATAGCAAAAACTTCCCTTAAGCTGTTTCGCTCCCCTGCTGGTGGTTTATCAAGGATTAATTTCCACATATCCCCTACTGGCTTTTATAAAAGTCTGTTAAGAGAATGCACACTAGGACAGGGGTTGAACTTAACTCTTTTTTTTGTACTAGACAGCTGGGCTAGTGAACCAGAGATTGCACTAGCCCACAGAAGTTTGCAGTAGCCCGCAGTAAGTATGGTTAACAGTGATTTGTTAAACAAAAGACAAATAAAATCACATCTGTCCTGCCAACAGTCTGGACATCTACCAACTGATTTTGTACTGTGCCTTTAACTGCAAACCACATATACACTGTCTCAGCTTTTGTGACTAGTCAGTGGTTCTGTCACTGATGACTGAAAGTAACTTTGTTCCCATAATTTTTTCTCATAGCACCTTGTGTTCAACCTCAGCTACATAGTGGATAAAGTTGCAGGCATATTTGTCCTTCTGATACGCTGAACTGCTATCTAGCCCTTTCATATCATCAAGGCTGCACATCCACAGAAAGTCTGTGAAAGGATGTCTTTTCTTAGCAATTGCATGGCATGTGTGAAACAGTTTATCCAGATTGTTAAGCATTGCTTCTTTCATGTTCTTCAGCATTCCCTCTGTGTTACTTGTCCCTGGAGTAGCAGTGCTGGCATCTTCCTTTTCCTTTGCCCTATCATGAGCTCACTTGTATTATGGGACGAGACAGAGTCAAGCCAGAAGTTATCTGCACCAAAACAAAATTTATTGTTATTGCCCACCTTACCCAACTGTATTTCATGTTTGATACACAAATGGCAGACCATTAGATCTTTTGCACCATAATACCCCAACCAGTCATATTGTTCTAGCCAGCATTGCTGGAACCACGATTTGTTTTGTCTTTTCGTACTCATGATCTTTTATTTGTTTGTCTTCATCAACATGGTTTCTATTAATGTCAGCTGGGTTACTGACTTCTTTAATATATTTCCACATTTTCAGATTTATAGTTAATAAAGTTGTCATGAAAAGTGTATGTGTCTTTTTTTTTCCCTTTTCCACCCTGGCCACAGATCCTAAAACGCTTGATCACCCCAGTTCTATTAAAAAATGGTCACCCAATAAAAAGGTAAGGATAAATTCAACAGCATCAATCCATACTGTTATTTATTTTTATTATTTGGCAACCAGGTAACTCTTATTGGGAACAGGACCGATTTACAGGGGTGACCCAGAAACACAGGGAGGTTAAGTGACTTGCTTAGGGTCTCACAGTATGCAAGAGGAAGCTGTGGGAAGTAAATCTCAGATCTGCTGGATGTACAAAGCCCATTCAGAACATGTTGGTCTATCTGTTTAACATTCTTCAGTTTTCCTTTCCATGGCAGTCGTGTATTTAGATATGCTTTGGCCACCTTTTTGATAACTGAACTATCAGTACTTGTGGAATTCTCAATACTACATTGTGTTCCCTTTACCTCATCAGCTACTGCTGTTTCTTTACAAATCTAAGACATCACATTCCACAACTGCAGACACACCATTCCATGCTATTTATTCCAGTGGCCTGTACAGGTGTAGCTAATATTTTCAGGTTGGAAGTATAAAAAATAAGAGCAGCAGCTGTTGAGGACTTAGGAGAGAAATAATCAACACAGTGACAAAGGCAATAAAAATGTGAAAGTTAATTTGAAAAAGTGGGTCTAAAACATAAGAGAACAGAGGTAAAACAAAAAGGAACCCATTACAACATATGAATGTGTAAAAACTGTTTCCTATCATGTCAGTAAATGACCATACTTAAAATTTGGAGTTGAAAAGATTAGGTTCATTTACTGCTAATGGTCTTAATGGCCATACTTTACACCTCCTAGATAGACTGGTTTTACAAAGGCCTATGACTAGTGACATCAAAACTTTTTTTGTAACCTGGAAATGCATGCAACAGTGAACAATTTGATACAATCAGTTTTAATACAATCTGAGCACTCAAAATGGCCCCAAAACTGCACTACATTTAGTCAAAACTGGATGGCCAGATAAGGACCTTGAAAAAAGGATTTTCTGGTCTACAACTGGACAGGTGGCAACCTTAAAAATGTGCTGCTTCTGGACACAGTCACAAATCAGTCTGCCATGAGTACAGAGCTATACAAGGAAAGAAAAGGAGAAAGGATCTGTACCAGCAAAAAATAAAAGCAGTAGTTAGTATAAAATGAAACACTTTGTAAATGCACTACACACAGGCACCTATTTTTTTTATTTCACTAATTCTAAGGCAGCAGCACATAGTTAAACCTTTATGAAAAGGACCTGGCTTTAAATTAAATAGCTGTTATATTTATGTATTTATTTGTTTGTTTATTTGATACCCAGGTTGAGAATGAAACTGCAGCTTTCCACATGAGGAATTGCACTAGCCCAGCAGGGCAAGCAACAGAGATTCTGCACTAGCTCATGACAATCTGCACTAGTACCCGGGTTAGTAAATGAATGTTAAGGTTGACCCCTGCACTAGGATAACTGGTGCTGTAACAGTCACAAAATTTAACACCCAAGTCCAAAAAGACTGGAACACTCAAACCCATTTAAACACCACTCAGGCTCTTCAAAATATATAGCTGAAGTTAATGTTTATTGCATTTTAAAATGACATAAATGCCTGACACTTTTCGGATAAGCCTTTGATAAAGGATTTTATCTGAAATGCATCAAGCATTTAAGTCATTTCGAAATTCAACAAAAACTAACTTTAGCTATATATTTGAAAGAGCCTGAGTGGTGTTTAATTGGGTTTGAGCGGTCCAGTTTTTGGACTTGGCCGGGTTTTTGTAATAACCGCTAGCCATACAAATTGCCAATATAATTAAACACAGTACCCTATATAAACAGTACATATTACTCATAGTCATTCAAACACCAGAGCATTTTACTCATACTTATTCTAATAACCCAATTTCAAGGCAATACAATAATAAAGCCCCTGCATATCAGAACCTTTAAACTCATTAAGATCATTTGCACAAGACTTAATTTGTTAATGTCCTTATTCAAGCTCATAGTGCAGTTTTTCTTCATTTCCACTCTTGGTTAATTAATTCATTTTGTGTTATCACATCACCATAGTGATGATGCTTAATGGGGACTTTTCTGGATTTTCCACAGTACGTACATCTGGAGGGGGGTGTAAACACTGTATTTTTGTGTTTTGTCTCTGGCTGATATGAATGTATACTAATGTCCCATATAAATTTTGATCCCTGAAATACTATTTTAGGAGGTTTATTTTTACATTTTTTGGGACCCAGAACAGGGTCTGCTTCTATTATCACCCTATTTCTTGTAAACACATCTTATTGATTTCTTCACAAATAGACATGATTAGATTTTGTTAAAAAACAAACACACAAACAATTACTGTAATTACATATTACTGAAAAATGGTGTGCACCAGAAGCTCACTCGTATACTTTGAACTATCCTAGTTGGATTATTTCTTCAGAAATGGTTTAATTTCAAATCCATTTTTCTTCTTGACACTAAGTTTTATTATCAAGGTTGCCATCCCTGGGGCCAAGTTGCACTCTTTCTACTATCCCCATATAAGACCAAGCATAGTCACTTCTCACATTTGCAAACTTTACATGGGCCGCAAGTATGCTGGCAGTATCCTCATTTGCAATATCATGCAAACACTAACCAATTCTTTTTTTAACTGCCGTGGTTGTTTTACCAACATAAAAACAGCCACAAGTGCATGTGGCCATATATACTACTGAAGAAGTGTCAAATGTTATTAGATCTCTTATTTCAAATACTTCTATATTATGGGGATGTTTAAAGGTTTTACGTTTTTTAATAAATTTACAAAACTTGGATTTTCCCCAGTACGTACATCTGGAGGTGGGGTGTAAACACTGTATTTTTGTGTTTTGTCTCTGGCAGATATGAATGTATATGCATGTCCCTTGTAAATTTTGATCCCTGAAATACTATTTTAGGAGGTTTATTTTTACATTTTTTGGGACCCAGAACAGGGTCTTCTTCTATTATCACCCTATTTCTTGTAAACGCATCTTATTGATTTCTTCACAAATAGACATGATTAGATCTTGTTAAAAAACAAACACACAATTACTGTAATTACATTTTACTGAAAAATGGTGCACACCAGAAGCTCACTCGTATACTTTGAACTATCCTATTTGGATTATTTCTTCAGAAATGGTTTAATTTCAAATCCATTTTTACGTTTGCTTGCACGTATGCGCAAGGAATGTCTTGGGAGAATGGGACACTTTAGAGGTGTGCCCTTCCCCTGCAATCCCCTGCTCCATTGAGCAGGCGTGGCAGTCCTGCACCAATCAGACATGGTGTTGTGTATAGCAGAGGTGGTCTTCTCTTCAAAGAAAACCACTGCTGTCATACACAGCACCGTGTCACGCCCCCTCAAATCTTTGCTGCCACGCTGGAGCCCAACCCAGCGTGGTCAACGCCTGCGTCTGCCGCCGGGGTGCCCAATCCCGCTGGCTCCATGGCCCCACCCCAGCTATCCTTCTGCCATGCTGGGAGCCCACCCAGCGTGGAAAACATCCCATCATCTTTTTTTTATTTTTAAAACCTGTAAATTGGAAAACGGTCCCACAGTGCCTCCCAGGCCCCCTACCACAACCTGCACCCACCCACTGTGCACCCCACCTCCCCACACTCCCCTCACCCCATACTTACCTTCAGAGCTTGGCGTGACAATCTTTGGTGGACCGGGAACATGTCTGCACTCTTCAAAGCCAACTGTGAACTGAGGAAATGCCAGTAAGCTGTATAATGGGCTAGATAGGGGGTTTTCAACTTTTTTGAATATCTCAGGCATTTTTTGGAATTTTGGCACTAAATTTTCAACATGGGCCTTTTGGGACCCCTTCTCATGAATGATGTCACTGTCATGGCATTATTCAGGTCTCGAAGGCGATTTCACAGTCACTGCATGAAATCACCCTTTGGGCCTGAATAATGCCATGACAGTGACATCATTCATGAGAAGGGTCACAAAACCCCATGTTGAATATTTGCGCAAAATTCCAAAAATTACTGTTTTATTGAGCTGCAGTTAAGTAGTTCCTACGCAGGCTCATAAGTTCATGAATTTTCAATATTTTCACTCCATATTTTCAACTTTGCCATTTTACCACACCTCCTTATGAGCAGTACAGCTGTCATTTTTCACATCCTGCCCAAAACATGTTTCCACCCATGTAGCGCACAATGGCAAAGTCGGTGTGTGAAATCAATGTACGGGACACATTAATAAAATCACAGTGACACTGTTCATTAGCAGAGGTCTTAAAATGGCTATGTTGAAAATTTGGTGAAAAATTCCTAAAAATGACTGTTTTACGAGCGTGTTGTGCAGTTCCTACACATGCTCATAGGTTTGCGAATTTTCAATATTTCCACTCCAGATTTTCAACATTGCCATTTTACCACACCTTCTTATGAGTAGTACAGCTGTCATTTTTCACATCTCACCCAAAATGTGTTTCCGCCCATGTAGTGCACAATGGCGCAGTCGGTGTGTGAAATCAATGTATGGGACACATTAAGAAAATCACAGTGACACTGTTCATTAGCAGAGGTCTTAAAATGGCTATGTTGAAAATTTGGTGAAAAAATTCCTAAAAATGACCGTTTTATGAGTGTGCATTGCGCAGTTCCTATGCACGCTTGTAAGTTCGCGAATTTTCAATATTTTCACTCCAGATTTTCAACATTGCCATTTTACCACACCTCCTTATGAGCAGTACAGCTGTCATTTTTCACATCCTGCTCAAAACATGTTTCTGCCTATGTAATGCACAGTGGCGCAGTCGGTGTGCGAAATCAATGTATGGGACACATTAAGAAATTCACAGTGACACTGTTCATTAGCAGAGGTCTTAAAATGGCTATGTTGAAAATTTGGTGAAAAAATTCCTAAAAATGACTGTTTTACAAGCGTGCATTGCGCAGTTCCTACGCACGCTCGTAAGTTCGCAAATTTTCAATATTTGCACTCCAATGACTTCCAAATACCTAAACAGCACATAGAAGCAAGCAACATTCAGCATTGACAAATGCTTGTACTTCTTCATCACTGATTTTTTTACGCCAAGTCCAAGTGCCAAATACCACTGCAAATACCTGCAAGCGAATGTTCGGCATTGACAGATGCTTGTTCTTCTTTACACAAAGTTTTATTATCAAGGTTGCCATCCCTGGGGCCAAGTTGCACTCTTTCTACTATCCCCATATAAGACCAAGCATGGTCACTTCTCACATTTGCAAACTTTATATGGGCCGCAAGTATGCTGGTAGTATCCTCATTTGCAATATCATGCAAACACTAACCAATTCTTTTTTTAACTGCCGTGGTTGTTTTACCAACATAAAAACAGCCACAAGTGCATGTGGCCATATATGCTACTGAAGAAGTGTCACATGTTATTAGATCTCTTATTTCAAATACTTCTATATTATGGGAATGTTTAAATTTTTTACATTTTTTAATAAATTTACAAAACTTGGATTTTCCACAGTACGTACATCTGGGGGGGGGGGGTTGTAAACACTCTTTTTGTGTTCTGTCTCTGGCAGATATGAATGTATATGCATGTCCCTTATGAATTTTGATCCCTGAAATACTGTTTTAGGAGGTTTATTTTACATTTTTGGGACCCAGAACAGGGTCTGCTTCTATTATCACCCTATTTCTTGTAATAATGTGACATATATTTTAGACTGGGCACTGTATTTCATGATATATTTAAAGTGTCACCAGTAAATTTCTGACCGGTATCAATGTTTCTATTTTGATTTAGCAACATCATGGTTCTCCATGTACCATATTTCTGTGACTGCCACAATATCCAAGTGTTCCTCTTCCATAAGGGGTACTAGTTCAGCATGTACCCAAAATACACTATTATAAATATTCATCACAGTCAATTTTTGAGGCTGCGATGAAATTGCAGCATAGAGAATCAATATGATGTCAGAGCTAGTGAAATGCAACAGTGATTATGTCAGAGAGGTTATATAACACAGACTGTGGAGTCAGCATCAGTTTGGGCAAAGGGACAGGACAGGACAGGACAACATTGCTAAACCCAAATAGAAACATTGATACAGGTCAGAATTTGACTGGTGACGCTTTAAAATATATCATGAAATACAGTATCCTGTCTAAAAAAGTAAGTCAGATTATTACAAGAAACTGGTGGAGTAGAAACATAGAAATATAGACTTTGACGGCAGATAAGGACTTCTTTGCCCACCCAGTCTGCCCATTTCCCTACCTATTGGATAAGCTGCAGGTCCTAGTTAACCAACAGCCTACTTCCTGCAACCCCCCACTATAATTGCCTTATGTCTGTCCCATGCATGTTTGAATTCCCCCACTGTTTTAGACCCCACAACCTCCCCAGGAAGGCAGTTCCATGCATCCACCACTCTCTCTGTGAAAAAGAATTTCCTCACATTACCCCTGAGTTGTCCCCCCATCTTTAAATTGTGCCCCCTTGTTCTTGCACATCTCTTTTTCTGAAAGATGATGCCCTCCTGACTTTGTTGATTCCCTTGAGGTACTTGAAAGTTTCTATCATGTCCCTCCATCCCTCCTTTCATCAAGGGTATACATATTAAGCTCTCTCAGTCTCTCTTCATATGGTTTCTGATGCAGACCCTGCACCATTTTAGGTGTCCTCCTCTGGACTGCTTCCATCCTGTCTATGTCCTTGCATAGATGGGGTCTCCAAAACTGCATGCAGTACTCCAGATGGGGTCTCACCAACTGTCTGTACAGAGGGATAACCACTTCCCTTTTTCTACTTGTGTGGCTCCTCCCTATGCAACCCAGTATCCCCCCAACCTCTCCTTACTGACTTTTCACATTGCTTACCCACCTTTAGGTCATCTGATATGATTACCCCCAGGTCCCTTTCCATTACTGTTGTTGTTAGTACCTCCCCTGCCATTGTGTACTCTTCTCCTGCTTTTTTTGTTTCCCAGGTGCATTACTTTGCACTTCTTTGCATTGAATCTAAGTTGCCATACATCTGACCATTCCTCCTACTTTGCCAAGTCCCTTCTCATCCTTTCTACCCCCTTGTGTATCAACTCTGTTACAGATCTTTGTGTCATCTGCAAAGAGGCATACCTTTCCTTCCAGACCCTCTGCAATGTCACCTATAAAGACATTAAAGAGGACTGGACCCAGTACTGAGCCATGAGGTACTCCACTAGTAACTTCCCCTTCATCAGAATGAGTTCCATTCACTATTACCTTCTGTTGTGCAGCTAGTTTGCTACCCATGCTACCACCCTGGGACCCACTCCCAGGCTGGCTAACCTGATTACTAATCTTTTGTGTGGTAATGTGTCAAATGCCTTGCTAAAGTCTAGATTGGCCATATCCACAGCCCCTCCCTGGTCTATTACTTTGATCACCCAGTCAAAGAAATCAATTAGATTTGTCTAACATGACCTTCCCACTGTGAATACATGCTGCTTTGGGTCCTGTGCCCCACTTACCTCTAGGTACTCAACAATTCTTTCTTTCAGAAGTGATTCCATCATTTTCCCTACCACTGAGGTCAAACTAAGAGGTCTGTAATTTCCTGCTTCTTCCTTGCTCCCACTTTTGTGAAGGGGAATTACATCTACCCTCCTCCAGTCCTCAGGTACCACCCCATCCTCCCATGATTTGTTAAAAAGTGTGGTCAGTGGTGTCACTAGGTCCCACCATAGTTCTTTTAAGATTCTGGGATGGATCATGTCAGGCCCCATTGCTTTGTCCACCTTGAATTTAGGAGTTCTTTCAGGACTCTTTCTTCTGTAAATGTACTGGTGTCAACCCCTTACCCAGAGTTCTTCTATTGTTTGGTTTAGGTAACTCCTCCTCTTCTTCTTTTATGAATACTGAGCAAAAGTATTCATTCAGTATCTCTGCCTTTTCACTGTCTCCCTCTGCCCACCTCCCCTCTCCTTTATTAATCTTCACTATCCCTCTCTTAAACATTTCTATGCTCCCTAATATACATATAAAAGGTTTTATCCCCCTTCTTAACTGAGTTGGCTATCTTTTCCTCGGTTTGGGCCTTTGCTATTCTGACTGCCCTCCCCAGTTCTTTCTGCTTTAATTGATACAGTTCCCTATCGTGCTCCTTCTGTGATTCTTTATACTTTTTGAATGCAGAATTTTTCTCCTTAACCTTCCCTGCCACCTCTTTTGAGAACCATAGTGGTTTTGTACTCCATTTTGTTTTCCTTATTTGTTTCACACAAAGGCTTGTTGCCTCCATGATGGCAGTTTTGTTTTTTCTCCATTGTTCTTCCACCCCTGCTCCCTGCCCATTTGTTAGTGCATTCTTTAAGCACTCACCCATTTTGCCAAAGTGAGCCCTTCTAAAGTCCAATATCCTTGTTATTGTATGGCTTGTCTCCATGGTTGTGCTTATTGTGAACCACACTGACTGGTTGTCACTTGCTCCCAGATGGCTACTGACTTCTAAATCTGTGATCCTCTCTCCATTTGAGAGTACCAGGTCTAATATTGCTCCCTCCCGAGTGGGTTCCAACACTAGCTGTCTAAGGCATGCCCCCTGTAGGACATCGAGAATGATCCTTCTCTTGGATGTGGCTGCAGTATATGTTGTCCAGTTAACATATGGCATATCCAGGTCCCCCATCAACAGTATCTCCCCTTTTTCAGCCATTTTGAGAACGTCCTCTATCATTGTCTTGTCCATTTCCTCCCCTTGAGATGGGGGTCTGTATACAACCCCAGTGCTGATTGTGATACCATTTCCTGTCTCCTAGATAACCCACAGTGCCTCTTATCCTCCCCATTTACTTTTTAGTTCTGCAGCTTTGATCACTTCCCTTATGTAGAGAGGTACTCCACCTCGTCTTTTACCCTCCCTGTCCCTTCTGTAGATTGGGTACCCTGGTATGTTGACATCCCAGTCATGGTTCTCCATGTACCATATTTATGTGACTGCCACAATATCCAAGTGTTCCTCTTCCATAAGGGCTTCTAGTTCAGGAAGCTTGTTTCCAAGACTATGGGCATTGGTACTCGTTGCCCTCCATATAATGTTGGATTTATCCTTTTTTCCCCAATCCTTGCTCTTATGTCCTTTATCTAGTTCTCCATTTACCCCTGTCCAGCCCTCTGTCAACCTCTGTACCTCAGTGTTTACATTACTACCTGCCATGTTTTGTGGGGGAGGCTTGCATTTCCTGCTTCTTAACAGTATCTCCCCCCTTGGCTAGTTTAAAAGCTTGCCAAGGAAGCATTGAAACCTATCACCTATGAGCTTGGTTCCCTTCCTGAACAGATGCAGACCATCATGTCAGTACAGACCTTCATCTCTCTAGGTGGACCCCAGTCTCCAATGAAGTCAAAGCCCTGTGCTCTGCACCAGTTTTGCAACCATTCATTAAATTGCATAGTGTGCAGTACTCTAGCATCACCCACGCCATAGACTGGCAGCACCTCTGAGAAAGCTACTGTGCTTGCTACCTGTCTGAGGCCCCTCCCCAACACCACAAATTCATCCTGCACTGCTCTGATCTCATGCCTAGTTAGGTCATTTGTCCCAAGGAGGACAATGACATCTAGTTCACTCTCTTGTGATGTTGCTACTGCAATCCTGAGGATTTGCTTCCTGTCCCTCCAAGCTATGGCACTAGGCAGGCACCTTACTTCCCTCTCCCCTCCCTTTTCCAGTTCTACCCCCCTAACAACTGAGTCCCCTACCAGAAGCTGTTTCCTTCCCCTGTGGTGTCCCTTGCCACCATTTTGTGGGTCTCCCTTGTAGATATCCCAAGCATTCTTCTTGGTCTCCACTGAGGATGTCATCATAGAGGAACCTTGCTCTGCCATACTGGCATATAATTAGTGAAGAGGTACAACTAAAGGGATTCACCTCTGTTCCATCAGCTTCACCCTCCCAGAACCCACTGTGGTCCAACTGCTCCTCATACTTGGCAACCTCTGTGGCAGTGGTTGTTGCACTGGTGCTCTTTGGGTTGGGGAGACCTCCATAGTCCTTGCCACTTGAGCCTGGAGGTGGGCAACCGCCTCCCTCAGAGCTGATAGTTGCCTGCAAATAGGGCAGCAACACAGTTTCCAGAATGTTTCCTGGAAAACTTCTGCCCCAAAGCCAGTGCATTGCACCACTCCCCACATGTCTCTCTCTCTCTCTCTCTCTACAATATCTAATATATATATTTTTTTATACTTTGGTATGTACTTACCCTTTATGCACTTGCTGAGTTATTAAGAATATGACAGTTCTGTCCCAAGACCTGTTGAGGAAGTGATGTCAGAACATTGGCTATAAAGGAAATGCCATGCCTGGGGCAGATGGGGTGAGGGGAAGGGTGGGTGAATAGTCCACAACCACCAGTGACTGTTAGAAACAATCAAACACATCACTGCTCCACCACCCTGGTGAGTACTGCCCTTTTTTACAGTAATTCAACCAACACCTGGATCTGAAACTGGATCACACCAGTAGTTTATAGTAATTGATCAATGCTGGAATGTTCCACCTAGAACAATTGGCTATGATGCAGGCCTCCCTGACAAGTGAAGACAACTTCCCCCACCAGAGGCTCTGTCTGGCTTCAAATTACTAACTGTAGCCTTTGTTATTAGATGTAAACAGCCACCACCAGTAAATTATTTCAAAATATTTTGATGCAAACTGTCACAGAATACTAGTAGACAGCCCAGTTAAGTTACCCACAAAGAAAAATCAAATATGCAATTATTTCAACCCTTCTGAAGTTACTCATAAGATAAGCAGTTTTGAAAACCCTCTTCCTGATTTAAAACCTAAAATAATTAAACACAAAGCAATACCAATGTAAGACTGTAAAGTAGGGAAAACCTCTCTCTGATGTAAGCAAGAGTGAGAGTTGTTGCAGATTTCTAGTCCAATATAGTATCTCCCATGCAGCTCTCAGTTGTTTCAAAGCACCTCCTGTTAACACAACTTCAAAAAGATGGGTAATAGAAGCAGATCCTGTTCTGGGTCCCAAATGTAAAAAATAAACCTCCTAAGATAGTATTTCAAAGATCAAAAAATATAAGGGACATGCTTATACATTCATATCAGCCAGAGACAAAATGAGAAAATATGGTGTTTGGCCCCCCCTGATGTACATACTGTGGAAAATGCAAGTTCTGCAAATTCATTAAAAATGTTAAACCTTTAAACATCCCCATAGTACAGAAGAATTTGAAATAAAAGATCTAATAACATGTGCAGTGGTATACATGGCCACATGCACTTCTGGTTATCTTAATGTTGATAAAACAACCAGGACATTTAAAACAAGAATGGGGGAGCGTTTACAGGATATTGTAAATGAGGATACTGCCAACATGCTTGCAACCCATGTAAAGTTTGCAAATGTGAGAAGTGACCATAATTGGTCTTACATGGGAATAGTAAAAAGTTGCAGCTTGGCCCCAGGGATGGTGACCTTGATAATAAAACTTTGCATGCAGAAGCAAAATGGATATGTAAATTAAATGCCCTAAGAAGATGATGGCTTAATGGCAGATTTGAAATCAAATCATTTCTGAAGAAATAATCGAAATGGGATAGTTATATGTATATGTAGCGATCTTCTGGTGTACTCTGTTTTTGAGTAAAATGTAAGTAATTGTTTTTTTTTCTAACAAGATCTAATCATGTCTATTTGTGGAGAAATAAATGAGATGTGCTTACAATATTCCAGAACAGTCCTAATCAAGCATCATTACCATGGCGATGTGATAACATCAAACAACTGATACAACAACCCAAAAGAGACAGGGCTATCCTAGATCTAGTACTGACTAACAGGGAAAGGATCACAGATCTCCAGGTAGAAGGTCACATAGGTGCCAGTGACCATCACATGGTATGGTTCAATTTGGTCATTAGAACAAAATCATCCCATTCTAAGGCAAAAATATGGGACTTCAGAGGAACTGACTTTGATAAGATGGTCAACAGAGTTAAGCTAGCCCTGGCAAAAAGAAACAGATGAGTGGGTACAGGCAAAGTGGGCAAGCATTAAAGATGCAATACTTGAAGCAACATCTCATTGTGTTAGTGAGAAAAGGAAGTGCAAAAGAAGAAGGAAACCACTTTGGTTTTCAAACACAGTAGCAGAAAAGGTCAGAGCTAAAAGGCTGGCGTTCAGGAAAAATAAGGAAATTCAGCAGGATGAAGATAGGGAGGTATACCAAACTTCCCAAAGGGAAGCAGGGAAGGCAGTAAGGCAGGCAAAGGCCCAAATCAAGGAAACACTAGCACGAACAGTAAAAGAAGGTGACAAGACTTTCTATAGATACATTAGTGAAAGGAGAATGTCCAGAGGTGGGTATTGCTAAGCTCAAAGGGGATAAGGGGGCGTGTGAGGAGGAGGGCCATATAGAAGCATCTATCCTAAATAGATACTTCTGCTCAGTATTTACTGAAGAGAAGGTACGGCAGGGCCCACAGCTCAGCACCATGGATACAGGGTGGAGGGAGGGGTGTACTAGTCCCTTCACAAAAGAAAGGGTCTTACAAGAGCTCAATAAGCTCAGGGTGGACAAGGCAATGGGACCTAATGGCATACATCCATGGGTACTAAAGGACCTAAGGGTGGAACTAGCAGAGCCATTAGCAGAACTGTTAAGTGAGTCTCTGAGCACTGGAGAGGTCCCAGAAGACTGGGGAAGGGCTCATGTGATCCCACTCCACTAGGGTGATAGGAAGGAGGCAGGGAATTACAGACCAGTCAGTCTTACCTCAGTAGTGGGCAAGATTATGAAGACACTCCTTAAGGAAAGGATAGTGCAACACCTGCAATCCATAGGGGCACAGGATCCAAGGCAGCATGGGTTTACAAAAGGAAGGTCCTGTCAAACTAATCGCATAGGTTTCTTTGACTGGGTAACCAGAGTGGTGGACCAAGAGGAAGCAGTTGATGTTGCCTACCTTGACTTCAGTAAAGCTTTTGATACTGTTCCACATAGAAGATTGATTAATAAGTTAGGTAGACTTGGGGTGGGTCAGATGTTGGACAAATATGTGGCAAACTGTTTGATGGGCAGAAAACAGAGAGTGGTGGTAAATGATATACAGTCAGAAGAGATGCAAGTCACAAGTGGGGTACCTCAGGGATCAGTCCTGGGGCTAGCCCTCTTCAATATCTTCATCAGTGACATTGCAGATGGACTGGAGGGTAAGGTTTGTTTGCAGATGACACCAAGATCTGCAACAGAGTAGATGATCCAGATGTGGTGGGCAGAACGAGAAGAGATCTGGATAAACTGGTAAAATGGTCAGAAGAGTGGCAACTGGGGATTAATGCAAAGAAGTGCAAGATCATGTACACAGGGAAGAGAAACCCTGAAGCCACCTATAGGGTGGGAGGGGAGTTGCTGGCAATCACAGGGGAAGAAAGAGACTTGGGTGTCATCATCAACGATGACCTGAAATCATCCAAGCAGACCATTAAAGCAGTAGGTAAGGTTAGAGGGATGTTGGTGTGTATTAGTAAGGGTATCACAAGTCAGAAAAGGGAGGTAATTATCCCTCTTTACAAGACACTGGCTACACTGAATGCAGTGCTGGAGGCCACACCTGCACAAGAACATTACAAAATGGAGGTAGTCCAGATAAGGGAAATCAAAATCATGCAGAGACTGCATTAGAAAACATATGAGGACAGATTAACAGAGCTCAATATGTATACCCTAGAGCAAAGGAGGGAGAGAGGGGATATGATCGAAACAGTCAAACACCTTAAGGGCATTAACAAGCTGAAAGAGTCTAACATGTTTCAATATAAGAAAAATAGCAGGGCACTAGAACACAGCATGAGATTAGAGGGAGACTGATTAAGGTGTAATGTGAGGAATTTCTTTTTCACAGAAAGTGTGGTGGATGCATGGAATGGCCTACCTCAGGAAGTGGTGGATATGAATACAGTGCAAGGCTTCAACTATGCATGGGATAGGCATAAGGGAGCAATACAGATGAGTGTGAATAGATAGGCCATTGACAGAGCAAAGGCCAATGGCACATTCTTAAGGTAGAAAAAGAAATGGGCAGACTGGATGGGTCTTGCGGTCCTTATCTGCTATCAACTTCTATGTTTCTGTAACACAAGACAAATTAATTAACCAAGAGTGGAATTGATGAAAAGCTGCACTATGAGCTTGAATAAAGACATTAACAAATGGTGTCATGTGCAAATAAACTTAATGAGTGCATAAGGCTCTGATATGCAGGTGGCATTATTATTTTATTGCCTTGAAATTTGGGGTATTAGAATAAGCATGAGTAATATGCTCTGGTGTTGGAATGAGCATGAGTAATATCTATTGTTGATGTACGGTACTGTGTTTTAATTATATTGGCAATTTATATAGTTAAGCTGTTACTATAAAAGCCAATAAGGGACATGTGGAAACTAACTATTGATAAAGCACCAGCAGGGTGCAAAATGGAGTTGGGGGAAGTTTTTGCTACTATGTGGGGAATTTTACCAAAGAATGTGAATTGCTCTCATTTACATGTTCATCGTGCACACAAGCTGAGGTGAACATGTTGATATGAGAGTTGTTATAGAGGGGTGTGAGGGGGTGCATCCACTGGAGTGCTCTGTTCAAGGGGCAGGTCTGTGGTAGGTGAATCAGTAGACAGGCTGCTGATGACTCACTTTCTGTGTTTGGGGTGGAGCTGGCAAGGCTTTCAAAGGACAGAGCTGAACCAATAGTGTCACGGCTCAGTTCTTTGATGTGTACACACACAGGGCCAGTCTTAGCATTGTGCCAGCTGTGCAAGGGATTACATTTCCCAGATTTAAAGGGACACTGTCAGTTTCATTGTCCCGGTATGTTTTTGCTCCCTCCATTCCTGTTCAAGACTCCCTCCGCAAATCAATTCCTCCCATTCCCTCCCCCTGCTGCTGTCCTCCTCGCACTCTCTGTTCTGTTTGAGCCCCCACCTGCAGCAAATCAGTCCCTCTCACTGCTGCTGTCCCCCACGCCGCAGCCTCCATTTCCTGTCCCCCCTGGACACTGGGGAGACCACTCCCAGTGTCTGGAAAAGTAAACAAAATCATCCCTGTTTAAAAACGAAAATTGTCCCCAATGTCTTTTTTTAAACCTGCAAAAAAGAAAATGGTCCTTCATTGTCTCCTCTGTCCCCTTCCCCCATCTTGACCCTCCTACTGCACCCATCTCCCTGCACCCCCATCCATACTTACCTCTGGAGGTTTGGAGCAGTGATCTTCTGTGGACCAGGAAATGTCAGCACTCTTCAAAGACAACCAGCAAACTGAAGCTTTCAAGGTAAGCTGAATAATGGACATCAACGAGGGGTCAATTGGTTGATCTCTCAGCCATTTTTAGGAATTGTGGCCCCAAATTTTCAACATGTGGTTTTTGAGACCCCACCTCCTGAACACTGTCACTGTCATTTCGTTTCACAATCTGAAAAGGAGATTTTGCGGTCACTGCACAGAATCATCTTTTGGGATCAAATAATGAAACGACAGTGGCACTATTCATGGGAAGGGGTCCGAAAAAGCCCATATTGCAAACTGATGAAAAAATTCCAAAAAATGACTGCGTTATGAGCATGCATTGCAGTTTTTATGCACTCTCCTAACATTGCCAATTTTTTATATTTTCACTCCAGATTTTCAACATTGCCATTTTTTCACACCTCCTTATGAACAGTACAACTGTCATTTTTCATATCCTGCCTGAAACATGTTTTTGTACCTGTGGCAGAGAATAGCACAGTCACGCTGTGAAATCACCTTTCAGGATGAGTGAACAAAATGACAGTAACACTCTTCATGAGGTGGGGTGCCAAAAAGGCCATGCTGAAAATTTGGTGAAACAACTCTAAAAAGTGGCCAAGTTACACCTGGTCATTCAAACTTTTCTAAGCACGCATGTAACTTTGGTCACTTTCAATATTTTCACTCCAGATTTTCACTATAGCCTTTTTATCACACCACCTCATGACCAGTACAGCTGTCATTTTTCACATCCTATCCATAATGGGTTTTTGCACCTGTGGTGTGGAATGCCATCTTCCCACAGATTTGAAAATTTTCACTTACAGGGTTCCTGAGGTGGGGTGATAAGACTATGTTTAGCATTTGGGGTCAGAATATGAAAAATGATAAAGTTATGGCCATTTGTTACAATTAAAATAATTTGTACTCCTGCTCCACAGCCTTCCCTATCTGGAGGGATCCCAGCCCTGTCCCCCAACATCCACCAACCGACGTCGACCAGCAACACCCAGGGCTTACCCCCCTGGCCGGGTCAGCTGGACCCCCACCAAGACCAGATACAACCACCAAGACTAGATCCAGTACAGGGGTCAGAGCCATAACTGTTCAGTGGTGGGACCTGTGAGCAAGCTCCATCATTCACTGTGAGCTTTTTCCCTCCTGGTTTCTCTCCTTCAGGGGCACAGTGTGCAAGGATGCTGGGACAGTGCTGTGCATACTCCCATGTGTGCATCCCATGAGGCATTTGCCCAGCCTCTGAACGGATGTCTGTAGCATCAGTGTGCCAGCCTGCAACCACCACTAGGGGCCAGACATACAAATACAACTGGTTTCCCCTGGGATGCTTGATTCTTCTCTTCCCCTGCCACCCCCAGAGGCCCATGCTCATTCCCAAACAGGATCACCAGCATGGTGCAAGTAGTGGTGTCCAGCACCTCAACTCTCTGCATCACTGGGCCAGTGATGCACCCCACATTATAAACTTAATCTTCTTATTACTAAAGCTACTGTATTCAAATGCTGTTCAAAATATGACAGCTTATCAAAACATAGTTCAGGCAGGGTTTCGGCATCAATGTATTTCAATCAGGGATTCAACTTAGTGGCATAACTTGGCCACTTTTAAATATTTTTGCCCCAAATCTTCATCATATGTTTTTGGAGAACCCAACTCATGAACAATGCAACTGATGTTAGGTAAATCCATCCTGAAAGGTAATTTTGTGGTCACTGTGCAAAATCACCTTTCAGGCAGGAGTACAATATTTTCTTCAACATTGTTCATGAGTTGGGGTGATAAGAAGGCTATGTTGAAAATTTGCTGTAAAAATATTAAAGAACACAGGGAATACTGGATGGGCAACTACGCACAATCAGTGATTTCTGCCACAGAGAGGTTCTGATTCCCTCTGACCTCGAGAGTGAAGCTTGAAAGGTCCATGGGAATCAGATCCCTGAGGTGGCAAAACACACTGGCTGTGCATAGAGTTGCTCATCCTGTATTTTTTATAGTGTATAGTAGTGTGTGAAATATGTGAGTGTGAGTTATTTTGCTTTCAAAATGAAACTGACTCATGCAGTCTCTAGAGGTTCCAGAATGCTGTTCTACCACAATTGGGTAGAATCCATTCCATGACCTTTGAACTGTGGTACAACCACATTTTGAAAGGGATGGAGTTTAATAGAGAACAACACTCTACTATACACTATAAAGAAGTTATCAGCCTGTGTTGAAATTTGCAAATGTAGGCTCATAAGTATAGCATTTTTCAATATTTTGACCCCAGATATTTAATATAGTCATTTATTCACAGCACCTCATGAACATGACAGCTGTCATTTTTCTGATCCTGGCCAAAATGTGTTTTTGCATCCTGAAAGATGATTTCGCAGTCACTGCACAAAATGACCTTTTGGACAGGAGTTGAACATTTTCTCCACCTTTGTTCATGAGGTGGGGTCATAAAAAAGCTACATTGAAAATTTAATGTGAAAATATTAACAAACAACAAATTTATGAGCCTGCACTTAAATTAGCAAATGCAGGCTCATACCTTTGGTATGTTTCAATATTTTGATTCCAAATTTTCAACATAGCCATTTCTTCAGTGAATCTCATGAATGTGACTGCTGCCATTTTTCAGATCCTGGCCAAAATGTTTTTTTTTTGCATCCCGAAAGGTGATTTTGCAGCAACTGTGTGAAATTACTTTTCAGACAGGAGTTGAAATTGTACTCTTCCTTTCTGCACGAGATGGCATTATAAGATGGCTATGATGAAAATGTGGCATAAAAATATTAAAAAAACAATGAAGTTATGAACCCATCTTGAAATTTGCAAATGCTCCCCACAAAACACATCAATGTACATGACGAACATTCAGCATTGACAAATGCTTGTTAAACTTTATATCGAATAAAGTATGATAATTTTTAGTCTTAGAAATGGAGCGTGTCTCATATTTTGGTGCTGGGTCTTTTTTCTTTTGTGTTTGTCTGCCTTTGATCCATACACACTGTCAAACCAGGGTGACCAATTTTTCCTTGTTGTTATTAGGGACACCCAGACAAAAATGTGTAGCTTCAGATTAAATGTGTCACCTTATCTGCCTTTTCATGGAAAACAAAATGGACATTGATCTTCCCCATGTAATTTCAGTCAAAATGTCCACTCTTGGTCACCAATCTTTATGCCTTCACCATCAGTTATATTGCTCTTAGAAACCTAAGCAACAGCTGTTCTGCACATAAGCAACACATATACACACACACACACACACACACACACACACTCTAAAAACAGCACCTGGAACACATATCTTCTGACTCTGCAATGTTAGTTCTGTGCAGAGTTTTAAATACTATTAGATTTAATTTGCTTATGTGAGCCTCTGACTCTGCCAGTACAGTATGCAGGTATCTGGATATAGTTCTTTCACAATTTTTTCTAAAGGGGAAATATAGCTGCTCCCTACTTTGTCTTTGTCTGACCTGATGCCCATATATTCAGTCACATTAGTTCCCATGACGTTTCTATTGTCCATGTCATAACAGTGCTATGTTCAGCTGACATCAGCTGTACAGGCCCCACCCCAACCCCAACCATCACCACCCATACTGGCTCAGAAGTATAATGGTGGGACTGGCAAGGTAGGAGGACTGAGAAAAAACACACATACACACACACACACACACGCACAGAACACATAGAATAGGACACATTTCAAAAAGAAACTGCAACAAGTGCTATATGTTACTATTTTTTTTTTAGTTTAGCCGAAGCCAGAATTTGATTTAATGAACTGATGTTTTGATCTGCTGCTTTTAAACTCTACACCATCACCTAAACTTGAACAATTTCATGAAAAAGAAGGGCACATGCACAATATTCATCAGTTTTAATAGACTTTCCTAGGGGCGCTACAAATTTATTATACCACAGCTCCAGCAGCAACTCACTTGAATAAGCATAACATGTGTTCTTTTTTATGTTCACACTTGTGCAAATCAAACATATTGCTATGATAGTGGATTCGAGAGGTGTGTCACTGCAGGTCCAGTTCAGGGCAGTCTGCAGTGGGCTCAACTGTGTCAGACCAATCATTTGCCAGGCTGATCATGACACTCTTCTGGGTTTGCTGGGTGGAAACTTTGTGAAATTCAAAGAAAAGAGCCACCTGTATCACAGGGTGGCTTTTTCCTTTGATCTTCATGACACTGCCCATCAAGCAGCTGACTGACATTATGATCAGCCTATGCCTTATTCTTCCTCAGCAATGCAAGTGACTGTACATAACCCCTGATCATCCACCATTTGCCAAGTGTCCCTGCCCCTTTGATTCCCATACCAGTGACCCATTTAAAAACATCCCATCCTCTCTCTGTTAGACCATCCATCGATGTCTGTTGCTGGCACCCCTGTAACTGTCTTCACCACCTAACCCTCCTTCTCAGCACCCCCCACCCCATACTCCCCTAAACATAGCACTGAAACTGGGGTGCCCAATCCGATATCACCACCATATAGTTTTTTCTATATATATATATATATATATATATATATATATATATAGCCTATAACAAAGAAAAATCCATTGATGCCTATAGCTGGCGCCCTGTAACTCTTCCCCCATCCAACTCTCTGTCTCAGCACCCACCCACCCACCCCATGACCCCTAAGTCAATACTTATCACGGGGTCCAACACCATCATCTTCTGTGGACTACAGAGGTGTCATCACTTTTCAAAGCTTGGACTGCAAACTGAGGAAATCATGTATGTGGTTCAGTGTAGTTCAAAGAGGTTTTGAACTTAGTGGCATAATTTGGCCATTTTTTTATAATTTTGCCCCACATTCTCAACATGACTTTTTGGGACCCCACCTCATGAACAATTACAATGACATTAGGAAAGTCTGTCCCAACATGTGATTTTGCAGTTGCTGGCAAAATCACCTTTCGGGCAGGAGCTGAAAATTTTCTCTACCCTTGTTGATGAGGTGGGTTCACAAGATGGCTATGTTGAAAATTTGGCATAAAAATGTTAAAAAAACAACAACATTATGAGCCTATGTTGAAATTTACCAATGCAGTTATGTAACTTTGGTAATTTTCAATATTTTGACTCCAAATTTTCAACATAGCCATTTCTTCATAGCACCTCATGAATTTTCAAATCCTGGCCGGAATTTGTTATTGCATCCCAAAAGATGATTTCACAGTCACCGTGCAAAATCACTTTTTGCACAGGAGCTAAAAATTGTCTCTGTACTTGTTCATGAGGTAGGGTCATAAGAAGGCTATATTGAAAATTTGGGGCAACAATATTAAAAAACAACAAAGTTATGCACCTATATTGACATTTTCCAGTGAAGGCTTGTAACTTTAGTAATTTTCAATATTTTGACCCCAAATTTTCAACATATCTATTTCTTCATAGCACCTCATGAATGTGACAACTGTCATTTTTCAAATCCAGGCCAAAATGTGTTTTCATACCTGTGGCAAGGAATCACATTTTAGTGGTGCAGAATGATGTTTTGGTGGGAATTTAAAAATATTCACCTACCACATCCATTAGGTGGGATAATAAGAAGGCTGTGTTGAAAATTTAGTGTACAACGGCAGTAAAATGCCCAGGTTATAATTGAACATTACAGTATTTCAATGCTCACTCATAACTTCAATAATTTTCAATATTTTGACTCCAACCTTTCAACATAGATATTTTTCCACACCACTTCATAAACATGATGTGTCATTTTTTAAATCTTGGATGAGATGTGTTTTCATACCTCTAATGTGAAACGACATTTTTTCCAATATACTATAAATGATACATGTCATGTCTGTAAGGTGAACCCTAAACATGTATCTTCACAATTTGGGTTCAGAACTGCTAGAAACTAATTGTTTAGCAAGCAGCCAATGTTTGGCATTGATAAATGCTTGTTCTGTCCTGCTACTGCTTTCCATCTGCCCCTTATGACTATGCAGCACAGGTGCTCCCAACTGCCACCCACACTTTCCAACCTACCAGCTTACCCACTGTGGCAAGCCTGGATTAGGGCAGGTCCTTTCTCACAGGAGCACCTAAGGATAATAAGGGGTACAGTGACCTATTCAGGGTGCTGCAGGTTGAGGAACTGTATTCTCTTCTGCATCTACCTTGTTGATGTCTGCACATTAGGGATCAATGTCTGTGGGTTCACATAGCATGTGTTTTACCTCATGGAGCCATCAGGCATCCAACCTCCCATAAAGCTTTGCCTGAACTTCACCTGTGTTCAGCCAGGTGAAGTGATGTGGCACAGCCTGTCTTCAACCCTCCCCAGAGAAAGGGAGCATCCTCTAAGGTGTTCAATCCTTCCCCAAGACCCTTTCATAATCCAGACTTTGGATGTGAACACAGATCTCTTATATTGGGAACAATGACCTTGCCACTGAGCCAATAGGCTGGCCACTTGAATATACAATACTCTTAATAGATTCTGAGCTTTAAAAAGCTCCAGTTTGTTGACTGTTAGTCCTTTTCCTCCCCATAGCCTAAGCATGGCTTATGCAGTCAACATAAAGATTGACATAAAGTGTAAACCACACATCTAAACAGCTGAGTGAGGTACTTCATTGATGCACATGGTCATAAATTGGGGGCTCACATTGCAATGCACAATTTATTGATGATACAGCAGACCAATGGCAAGAGTCAAGTCTGTCATGATTGGCCCAGTTAAAAACATGTGGATGACTACTATAAAAAACATTACTAGTAAGAATCTAACAAAGGAGTTGATTTGCAACCATAAATGTGCAGTGTACAATTATGACACAATAGTGCTTAGAAATACTAATTACTATCTCATACAGGTAATTAAAAACAATCCTATTCAAAATAATCTAGAATATATTCAGTAGAACTCATTCCTCACACAAATCTCTTCCCTAATTACAATGAAGGAAACAAGACATAGATACAAAAAAATCTGTAACAAATAAGCAGGTTGATAATTCCAAAGGCACTCGAATTAAAACCCCAATAGTGCAATATACAGTAATGTTTATGGCACAACTAATGTCTGCTAGTACTCGTTACTGTCTTTTACAGGCTGTGTAAAAAATGCTATGCAAAACAACTTATATCATATATATAATTGTATAATATAGACATTGAACTTCACACTAAATTATTCTAGAAATATAGCAAGGAAGATAAAATAATTCTGCTGTAATAAATAGTCAGGTCCTTCATTCCAAAAGCACAGTTATGATATGCTGGTTGTTAATTCCATCCTCTTTTGTATTTTTACCTAGTGACTGCATAGTAATGAAAGGACTGATTAATCACTCTCTTTCCTAACTGCTGTCAAAAAATTATGCTCCACAGGCTAAATCAACGAAGTCCCATGCTCTTGGAATTATAGCTCTGCTTATTTATTGTAGCACAAGTCTTTTATCTGTCTTTCTATTGGAACAGAATAACTTCGTGTGAAGAATGACTTCTGCAATATGCATAGATATTATCATTTCTGAAATAGTCTCCAGGAGATAGTAATGGGTACTTACAAACATTAATTGTGCCATAAACTTTATACTGCACTATTGAGGATCTAACTTGAGTGCCTTTTGGAAATGTGTACCTGTCAGTTTATTGCAGAAGATTTTTTTTTATCTATGTCTTGTTTGCTACATTGTAATCACAGAACATATTTGTGCGAGGGATAATTTTCTACAATTTGTAGCCCATGTATTATTTCATAGGGTCTTTCTCAATTATCTTTATTCGACAGTGTTTGGTATTTATATGCATTATTGTGCTGTAATTTTATAGTGCATTTTTTGGGCCATGAATTCTGTTCCCTTTGTTACATTCCAAATAGTATTAGTTTTCAGTAGTAATCCACATGATTTTAATGTGCCCAGTCATGAAAGACTTAACTCTCCCACTGCTCTTCTTTATTGTCAATAAATTGCATATTGCACCCTTAAGGGGCAGTATTTAAATAAGTGAAGCAGGGAGGGTGGGGTCAACATAGCTCAGCTGATAGCACATCTGCCTCTGGGCCAGAAGGTTGTGGGTTCTAGTCTCACACCAGGATTGGGCTCATACCATCAATGCTGACACCCATGTACAGCACTTGGGTGTGCTGTAGTGTTGGACACTGCCATTCTTCAGATGAGACATTAAACTGAGATCCCTTCTACCCATCTCTGGTGGTGTCCTGGTGGTAGTCCAGGTGGAAATAAAAGAACCCAAGACACTTTTCACAATTGTAGGTGACTTTCCCCAGTATCCTGGCCAACATTCTCTTTCCCATATAACCAGTTCATGCAATAGTCCAAGGCTATGTGTGGGTATTGATGTGCAAAATGGCTGCCACTGCAGACTCAGTCACTTCTCTACCAGTCTGGTATTGTTTGTAAAGCACTTTTGGATACAATGTGTATAAAAAGTGTTATATAAATGCTGATTCTTCTTCTCCTCCTCCTCCTTCTTCTCTGAGGAAACCAGCATGCACAATGTTGGGGTGTGTTTGTTGGTTGTTGGTGAGTCCTTCCATCTCTACCGGTTCTTTTTAGTGCTGTGCAGAATTTGAAATGCTGCCATTGGAACTGGTGCAGAATAGCAATTCTGTTTCCAAAATGATTTTATTTTTTTGTGCAAAATTTTGCAGAATTTCAAAAAGCATTTCTGTGTAAGCCACAGAATAATTTTCCAAGGATCATGTAAACTGTGGAATATTTTTCTATGTATTTCTGAAAAACAATTTGTAGTTTATGTAAACTGTAGTTTATTTATCCATTTCACATGTGGGTGGGGATGGCAGAAGTAATCAAGGAGGCTAAAGTACAGAGTAAGGAGAAACCGAGGAGAAAGTAAGGAGAACAGGAAGGGAGAGGAATCCCCCAGGGTGCAAATTAATAAAGGAACCATGGGTGGCAGAGACAGAGGGGGAAGTGAATGGGAGCATTAAAAAGAGGGGGAAGGAGGAAGGGCAAAAAGGAAAAAAGGGGGCAACAAGCAGAATGGAAATAGAATCTGGAAGGCCATGTTTGGGAATGCTAGAAGTCTAGGAAATAAGATTCCAGACCTAAAGACCATCGTAGCACAGGTCACCCTGAACATTGTGGCCATTACCAAGACATGCTGCACTGAAAACCATGACTTAGACATGGCCATACCAGGCTATACTCTGTTCAGGAAGGACTGTGTGGGAAATAAGAGAGAGGGTATAGAAACATAGAAACATAGAAGTTGATGGCAGATGGGGACCATACGATCTATTAAGTCTGCCCTTGGCTTCCTACCCCCCCAATTAGCTGCCTGCTTGTGTATCCCACAGTGTCTTTTCCATGCCAGCTTGAATTCCCCCATGTCTTGGCTCCCACCACCCCCTCCGGCAGGATATACCATGGTTCCACAACATGTTCTGTGAAGAAGAATTTCCTTGTATTGCTTCTGAACTTTCCTCCCTGAAGTCAAGGTTGTGCTCTCTAGTCCTACTGTAGTCCTGTACCTGAAAAAGGTTCTGCACGTGCACCCTGTAGTTGCCCTTGAGGTGTTTGAATGTATCCATCATTTCCCCATCATTCCTGTATTGTTCTAGGGAGTACAATTTGAGGTCATCCAGTCTTGCCTTGTACGGTTTCTGATGCAAGCCCTGCACCATCTTTGCTGCTCTTCTGTGTACCATCTCTAGCCTATCTATGTCCTTCCTGAGGTGTGGCCTCCAGAATTGGACACAGTAGTCCAGGTGAGGCCTGACCAGGGACCGATACAGGGACCTGATTACTTCATGCCTTCTGCTTGTGATGCCCCTCACTATGCATCCCAGGATACCACTAGCCTTTAGTGCTGCCTTTTCATATTGTCTACTGACCTTGAGGTCAACTGATATGATAACCCCTAGGTTTCGTTCCTGCCTGGTAGCTGCCAGCTGCTCCCTCCCATCGAGTACAGTTTCCCTGGGTTACATTTTCCCAGGTGCATGACCTTGCATTTTGTGGCATTGAATTTCAATTGCCAAGTCTTGGACCACTCCTCCAGTTTTTGGAGATCAGCTTCCATGCTGTTGTGTCTACCCTGCTGCCGATTTTGGTGTCATCTGCAAAAGAGGTATACCTTACCCTCCAGTTCATCTGCAATGTCACTGATGAATATGTTGAAGAGGACTGGCACCAGAATTGAGCCCTGTGGGACCCCTCTAGTCACCCTCCCCTCCACAGACAGAGTGCCATTTATTAACACTCTCTGAGTTCTCTCATGTAACCATTTTCTGACCCAGTTTGTAACCTCTGGCTCAATTCCCATGTCCTCCAGTTTTTTGACTAGTCTCCTGTGCCGAATGGAGTCAAAAGCTTTGCTGAAGTCCAGGCAAACCACATACGCTGCCCCACCCTAATCTGCTGTTTTGGTGATCCAATTGAAACAAGCATTTGTCAATGCCGAATGTTGCTTGCTTCTATGTGCTGTTTAGGTATTTGGAAGTCATTGGAGTGCAAATATTGAAAATTTCTTGACGTCATGATCGCGTGGGAACTGCTTAGCGCGCTTCGTAAAACAGTCATTCTTAGGAAATTTTTCACCAAATTTTCAACATAGCCATTTTAAGACCTCTGCTCATGAACAGTGTCACTGTGATTTTCTTAATGTGTCCCATACATTGAGTTTGCACACCGACTGTGCCACTTGCGCTACATGGCGGAAACACTTTTGGGCAGGCTGTGAAAATGACAGCTGTACTGCTCACAAGGAGGTGTGGTAAAATGGCAATGTTGAAAATCTGGAGTGGAAATATTGAAAATTCGCAAACCTCGATGTGGGAACTGTCTAGCACACTCGTAAAACAGTCATTTTAGGAATTCTTTCACCAAATTTTAACATTGCCATTTTAAGATCTCAGCTCATGAACAGTGACACTGTGATTTTCTTAATGTGTCCCATACACTGAGTTCGCACACCGACTGCGCCATTGTGCGCTACATGGGCGGAAACATATTTTGGGCAGGATGTGAAAAATGACAGCTGTACTGCTCATGAGGAGGTGTGGTAAAATGGCAATGTTGAAAATCTGGAGTGAAAATATTGAAAATTTGTGAACTTACGAGCCTGCATAGGAACTCCGCAACGCATGCTCGTAAAACAGTCATTTTTAGGAATTTTTTCACCAAATTTTCAAAATAGCCATTTTAAGACCTCTGCTCATGAACAGTGTCACTGTGATTTTCTTAATTTGTCTAATACATTGATTTCGCACACCAACTGCGCCATTCTGTGCTACATTGGCGGAAACACATTTTGGGTGAGATGTGAAAAATGACAGCTGTACTACTCATAAGAAGGTGTGGTAAAATGGCAATGTTGAAAATCTGGAGTGAAAATATTGAAATTTTGCGAACTTACGAGCCTGCGTAGGAACTGTACAACGCACGCTCATAAAACAGTCATTTTTTGGAATTTTGGACCAAATTTTCAACACGGGGTTTTTGGGACCCCTTCTCATGAATGATGTCACTGTCATGGCAGTATTCGGGCTTGAAGGGTGGTTTTGCAGTCATTGCATGAAATCACCCTTCGGGCCCGAATAACGCCATGACAGTGACATCATTCATGAGAAGGGGTCCTAAAAACCCCATGTTGAAAAATTTGCAAAAATTCCCCAAAATGCCTGAGATATGTAACAAAGTTGAAACCCCTATCTAGGCCATTATGCAGCTTACCGGCATTTTCTCAGTTCGCGTCGGCTTTGAAGAGTGCAGATGTGTTCCCGGTCCACGAAGATCATCGTTCCGAGTCGGAGGTAAGTATGGGGTGAGGGGTGTGGGAGGATGGTGCGCAGTGGGTGGGTGTGGGTTGTGGGACGGGGGTCGGGAGCGCCAGCAGGACCGTTTTTGTTTACAGGTTTAAAAAGGCGTCGTGGGACATTTGCCACGCTGGGGTGGGCTCCCAACGTGGCACCAGATGGGGGGCGTTCAGCCGATGGGGATTGGACTCCCCATCGGCCCAAGGACTGCTTGCCATGCTGGGGTGGGCTCCCAGCGTGGCACCAACTACTGGGAGGGCGCAGCTCAGCAGACGGGGATTGGGCACCCCGTCGGCTATACAGTGCATGCGGAGGCGCACATGCCTGTGTGTGGGGGGGGAGCTACACTTCTTATCACTGCTCACTGAAGCATAGCTCCCCCTTTCAACTGTATGCCACTGCATTTTGGAGCATGTCATAGACAGCTTCAAAATGCATTGGCTTACAGGGCTGCACCTGCCAGCTCACTGACTGAATTGGAGGAGGAGGTGACACACCTCCGAAATCTCTGATGATGGCACTATGTTTCTTGCACATGCATGCAAGCAACATAAAAATCAGCCAGGTTTGTCTGGCAGGATCTTCCTGTCATGAAACCGTGTTGATTTTTGTCAAGCTGACCAGTTTGCTCAAAAAAAGCTATGATTCTTTCCTTCAGTAGGGACTCCATCAGTTTTCCCCTGACTGACATTGGACTAACTGGATGGTAGTTACCTGGCTGTTCCTTGCTTCCATTCTTGTGGAGTGGTACTACTGTTGCACTCTTCCAATCCTCCAGCACTGCCCCACTCCTTAATTATTTTGTTGAAGAGCACTGCTAATAAGGCTGCCAGTTCTCTCCCTAGTTTGTTCAGTATTCTTGGGTGTATCCCATCTGGCCTCATAGCTTTATCTGCCTTTAACTTGACTATTTCCTCCAGGATCCTTTCCTCTGTGAAGTGACCCGTGTCTGTTTCTTCAGGCGGACACTTCTTTATGCCTATTGTTGGTCCGTTACCATCTGTGTCCTTTGTGAATACTGAACAGAAGTACTCATTGAGTGCCTCTGCCTTCTCCCAATCTTGCTTTATGGTTTGTCTGTTTTGTTTTTGTGATTCTAACAATGTCCCCTTTGGTCTTCTGTTTTCCATGTAAGTACCTGTAGAAGGTTGTGCTACCCTTTTTTACTTCCTGAGCTATCCTAACCTGTTTGAGCCTTTGCACTTCTTATCACTTTCCTTGTCTCTTTTAGTTTCTATTTATATTCTTTTTCATCTGCCTCGTTCTCTGACTCCTTGTACTTTCTGAAGGCTATGTGCTTTTCTCACCATGGTTGCCAGCTCCTTGGAAAACCATGGTGACTTTTTCTTCCTTTTGTTCTTACTAACCTGACAGGTACACTGTGATGTGTCCATGGTATGGTGTTTTATGTGAGGGAAAACATAAAAGAGATGGAGACACATAGAATATAGGAGAAGCAGAGGTACTGTGGGTCACCCTGGAGATGGGGAATGGAGCCACTATTTGCATTGTAGTGATCTTCAGAACTCCAGCACAGAGTGTGGGGGAATTAGATAAGGTACTGGTGGAAGCCACTGGCAAGATGGCAGAAAAGTAGGAAGTACTGCTGTTGGCAGTCTTCAACCTGCCGGATGTAGATTTGAACTTCCCAGCAGTGGCTTCAGACAGAAGCAAGGACATCCTGGAATCTCTGCAGGAGGCATTCCTCAGGCAACTGGTCACTGAACCCACAAATGATGGGACAATACTGGACATGGCACTAAAAGGAACAGTGTTGTATACAACATGGTGGGAGGCCACCTGGGGACCAGTGATCACCGCATGGTATGGTTCAACATAAGGACAGCTGCAGAATCAAACCACATAAGGGTGAGGGTCCTGAACTCCCAGAGATAGATTTTACAAAGATGGGTGATTGCCCCAGGGATAAATTGACAGGGGGGTGGCCTAGGTGGTGTGGAAGAACAGTGGGAATTTTAAAAGGAAGCATTGTAAAGGCAACAAACCTCTGCATCAAACAAGTGAGCAACAACAAAAGGGAAAAGAGACTGCAATGGTTCTCAAAAGAGGTGGCTGAAAAGACCCTAGGTAGCATGGGTTCACAGGAACACGTCATGTCAAATGAATCTGATAGATTTATGTGACTGGGTGATAAAGGATTTAGAACAGGGTGGATGTGCCCTACCTAGATTTCAGGGCACTAGGTTAAAATAGCATCAACAACAAAAGCACCCTCAAGAACAGTGCAGTATAAACAGCGCTGTCAATAACAGTGTCTGGACAAAATATTGAGAAACAAAACATCACCCATAGTAGTGGTCATAAACTACACCAACAGCTGCTACCATTCCCAAAAAACAAAATGTACACTTCTGTTTTGTGGGGGGCTATGCCCCCCTGACTTAGGGGGTCTCTGCCTCCCACACCACCCGTTATTTAAATTGCCAACTCTGAGGGTGGTGGATCTTGGAAAAAAGCAGAAACTTGAGAGTGAGAGGAATTTCTGTCTTGGGCTGTTAAAAACACAAAAACACTCCTGGTGGGAGGGCATGTAACTACAAGTGTCAGGAGATTTGGGAATGGAATCCTGGTTTCTCAAGCTGTACTGGCTGAGCTGCTTGTGCCTTAGACCTCTCCACCATGGGAGCAGCTCAACCAGCCTTCAGACTTTTCCCCTACTTCTACACTTCCCACTTTGCATTCAGAGCCACAGGGGCAGCGGTTATTAACATTTACTATTCTACTCCTGTAGCTGTTAAAGGCAAATGTGATTTAGGAAGCATGCTTTAGACTGCACTCGTCCTATTGGAACTATATTGTATCTTAAATATCCATGTTATATATTTTTCTTTTGATTCTTGTTACCACCCTATGGTCCGGGTCATGGCTAAAAATGGTCTATTGGATCAGTTCACTTTCCCGATTATCAAAACATAAATAAAATTGGGTAGGGATTTCAGTAAGGCTATTGACACCGTGCTACATAGGAGACTTGTAAGCAAGCTGGGTAGCTAAAGAGTGGGTCCAAAGCTGATAAACTGACTAAGAAATTGATTAGATGATAGGTGACAAAGGGTGGTGGTAAACATAGTTCACTCTGAGTAAGGGAGAGTGATCAGTGGGGTGTCTCAGGGATCAGTGCTGGGACTAGTCATCTTTAATGCCTTTATAAGTGACATTGCAGAGGAGCTGAAGGGAAAGGTTTGGCTCTATGTGGATGACACCAACATCTGCAATAGGGTGGACATTCCGGGAGAGTGTGTGTGTGTGTGTAAAGGATGAGTAGAGACCTGAGAAAGTTAGAGCAGTGGTCAAGGGTATGGCAGCTGGTTGTCAATGCAAAAAAGTGCAAACTAATGCACTTTGGGCACAGAAACCTTGGGGCAGAATACAAAATAGGTGGAGTGGTATTGATGACTACCAAGCAGGAAAGAGACCTGGGGGTCAACATGTTGGATGACCTAAAGGTGGCCATGCCATTTGACAAGGCTGTTGGGAGAGACAGAGGGATACTAAGATGCATGAGGAGGGGTATCACTAGCAGAAAGAGGGAGGTGGTGTTGCCACTGTGTATAAAGATGATAATAACCCACCTAGAGTGCTGTGTCCAGTTCTTGAGACCACATCTGGAAAGGCATAGACAGAGTGGGGTCATGTACATAAGGGCAACTAAAATGGTGCAGGGTCTGCATCAAAAGCACCTATGAGGAAACACTAAATGACCTCAATATGTACTCCCTGGCAGGGAAAGGATATTACAGAGTATAGTTGGTATAAATTAGCTAAAGGAAGGAAATCATTTTCAAAAGAAAAGGTGTTCAAGAACAAGGGGGACATACTATGAAGCTAGAGGGGGTAGATTCAGTATTTACTAAGGAGAAGGTGGGGCAGGGCCCACAGCTCAGCATCATGGACACAGGGGGATGGAGGTGTGCACAAGTCCATTCACAAAAGAAAAGGTCCTACAAGAGCTCACTATGCTCAGTGTGGACAAGGCAATAGGACCTGATTGCATACATCCCAAGGTACTAAAGGAGCTAAGGGTGGAACTTACAGAGCCATTAGCAGAACTGTTTAGTGAGTCTCTGAGTACAGGAGAGGCCCCAGAAGACTGGAGAAGGGCTCATGTGATCCCATTCCACAAGAGTGGTAGCAGGGAGGAGGTAGGGAACTTACCTCAGCAGTGGGTAAGATTATGGAGGCATTCCTTAAGGAAAGGATAGTGCAACACCTGGAATCCATAGGAGCACAGGATCCAAGACAGCATGGGTTTACAACAGGAAGGTCCTGTCAAACTAATCTCATAGATTTCTTTAACTGGGTAACCAGAGTGGTGGACCAAGGGGGTGCAGCTGATGTTGCCTACCTGAACTTCAGCAAAGCTTTCGATATTGTTCCACATAGAAGATTGATTATTAAGCTGGGTAGGCGTGGGGTGGGTCAGAAGTTGGTCAACTGGGTGGCAAACTTGTTGGTGGGCAGAAAACAGAGAGTGGTGGTAAAAGTCACAAGTGGGGTACCTCAGGGATCAGTCTTGAGGCCAGTCCTCTTCAATACCTTCATCAGTGACATTGCAGATGGACTGGAGGGTAAGGTTTGTCTGTTTGCAGAAGACAACAAGATCTGCAACAGAGTAGATGATCCAGATGGGATGGGCAGAATGAGAAGAGATCTGAATAAACTGGCAAAAGTCTCAGAAAAGTGGCAACTGGGGTTTAATGCAAAAACATGCAAGATCATGCACATAGGGAAGAGAAATCCTGAAGCCACCTATATGTTGGGAGAGGAGTTGCTGGCAATCACAAGGGAAGAAAGAGACTTGGGCATCATCATCACAGATGACCTGAAATCATCCAAGCAGACCACAAAAGCAGTAGGTAAGGTTAGAGGGATGTTGGGGTTTATGAGGAGGGGTATCACAAGTCAGAAGAGGGAGGTAATAATCCCTCTTTACAAGACATTGGTTACACTGAATGCAGTGCTGGAGGCCACACCTGCACAAGGACATTAACAAAATGGAGGCAGTCCAGAGAAGGGAAACCAAAATCATGCAGAGACTATCAGAAAACATATGAGGACAGATTAACAGAGCTCAATATGTATACCCTACAGCAAAGGAGGGGGTGAGGTGATATGATCAAAACATTCAAACATCTTAAGGCCATTAACAAGGTGAAAGAGTCTAACATGTTCCAGTATAAGAAAAGTAGCAGGACATGAGGACACAGCATGAGATTAGAGGGAGGACAATTAAGGAATAATTGGAAGAAGTTCTTTTTCACAGAAAGGGTGGTGGATGCATGGAATGGCCTACTTCAGGAAGTGGTGGATATGAATACAGTGCAGGGCTTCAGCCAGGTATGGGATAGGCATATGGGAGCAATACAGATGAGTATGAATAGCTAGGCCATTGATAGATTAAAGGCCTATGGCACATTCATATGGTAGAAAAAATGGGCAGACTGGATGGGCCTTGTGGTCCTTATCTGCCATCAATTTCCATCTTTCTATGAAAGATGTGAGAAAGTACTTCTTCACAGAAAGAGTGGTGGATTTCAGGAACAGCCTTCCAGCAGTGGTGGTGGGGGTGAAAACATTGGTCTTGGTTCAAGAATGCATGGGATTGGTACAAGGGAATCATAATGCAAAGTAGGTGTTAGGGAGAAAGAGCTGTAGAACGTGTATGGTCTGCAGTAATAATATACAGTAGGTAGGGGAAAATTGGATGACTGTGTGGGCC
This sequence comes from Neoceratodus forsteri, assembly GCA_016271365.2. Classification (NCBI taxonomy): domain Eukaryota; kingdom Metazoa; phylum Chordata; order Ceratodontiformes; family Ceratodontidae; genus Neoceratodus; species Neoceratodus forsteri. Next base: position 1,264,260,228 of record CM057455.1, read on the forward strand.
AAGTAGTTCTTATCTGAAGTCAAATTCTATATTTCTACATTATTGTGAAATGTCAGAATTCCTCTACCAACAAAACTGCATGTAATTTTCTGAAATTCCATGGAATTCCATTCTGTTACAATCTGAACATCCACACAGCCCTACATTTCCTACATTTTTATATTGTCTTGCACATGCACAAGCAACATCTTGGGGTAGTAGTACATTCAGAGGTGTGTCAGTGTTGGTGAATGCAGGAAACACTTTAGTGGGTGTGTCCCTCAGCCACTAATTAGCAAGCATGCTAGCGATGACAGCAGTTTCAAAGACAGCCATGGAGCTGAAAGAAATCTGACACTCAAATGAGGTGCAGTTTCCTCATTGGAGCATCAGATGACAAGGCTCCATTATGTGCCTTTCCTGGAGAAACATTTCAATAAATATGGTGGCTTCTGCCACCAGCCACCCGCCACACAATCCCCACAAAGCTGACACCGGGGATGCCCAATCCCCATGTCAGCATGCCTTCCCCGTTCAGATTGTTTGCTGATGGGTGTGCCCAATTCCCATCAGCATCATGTTCTCCCCCTGCACACACACACACACACACGCTTTCTTTGCCGATGGGGTCCCCAACTCATGGCACACTGTAAGTCCACCCTAATGTGCCCCAAATCATTTTACTTTTACCTATAAAAAGAAAACTATCCCCAAAGTCTGGTTTCTTTTTTGACCAGTAAAAGAACTGTTCCTCATCGTGCCACCAACCCACACCCACTCTCTGCCCACCCCACCTCTCCGCACCCCCCAATAACTACATACTTACCTCCAGAGGGCCAGCACTGGGATCTTCTGTGGAGTGGGAACACGTCTGAACTCTTCAAAAGCCAACCAGGAACTGAAGAAATGTGTAATTGTTATAATGTCTGGCAATGGGGGGGGGGTCAACTTAGGTGGATATCTCTGCCATTTTTGGGAATTTTGGTACCAGATTTTCTACATTGGGTTCTTGAGACCCCATCTCATGAACACATGCACTATCATCTCATTATTCAGTCCCAAAAGGTGATTTTGTGGTCAGCGCATGGAATTGCCTTTTGGGACCGAGTAATGAAACAATAGTGCCACTGTTCATGAGATGGGTCCCAAAAACCCCATGTTGCAAATTTGTGAATAAAACTCCAGAAATGACTGTGTTACGAGAGTGTGTTTTGCAGTTACCACGCACGCTTGTAACGCCAACAATTTTTAATATTTTCACTCAAGATTTTCAACAATTCAATTTTTTCACATTTCCTTATGAACAGTATAGCCGTCATTGTTCACATTCTACCCAAAATGTGTTTTCATACCTGTGGTACACAATGGCACAGTCACAGTGGGAAATCAACATTCAGGACATAATAACAAAATCACAGTGCCACTGTCCATGATGGGAAGTCCCAAAATGCCAATGTTGAAAATGTGGTTAAACAAATCCCAAAAATAATTGCATTATGGGCAAACATTACACAGTTTCTATGCAAGCTCATGACGTCACTGATTTTTCATATTTTCACTCCGGATTTTTAACATTGCCATTGCTTTAAACCTTCTCATGAACAGTACAGATGTCATTTTTCACATCCTGACCGAAATGTGTTTTCGCACCTGAGGCGCCAGATGGCACAGTTGCTATACAAAATCACCTTTCAGCTAACAAACTGATAGTGCCACTGTTCATGAGGTGGGGTCACAAAAAGACCATGTTCAAAAGTTGGAGTGAAAATACCAGCAAATGCCTGGGGCATTAGGGTTAGGGTTAGGGTTTCCAACTGTAACCACCCCCCCCATGAGACTGACAAGTGTCAGGGGTGTGACTTGGGATCATCGGCTGTAATGCTCATGCCATTCCACCTCCTCCCCCACCCTGCAGCCAGTGACATGCATCGAGGTGTACCTTGGAGTCTTCAGCCCCAAAGTTCACCCCATTCTGCTATACTGCACCCATCTCAATATATTTCCTTATGGAATGGGGTGAGAGTAAGGCCCAAAGATCCCAAGTCACACTGCAACACTTGTCAGTGTCTGCAGGGGTGGGGTGAATGAAATGGCATGAGTGTTATGGCCCTACGACCCGAAGGCGCACCCAAATGCCTACCAGTCTCTGCAGGGTGGGGGTGGGGTTGGCATCAATTCAATCCTTCACTGCGATTTCTATTATGCATCTCTCTAACTCCTGCACTACCAATGCCAATGCCAGCAAGACAACATTAGGCATTGACTAATGCTTGTTGTAAACTTGTCTTAACTATTAACTCTTAATAAATGATGTGCAATCAGTTTGCTGTTGGTGTTGTGTTTTTTTTCCTGGAGAAACAAAGCTTCCCTGAGGATGGGCTCACAGTGGCCATCTTTACATTTGATGGGGTCAGGAAACTAGTGCAACACAGGGGATAGGCTCCTGATGACAGCATTTCTCATTATTGGGAGGTTTGAGGCACTAGGGGGCCAGTGGGATTAGGCTGTGAGTTGTAGCATGTTTTTTTGTGCCGAGGGTGTAGGGGCTCTAGTAATTTACAGTGTTTGGGTCCCCAGAGACAACACTTCTTGTGCTGGGGGCACTGGGACACCAGTGAATCACAGGGGAATAACTCCCAGTGACAGCATTTCTTGGGCTGAGTATACAGGGGCACTAGTTAATCACTCTTGGTGGTGTCCCAGTGGCATCCCAGTGGCAGCATTTCTCATGCTGTGTGTCCAGGTGCACTACTGAATCACTCTGGAGGGGATCCCAGTGACAGTAATTTTGGTGTTAGGTGTGCAGGCACACTAGTGAATCACTTGAGATATGTTCTCAGTGACTGCATTTCATGTATTGGGTGTGCAGAAGTACTAGTAAATCATAGGGAAGGCTCATAGAGACAGCCATTCTTGTGTTTGGGGTGCAGTTTTTTGCATTGTTGGTGGGCAGAGGCACAAGGGAGTAACTGCAATTAGGCTTCCAGTGGCAGCATTACATGCATTACGTGTGCTGGAACACTACTGAATTACAATGGATGGCTCTGGTGATAGCATTTCTTGTGTTTTGAGTGTTCAAGGTTAACTAGTGAAACACCAGAAATAGACTCCCAGTGACAGCATTACTTGTATTTTGGGTGTATAGTGGGAACTAGTGAATCACTAGGAATAGGTCACTAGTGTCAGCATTTCTTGTGTTGCTTGTATAAGGGAAGGCTCTAGTGAATCACCTGAGAATGCTCCAGATGACATAATTTCATGTGTTGTTTGTGCAAGGGCCATAGTGAATTATTGGGGATGACTCCCATTGACAGCATGTCTAGTGTTTTGATCATGCAGGAGCACTACTAAATCATTGCCAATAGACCACAATTAGCAGCATTTCTTGTGCTGGGTGTGCAGGAGCAATAGTGAATTACTGGAAATAGGTCCAAAGTGGCATAATTTCTTGTGTCAGGTGTGCAGGGGTGGAACAATCACTGTGGATTGTTTCCTTGGCAATCATTTTTTGTGTTGGGTGTGCAGGTGCATTAATGAATCATGGGAGATGACTTCCAGTGACAACATTTCTTTCATTGTGGGAGTTGAAGCCAGTAGTGAATCACTGGAATGGCTCCTAAAGTCCAATCTTCTTGTATTGGATAGGGCTGCAGTGCTATGGTGGGTGCCAACAGTGAGGATGAGCTCTCAGAATCTGAAAAATCATTTCAGGGGTTGGAGGATGAAAAATGATGTAATTGTGTGTGGTCACAACCTGGCTACAATAGTGATGCAGGCCACCAAATATAACATATGTGTGAAACCAATATAAATGTCGGTAAAACTAACAAACAAAAACAAAAAAAAATGACAAAAAACACTACTGGGCATGCATGGTCAGTGTTACTTAAAATGTTAAATTTCTTTAATATTAAAATACTTAATTCTCAATGCTATAAAAATGACACTTCTTACATTATCTAATCAAGCTGACCGTACATGCCCATCCTAAGGCCTGTACAGTACAGTACAGTGTCACAGAAAATAACCGATTGACCAAAAATACATAAGTATTACAAACAGAATTTGTAAAAACATATGTTGTGCAGAGTGTTTTGATTTGTATGTGCAGCCCAACTGTGTCCTACCCTTTGTCTGCTATTAGGATTTTTTTTAATTAGCCTGCTAGTTTTATGGTATTTTTGTGGGCCCTGGGATCTCCATCTTAGCATGATTTATTGCTCTTCTTGTTCCTACAATACCTCTAGTCCCGTGTGACAGTGATGTATCTGGGATCATGGATTCTGCAAGCACTGGTTTAGAGTTAATTTTACAACAGCAGAGCTGTGATATTAAGTAAGTGTCCTTACCCAGTGAGCACTAATGGCTATATTTACAATTTAGCAAATATCTGAGGGCTAATGGAGTGGATTTTCTGTGAGAAGACAGAGTCTTTACTTGTTATAGCATTGATGATCTGGGGTGATGTGTGCTTTTATGGCAGTGTATAGTTTAATGAAATGAACAGTTTTAAAAGCAAAACATCTATACCTGTTAGATCTGACACACACATAGAAAACAAAATTATTCAATCAGAGCTATTTAGTGGAGGCCAGAACATCTGGCTCCTATCTTTAGTATTCACTTACTCACTGGTCCCAGCTGCATCACTATCACATGGACAGCAGACATTGTTGATGAAGAAGTGCAATAAACCATGCTAAGATGGAGATTCCTAGCCACTATAAAACTATTACATAACTAGCAGGCTAATTTAGAAAAAAAAACTCATAATAACTAACAAAGGGAAGGACACACCACAAGTACACAGACAAATCAGAAGACTCTGCACAATATACACATTTTCAAATTTTGACTGCAGTATTCCTTTACCATAGGAGTCCTAGTTCAGCCCTAACTATAGTTGCATTATCATACTGCCATAGTACTGAATGACCATGGCATTCACAAAGTGGTGCCAGTCAATGCTGATTAATATCCTTTCTCTTTGATCACTGTTGGCCCATATGGTACTTACTTTAATTGCTCCAGGCACAGTTGGGTAACTGTAAAGGCATATAAATCACTTGCACATTAGCAGATTGCCAGCTTGTTGCAGATCCTCACTACTGCAAATCATCAGTGAACCTCCAAATATAGGATTTATCATTAAATGGTAAGTGAAGCCTAATTAATTCCATTCAGCCAAATCAGTCATTTGGGTTTAGCTTTGCTAAGTGTACACCAAATTGTCATGATGGATATAAATAACATGATTGCTTCATTTGACTGTGTGTGAAAAAGCCAGGGCATTCCTATCTGGCTTTTGTGCATTTGGTATTGAATATGGAAAGAATAATAACCATGTATCTTTACTCACCTATATTTGTGTATGTGCATGCAAGTCTGTCATTTTTGAAGACTATGCATTAAGTGTCTATACTAAGTTGAAGAATTTCCAGCACAGAACAAGCTAGTGATTCAAAATGACAAATACCTTTAGTGCAAAGCACTGTGGTTATCACTGTATATGCAAATCCCCATAAAATAATTTAGGCTGGCTCAATTTTAAATGGCTTGGTTTTAAACAGTACTCTTTGGTGCCAAATTGGCTGACAAACAATCTGCAAAGGCTGAAAAAAGCAAACTACAGACATGTGTCATCTTTTTGGGACTTTTCAGTGTGCCATACTGTATCTGTAGCCTCAGCCCAGAAAGGGAGGACCAGCCACATGAAACCAGTGATTTGGGTAATGGTAAGCCCAAAATAAGAAAGTAATATAAAAGACAAAACCATGGTCTATGTACCAGCAATACATTGCTACAATACCTGTCAGCTGTGTTGCACACTAATAAAACCAGGTTTTCATAGAAGTGTTTAGCTATTGAAAGGGCTTTCATCGGTCCCTTCACAAATGTGAAAGCTTACTTATTATCTGCATAAGAATACAGTAATAAGCTAGTGCTAAATGTCACTAACAATTATGAGAAACATTTGATACATCAATTCCAGCCATTAGGAATAATCCATAAAGCTCTGGGGAGATGAGAGCATGTCTTCAAGTGCCAGAGGAGATGACTGCATTTCCCTGAATTATAGTTGACACAGACAAACAATGGCTGCATTTATTGGTCTGCTGCATGCATGCTTACAGCGCTTGTAATTGAGGATGATTATGGGTAATGATTCTAATAATGTGCACTTTCTAACCAGCGGGACAGTGTAATTTGTATCAAGCCTATTCAGTGTCTCTTCAGGCAGTTTGCCCAGTTTAATCTTCACCCAGAGCTCAAAGCAGGAAACCTCTGGAAGCATTCGCAGCTGGCTCAAACCAAAGATTTCATGCTTCTTTCATCATGCACACTGGGAAACAAAATGAAGAGTTACTGTACAGTATTCTTTCATGGCCTTTAAATTGCCATCCTGATAGAAACTGTGCATTCATTCTCTGTAATAAAGGACAAACTTGCTGGGGTTTATTTAGAGTGAGTGTGTGTGTGTGTGTGTGTGTGTGTGTGTGTGTGTGTGTGTGTGTGTGCATGTGGGTGTGTGTGAAGTTAACCAATGTGTATTTCCTTAATATTAGTTTGTCTTGTTTATATATGTTGACATAGAATTGCCAATTAAGAATACTTGGAAAATGGACCAATGAATGCTGTTTCATACCATAAATGTAATATTAACCATTAAATATCAATACATGTCTAAATAGTAGTCATGTGGCAGCATGAATTGTTCTTAAATCTTTAATTTGCCTCTGTACATGGTCTCTATCACCAGCATTGCCTCCGCCTGGTGTTCACATTTCACATACATTTCTGATGGATTCTAGATTCCAAACTCTATAGGTCTGCTTAACCACCCAAAAACAAGCATTTTCAGTGTCAAATACTTGCCTGCTTGTATTTGTACATGCCTCACCATTCTCAAAATGTGCACATATGACCATTTTCATAATTTACATTCCACCCTGACTAAAATTAGTACCTCTCTTATTGCCTTCTCATGTCTCAAACATGTCTCCCTCACCCCATGAAAGTTGCATCTTTCACTCCTGAAATGTGTGCCCTTCACCACTTCTGAAATTTGCAACCTTTGCTCTACTGAAATTTGTATCCTCCTTCCTGAATATTGCCTCTCATAAAATGTGCACTCCTAGCATTCCTAGAGCTTGCACCATCTCCTCTCCAAAATATGTTCCTCTTACCCCAGAAAAATACACTCCCTATTCTCAAAATTTTCACACTTTCTCCTTACCATAATTTCACCCTACCCCAAAAAAGACACCACCACTCCTCCCAAAATTAGTACCCCTACTACACTCCCATCTTCAAAAATATATAGTCCTTCAATCCTGCTACAATTTGCAATTCTTGCTCCTTCTGAAAGTTAGTTTTACTCTTCTTCTCTTGAGAAATGTTCTCCCCACACCTCTCCCAAACATTATGTCCCTTTCCCCTTCTAAAATGTGTGACTCTCACCATCCAGTGCCTGCACTGATCCCTCTCCCAGAATGTGTACCCTCACCATTCCTAAAACTAGTATCCCTTACCCCTTTTAAAATTTATACCTTCACCCATCCCAAAATGTATACTCTCCTGTGATATTTCACTCCTACCATAGTCACAGTTTGCCCCATCAACTCTCCCAAACATTGCATCCCATAACCCTCTCACAGTTTATGACTCTTACCATCCATTCTCAAATTTGCACCCCCTTTCATCCTTCCCAGTTTCACCCCCTGCCTATTTTAATATATGCCACTTTCAATCTCAAAATGTGCAGTCACTTTTCATAAACGATGTACCTTTACCTTACACTTTTGAAATGCATGCCCTTCGCCATCCTCAAAATTTGCACCCATCACCTTTTCTTTAATTTATGCCTTCACCATTACCAAACAGTTCCCCAACCTTTCCAAAATTAGTACCCTTCCTAAGATTTATCCCCTCACATCTCCCAAGACATGAACCCTCTCACCCTCTTAAAATGAGCACCCCTTGATCCTCCTGAAATTTGGACCTGTCACCATTTGCAGACCTTTGGTGACCCTCAACATTCCTGAAACTGACACTCTGTCCCAAATTTTCACCCCAACCCTCCCAAAAATACAGTAACATACCCCTTATTGTTCTTAAAATCTAATCCCTCTACCCTTCCCAACATTTGCACCCACAGCCCTCCCATGATATTCCCCCATCCCACAAAGCTCTGACCCCCTGCTTCAGCCTTAAAACAATTTGTGTCCCTTGTCACTTCCCAAAATTTCCAGCTTGCACCTCTAATACCCCTTGAAGATTTTAGCTTTCTCCCCTCTCAGCAGTTGCAATCTTCTTAAAATCCACCTAAAATGCAATTTCTGCTTCTTGTTAATCCCATAATTTGCCCCCTGTCAAAATCTGGTGTGTTAAACAGTCCACAAATACATATTATTTCAATATCCCCAAATCTGTGCTCCAACCGCTTCCAAAATTTCTACTCTCATCACTCATGAATTTGAATCACTTTCCCACTTGTAATATTGACACACCTGTCATAGAATCTGGCATTCTGCACATATTCTGAAATAAAAAAAAAGTACCTGATTTTGATATGTATCCCCACCTATCACATAATCTACACCCCACATGATATACATCTTTTCAGTAAAATATACACCCATACTTGTTCATATATTGTACCCCTTATCCTGCAATATACATTCACTAATACATTCCAGTAACTTGCAATTTTCTATTCTTAGGCAGTTTCCCTTTCACCTTTTTTCAAAAATGTGAATAGTTGGGAACTATTTTAGGGGGAAGTAGGTCAGTGTGAGAAACACAAAAACACAATGTTTTGGGGGATTTTTTGCAGAAAAGGATTGCATGACCCACTCTCGCATCCCAGATATAACTTGCCTAATCAGTCTCCTTAGACCCTAACTGGTCTCAAGCAACCCTCAAGCCCCCATGCCTCTTCTAATATGCACCTATTTCTAGCCCATGTGTGCTTCAAGCCCTCCACTGTTTTAGCATCTATCACTTCTGCTGGTAGTCTGTTCCAGGTGTTTACCACCCATTCAAAGAAGAAATATTTTCTCACATTTCTCTTGAATCTCCCCCTACTAGAGCTTCATCGCATGCCCCCTTGTCCTGCTGCTCCTTCTTATTAAAACAATATTCCCCCTTGCACCCTGTTCACCCCAATGAGGTACTTGTAGGTCTCTATCATGTCATCTCTCTCCCCCCCTTTCCAGAGTTTACATGTGAAGATCCTGCAATCTCTCCTCATAGGCTTCTTGTACAACCCTGCATCATTTTATCTGCCATCCTTTCAACTGCCTCCACCTTGTTTATGTGCTTTCTGTGGTGCCATCTCCAAAACTGAAGATATTACTCAAGGTGGGGTCTCACCAGTGATCAGTATAGTCTCCTTCTGCTGGAGATACCTGCTCCCTATGCAACCAAGCACACCACTTGCCCTTCCCACTGGTTTGTCACACTGCTGAGCCAATTGAGGGCCTCAGATTTGATAATCCAGGGTTCCTTCCCTATTTAGTGACTGTCAGTACCTCTTCCCATCCTATACTCAACTCCTAGATTCTTGTGTCATTGGTGAATGATTTTGCACTTTTTTCATTGAACCTAAACTGCCATGCTTTTGACCAATCTTTGAGTTTTCCAAGGTCCCTTTGCATTTTCTCTAGCTCCTCCTGAGTGTTCACCCTATTGCTTATTTTTGTATCATCTGCAAAAAGGCATACCCTTCCTTCTTGGTCATCTGTAATGTCCCCTGTGAATACATTGGAACAGACTTTTCCCAGTACTGAGCCCTGTTGTAACCCACAGGTCACTCTTCCATCATTTGAGTGAGTGTCATTAACCACCACCCTCTTTCTCCCATAAATTAACCAGTTTCTAACATAGTTCAGCACTTTGGACCACAAGGGAGAAGGTGGTTACAAGCTATTACAACTACCTCCCACCTTGATAGTGCTAACATCCAAACTCACAGTGAGCCCAGGTTGTTCTACCATAGGACAGGCCCCTGCTGCTATCTCCTTGAGCTGCCACTGATCCTATAGTTGTTTGAAGCATAGATCACACCTCACTGAACCTCTTCCCAACAGGTACAAGCACCATTTAACCTTTTTTTCCCTTTCAGGTACCAGCCTGACCAATTTCAGTTTCTCAAATCTCTGTTTTGATAATGTTTTCTAAAGCAATAATGCTGCTCCTGCTCCTCCTGACCATGCTAAGATTCTCCACTGGCACTGTCTTAAAGTGCTTATCACAGTCCCTTACTGATTTCATTGATGACAGCCCCCAACACAGTAAGGGGATGGCTATCTGTAGTTGTAGCATGAACTGCACCTATTTTTTTTTCTCAGTTCCTACTTGGTTACTTGGTGCTAAGGACAAAAGAAGGCCAAAGCTCACCATGATTGTCCCCCACATTGTGAGTCATTGTACCCCAGAATGATTTAACTAAAGAGCCAGTTATCCAGATGTGTTTTAAAAGTAGTTAAATTGAAACAATCCACTAATTCTAGTGTCAACTTGTTCCACAACTTTGGGGCTCTGATAGAGAAAAAGTTCAGTCTCTTGTTTGTCCTAGCTTTACAAACGTTTAACTGTTTATTATGCAATCTTGGTACAATTTTCCTTGTGGCAAATGAAATGCCACATTGATTGATTAGGTTGGGGGATCAGAGGAGTTTAAATATCCGGAGGCGGTCCCCTCTAACCCTTCTGGTTTTGAGTGAATAGAGGCCTGTTTGTTTTAGTCTTTCTTCATAATCGAGATGTGCTAGGTATGGGACAATTTTTGTTGCCCTGTGTTGTATCTGCTCGATCCTCTTTATATCAGAAGTCAGGTAGGGGCTCCAAAATGGGGACCCATAGTCTGCATAAGGTCAAACATGGGATCTATACAAAGTAATTATATATTGTTCTGTTTTAGAAGTGAAGGTGTGGTTAATCCGTCTAAGAAGTGAGTTAGATAAGTTAGCTACTTTGTTGCAATGGTCTGCTGATGACAGTTTGTGATTAACTATTATTCCCAGACCTTTTTCACTATGGGATGATCTAATAATTTTATTGTTGAGAATGTATGTATGTTTGTTTGAGGTTGGTTTTGCCCATGTGCAAGACTGAACATTTGGTTACATTAAATAGCATTTTGTTGCTTATTGCCCATTGTTCGATGGTAGCTAAATCTAACTTTAATTCCCTTTGACTAATAAAATTGCCTACTCTTCCTCCCAGTTTGGTATCATCAGCAAATTTGGTGATGATGTTTGTTGATTCTGTTTTCATGTTGCTAATTAAAATATTAAATAATGTGAGTCCCAGGACAGAACCCTGTGGGACCCCACTAGACTACCTCCCTCATCAGGCAACACCCCATTTACCCGAACCCTCTGGGTTCTACCTGTCAGCCAACAATGCACCCATCTAACAATTACTGGTGAGAAGCCTAGCGTAATGAGTTTATTTACAAGGATGACAAGTGACACTTTGTCGAACACTTTGCTGTAATCAAGTTAAATAACATCAACAGGAATGTTGGAATCTAGATTTTTACTAACATATTCATAAAAGGTAAGTAAATTTGTGGTACAGGAGTAACCCTGTCTGAATCTGTGTTGTGTTGAATCTGTAATATTTAAACAATGCATTTCTAGTTCAATGATAGATTTGAGCATTTTCTCCATCATCTTACAGGGAATTGAAGTAAGACTGATGGATCTATAGTTTTCTGGGTTCTGAACGTATACCTTGTTTGAATATTGGGGTAACAATGGCAGTTAGCCAATCAGTTGGTACTTTGGCTTCTTTTAATGATTTATTAAATATTATGGTTAACAGTAAAGTAATGGCATCTAATGTACCTAGTAGAAATTTAGAATTTATATTATCAGGGCCAGGACTGGTCATTTTACTAAGGGTTCCAAGCCTAGCCTTTGTATCTTGAAGCAAAATTGTATAATCAATGGGGTGAGTATAAAAGTTAGGGATTTGTTTCTGGAAGACATCTTGAAATAAGACTGAGCAAAAATATTTATTAAATACTGTGGCTGTTTCTGTGTCAGAGATAATGGTAGTATCATTAATGACAATTGGGCCTACAGATCTGTTGTAACATTTTTTTCCATTGAGGTATGAGTAAAGTGCTTTATGTGAGTCTTTTGTACGGGCTATTTTAAATTAGCGATTACGTTTGGCGACAGTTATATGTATTATTAGGTCGCTGACCAATTTTCTTTACTTAAATAGTGTTTCCTCTTTAAGATTATTAGTGCAATTTTTTAAAGATGTAAATAATGTTTGTTTGAGGGTGATTTGCTTCTTAATAGTGTTATTGAACCCTAAGGGTATTTTTCCCTTGTTATTATATTAATTTTCTCAGGAACATACCGTTTTTCAAGTTCATGAATTTTTAGTTTAAAGTAGATCCAAGCCTCTTCAGTATTGAGTGGTAAGAGAATATGATCCCAATTAATGCTATTTAGGTGTTCATTAATTTTTTGAAAATCGGCCTTATCATATTGTTTAATCTTAAGGTTATTAAGTGAAACTTATAAATTATAAGAAATGGAAAACTGTATGGACATGTGGTCACTGTTACCCAAAGGGTCAGAAACAAGAAGGTTTGTTATTTTATTTTCAATATTTATAATAAGGAGATCTAAAATATCAGTTCCTCAAGTTGGTTCCCTAATTAGTTGGACGAGGCCTAGATTGATGACAGATGAGAGAAGAAGCTTGTTATGTTGGGTGCTACCAGTTAAAGCCTCCCAGTCTATGGTAGGGAGGTTGAAATCCCCAAGAATAAGAACAGTACTGCTATTAGCAAGTAGCAATGTTTCTTTTGTTAGATGTATGGTGTCTAAATCAACTGACAGTGGCTGATAACAAGTGCCTACCAAAATCTGAGGTAGGCCATATGGTTGAAGGGTAACCCATACACTCTCAGTCTGGATATTAAAGGAAGATTCAAATGATGGAATATCATTCCTTACATATAGACAGACTCCTCCTCCATTTCTTGTGCCTGTTCTGTTTTTGATATAAAGTTTGAACCCTGGTATCTCAACTGACTTTTGATTGTCTGGATTACCCCATGCCACAGTTATTGATATTATGCGAGGCTATGAGTTTGAATTTAAATTTCTAGTTCAGCTAGTTTAAAGATATTTAATGAACCAGCATTAAGGGATAGAATATTACGTGATTTTTGCTTTTGTAGAGGGCCAATAATAATAAGAGATGTAGGTTCTGACCTAATCTCACCCAATGTTATTGGTTTAAATGACTATGAATGAATGTGTGAATCTGCTTCTGTGCCCAAGGACAGCCTTACCTTTGAATTATTTCTCCCTATTCTTACTATCAGGGGTCCAGTCATTACAGACAATACCTAAGAAAGATTATATAGGAAAAAGAGTACACCTGATTCACTGCAGCTATCTAACGGAACTCCTGAGAAGACTAGTACTACTTCTGCTTATACTGGATAACATGCACCAAAACCCTGGCCCACCTTTAACAACACCCAGTGAGTTAAGTAGATCTGGGGCTCTCTCAGTAGCCAGCATCTGCATCCACAGGGTGCTCGAAAAACTCAATGTCCTTACTGCCTGGGCCACCCAACACAGCCCAGACATCCTATCAGTGGTTGAGATGTGACTGTTGCCAAATATCCCTGATGCTGCTGTAACCATACCTGGGTATACTGTCTTCAGGCAGGATAGACTTTCTAAAAAAGGGGGTGGCTGTATCTTATACTTGAAAGAATCCCTGATGGGGCATGCTCTGTCCTTACCCATAATTGGTGATGAGCTGCAGGTCCTTGCTATTATGGTCTTATTCGGGGGCCCACAACAAAGCTCTGACTATAGCATCAGTCTATATTCCACCCAGACTAATGAAAGCAAGCCAGAACCCACTCCTTACCTGAATCAACAGCATAAAGCTCAAATTGGAAGTTATAATGCTCAGGCATTTCAATATAAATTGGCTTGCTCTCAGCGCAAGCAATTACAAGGATGTCCTGTCAGCAGCAAACATCACCCAACCTGTTACCTCACCAACAAGGGTCAACTATAGAACAGGAACCAATTCCATTTTGGACTGAATACTCTCAAACCACCATGAACATATCGCCCACACTAAAGTCCTTCTTGACTCAATAAGTGACCATTCTCCAATCCAGTGCTTATGAACTAATAAATTCTCTAACCCCCCCCCCGCAAAAACTGTCTTAAGTAAGATACTTCTAAGGGGACACCTCGAGACATTGAGATCACTCCTACAGCAACAAGATTGGTCTCCAATGGATACTGCCTAGAAGTAGATACCACACTGCAATACTTTATCTCCCAGTTCAATGCAGCATGTGATATCTATCTATCAACAGCATAAAGCTCAAATTGGAAGTTATAATGCTCAGGCATTTCAATATAAATTGGCTTGCTCTCAGCGCAAGCAATTACAAGGATGCCCTGTCAGCAGCAAACATCACCCAACTTGTTACCTCACCAACAAGGGTCAACTATAGAACAGGAACCAATTCCATTTTGGACTGAATACTCTCAAACCATCATGAACATATCACCCACACTAAAGTCCTTCTTGACTCAATAAGTGACCATTCTCCAATCCAGTGCTTAGGACGAAACACATGTCTATGTCTTCTGTTAGCACCCTTTGCAAACTGTGTGAGAGGCCTTTTGGCACCATGCAATTCTGCTTAAAGTTGGACCAGCATAACATTCTGTGGTGATTTGAATATGCAGCCCATGATGCTTTGCATTGTGTGGGGATGTGTGATTTTGTATTTTCTTGAAACTTGGCTTCCCAGCCAAATGCCCTTTGTGGTAACCCTTGCCTCAGTGTCTGCGCACAAAGGTTCTTTGTCTTTTAAATAGTTTTTTATTTTAATGGGTTCACCACAACATATCCAAGACACACTGTCTTAGGGTAGCTGGTCCATTCCACTGGGGTGTCAAACAGACGAGGCATACTGATGAGTCCTGGTAGGATGAACCATGTGTCTATGTCTTCTGTTAGCACCCTTTGCAAACTGTGTGAGAGGCCTTTCGGCACCATGCAATTCTGCTTAAAGTTGGACCAGCATAACATTCTGTGGTGATTTGCATATGCAGCCCATGGTGCTTTGCATTGTGTGGGAATGTGTGATTTTGTATTTTATGTAATATCTATGCTCGTTACAAGAAATGCAAAAGCAAGGGCCCTTGACAATCCCTGGATTATGTGCAATCTCCAGGAACAAATGAAAGCACGGGACTACCCATAGGCTCAAGCGAGAGCTTCTGGCAATCAAGCAGGTATGCAGGCATACAGGGCAGCCAGGAACACCTGTACCAGAGCCATTCACTTGGGAAAAGCCAGCTACCACAGGATTACCTTATCCAACTCCTGGTTGGATGGCAGGAAATTCTGGAACAACCTGTCATAAATCATAGGGAAGGCATCCAAAGTAACACCTGACATGCTAAACTTAAATGGCACCATCACCCTGGACCCCTACATGACTGCCAATACATTCAGTCTGGCATTCACCAATTTTAGCAATGTACTTCCAGCGAACTTCTTTGACCCTAACCCACCCACTGCTTCCCAGGTTCAACCGGATCAAGAACTAAGTCTTCCACAATTCTACTTCAAGGCAGTTATGAAAGGGAAGCCAATAAATATCTCCTCAAGGTTCTTGGAAAAAACAGAATAAGTGGGAACACTCTGGACATGAAACTTATTGCCCTAATCCTTGAGGCTGTCCTGTCCCCTCCCTCTTACCAAAATTATCAACTGGTCCATCATGTTCTCCCAGTTCCTGCTCAAGTGGAAGTCTGCCCTGGTGACCCCAATACATAAGCCTGGGGACAGGGCAATATATGGAAATTACAGACCTATCTCCATTCTACCTCCACTATCCAAAGTACTTGAAAAAATTGTCACAGACCAACTGGTGGAGTACCTGGAGAAATATAACCTGCAATGTCCATAGCAACATGGCAGAATAGGCCATAGTATGACCACTGCTCTCCTTGAATTTACAGGACACATCCACCAGGCACATGACCAAGGTCAACTCACTGGCACCACCTTTATCGACCTATCAAAGGCTTTTGATACAGTTAATCATCCATTACTACTTGAACACCTGGCAAATCTAGGACTGTCTTACGATACTCTAAAATGATTTCAAAGTTATCTTTCAGACTGGTCACAACAAGTTAGGATTGGTGATACCACCCTTTCTTCGAAACAATCTGTCTGGTCTGGTGTCCCCCAAAGGTCAATCCTGGGGCCTCTACTTTTCAGCATCTTTCTGAACAAACTCCCTGCTGCCTGCAATGAGCACATCATCCTGTAAGCCAATGATGTTGTGATTTTCACCATAAACCCAGATCCCTCTCACTTGGAGCACCAGCTGCAGGCAAGTTTCATGGAAGTTGAGGCCTGGTTTGTCTCGTAGAAACTAGAACTAAACTACAAAAAAACAAGGACTGTGCTATTCCATGGCATGCAAAGCAAACATAAAAACAAACAGTTGACTATCAGAAACTGCTCAGGTGTTGCTTTGGACCAGATGCAAACTTTCAAGTACTTTGTTGTGACCCTGGACAGTACTCTGTCTTTCTCCAGTCATATCGACATGGTTGCAAAATCTGTAAATATCCACATCGGAATTCTCTACAAACACAAGCACTGCTTGAAACCCGAAGCCCTTAATCTAGCAATACATAGCTCCATTGTCTCCATCATAGATTATGGGCTTGTTATCTATGGAGTGGCCATGGCTACAGCACTATGGTGAATTTCCTTACCACTGAATAAGACCTGCTGACTTCTAACTGGTGCTGCCCACCGCACGCACAACTGTGACCTCTATGAGTGGGCAAACTGGCTACAACTGCAGGGAAGACTTGCATACCAGACCTGCCTTGTTGTAAAAAAAGGCATCTATCAGTCTCATGCCCCCTGGGGTCCATAATCTCCTCAGTCGTGCCAGCAGCACTCAAAACACCAGAAGCTCATATAATTACATGCTACTTGCCCCCCACTGTCATATTTCCCATGGCGAGAGGTCTTTTGCTGGAAGAGCTCCTAGGATGTTTAACTCCCTGGGTGGTGAAACCACCAATTTATGCACCCTTGGCCTGTTTAAACATAAACTTTGGCAGACGCTTGTGTCTAGGGCCATGAGTGACAGTTTCCCATAATTTCCCATGATGGCCACTCCCTCTACCTTTCTCCCCTATTCTTTCTCCCCCTCCCCCCCACTTATCCCCACTTGTCTTCCCTACACCACCTTCTTCCTTTCCACCCCAGCTTGGTCCCTATCCATTCTTCACACTCACTATCACCCTCTTTCCCCACCACCCATTTTATTGTCTGCTCATCCCTTTCCCATTAGGCACTGCACTTGAACGTGTCTTCCTTTTCCCACCCCCTCCTACCACCTTCCTGGTACTGCCCTTTCCCCTATGTCTGTCTCCTCCCTCCCTCCCTTCCTCCCATTACTTTTCTTACTCACTGGCTGGTAATCCCCACTCCTTCCTCTTGCTGACCTCCCCCTCATCTCCTCCTGCTTCTCCCTCAGGCATAGCCTGCCCTGGTTTAATTTCAAACTAGGTCTTAAGCAAATCTAATGTCAGTTCTTCTGAGCAATGCTGTACTGGCTGCATTAATAACTGTATATACTATGTCTCTGTGATTTCAATAATTCTGTATATATATATATATATATATATATATATATGCTGTGTTTTTTTTATTTATGTTACCCTCTACTGTGAATTAATTCCTGAAATATCTACCTTGCTAATTTTATCAAGCTTGTACTACTATCTATGTATCCTGATGCGGAACCTTTGTAAAATAGCCTCTGGATCAAAGGTGTAAATCCGAAATTCAATAAATAAATAAATAAAAAATACATTAAATAAAATTAAAAACTGTTCAAAACCATGAGGACATCTGAAGATCCTTGATTTTGATGGTCTAAAAATGTTCATGTCTTTCTCAAGTCTCTTAATTTAAACATAGTGATCAAACTTTGTAAAATATTGGCACTGCACTAGCACCATAATAAGTGTCAAAAGCATGACCAACAGCCTGTTATCATATCAACTGCTATTTTTAAAGTCACCTACCACATGCTAAGCTTTTAGTACATTAACATTAAAGACACTAGGGATGGGCAAATACCTCATTTTGAATATCCAGTCAAATATTCCTATTTGGGCCCAAATATTTTGAAATTCAGTATTCAGGTTCATTACACATGTACCTGTGGGGGTAGAGTTAAAAAAAAAGCCCCTGACCCGCCTCGTCAGCAAAATCATGGTAAAAACAACCCCTGTCCCCCCAGCCACTGTAATCAGTCCACTCCAAGCTTCCTCCCCACTGACACCCACAATTTCAACCTACCAGGTCATAATGTCATATACTTAATAACGTATAACATTAGAGCTAACCTGGAAAAACGCCGTAGTAGAAAGTGAATGGTGCAATACTGCTAATACTGCTGTACATGGTATTGCACTACTGACATTATCCCAGGCAGAGGATAAGACCTCTGCTGGGATTGAGTTCAGCCGAGCAGCTGCCTTGGCTCAATGGACTGAGCCACTGCAGCAAGGAACCCAGGTGCTGTGTCTAGGATTGGGTTTGATTTCCAGTAACAGAAACCTTTGTGCAGTTCATGTTGAACCCCAGGTTGAGAATCCTTATGGGGGGGTTTCGAAAACACAACAAAAAAAAGACATGCCACATGAAGAAATTGCGCTGTATTAGTAGTGTGATTTTTCCATGTGGCATAATGTTTTGCAACATTATGACCCCATGCCCAATTTCAGTATTAACAAAAACACTTCCATGATGGGCAACTGGCACAACCAGCCCACCTCCATTGTCAGCCACTGCATCCTTTTTCCATCATTTAGTTAAGTAAATCATCTGCCATCCCCTATCCCAGCAACTCCCAAGTCTCACTCTCCCTCTCCCCAACCCAGCACCCTCATTTCTTACATTACGTAGCAAGTCCCTCTCCCAGGCACAAGATGGTGACTGACACAACCCACTCTCCTTCGTGGCTGTTTGCCAGCTAGTGAATGGCACTCCCTTGCTTGCTCGCATGGTGAAACAGCTGATCATGTGAAGAGGCAGAGAAATGCTGTGGAAGAACTAGAAATTTGGTGGGAGCCACAGCTTGCTTTCATCTGGGGCACTTGCAGACTGAGGTGGCTAGGATGGTGCTATGAAAGCATACTTTGAAGTGAGTGATCATTTCTAGGTAGTAAGTGGAGGCTGGCAAACCATTTCAAAGCCTGAGGACAGTGACAGAGAAGGTTATTTCTCCCATACAGGTGGCCACATGAGGAGAGTCAAGGAGAAGGTATACGGAGGACCTGAGGTTATAAGTGCCAGTTTTGGGATAGAGGAATGCCAACAGTGGGGGTTCTCTCTTTCATTTTGACTTATTGACAAGGCAGCCCAGGAGGTAATCCCTGTGGGCCTGTGGGGAGAGCCAGCACAGCAAGTGATGGATCAATGTTGGGTGTTGTAAGGGCCAAAAGGGCAAATCTGTAGATGTTGTTGTAGGTAGCACTGATCCTTAAGAGGCTGCTTCTTGAGATTTTGGAGTAAATAGGTGAGCAAGGATCCAGGTGCAGGAGAAGCATACCATTGGCTGTGACTAGCTGTACTTCAGGGGTCATGAGATTTTCTAACCTGAAACAGACCCCTAGTTTCATACTAATCCTCCTCACTGTTAACCTTAAGTGGTCCAGGAAGGTTAGGGAGGGAACCAGTGTTACTCAAGGTATTTAAAAGCCATTACTTGTTCAAGGCAGGACCCACCCTGTGTATGACTATTCAGAGCAAAAAGAGTATTGGACCCCACTGTCTGGTTCATAAACTTAGGTTTGGACCCAAAGAGCATCACCTTAGTTGTTTTGACACTTACAAATAATCTATTCGAAGTTAACCACCTTTGGGTGAAAAGGCAAAGATACTGAATGAATACTTTTGCTCAGTATTCACAAAAGAAGATGAGGAAGAGTTACCTAAACCAGACAATAGGAGCACTCTGGGTAGGGGGGTTGACACCAGTCCATTTACAGAAGAAAGAGTCCTGAAAGAACTCCTAAAACTCAAGGTGGACAAAGCAATGGGGCCTGATGGGATTCACCCCAGAATCCTAAAAGAACTAAGGGAGGACCTAGTGACACCACTGACCACACTTTTTAACAAATCATGGGAGGATGGGGTGGTACCTGAGGACTGGAGGAGGGCAGATGTGATTCCCTTCACAAAAGTGGGTGCAAGGCAGAAGCAGGAAACTACAGACCTGTAAGTTTGACCTCAGTGGTAGAGAAAATGATGGAATCACTTCTGAAAGAAAGAATTGTTGAGTACCTAGAGGCCAGCAGGGCACAGGACACAAAGCAGCATGGATTTACAGCAGGAAGGTCATATCAGATGAATCTAATAGATTTCTTTGACTGGGTGGCCAAAGTAATAGACCAGGGAGGGGCTGTGGATATGGTCTACCTAGACTTTAGCAAGGCATTTGACACAGTCCTGCACAAAAGATTAATAATCAAGTTAGCCAGCCTGGGAGTGGGTCCCAGGGTGGTAGCCTGGGTTGCAAACTGGCTGCACAACAGGACACAGAAAGTAGTAGTGAGTGGAACACATTCCGAAGAAAGGGGGTCACTAGTGCAGTACCTCAGGGCTCAGTAATGGGTCCAGTCCTCTTTAACATCTTTATAGGTGACATTGCAGAGGGTCTGGAGGGAAAGGTATGCCTCTTTGTAGATGACACAAAGATCTGTAACAGAGTTGATACACAAGAGGGGGTAGAAAGGATGAGAAGGGACTTGGCAAGGTTGGAGGAATGGTCAGACTTATGGCAACTTAGATTCAATGCAAAGAAGTGCAAAGTAATGCACCTGGGAAACAAAAACCCAGGAGAAGAGTACATAATAGCAGGGGACGTACTAACAACAACAAAAACTGGAACGGGACTTGGGAGTAGTCATATCAGATGATCTAAAAGTGCGTAAGTAAAGTGAGAAGTCAGTAATGAGAGCCAGGGGGATACTGGGATACATAGGAAGGGGCATCACAAGTAGAAAAAGGAAAGTGGTTATCCCTCTGTACAGTTGGTGAGACCCCATTTGGAGTACTGTGTGCAGTTTTTGAGACCTCATCTACGCAAGGACATAGACAGGATGGAAGCAGTCCAGAGGAGGGCAACTAAAATGGTGCAGGGTCTGCATCAGAAATCATATGAAGAGAGACTGAGAGAGCTTAATATGTATACCCTTGATGAAAGGAGGGACAGTGGGGACATGATAGAAACATTCAAGTACCTCAAGGGAATCAGCAAAGTCCAGGAGGGTAGCATCTTTCTGAAAAAGAGATGTGTGAGAACAAGGGAACACAATTTAAAGATAGAGGGGGGACGGCTCAGGGGTAATGTGAGGAAATCTTTTTCACTGAGAGAGTGGTGGATGCATGGAACTGCCTTCCTGGGGAGGTTGTTGGGGCTAAAACAGTGGGGGAATTCAAACATGCATGGGGCAGACACAAGGCAATTGTAGTGAGGGGTGGCAGGAAGTAGGCTGTTGGTTAACTAGAATCTGCAGCTTATCCAGTAGGTAGGGAACTGGGCAGACTGGGTGGGCCAAGTGGTCCTTATCTGCCGTCAAAGTCTATGTTTCTATGTTTCTATTAAGCTCCTTGGAGAGGGCGGTGTATAGCTCAGTCCGATTTCTGGCACTTTGGTAGATAATCAAGACATCCAAGTACTGTACCTAAGCATGTGGCAGCCCTTGCTTTTCCTGGGGAGGTGATTTACAAAGAAGGAGAACTGGCCTGCTCTGAGTATGGACCCATGAGGGACACCACTATTGATCCCCCTGTGAGTTGGCAGTGCCTCCCCTGCAGATTGCTTGAGATCTCCCCAGGAAGTAATTCCCAAACAAGGCAGTGGTTGTGGTTGATAAGCCATAGTGCTGCAGATTGTCAAGAAGGATATCATCCTTAAAATCTAAATGTCGGAGACCACGTGGTGCAGGGTACCGAGCAGAAGCTTCTCCGTGCAGCTCCAGCCTCCCGACTTAATGATTAGTTATTTTGGACTGCTGAAACTACCTAAAATCCTCCACATCTATCTAATTTTGCCTTCTAATCATCCCGGACTCTGGTTTAGCGAATTTGAACTCCGATGGAGGTCTATATGAAAAAGGCGCCACAGAAGCACACCCCTCCGGTCACTCTGGAGAAGACCCCGAAGAAATCTCAGGCCTCGAGTGGTTCAGAGAAGCCCGAACACTAGAGCCAGGCCTCGGAGCAGGAGTCTTTAACCTTGAGCAGGTTTTTAGAAGAATTTAAATCCTTCCGAGAGGAAGTAAAGGAGATGTATTTGGAGCTTAAATCCCTCTCTAAAAAGCTTGATGAGGTCTCGGTTATAACCTCGGATAATACAGCTCGTATTTTTTCACTAGAGAGGTGTGTGGAAAAGGTTGACCCTGGGCTTGTGACTATGAGGCCGAAGCTTTCCCGTCTTGAAACAAAACTAGAGGATCTTGAGGGCCGCAGCCACAGGAACAATGTTATCATACTAGGGCTTCCTGAGGGCGAAGAGGGCCAGAATGCCATAGTATTTGTTCAGAAGCTGGTGGAAAGGATCTCCGGTCCCTCTCCCTTTGGCTCCTAGTATATTGTCGAGAGGGCACATAGGTCCCTGTGGCCAAAACCTCCCCCAGGAGCTGCACTTCATCCTATTATATGCTGTTTTTTAAACTACTTAGAATGGCAGCACTTCCTGGCAAAAGTAAAAGAATTACAAGAAGTCAGATGGGAGAACAACAAGCTCAGAATAGCACAAGATTTACTGGGTTCTCTCTGGCAGAAACGCGCAGCATTCCACCCTATTGTGTCCAGGATCATCACTGCTGGGCTTAAGTTTAGAATGGGGTACCCAGCTAGGTTGCAGGTGCAAGTGGCTGAAGCCTGGTCAGCCTATGATGACCCAGATGCTGCTCTCTCTGGCTTAAAACAAGCCCTGCCTGATCTGTTTCGTGACCCATGATGTGTCCTGTATGTCTGGCAATGGAAAGTTCTGAATCTTGGGGTTGTGACTGCTCTTTGAGAGGCATGAAGGAAACAAATGTAAATATCTGCCCGAGTTTGGGAGATCCTGATATCGAAGGCTGAAGGGACATCACATTGTTGTGTTTTCTTATTTTATGATACTTCGGCATCATAATCAAGTTTGGGACTCTTTGTTCCTATGAGGAGATGGTTTCAACGGAATAGACTGGTTATTTGGGGGGGGCATTTTTTGACTATGTTCCACTTTGGAGTTTATTTGTACCTGTAGAAAGGGGATTGTTGCTCTGTACCCCTTTGGCTCACCTTTTTAAAATATAAGAAGACTCTGTTTTGAGGGAGGTGCTGGGCTTTCCTTTCTCTATTTGTGCTATTGTGCGATTTCGCTCTGGTGCCACCAGAGGGAGCTCAGGCTATGCTCCTTGCAGGTTAGCGCTAGTTGCCAACTCGGGACCTGTTTCCTTTTGCAGGGTTCTTGTATTTGAGGCCTGGATTAATTAGTACATTTCTCACTGGGCAACTTAGTCCTGGCGCCGGCAAGATCCCAGAGCAAATTGGCCCTATCTTGTATTACCTGTCATTTGTTGTTCTTGGGCAATTATTTTTTCTTGGCAAGCTGCATGTAATCCTTTAATTATACCAGCGCATTTGTTGAGCCCAAACTCTATAAGCTGTACATTCCCCTCTGGTTACCAGGAGCTGGTTAGGTACCAGATCTTTTGTCGGAATGTTGTTTTTCCTTACATTTTTATTTAACATTTTCCTGTTCCAATTACAGGGGGTTTGCTGAATCTGTTTGGGACTGTGGGGCAATGTCGGGAGGCTGGGGGGAGAGGAAGGGATGCGTATTTTGTTGAGCTTTGTTTGTGACAGTTGGGGTGGTCGGTTGGGAGGGTTATTGGACAGATCTAACAGATTTGGTAAACTTAAGTTATCTGATGTTGGGGTGCCTCATGGGGGGGAACGGGTGAAGATTAGGTTTGTATTGGAGGGTGGGGGGCTGGGTGGGTGGTACAGCAGTACTCAAGATGTTTTGGATTTTGGATTCTCGTTGCTGTTACACCTAGATTATTATTATGTGCTCACTATTACCAATCTAGATGGTTAGTAATGTTAATTTTGCTACTTGGAATGTGAAGGGACTAAGGAAAAAATCTAAACAATACCAGGTGCTTAAGCACTTACATTTATTGCGTTCCCAGATAACGTTTCTGCAAGAATCCCTTTTACTAGATTCTGAAGCCTTACAGCTCAGGAGGCAACATGTTGGTCAGGTCTTTAATGCCTCGGGGTCCACTAATAGCTGAGGGGTCATGCTAATTGTTAATAGAGGCATCCCCTTCATCTCCTCGCACGTTTTTAGGGATCCAGGGAGCAGGTACGTTTTGGTTCAGGGTACTCTTTGGTCCATGCCACTTTTACTTTGTAGTATCTATGGACCTAATACAGATGACCCTGGCTTTTTAATGAAGTTGATCACCATTATTCACCCTATGCTTCCTATTGAGATTGTTATGGGTGGTGACTTCAACTTGGTCATGGACCCTAATATGGACAGGTCTGGCAGTGGACTGAGGGGACTTTCCCATGGTCAAAGGGCTTTTAGGGATCTGTTGGACCAGTGCGGGTTGTGTAACGTATGGCGAGTATTGCATCCTAACTCTAAGGAATATACTTTTAGCTTGCCAGTGCATGGATCACAGTCTCGTATAAACTACCTATTAATTACCCATGCGCTCTTGCCGGGGGTTTTGTCCGCTTGATTCAGCCTGGTCCAATATCTGATCATTCTCTGGTGGTATGCAATCTAGTTTTTCTTAATACGCCTAGGAGGGAGACCTGTTGGAAATTAAACGAACAATTATTAAAGGATGCTAGGTACTGTAACCTTATAAAAGAACAGATTGATTTCTTTTTCTCTACTAACCCGATAGATAGTACGGAGCCGGATATTCTATGGGATGCCTTCAAGGCGTATATGTGAGGAATTCTTAATAGTTTAGCTACTAAGAGAAAAAAGACTCAAGAAGCAGAACTGTTATCCTTACTGTCCCAAGTACAGTCTTTAGAAGTTAACTTATCTTCCAGCACTCCGTGTGAGGACAGGAAGAAACTTTTGGTAGCCAAAGACAGATATTTAGATTTGTTGAGGGAAAAGGCAGAGTTAGCCTTTATTCATACTAGAGCTAGTTACACAGATCAGGGAGAAAAAGCGGGGTGTATGCTCGCTCTAAGGTTAAAGCAGCAGGAGTTTGCAAGATTTATCCCTCTGGTCCGGGCTCAGGAGGACGGGTCTCTGAGGGTATCCCCTTCCGAGATAGTACAAGAGTTTGCATTGCACTATGAGCAATTATACAGGGACATGGACTGTCCTCCTCCCTTGGAGATGCTGGAGGCGTATTTAAGGGACTCCCATCTTCCTTCCCTGTCAGATGCGCATAGGAGTTTTTTGTCCTCCTCTATATCCCTGGAGGAAATTTCGGAGGTTGTTAAGGCCTTGCCTTCAGATAAAGTTCTGGGGCCGGATGTTTTTTCCTCATTATTTTATAAAGTTTTCTGAGAACAATTACTGCTGGTGCTTCACCAGTTGTACCTATATATTCTCTCTGGGGTTGCTGTAGATACCTACCTGTTTGAAGCCCTGATTGTCCTTCTCCCCAAACTGGATAAAGATCCTGAATTAGTACAGAGTTACAGGCCTATATCCCTTTTAAATCAGGATATCAAAATTCTTTCGAAGATACTGGCCGATAGGCTAACTCTGGTCCTTCTGGACCTGATTGGCATTTCCCAGGTAGGATTCATGAAGGGGCGGTCATCATCAGACCATTTGCGCACCCTCTCACATGTCTTCTTGGAGTCCAGGGATGCCACCTTTCCTGCTGGGTTGGTCTCCCTGGATGCCGAGAAGGCATTTGACCGTGTGAATTGGAATTTTCTATTCCAGGTCCTTAAGGTCTTTGATTTTCCGACCATGTTCATAGACTGGATTCGTGCTTTATACTGGGCTCCTTCTGCTAAGATTTCTGGGAAATGGTGCATTTTCTAAACCTTTCCTTTTATATTCAGGTACCAGACAGGGATGTCCCCTTTTCTCTCTGTTATTTAATCTATATTTGGAGCCTCTCATTCAAAATATCATTAGCAATGCGGGGATACAAGGCATTCCGGAGGGGAGCAATGTGGTCAAGATCACTGAAAATGCTGATGATCTACTCCTTTATCTGGCTCATCCGACAACATCTATCCTGGCCTTGTTGGGGGAAATTGCCAAATTTAGCTCCTTTTCAAATGATAAATTATTTGCTAATAAATCATCCTTTTTTCCCCTTAATCATAAGGTCTTTAAGACAGACATTACCCCTTTTGGCTTGTGTTGGACACCCCGGGTTCTTAAATACTTGGGTATTAAACTAACACGTAACCCTTCCTCATGGTTTAAAGAAATCTTGGAGCCTCTTTCCCAGTTGATTGTCCAGGTCCTGGATAGATGGTCTAAGCTTCCGGTTTAATTATGGGGCTGTATCAATATAATTAAGATGAATGTTTTTCCACGCCTTTTTTATCCCCTTTCTCACCTTAATTCATTCATCCCATTATCCTGGTTTCAGAAAATGCATAGAATCTTTACTAATTTCATCTGTTTGAACAAACACTCCTGACTGGCATACTATAAGCTGGCTGCCTCTAAAGCAGATGGGGGACTGCTGATTCCCCACTTGGCTATCTATTACTGGGCTAGTCATCTTGCTAAATGCCTGAAGTGGGTGAGTCCGGGTCCTGAGAGTTTGAGACTGGTTTGGCTCAACGTTGAACTAGACTTCACCCTGTCTATGAACATGGATCCTCTGACTATGTTTTATGTTAAATTGTCTCTTTTACAAGATGCTAGCAAATGTCCCACCCTTATGACTTCACTAAAAGTATATGTGCAGCTTTGCTCCTTTTTGTGATATACTCCATATCTGGACCTGTCCCAGTCTATTTGGAACTCACCAGCCTTTACTATAAATAAGCAGAAGATCTCCCGTACATGGTTGCCCCATGTGGGCGACGGGATGGTATCCACATTTTTGGATGGCGAGGGAGCATGGCTTCCTGTAGCTAAAATCACCCAGAAATTTGGCATTCCAGTATCTTTGCAATTTAGGGTTCTCCAATTAAAGCACTTGCTTACCACTGTGCTGGGTAATACCCCCCTTGCCCTCCGGCTTTCGCACTGATTCCTGAACTTTCCTCCTTATTGGGTTCTTCTAGTGTCATTTCTAAAGTATGTCAAGTCTTGTTTCATCAACGGTATGGGGGTTCCTATGGTCTGACTAGATTTTGGGGTTCTATTTTTCCCCAATATACCTTCAATTGGCCGGCCTTATGGAAGTTCTGTCATAAATATGTGTCTCAAGACAGATTACACCTTATGCAATATCACATTTTACACAACTTGTATTATACTCCAGCTAAATTGGTGAGATGGGGTCTTCTCAAATCAGACGTATGTACCAGATGCTCCCAGGAAGAAGGAACACTTCTCCACATATTCTGGACATGGCCCAAAATAATCCCACTGTGGGATTCAATTAAAACCAACCTGGACCCCTTACTGGGTTTGCAGGACTGCTTCACACCAGATATTTGCCTCCTGGGTGACCTGTCCTCCATCAAGGTTGAAGTTCGGAGATTTCATATCTCCATGATCGCATTATGTGTCAAAAAACTTATATTAAGGCATTGGAAAGATAAGGTTAGCCCAACATATCAGGAATGGGTTATAGAAATCCTTTCTAACCTTTGCACAGAGAAAGCCATAGCTAGTCTCCACTATCGGTTACCAAGCTACAAACGTATCTGGGATCCCCTTCACACCTTAATCACGGTTGTACGGATATAGGTGTTGTTAGCTGTTAGTTATTCCTGTATGCATATGGCTATTGTTATAGGATTTAAGTTACAATGTGGTATTACACTGCTGTATTGGGGTGGGGAGGATGGGGGCAGCTTATGTAAAGCACTGTGAACAGGTTGTATATGTTACAATTGTTGCCTCCTATATTGTGAAAATGTGTTAATAAAGTTTGAATTAAAATAAAATCTAAATGTCAAAACTTGTGCAGGAGTCAATGAAATTAATTTGTGCTGCATATGTTTTGTTAGACAGGTCATGGCAGGGGCAATTTGCAGTCTACATTACCTTTTGTATTCATAAATAATTGTTTGGAAATAGAAAATGGTGGCACCAGAATTTAAATCAGGTGATAGATCCTTGATTAGTAATCATCAATCTATTTTGCTCTTCTCTATGTTAAAGATCCACAAGCATATTTTTGTTTATTGTTTTATTGAGAAGAATCAGACATACCTTTGAGTCAGATACTCATTTACAAAGCTTCCACATCAGATAACAATATATAGATGAAAACAGAACAGGAATATACAACAGCGGAGTATCAGCATAACAAATGCATCACAGGTTGCTTACAGAAATCAAACGAAATCTAAACATTTTGCAGGAACACAAGACATAGGCAATAAGCAGTGTGAATGCATATAGTATGAATGTCAAACAAAGTAGTTACAGAGTAGAATAATTAATTTCAACATATTGTAGCTATAAAACTAAAGCTGTCTAAGGGTCAAGAATCTGGATCAGGAGGAAGATCCTTTGTCAGGAGGAAAGGAAGAGGATGGGATGGGCACACGCAACTGGGCAGGAGGATGTTCCCTTGTCAGGAAGATGAGAAAGGGAAAGGAGAGGGGGGGGAGGAGGAGGGTAGGGTAACTGAGCTAGTAGCAGTCACATGAGCTGGTAGATAGAAGGTGTGACCTGAGGAAAGATTTGAAATGTCCCAGTTTATTTTCAGTGGCTATGTTACTGGGGAGGGTGTTCATCCACTGTGTGGTTCTATACTTGGAGGATCTTTGGAAGAGGGAGGTACGTCCCCGGGGATTCAGGAAAGGGGATTTGGAGGAGTGTCATGTGCCTTTGAGAGTAGTGGCTGGTTGTAACAGAGGGGAAGAGTCCCGGTAGTGAAAGTCCAGAGAAGATTTTTTTAGCAAGGAGGCATGTTTGATACTACGGCCTATTGTCAAAATTAAGCCAGTTAGAGAGACTGTAAAGGGTGCATGTGTGAGTGGTGCAGTCACAGCCCAGGACTACTTGGCAGGCCTTGTTCAGAGCAACTCTAATTCTGTGGAGAGAGGAATTGTCGGCAGCGCCGTAGAGTAGGATGCCATAGTCTATAAGTGAGAGTATTGAGGAGGAGACCATCAGGTGTAGGGCTTCATGAGTAAGACAGTGCTTGTGCCTGTAAAGAAGGCCAATTCTGGTGTTGACAGCCATGCAGAGGAGATGGATGTGCTCATGGTAGTTAAGAGAGGTGTCCAATGTAATATCAAGGTATTTAAATGTATCAACCTGGTCGAGGGGCTGATGCTGGAAATTGAGGATATGCAGGGGGGGTGGCCTTTGTGCTTGTTCTGGTGATGTGAGAATACCATGATTTTAGTCTTTTTATAATTTAATACTAGGCTGTGTTCAGTGAACCAGGATTCTACATTCCGAGAAGCCTTTCTGAAGGGATACCTGGAGCATAAGAGGGTCGGAGTGGGAGGCGAAAAGAACAGCGTCATCCACATGAATACTTTGCTCGAGCATGCATGAGGGAGAGTATTTAGAAATAGGCTAAAAAGAAGGGTCCCGAGATTGGAGCCTTTGGGAAACCCAGGTCTAACAGGGAGACTGGAGGAGAGTGTGTTGCCAATCCTGACTTGTTGAGATTTATTGGTTAGATAGTGGGTAAACCAGTTGGATGCATCCTGGGAAAGACCAGAGAGTGGAAGGACATCCAAGAGGAGAAAGTGATTTACCATGTTGAAGGCCTTTGACAGGTCCATGAAGACTGCACCAGTAAGGTGACCCTTATCAAGGGAAGAGTGAATGGCTGAGGAAAATTCAACCAGCACTGAAGTGGTGCTGTGGGCTTTGCAGAAACTGTTGCTTTTTGACAAAGGAGATTGTACTTTGAGACATGTTCAGTGAGCTGGTCCACAATGATCCTCTCCAGTGCCTTGGGGGGTGGGAGGATGGAGATGGGGTGATAATTCCCAGCAGAGGTTGGATTTCCTCCTTTGTGGATAGGGGTAACTAAGTCAGGTTTCCATTTGGCCAGGAATTGACTAAGGCAAAGCGAGCGGTTAAGGAGGGAGGTAAGGGGGGGAGTGAGAAGTTCATCAAGGGCTAGGCACAGGAGTTTGAGATCCAGGGATTCGCTGCTAAATTGGGAGCTCCCTATGGCCTTTAATAGGTAAGGCTTGGCATCACTGGTAGACATAGATTTGAAGTGAAAAGGGGGGATGGGGAGGGAGTGGGCAAGGTTGGCGGATCAAAGAAGTTCAGTGGTAGTATACTACTGAGGTCAGTGAAGGAGGAGTTAAGGGTGTCAGCTATTTGTTTGGGGTCAGTGGTAATAGTGCCATTTGAGTAGATTTGCGAAGGGGGGAACACTGCTTTTCCACAGAGCTCTTTTAGATTGTCCCAACCCTTTCTACCCTGGCCCCAAGACTTACTAAGGGATGCCCTGTTGTGTTCGGCCTTAACTTTGTGTATTTCCAAAGTACATTTGTTCCTTGCTTCACAGTAGCGTTGTGTGTCATCTGGTCTGCCAGTGTCAATGGCAATTTGCCAGAGGGCCTCACGATGGTGCATCAGGTCAAGGAATGATTGGGGAGCCGAGGGGTGGAGTGGCCTTTGATAAGTCACTTAATGAAAGGGGCAAATAGGTCACAAGCATAGTTAAAGGAGTGGATGAAATAGTCAAGTGCCGAGTCAATGTTGGGGACTGTGTTTATGGGGGACCAATCCCAGAAGGTGAGATGGCATTTGAGGTGTTTGAGACTACCAGGTTTTAGCCTACATTGGAAGGAGACTTTAGGAGGGGGTTTATTGACCCTGGAGGACCATAAGCAGAGCACGGGAGAGTGGTCACTCAGGGCATTGGGAAGTACTGAGATGCTGGTAAGTCTGTTGGGATGGTTGGTGAAGACCTGGTCAAGCAGGGAGGCAGACCTGGTCTTTGAATTGTGATGAGTGGGAGTGGTGACAACTTGTGTGAGGTCCATGGTGGTGATGGCGTCTTTGTACAAGGAAGAGGAGATAGATAACCAGTTGACATTGAAGTCGCCAAGGATTATGCATTCACTTTTAGTGGGCAGTTGAGAGAGGTAGTTCAGGGTACAGTGAAATGCTAGTTTTTGGCTGCAAGGGTGGGGTGTAGATGGCGGTGACAATGAGCAGAGCAGTGGCTGCACTGATGGAGACTTTCAGGGAGAGGGCTTGGGTGCAATGGTCCAGTAGGGCGGGAGGGGAGAGGTTGGACTTGGAAAGTGTCCTGTAGATAGAAAGCACAGACACCCCCATGCTTGCCAACCCTGTCAGCACGAAAGAGCGAGTACCCAGGAATGAAGATGGAGGGGGTTTCTTGGAAAGCCACGTTTCAACTAGTGAATGTATATCAGGTTAGTGTTGGCCCTTCCACCCTTGGAGGCAGTCAAACATTTGATCAGCCCATGTCTCATTTAGCAACATATAATTAATCAATGTCAGAATGGCTTTAGGTTTGCCCATAGTATGAAAACAGCCTTGCCAACCCTGACAGACTATACACAGGACCTTGGGCATGAGTGATGTAGCAAAAGCTGTGGCTTTTTAGATATAATGAAGGCATTTGACCTTGTGGATTATGGTTTTTTGTTATCCAAACTGGAAGATCTGGGACTCTCAGCTAATGCCTTGGAACAGTTTATTGATCATTTGTCTAACAGAAGATAGTGAATGAAAGTGGGTAACTCCTTTTCTCCCTTTGTAGTTTCCAATATAGGTGTACCTCAGGGATCAGTGGGAGGTATTAACAACAACACAAATGGAACGGGACCTGGGGGTAGTCATATCAGATGACCTAAAGGTAGGCAAGCAATGTGAGAAGGCAGTAAGGAGAGCTGGGGGGATACGGGGATGCATAGAGAGAGGCACTACCAGTACAAAACAAGAAGTTGTTATCTCTCTGTACAGACAGTTGGTGAGACCCCATCTGGAGTGCTGCGTGCAGTTCTGGAGACCCCATCTGTGCAAGGACATAGACAGGATGGAGGTAGTTTAGAGGAGGACAACTAAAATGGTGCAGGGTCTTCACCAGAAACCATATGAAGAGAGACTTAAGGAGCTTAATATGTATATCCTCAAGGAAAGGAGGGATGGAGGGACATGATAGAAACATTCAAGTACCTCAAGGGAATCAACAAAGTCCACGAGGGTAGCATCTTTCCGAAAAAGAGACATGCAAGAACAAGGGGGAGCACAATTGAAGATAGAGGGAGGAAGGCTCAGGGGCAACATGAGGAAATATTGTTTCACAGAGAGAGTGGTGGACACATAGAATAGCCTTCCAGGGGAGGTATTGGGGTCAAAAACAGTGGGGAAATCCAAGAATGTACAGGACAGACAAAAGGCAATTCTAGTGGAGGGTACGAGGAAGTAGGCTGCTGGTTAACTAGGATCTGCAGCTTATCTGAAAGGTAGGGAAATGGGCAGACAGGGTGGGCCAAACGGTCCTTATCTGCTGTCAAAGTCTATGTTAATCCATGGACTCCTTTTCTTCAGCCTGTATCTTCATACATTATCCAAGGGTTGTAAAGAACGTTCAGCCACCTTAGCGGAAAGGCGCCCTAAAAACCTACCTCTCAGAAATAGCCTTCTGTTTGTGCTAATTTATTAAACTACTGCTTTGGAGGATAATTTGCTATCTATATAATTAAGCATTGATTATTTTTATTTATTTGTTTGGACTTTATATTTATTTTGTAGTTTTATTTTCTTTGTATGTTACCCTGAGCCTTAGTGAAAGGGTGCCTGAAAAATAAAACTGCCTTGCCCCTGCCTTGAAACCCTCCTGTATGCAGATAATGTTGTCCTCTTCATCATATAAGGCCTCATGAGTTTGCTGCATTCATCTCTCTAGTAGAACTTTGTAAAAGTGCACTCTTGGGTTAAATCAAATGCTTTTGTTTTTAACAACAGGAAAACCAAAAGTTTGGCCTTTTCAAACTCTAGAAAAATACAATTTTTGGTATCCCCCTCTGGTGCTCTGAACAACTCATGTAATGGGCATTGCAAATGTTAAGTCTTTTAAATGCATAGTCCAACCTTGTATGGTCAGCAATCATTCATTATGCATAATGTTTCCATGATTAAAACTGTTCACATGCATGTGGATCTTTTATGTAGAATAAACAATTGTTTAGCATTGATATCAAGAAAAACAGCAGCACAAGGATTAATAATTTCTTTAATTGATTATGGTTTTCATATCTACCCTGCTGCTACTATGACATTTCTTTAAAGGCTGGAGGCCCAATTCACAAAACCTTGCCTGGGTGCAAACCCAGTTTGCACTGTGCAAACTGGGTTTTGCCCCAAAGTGGTATTCACAAAAGCCCAGTTTGCACCTGGGAAAAATTGTGATGGGGCTATAATGCAAATGAGGGGAAGGGGACCTGCATATTGGTGCAGTCCCATTCTTTAAGCATTTTATCCATGAAAGGGCCTTTTGGAGGTTCCCTTGCATGGAGAAAATACCACTGAGGAAAACCTCCTCTTAACTCTGTGCAACCCTACTGATTGTCGGAGGTAGTGCAAGGTACCCCCTGACCCACAACATCATGTCCTGGTAGTCTAGTGGTCCATCCCCCCTCCCTTATGCTCTAATCACCATCCCTGTATATGAAAAATAAGCCCTGGTAGTTTAGTTGTCCTTCCCCCTCCCCTGATGTCAGATCATCATCCCCATAGTGAAAAATAATATCCCTGGTGGTCCAGTGATCCCTCCCCTGCCCTCAATATCTGATCGCTGTCCCGTTGTACAAAATTGGATGTCCCATTGTATAAAATGAGATGTATACAGTACACACTCATTGAGAGCTCAGTCAGTGGCCAGCTGTGGTGTTTAGAGGAGGGCTGTGCTGGTCACTGACTTGTTTTCGGGATGGAGGGGAGGAGCAGGCTGGTGATACACTACCTGTCATGGTAGTGGGGTGGGGTCCACTACACACGAAAAATCTATACTGTTAATATAGAGGCAGACAGGGATGGGTTGGGGGGCCTCTAGACTACTAAGTATGGCAGGGAGGGATTGGGGATAGGGTGGGGAAACCACTAGTATACTGGGGTCATTCTTCTCATAATGGGTTGATGATCGGCAGATGGGAGAGGGGAAGGGACCACTACACTGCCAGGAAAATTATTTTATTATACAGGAACAGTGAACGGACATCAGGGGAGGGGGGCCACTTGACTACCAGGAATATTATTTCTAAAAACAGGACAGTGATCAGATATCGGGATAGATAGAGATCACTGGACTACCAAGGACATTATTTTTTACTAGAGGGAAAGAGATTGGAGATTGGGGGAGGAACCACTAGACTACCAGGGTATTTATTTTATTTTATTTGGGGATGGTGATTGGCGATTGGGGGAGGGACCACTAGGCCATCAGGGAAACTATTTTTACATACTTGGGACATCAATTGGTGAATGGAGGAGGAGGCATAAGACCACCAGGGACTGCGGCTGCATTGAGCAGGGGCTGGGGGTGCACTAAGCCACCCACAGTCTATGAAAATGGTACCAAAATGATCATGCAAATTGTCACCTAGTGCCTTGCATGCCTAATGGGCTTATTTACATGGGAACTTTCGTGACTAGGAAACAGTACATCTGTACTATTCATTGTGGGGCCATTCACCTGGCTTGATGTTGGAGCAGCGCTACTGGGGTTAGTAGTGGCTTTCCTGGGTTACTGCTGCCCCGTCCTGGCTATATTCACAGTTGGGTTGTGCGGTGCACTATCTGACCATGAATAGCAAATTTTGGGACTTGCACAATCGCACAACACAATGCAAACTTTTGTGCTGCACTTTGCTATTTTTTGGGGAATCTGGCCCACAGTGTTTTAAGTAATGCAGTTTGTACTTCAATGTAGATATAGAACACATCATTATGAGATGTATACTATACCAGTCATAATTGAAGTTCCTTAGACAATTAAGCAATAATGCATGACAGGGCATGGTATATCATGGCATATCATCACGCCTTGGGTGGCTGGGCACGAGTCCAAAGGCCAAGTGCATCCAACACTTGAGAAGTGATGATATCCCATGATATATCACACCCTGGAGTGCATTATTGCTATTATAAACTGGATTAAAAGCTTATAAATATAAAAATAAAAATTCCTGTTAAAAACATTTTATAAATTCGTTTTTGGGTTAGTGTTGGAGTACCATTTAAGAAAACAGTGCTTTGGAGGTTGTGGTAAGCAGGTGGATCTGTTTTACTTGAAGCACAGAGACAGTCAGTGTGAACTCTCTCCCATCCTCATCCCAGATGTAAACTGTGGTGTCCTTGACTCTGACTTGTGTCACGTTCTGGTTGAAGAAAGTGTTAATGAATTTTGTCAACTCTTTTGTGTTTTTTTTTTTTTGGTTACTGAAATGTACATTTGGAAGCAGCAAGATAGAAAGGAACAGTTTGGTAAGTGCAGCAAGAGCTGCTGTTTTGAAATGGGTGCTCGCTTGCCTGACAGAAATAGGAGTGCGCATGATTATCTATGATAGCAGTTTCAGTAATATTTTTTGTTAACACATTGTATTTATTTGCCTGCTTTTCATTTTATTAGGTTCCACAGTTAGGAGAGAAGTAGACAGAGTGCCGACACTTACTGTATACGCACATGACATTGAGCAGAGTCAGACACTGGGACTGTGAAGCCAATTGCGATGTCAGCAGGGAGTGTTTGAAGGTATTCAGTGTTGGTCTCCTTTACATAATTAAAAAAAAAAAAAAGAAAGAAAATATATGGCTACATGCTTGTATTTCTATAACTGGCTATGTTTCTGTTTTCAACAGCTGCCTGACTCACTGCTCCTCACGGTATGCTTTATACCATACTGAGGAACATGGGAAGTATTGCAGTTGGAGGAGTTAGCTGCGAGTGAGGAGGCTGGTGGCCAGAGGTTTTTTGAAGCCATGAGTATGTACTCAGATATCATCACTGCTTCAAAGACCTCTTGGCAAATCAGCTTCCTCCATTTTCAGGAGCCAGTTCATAATAAAGCAAGAATGCACAACAGGATGTGGTATATCATGGGATATCATCACCCGTCGGGTACACTGTGAGGCATGAGGCCACAGGCCAAGTGCTTCATGACCTGGAGATGTGACAATATCCCATGATATACCACACCTTGGAGTGCATTATTGCTATTATGAACTGGATTTTTATTAGTAAGTAACAAAAAAAAAAGTTAAAAACCTTTTGAAAATGCCTTTTTTGGATGTTGGAGGAGTATGTTTTCAGAAAATAGTTCCTGGAGGGCTCTAGGCAGCAGATGGTGCTGTTATGAGGAGGTGGATTTGTGACCTGTGTGTCACTCTCCCAGCACTACCCTTGGATATTTTCCATACGTCTGACCTGGTTCCACTCCAACAACAGATCTGTGTGGAATATTTTTTTCTTGTCAAAATTCGATCTGTTGCCAAGCACAATTGCAATGTAAAGATTGCAGGTGGAAACTTCTGGTTTTGCAATGGCAGTCAGTGTGGATAATGGGTAAACAGCCTTTAATGGTTGTTTTGACATGGGTGATTACTTCATGATAGTTTCATTGATGTAACCAGGGTATGTTCTGGGGAGTGGGGGGCTGCTGTTAAATGTGAGTCAGTTTTTTAAAAAACAATGGTCTTCTTCAGGCTTCATATGTTGATTCACCCAGTGCTGTGCTGCCACTGCCTGCTGCTGCCAAAACTGTGTGAGTTCACTACTCAGTTGCAGCTTTTTCGTAACTTTTGTTTGGCACGATGAAGCATGCTGTGGTGGAGAAATCTGCTTTCTGAGCTTTGCAGTTTCGGGGGCACTTGGAGGCTGCTTTGCTTTTTTTTTTTTTCTTCTTTCTTTGCTTTTGACTTGCTCCAGACCACTGGATGTGGGGAACACTGCAGATGGAGGAGTTCATTTTCAGTGAGGTGGCTGGTGGCTGGAGGCTTTTTGAACCTGTGAGTATGTAGCCAGATATCATCACGGCTTCAAAAACCTTTCGGACAATCAGCTTCCTCCATTGTTGGCAGACAGTTTATAATCATAATTTTATAAGGTTTACTATGTTTAGAAATATTATAATGAAAGCTTGTCCAACTTCAGTATCCAACATGTTTATCATTGTTCCAGTGAACTACTGCTCTTGGTCACCCGACTTGCTCCTGACTGTATCACTTCAAAGCATTGATCTTGGTGAGCATTCTGATACCAGACTATAACAACTTGGAATACTCTGCTTCCACCATTGTGAAGAGTATCATGTTTTGTCTGTTTTAAAGAGCCTCTGACACCATTAGAAAAACTTGAAAAAAATGTGAGATTTAGACACAATTAAGTTTATATTTCATACATCTTCTATAATTTCTTCCCCTTTTTCATTATTACCAAGGACAGTTGTGTGAAGGAGTTACTGTCCCTTAGACTTTATGTGCTCTTTCTGCTTGCCTACACCTAACATAATCCCTGTTTATGGTATCATGATCATCTCCACAGCAACAGATTATGATGTCATATACAGGACTGTGATGTCAGGTGTAGGCAAGCAGCCAGAACAAATTGGGCAGCAATTCTGTTTACATACAAATGTCCTTAGTAATAACTAATTAAGGCTAAGATTTACAGAAATAAATATATGAAACATAAGCTGAATTGTGCCTAAATATTACATTTTTTCAAGGTTGTCACAGTGGTATCAGGGTTGTTTAAGCATATATATATAGACATTGCCTATTTTTCTTATCTCATTGTGTTTTTAATTTGTGTTTTGTTTGTCTGCCTTGTCATACTGTACTTGCTTGTATACAAGGTCCCCATAGACAATGGACAGTCATGCCATTGAGTTCTTACCCAGTTTAACAAATGTTAAATAAATTAGAATGTACTGGAGATAGTGTGTTGGTAGTGGCCAGGAATTCAGATAGCCTAGAGTGAGGGAGGTATTCCTGAAGTTTGGTGAGCAAGGGGAGGAGGGAGATAGGTCTATAGTTTTCAGGTGCAGAAGGGTCACCTCCCTTGTGGAAGGGTAAGACTTTGGCAGATTTCCAGGCCTTCGGAACAGCAGAGGTGGAGAGATAGAGAGATTTAGAATGTGAGTGAGTGGGGCAGTTATAGCTGGGGCAGAGATGCAAAGAAGCCTGGGTGGAGATCTTCAGGGTTGGACTTGTTTGGGTTAAGGGCAAGGAGGATAATGTAGACTTCAAGGGGGGAAAAGGTGGGAATTGGAAGTCTGAGGGCTGCTTAGAAGCATCCAAAAGGACTGGGGTGGGGGGTCAGGGGATAAGGGAGATTGATTTTCAGGCAGAGTGCATGTGGCAAAGAATTTATTGAAGGACTCAGCAACTGAAGCATGGTCAGAGACTGTGGTGCCATCAATTTTAAGAACAGGGAGGCTTGGTTGGAAGGCTGGTCAAAGAGTGAGTGGAGTACTTTCCCAAAGGAAGCTGGTGTTTGTTTATCTTGCTGCAGGTGTTGCCTAAAGTAGCTTGCCTTGGAGAGGTGGATGGCCTTAGTGTAATTGTTCCTAAGGGTTTTGTAAACCTGGAGGTCTGCTTGGGATAGGTAGGGACTTCTTGTAGTTGTACCAAGCTTTGTCCCTGGCTCTGCATTTTGCCAACATGTCAGCCATTTTCCAGGGGTGATGAAGTCTTCTTACTCTGGATTTCTTTAGTGTGGCATGGTGGTTCCAGATACAGAGGAATAGGCTAGAAAAAATATATAGGGCAGAGTTGACATCATTGGCTGTAAAGATGGGTTGCCAGTCTGCCTCAGCGAGATCATGTTGAAGGGCAGAGACATCAAGATTGTTGTGGGGACAGGACCATATATATTTGGGGGCAGCACGTGGAGAGTGAATCTTGCGTAAGCAGAAAGTGATGCAGTGGTCGCTGAGGGCATAAGGTGAGATCCCAGCCGCAGTGATATAGTGTGGGTGAGAGGACAACACCCAATCAAGCAGTGAGTGCTTTTGGGAATGGGGGGGGTTATATAAGTTGGTTCATGGCTCAAATTTGTAAGTTTTAAGGGTTTGATTTTAAGGAGACGGGCTTAGAGGAGGGGGAGAGCCAGTCCAAGTTGAAATCCCCTAGAAGCAGCAACTCGCCATTTGCCATGTGGGATGATTAGAAGTGATGATGGAGACTAGGGTGTCAGTTGTTGTTTTAGGTGGAGCATAAAGAGCACCTATACAGAGTGGGGCTGAAGAAGGAAGTGGAAATTTGCGCTAGCATAATTTCATGTGAGAAACTGCAGGATTCTTTGAAGGTAATAGAGGAGGGGAGAGATTGTCTAACATAAAGGGCAACACCGCCACCTCTCTTGCCCCGGTCTTTTTGGAATAAGTTGAAATCCAGGCTAGCGAGGGCAGAGTCAGGGATCCTGGCTGATAGCCAGTTTTCTGTAACACAAAGTATGTCGGGTGGGTATTGGGTGATCCACACTTTAAGATCATCCATTTTGGGGAGGAGACTGCGAATATTTAAATGAAAAGTGTGAAGGCCCTTGGAAAAGAAGTAAAATTCAAAGTGGTGCCTGAGTGGGATTGGACTGAGTTAGAGGTGGTAGAGATGGGACCTGGCTTAGAATGGACATCTCCAGGAAGAAGTAGAAGGAGTGAAAAAGGGAGTAGATAAGAGGGATACCTGTGTCTCAGGCAGATTGGGGTGGAAGAAAGAGTCAGAGGGGAAGTTCAGCAAAACAGGGCCTCAAAGTTTAGTAGGCTTGAGAGGAGCATCTCAGGGTCTATGTGTGGGGAAGGAAAAGGGAGGGTGTAGACAGGGGAATTTGGTAGGCCACCGTGAATGGAACAACAGGAGAGAAGGAGGGGACTAGATAAGGTGGGGAGGATGGGAGGAAACAAGAGAGAGGGGACTGCAGGGGGGAGGCAGGCAAGGGATGGGAGGATTCGGGGGGAGAAAGGGAACAAGGGAGTGGAGCAAAAAGAATATAGAAAAGAAGGAAAAGGTGGTTGGAAACATAGTGGAGGACAAAGGGGGTAGGTAGGAGAGTGGTAGAGAGAATAAGATTTAACACAGCCAATAAGAAATTAAGAACAGAACAGTACCAGAAAACAGAAAAAGTGAGCCAAGACAGACAGCTTTTTTTTCACAAGTTTGATGTCTGGGCAGACTCCTAAAAATGCACTTGTGGATGCAAAAGAATTACTGAAATTGATAGAGTATTCAAAGGACTAGGAGTTACATTGTGGAGCCTCTAATGGCCAGGTAGTATAATGTACAAATGGGAAAATGGGCACTTAAATACCTGGGGAAAGAAACAAAGGGAATAGTTTATGTAGGGAAAGAAAAATACACCAGACAAAGAAGAAAGGGTTGTTAAGCAAATCTGGGGGAGGGATCACAGCAGGGAGGTAGTGTGAGCTGGATCCTGGGCTAAGAAAGCAGCAGAACAGAGGGGAGGAAAAAAAAGGAAAATTATAAACAAATAAATCAATTAAAACAGTGCAACTTAAAAGAATAATTCAAGGAAGCAGCCAGTAAAACCAGTAACATCAAGCACAATGAAAATCAGCTCGGGAAGCAATCTGCAAATGCCTTCATTGCTCCAGAAACTAGCAGTTCCAACATTTTGGATACTATAGATAACAGGGAATTTAGTCTGAAATTACACATTTGATTATTGGGGCCCCCTTATGTATCATTACCTCCTTCGCCATTACCCCCTGAAAGAAAGTCTTCTAGCTCCAGTGATCTGTTAAAAATGGCAGTCAATGGATACAAATGTGGATGGCCCTCAACTTTAACAAGTGAGGCATTAGACTGTTCTCCCCACAACTCTTGGTTTAATTCACTCTCAAAAGAATTTCCAAAACCTCAAAACAGTCAATTACATTTAAACAAAATTTATTAGAATCTGCTCTACATCCCTATCAAAAAGATTACATTTGCAGGACTGGGGATAATGAGGGGATTAACAGCGTAAAAGGGATATAGAAAAGCTGGAGCAGTGGTCTAGAATTTGCCAATTGACAATAAAAACAAAACAGAAAATGTGACACGATGCACGCTGGAAACAAAAATCCACATATGGGATATTGCATCAATGGAGTTATGGTTGAGCACTCACAAAACGAACGGTACCAGGGTTAAAATGTAACAATAGTTTAAAAACCTATTTCCAGTGCAGTACAGCATATGCAGTACATACAGGAAAGTTATAGGCATGTTGAGCTGCATTAAGCTGGGTCTCACAAGTCACAGCAAGAAGGTGGTATTAACACTGTACAGTTCATTAGTTAAATTCCACCTAGAGTATTGCATGTAGTTTTGGAACCCACACCAGAACAAGGAGAGGGAGGTGTTAGACACTATCCAGAGAAGGGCTACAAAAATGATCGAGGAGCAAAAGTGTAAGACCTGTGAGGAGAGACTGGACAGTTTTAACATGTACTTTCTGAGGACATGAGGGAAAGGGGACTGTGATGGAGAAACACAATTTTGTTTATGGGTATAATAGTGTGGACACAACAGAGGTATTTAGGTTAAGGAACAGCACAGCCACCAGGGTTGCAGCCTTAAACAGGGCTTGAACTGAGGGGGTATGCAGGGGTATGGCATACAGGCCCTATGAAGAAAATATTTATTCCAGCCCCATGTGCCTACATCAGCCTTAGAAATCTGACCTTAAATTAGAAGGAGATTCAAAGGCATCAGAAGGTACTTCTTCTAGAGTGAATGGTGTATAGGTGAAGCCATTTACCCAGTAATGTTACCAAAACTGGGAATTACTTGGGAACCAAAACCCATGGGACATCTTCAGGCTGGCTATGGAATAAAATGAATTCAGGGGTAGGGGGAACTCTCTAGGGGCAGAGTCAAAGAATGTAGAAACATTAGGGAAGACATGATGAACTCACTGGCCAGGATATTGGAAAGCGTTGATGGCACGCAAACTGGGTTAGTGCATCGCTAACAACGAATAGCTTCCCAAAAGCAGGGTTCTTGATAAATGTGTCATATTGAAAGGCACAGCTGGCAAGGCACTAACCAATCAGTGAGCAGCACTATCTGATAGCAGTGTGGCAAAGTAATGCAACTGATTGTGCTTGCATATAGGTACACAGACATATCAAAAGGTTTGTGGAGGCATTACACAGCTGTTTATTGCCGCGCTATGTAACTTCTTATATAAAGATACAGAAACACAGAATGTGTCAGAAGAAAAGGACCAGTAGGCCCATATAGTCTGCCATATATTATCTACCTATTACTACACCCTGAACCCTACTTGGTAACAGCTGTCCTTCCCTCCTCCCTTACCTCTACATATTATACCCATGTGACTATCCCAGGCATGTTTGAAGCTTCATGAGGGCAGATTTTATATAGAGGGGTGAATGCCTCAGGGATGACCTGGTTGGGGGGGGAGTGACCTGGGTGGAGTGGAGGAACAGTGGGCAAAGATAAAGGGAGCACAGTAAAGGCAACAAACCTCTGTGTCAAACAAGTGAGCAAAAGCAAGAGGAAAAAGAGATCATTATGGTTCTTGAAAGAGGTGGATGAAATGTAAAGACTAAAAGAGTAGCATTCAGAAGGTATAAGGAGATGCAGAAGGAAGTGGACAGGGAGGTTTATCAGTGTAAACAGAGGAAACAGGGAAAGCAGTAAGGAGCACAAAGGTGCAAACTGAAGATAGAATAGCCCAGGAGGTAACAAAAGGGGCTAAGACTTTTTTTTAGGTATGTACGTGTAAAGAGGATGACCAGGGGTGGGATTATAATGTTGAAAAGGGGAGGGACTACAGAAACATAGAAACATGAGCCGGCCCAATGGTGCTGAGGGCTGAGGTGCTGGATGCCTTATCTCACGCTATACCAGCGACCTGGTTATGGGAATGACCTTGGGTCATCGAGGAGCCAGCGTGGGGGAGGAGCGAAGGAAAGGGATCGAGCAGCCGCAAGACAGCTCTCCCCTCCCGGGGTGGATGCCCTCACCCTACGTAGTTCTGCTCTCACCGAGTGTAGGTCCAGTGGGAAGAGTAGGTGTGAGGGGGCAGTGGTGATAGCTAAGGGTGGGTCGGAAGGGGCCAAGCCGGTAACCAATGTTCATGTGCACCTCCACGCAGGCGCACATACATGTCTGCCGGTGTCCTAGTTTGGGTAGAAAAACGAGATAAAAATACATAAAGTACATATAAAAAAAAATAAACATAGAATTTGACAGCAGATAAGGACCACTTGGCCCACCAAGTCTGCCCTACTTGTTTCATATACCGCAGATCCTAAATGATCTGCAGCTTACCCTCTCTTTCCTATAGCTAGAGTTCTTTTTTTGTCTGTCACATGTGTTTTTGAATTCCCCGACCATTTTGGCCCCTACAATCTCTACTGGGAGGCTGTTCCATGGAACCACCACCCTTTCCATGAAAAAATACATTCTCATGTTATCCCTAACTAAGTCTACCCCCTCTATTTTCATATCATGGCCCCTTGTTCTTGAACACTTTTTTTTTGTAAGATGCTATCCTCTTGTTCCTTATTTACACCCTTGAGGTATTTGAAAGTCTCTTTCATATCCCCCCCTCCTCTCCTCCAGGGAATACATATTGAGATCCTCCAGTCTCCTCTCATATGACCTTTGGTGCAGCCACTGCACCATTTTTGTCACCTTTCTCTGAACTGCTTCCGCTCTATGTCCTTCCTAAGATATGGGTTCCAGAACTGGACACAGTACTCTAGATGAGGTCGTACCAATGTTCTAAACAGTGGCATCATCACCTCCTTCCTTCTGCTGGAGACACCTCTCCTTTTGCACCCCAGCATTCCACTGGCTCTCCTCACAGCCTTGCCACATTGTTTGGTAACATTTAGATAATCAGATATGATTACTCCCAGGTCCCTTTCCTGTTTGGTGTCCGTCAGTACCTCCACTCCCATCATGTACTGCTCCCCTGCATTTCTGTGCCCCAAGTGCATGATCTTGCATTTCTTTGCATTGAATCTTAGCTGCCTCTCCTTTGACAAATCCTCAAGCTTGCTTGGGTCCCATCTCATTTTCACTACCCCTCCTGGAGTGTCAACCCTGTTACAGATGTTTGTGTCATCTGCAAAAAGAAACAT
The DNA here is from genome assembly GCA_016271365.2 of Neoceratodus forsteri. Lineage (NCBI taxonomy): Eukaryota > Metazoa > Chordata > Ceratodontiformes > Ceratodontidae > Neoceratodus > Neoceratodus forsteri. The sequence continues at coordinate 1,264,304,544 of CM057455.1, forward strand.
CTTCCCTTCCAGCCCCTCTGCAGTGTCGCTTATGAAGATATTGAAGATGACTGGTCCAAGCACTGTGGGATCAACATAACAGAAGCTTTGGAGGAAAGGAGTGGACTCTAGTCTTTTTTTGGAGGTGAGAGTCCTGAAGGAACTTGCTGTCTGAAGGTGGACAAACAAATGGGGCCAGAATGGTTGCAATCCAAAAGTATTGAGGGAGCTTAGGGAAATACTGTCTGCACCTCTGACAGTTCTATTTAACAGCTCACTGGAAGCAGAAGTGGTTCTGGAGGACCGGAGGAGGGAGGATGTAGTTCCACTGTACAAAAGTGGTAACGGAGGAGGCTGGCAGTAACAGGCCAGTCAGTCTGACATTGGTAGTGGAAAAGTTAATGGAATCGCTCTGATGAAAAGGATTTTGGGATATCTTGAATTCAGTGGGTCACAAGACCTGAGGCAGCATGGTTTCACAGGGTGGAGGTCATGTCAAATGAATCTGATAGAGTTCTTTGACTTGATGACAAATGCTTTAGATCATCAGGGTGGAGTAGTGGACATGGCCTACCTAGATTTCAGTAAGTTTTTTGACATTGTTCTGCATAGGAGACAAGTAAGCAAGTTGGATAGCTTAGGAGTGGGTCCAAAGGTGGTAAACTAGATAGGAAATTGATTAGGAGATGGGCAACAGAGAGTTGTGGTAAATGGAGTTCATTCCATGGAAGGGAGGGTGACCAGCAGTGTGCCCTCATGGATCAGTGCTTGGACCAATCCTCTTTAATGTTTTTTATAGGTGACATTGCACAGAAGCTGAACAGGAAGGTCTGCCTCTTTGTGGATGACATCAAAATATGCAATAGGGTGGAAACTAGAGGTGGGTGGAAGGATGAGCAGATACCTAAGAAAACAAGTGGATTGGTCAAGAGTGTGGCATCTGAGTTTCAATGCAAAAAATGCAAAATAATGTTCTTAGGGCACAGAAACCCAGGGACAGAGTACAAAATGGGTGGCGTGCTATTGATGACCACCAAGCAGGAAAGAGACCTGGGGATAATCATATTGGATAACTTAAAGTGGCCAGGTAATGCGACAAGGCAGCAAGAAGGGTGAATTAGATGCTGGGGTGTATAGGGAAGAGTATCAGAGCAGAAAGAGAGAGGTGGCGTTGCCTCTGTATAGACTGCTGCTAAGACCCACCTAGAGTGCTGTGTCTTAGGAGACCACATCTCCAAAGGACATAGACAGAGTGTAGGTAGTCCAGAGAAAGGCAAATAAAATGGTGCATAGTCTGTATCAAAAGCCCTATGAAGAGTGACTAAACAGTCTCAATATGTACACACCGGAACAGAGGAAGGAGAGATGGGAATATGATAGAGACCATTAAATACCTCAGTGGGTTAAATAAGGTACAGGAGGGAAGTATTTTTCAGAAGAAAATGTGCTCAAGAACAAGGGGGCATGCTATGAAGCTGGAGAGTGGATAGATTCAGAAGAGATGTGAGGAAATACTTCTTCACAGAAAGAGTGGTGGATTCCTGGAACAGCCTTCCAGCAGAGGTGATGGGTTGGAACAGTGGTCGGGTTCAAGAATGCATGGGATAAGTACAAGCGAATCATAGTGCAATTGAAGGGGGGGGATAAAGCTGCAAATCAGGCAGAGTCTGTGGTAATAGTGCAGGTAGGGAGAAGTGAGCAGACTGGATGGATAAAAAGTTCCTTATCTGTAATCAAATTCTATGTTTCTACCCACTGTCTTTGTCCCTAACACTTCTTCTGGCAGGCTGCTCCAGGTGTCCACTACTCTATGTTTGAAGAAGTATTTCCTTACATCCCTCTTAACCCCCCCCAAGTTTCATAGCATGCTCCCATGATCTGACATGCCTCCTCTTGTGAAAGAGAATTCCCTCTTACACCTTGTTCACCCCAGTGAGGTACTTATAGGTCTCAATCATGTCTCTTCTCATTCTCCTCTCCTCCAAGGAGTACATGTTGAGCTTCTGCAACCTCTCCTCATCTGGTTTCTTCTGTAACCCCCCCGCCGACAATTTTGGTAGTCCTCCTCTGGACCACTCCCACCCTGTCGATGTCCTTGCAGAGAGGCAGCCAGGAGAACTGGACTCAGTACACCCGATAGGGTCTAACAAGTAAATGATACAGAGGCAACACCACCTCCATTCTCCTGCTAGAAATCTCCCTCCTTATGCATCCCAGAATCCAGGTGCCTTGTTTCACTGCCATACCACCTTGAGGTCATCAGATATGATTACTCTAAGGTCCCTCTCTTGCTTAATAACTATAAGTACCTCCTCCATCTTATACACAGCCCTTGGGTTTCGCCGACCCAGGTGCATGACTTTTCACTTTTTGGCACTGAAACCCAGCTGCCACTCCCCAGACAGCTCTTCTAGTTTCCCCAGATCCCTTTGCATTATCTCCACTCCCTCCTGGGTGTCCACCCTAATGCAGATTTTTGTGTCATCTGCAAAAAGAGAAACCTGCTCCTCCAGTTCCTCAGCAATATTACTTATGAGGACATTGAAGAGGACCAGTAACAATCCCAATGATACTCCACTGGTCACTGTCTAGTCCTCCGAGTGAATGCTCTTTATCACCACCCTCTGTGTCCTATACATCAACAAGTTAGATGTGCAGTTCACCACCTTCTCCTCCACCTTAGGCTGCTAAGTTTCTTTATTAGCCTCCTGTGTGGTACAATGTCAAAGGCCTTACTGAAGTACAGATAGACCACATCCACTGCCCCCCCTCATCCACCATACTAGTTACCCAAAGAAATCTATGAGATTTGTTTGACATGACATCCACCCTGTGAAGTCATGTTTCTGGTGGTCATGCAGCTCATTTGTCTCCAGATATTCCACTAGTCTCTTCTCAGGAGGGCCTCCATAAATTTCCCCACTACTGACGTGAGACTGACTGGTCTGTATTTGCTAACAACCTCCTGCTGTGGCTCTTGTGTAGAGGGACCACAATGGCTCTCCTCAAGTCCTCTGTAACCACCCCATCTCCAAAAAGCTGCTCAATAGTGTTGGCAGAGTAGTGGCTAGCACCATGCTTAACTCTGCACAGACCTGGTCTTATGCTGCTGCTGCTGTACCTTCCTTACTGATTAACTGTCCATAATTTCACAAAAATTTCCAGGCAGTCTAGTGTTCCCCATACTCCTATGATTACCAGTCCACCTTCCCACAAATATGCCCTGGTAGTTTAAAGGTCCCCACCCTCCAATTACCTGTGTTCCCACAAAAATACCCTGGCCATCTAGTGGTTCCCCCACCGTTCTGATCACCTGTCCATGTTTCCACATGCATACCTTATCAGTCTAGTGGCCCTCCCCGATCACCTGTTTGTGTCCCCACAAACATATCATGGCAGTCTACTGCCCATCCACACCCTGATCACTTGTTCATGTTCCCACAAATATTTCCTGGTAGTCTAGAAGTACCCCCCCCCAATAACCTGCATAGAATATGCCCTACCATTGCCTGACCTGTGAGACAATCTCACCTCTAATAACAGCCATCACTAGCCCACCTCTCACCACCAACACCAACTGCCACCAGCATCACACAGGAATTGCACATTACTGTTGTGGTTTGTGGTAGCAATCAAGATAGTGCCTCATTCATTTAGATAGCATGCTGTAACTTGCAATTAGTGCTTACTGTGTGCTTTGGGCATGTTCCAATATACTGTACAGGTAGTTTTCTCCAGGCACTTATTTAATCCAGGACCAAACATTTTGCAAGCAAAAACAGGGATATTTGAATATAGTCTTTTCTGTCTTTATTTATTTATTTATTTATTTCAAACGACACATAGAAAAACATACTGAGCTGAAATGGTTCGTTCCCAGATGTGTCCAAGGGAAGGGGGAATGAAGAGACTACAGCAGTAAGTTACAACAGTCTGTTAAGTAAATCAAAAATATAAGTTAGGCAATTAAGCAGCACAAAGTGAACAAGTTGAGCTAGGCAGAGCATCTGACGAGCAACAAGTAATATTCAGTAATTGCAAGTTGGAACACAATCGGAGTCCTTTATCATCTATGAATCTTATATACTGTATCATTGTAATTTGTATCCCATGCGTCATTTTCCCCAGATCACATATGAACACCATCTCTATCTCAGAGTGCTTTTTCACTGGCAAAAATTTCTAAGTACATAAATAAATAGTTGTAGATCTGTTGATAGCTATGCAGGTTATGACTTCAGCAGTAAAAACATCTGCCAGTTTAAAGATGGGTGGATAACTTGTGTATTCTTTCACAAAAAAAAGTAGGCAAAACGACCTTAAGAGTATATTCTTCACACACAACTTCCAAGCCAGTGCACTTAATGAAAAATATAGCAGAAATAAAACCTGCTCTCTTTCACTGCTCAAAAATACATTTTCAAGTGAACTATTTTCCTACCTGAGAGGAAAATGTATGCATTAAATGTTACTTCTGGAACATTGTGTCAAAAGCCCTTTCAGTGAAGTATTAATTCACTGGGGAAGAAACATATTTCTAGGTTGTTAGTGTAGCCTTCATACTCCAGAACTGAAATATTCTGGAAAACAATACTGATCTGTTTAAAGAGCCCTTGGGTTTAAGCTTCCACAGCTGGCAAGCACCCAATTCTGCTGTCACGAAAGAAGTGATACCATTTTAAGCCACACTGTGGTATCATACTAGATGATGGTGTCGGATACAGGATTTTTAAAAGGGTCCTGCAACAATAATGAATGGAGAAAGAGTAAAAATGTTGGGCTGTCACCAAGCAGACAGAAAACTTCTGTATCTATTTTCTTGTGCTGAATATGATAACTCTTGGTAATGGGCCTTTTTGTTGTATTGGAAATATAGTATGTTGTATTGGTTCTGTGCATTTAAATGTCAATGAAGCGTCCTGCTGCCACAGGATCTTTAGTAGTGCTGGATCTGCCACTGCTAGATAATGTTTTAAATAATGCTTAAAGAAGGCTTTTTTTCAATTGGAAATTGCTTTTTTGTTATTTTTTGGTGGGAAGGGGAATTTCCCCCACCCCACCTATGCTTTTCTTTGTCCTGCTCCATTTTTTGGCTGGGTGAGTGGGCAAGTGGATAACTTTTCATCTGACAGTAAGGCCAGTAAATGATCATCCATCCGGGTCTGGGCTCTTACCACTATTATGCTCTTAGCTCCAGGTAGGGAATGCTGAGTCCTTTTGTGAATATGGGTATCCCAGGAGACCATAAAGAGTGCAGCCACCATACCACTGAGCTAGTCTTTGAAATTGGTTTTAATCAGGAGGACAACTGTGGCCGAGTTGAACTGGCCCACCTGGATACTGGGAAATCTCCTTGTGGGCCCCCCTCTGTTGGGTATCAGACCACCTTATAAACACTGAAAATCTTTGCATTTATTATCTTTTTTTAATTAAATGGGGCATTTGTGCTACTGTAAGTAAATGTAAGATGCAAACACAGAGCTAGTGCATCAGATTTAGAGGGAATATTAATATAAGTCTGTCACCCTGGGCCCTCCCCTGTTGATTTCCCAGGTGGGCCCCTGTATCCACTTGTCAGGCCGGTCCCCTGTACCCCAGTCCAAAACTGAACTATGAAGATTAAGGTGAAATCAGGCAGGCAATGTGCCTCCATAGTCAAGACAGCACACGTAATGTAGCATACAAAAAGGAGAGTAAGCAGTAGCAGCATGTGATCCTGTCCCTGTACAAGACACTGGTTAGATGTCAGCTGGAATACTCTGCCCAGTTATAATCACTGCAGTACATAAAAGGACGCTGAAGATATTGAAAGAGTCCAGCACAGGGCTACCAAACTGATTAGTGGCCTAAGGGCAAGAGCTACTATAAGAGGAAAGATTGGACATACAGAAACTGTTCAGTCTGTAGAAGAGAAGACTGAGAGAAGACATGGTCATGGTGTTTCAAATAGTAAAAGGGATAGACAGTGTGAAGTATACAGTCTGAGCTGGTGCATGAAGCAGAACTAGTAGACGTGTCCACTAACTGAGGGGGGAGCAGAATTAGGTGGAACATTAGAAGCACAGAAATACAGAATGTATCAGCAGAAATGAACCACTTGGCCCTAACAGTTTGCCTAAATGGTTCCTGTCAAGTCTGCCTCTACTCTCCCTAACTGATCTCCCTTCCCTCCACCCTGCCTATTTACTAACATGCCCTTATGTCTATCCAATGCACACTTGAAACCACTACTGTTTTTGCCTCCACCATTTCTCCTGGCAGTCTACTGCAGTCATCTGCACCTTTTCAGTGAATGGTACTGTACATCCTCATATCCTTCTCTAACTTTCCCTCTCCAACTTCATAGCATGCCTTCTGGTCCTGGGGGTCTTCCTCCTTTGAAAAAGACTCCCCTCCTGCACACTGTTCACCCCTGTGAGGTACTTAACATAGAAATATAGAAACAAAGAATCTGAGGGCAGGTAAAGACTGCTTGACTGACCCAGTCTGCCCATTTTCCCCTACCTATAGTATCACCACAGACCCTACATGATCTCTGGCCCATTACCCTCCCCCTTCATTCCCCACCACTGTTCTAGCCCCCACCACCTCTGCTGGAAGGCTATTCCAGGAATCCACCGCTTCTTCTGTGAAGAAGTGCTTCTTCAGATCTCTACTAAATCTACTCCTTCCAGCTTCATCATGTGTCCCCTTGTTCTTGAGCACCATTTTTTTCTGAAGAATATTTTCCTCCTGTATCTTATTTATTTGCATGAGGTCTTTAAAGGTCTCTGTCATATCCTGCCTCTCTCCCATCTCTTCCAGGATGTACATATTGTGGTCCTTAGTCTTTCCTCATAGGGCTTCAGATACAGACCCTGCACCATTTTAGTTGCTGTCTTCTGAACCGCCTTCACTGTCTATGTCCTTCCTGAGACATAGTCTATAGAACTGAAGACAGTATGCTAAGTGGAGTCTTACCTGCGATCTTTAAAGAGGCAACAACACTTCCCTCTTTCTGCTGATGATATCCTTCTTATATAGTCCAGCATCCCACTAGCCCTTCCAAATGCTTTGTTGCAATGCCTGGACACATTGAGGACAGCAGATATAATTATCCCCAGCTCTCTTTCCTAATTGGTGGTCATCAACACCATTCTAAACATTTTGTACTCCATCTCCAGGTTTCTGTGCACCAAGTGGATTATTTTTCACCTTTTTGCATTGAACCCCAGCTGCCATACCCTTTGCCACTCCTCAAACTTTCTCAGGCCACTGCTCATCCTTACCACCCCCATGGAGTGCCCACTCAATTGTAGATTTTAGTAGCATCCACAAAGTGGCAGACCTTCCCTTCCAGCTTCTCTGCAATGTCACTAATGAAGACATGAAAGAGGACCAGTCCCAGCACTGGTCCCTGAAGCACCCAAGTGGTCACACTCCCATCCTCGACGTGAACTCCATTTACCACCACCATCTGCCACCTCTCACCTAACCAGTTTCTTACCCATTTCCTCACCATTGAACCCACTCCTAAACTACTGTGCTTGCTTACTAGTCTCCTATGTGGAACAGTGTTGAAAGTGTAACCCCCCCCCGAGGTGGGGCTTACTAGGCTTGCCTCCTGGTGTCAGGTCATGCCAGCCCTGGGTCTCTGATGACCTTGAGATGCTCCTGCCAGCTCTTTTGTGCCTGCTTGCCATGAGATTCAGAGGAGTTGTGTAACTGATTGAAGTTCAGCCATCTAGTGGCACAACACCATTTGCACTGGAAAAGCAGTGATTTTCCACATACCCTGTGTGCACAAGTTCGAGATAGATTCAGCTCAAATGTGCAAGCGGGTGAGCTGTTTGAGCTTCTGCTAAGCACCACAGTGCTCCCTTTATTATTTATGTATGTGCAGACTAAGGTCAGTCCTGTAATGTTTTCTGACTCTTGGGACCTCAGAACATACAGTGAAGCCCGTCAGGATGAAGCGCAATGTCACAGGTTTCCAGCATGACAAAAGGGATTAACTCCCATTGAAACAGCATTGTTTGCTGCAGTAACTATACTGCAGAATTCTGCACAGTTGGACTTCATCCTGGTGAGCTTCACTGTATGGGGGGTCGGATGGATTTCTTGGGAAACAAAGGGAATGTTAACTTTATAAATAAATGTATAAGTAGTTATGTATGCGCTGTTGCTTTAAGAACTGTTCTGAATGCTTTGTGGATGAATTACTGCCTGCTGCAGGGGAACTTAGTGCTATGGTGCTAGCAACAGGCAGACAAGGATTTTATCAGAGCCATTCCTCAACCAGATAACAGTGTACAGGTGTAGCTATCGATCCAGTGGACAGTCATTTGTTAAAACTGCCTGGTTTGCCTGCAGAAAAGACATTAAGTGTGGGCTTTAAATAAACTGTTTGCATGGATGCCATCTTGGTAACCACTAACCCTGTTCTACCCACTCAATGATCAAGGAGCTCTACAGATTGCAGCTATGGCTCCTGGGTAGGGGGTGTGAACAATGTTCTTGGAGCCTTCTGTGACAGCCAATGAGCCAACAAATAAATCTATGCATTTTAATGTTTGTGATGGACAGCTGCATTGTTCAGTGCAGAATGGTGGGGTTTTCCCTCAGACATGGGGGAGAAAGCAGCTTGCAGTACTTCTGGATGAAAAGTGTCCAAGGAAAGCAAAGACACATGGAAGTCGGTCCAAGGCTTCCACAGCCACCAGTTTGGAGGCTTGCAAAAAACCTTCCATTGACTGGGAGAGCCAGAATTCCTGTATACAGTTTAGCTGAAAGAAGATAATTTAGCACCCTGAGAGAAGCTCTCATTCAGTACCGGGGTTGAATAGGAGCTCATTCAAAGCTGCAGTTTTTCCAGAAATATCAAAGCCATTACCAGGAGAAGCCCGCTGAGTTCCCATTGCCTCGGGAGTGAGAAACATAGAAACATAGAATTGACGGCAGGTAAGGACCACTTGGCCCACCCAGTCTGCCCATTTCACTACCTAATGGATAAGCTGCAGATCCTAGTTAACCAACAGCCTACTTCTTTCTACCTCCACCCCCTAGAATTGCCTTATGACTGTCCCATGCATTCTTGAATTCCACCACTGTTTTTGACTCCACAACCTGCTGTGGAAGGCCATTCCATGCATCCATAACCCTCTCTGTGAAAAAATACTTCCTTACATTACCTCCGAGCTGCCTCCCATCTTCAAATTGTGCCCCCTTGTTCTTGCACACCTCTTTTTCTGAAAGATGCTACCCTTTTGGACTTTGTTGATTCCCTTGAGGTACTTGAACATTTCTATCACGTCCTTTCTCTCCCTCCTTTCCTCGAGGCTATACATATTAAGCTCCTTAAGTCTCTCTTCATATGTCTTCAGGTGCAGACCCTGCACCATTTTAGTTGCCCTCCTTCTCTACTGCCTCCATCCTGTTTATGCCTTTGCAGAGATTGGGTCTCCAGAACTGCATGCAGTAGTCCAGATGGGGTCTCACCAGCTGTCTGTACAGAGGGATAACAACTTCCTGTTTTCTACTGGTGATGCTTCTCCCTATGCATCCCAGTATCCCGCCAGCCCTCCTTATTTCCCTCTCACATTGCTTGCCCACCTTTAGGTCATCTGAGAAAGTGATGAAGCTTACTGCCTGAAAGGAGAAAACCCTGCTGAGATTCTGTTCACCTATCAACCTTTGGGTACCGCAGAACTGCTTACAGAGGTGTCTGTGTCTGTTGCTTGCAGAAAGTGAGAGAAAGTGAACCCTGAGCTGTAGGAAAAGAGATTGCCAGTCAGGACAGTCTGGGGAATCAGCTAAGTAGTGTTACCTCTTGCACAACACATCACTTGCCCCTGCGACTAAGATGCCGTGATATCTGTGGTAGGTGTGTGGCCCCGGTCCCTGGCACTGACCCAATCTAGCCATCATGAGAAAGCAACTTGAAAGATGATAGATGGCCAGACTGTGCAAGCAAGTCAGAAGGTGACAAGCTGCTGACGGCACCCATGAGGAATCTCTGACATCACTCATTGCGATGCAGAAGCTTCCAAGAAGGCTGGGTGAAGGAACACCAGGCACTCCTGACCACAGAGTCCTCTTCATTCAGGCAATACAGAAATCATCTCTTTTTCATATATTTTACAATTTTTTTTCCTCTCTATTCTTAAAAAAGATGTAGACGCTGAGGCTGGGTTAGTATAAATATACCAGTAACTGGTAGAATGGCAAATATCCATCCTCTCCGTGTCGTAATTAAACACTATTTCAAAAACCATGCAGTGAGCTAAATAACTAATGGATGCCTGTGGCAAAGAGAAAAGAAAAATTGGGGTGATGCATTCCTCTTCACAACACAACTCCCCAAGTTTACTGGACTTACAGATGCTAGGAGAAGCTCCTCAGACTCTTCTCTCCCCACTGGTAAGCCCTTCAAGACAGAAAACAGCACAAAGTGGGGAGAGACTGAGAGAACATCAAGGCATGCAACAGAATGGAACAAAAAAAGTCGAGACCCCAATTCCTAGTAATGAAAAGCCACTGGCTAATATGGGACAAGAATATGGGAAGAATTCAAATATAAGTGCTGAGCAAATAAATTAGGAGAAGGGGAAGACTCAGCCTCAGAATTCAGTCACTCAGCCCAGTTTACAAAACTGAGACTCAGAGCAGCAAGCTGCAAAAGCAAATTCAAATCTGTCTGCTTCTAACTCTCAAGTTAATGTCATGATGCATGTTGCAGAAAAAGAAGCTCCCATAACACAAGACCAGCCTGACAATAGATGTAAAATTTCCACTGAGGTTATGGGTGATACCCATCAATTTAAGGAGGAAGTTTTAGCAGTTGTTTCAAACAGTGTCAGTGTCAGTGGCTCAGAAGGTAGCACACTCGCCTCTGAGGCTGGGAGATCAGAGGGCTGTGGGTTCAGTTCCCACATCTGGCACTTGGGTTAATATCCCAGTACTGACACTGTAGTGCAGCATGAGAGGGGTGCTGCACTTCTGAGGTGCCGTCTTTCGGATGAGACGTTAAACCGAGGTCCCATCTGCCCGGATTGGTGGTAGTTCAGGTGGATGTTAAAGATCCCATGGCAGTTATCAAAAAGAGTAGGGGAATTTCCCCGGTGTCCTGGCCACATTTCCCTCATTCACTGAAAAATACCACCAACAACTTAATCTGGTTCAAGGTCAGTTGGCTTTCATCTGTATCCCCTTCCCCTGGGTCGTGCCTGAAAATAGGCAGGATTTGTCTAGTGCACTTACCCAGTCAACAAAAGCTAAATAAAATAAATAAACCTCAAAATGGAAATGCTTAATGCATTGGGGGATATTAAGGGGGCTCTTAATAATGTAACAGGGAATCTCTCAGAAATGAATGTTAAGCTGTAAAACCTCACTAGCAGAATGGAAGGATTATAAACCAGAGTCTCACAAGTGCAAGATTCCTCAGAAAATACTCCCCAAAAGATACTGCAGCTGGAAAGACAGATACAGGTACTACAGTCCAAAATTACAGAACAAGAAGACAGAGCTAGGAGAGCTAACATAAGACTATGCAAAGTTCCAGAGGGGGTGAAGGGTACTTGGAACCCTTTACTATATTTTGAGAAAATGCTTACAACAGCTCTGGATAGAAAATATCCAGAAGAAAAAGTGATACTAGCCAGAGCCCACCAGGCAGGGTCAAGATCTGCAGCAAATTCAGAGTATACACACACACAGTATTTGTGAAAACTCTTAAATTCCAGGACAGAGAAGTTTGGTACTAGGGAGGATAGGGAGTGGGAAGTTGCAGGCTTTGTTTTGGGGGTGGGCAAAGAGCATTGTTTTGTTTTTTTTGCTATATATTGCTACTAAATTGTATAAATGTATGAAATCTTTCTGTGTAACTCTAAATCAGTGACTTCTATGCTGTAACCTAAATTTGTTCTGTCTGTCCTCAATGTGACGAGGTACCTTTGGAAATGAGCCTCTGGCTCAAAGGTTGTAAACCGATTTACTAATAAATAAATTACAGAAAGTCCACACATCTAAAGGCCTAACTTTTGAAAACATACACTTTAATGCATACCCTGATTTATCTGCAGAGACAATGGAAAAAACAAGGCTCTTTAATCTGTTAAAACAAATCCTGTACAGAAAGGGCATATGCTTCTCTATGTTATAGCTGTCCAAGACTTACTTGTAATTAATGATCATTTGCATACTTTTGACTCCCCAGAAGGTGCAATGGAGGCATATAAAATGTTGTATGAAAGCAATCAAGATTCTGGGGTACAGAAAAATTTCAGTGCCATTGCCAATGCACCCCCAACCCCCCTGGGCCTACTGCATTAAATCTTACTACATCTTCTCAATATGTAGAAACACCTGGAAATTAGAATGAGAATTAAAAATAAAAGGAAGAGAGAGGAAAAAAAGGAGAAAGAAAAAAGGGGAAGGAAAGGAAAGAAGGAAGGGAAAAGTGGAAGGAGAAAGGGAATAGGGAAAAAGAAAGAGTCAAAAGAAGGGAAATGGAAACAAAAAGGGTGAAAGAAAGGAGGGAGAAAGAGGGAAGACACTGGAAAAAAGAAAGATAAATAGAAAAATAAGTATAAAACATATGTTCAAGGGGGAGGGAGCCGGATGTCATTATCAACCTAGGGACAAATGACCAGGCTGAGAATGGGATCAGAGCAGTGCAACAGGAGTTTGTGGAGTTGGGGAGGGGTTTTAGATAAGTAGCACACACGTTAAGTTTCTTGGAAGTGCTACCTGTCTATGGCATGGATGAGGCTAGGGCACTCCGCACCATGGGATTCAATGACTGGTTGAAAAGCTGGTGCAGAGCTCAGGGATTTGGCTTCATTGGGGACTGGGGCTCCACCTGGAGGGATGCAGGCATATACAGGCATGATGGTCTGCATCTATCCTGGAGGGGAACCGGGATCCTAGGTGATAGGTTTAAATGCTTCAGTGGCAAGCATTTAAACTAGCCAAGGGGGGAGGCAATGAAGAGGAGAAGAGAAATCCTAGCCCTCCCAAAAAAATCAGGGTAATTAGTGAAGCAAACACCAAAACAGAGCAGTTGATAGGAAGAAGGGCAGGGGTAAATATGCACCTGTCATAGCAGACGCAGACATCCAGGAAAGGAACAGCAGCAAGTGAAGAGGTGACTGCTATCTCAGTGGAAGGGAAGTAAATGCAAATCTAGGAACTTTCATTGTTACTTCTTTGCATTGCTATTGCATTGGGGAAAGGAGGAGTAGGAGTTTGAAGAAGGTTGTGCAATAGCTACTTAAAGTCTTATTTTGAGTGTGGATAGACAGGATAGGAATATAAAAAGCAGTTGCTAAATCTATCTAAATGTGTGCAACAGAGGGGGTAAGGGAAATCAAGAAAATAATGTTTTGCACTGATAGAGGGGGGAGAGGGGAGACTTGGGGGAGTGTTTGGTATCCTGCATCTGGAAGGGTGGGGGGTCACTGGTGGGCAACAACAGCAATGGGTAGGGTGGTGGACTGCAACAACTGTGGTGCACCAACCTTTCTAAAAATTGCCTGGAGTGTGGGAGGATGTTTAGTGTGCAACCACATAGAGAAACTTAGAAAGGAGATCGCGGGTCTGCAGGAGGAACTAAGACATGCAAGGCAGAGTGGGGCTGGGTGTAGCCCAATACTGGAGAGAGGAAGAAGGGAAGATGAGGGAGGGCGATTTGAGCCAACAGTGGTGAGGAGAGGGTCAGAAGAAGGGAAGCAGAGACAAAGGGGCCCAGGCCAGGAAGAACGATTGCTGGGGAAACCAGGTCAGGAGACAAAAGACAAATGGAAGGAGGAGATAGGGACTTTTGAGAGGAGGTGAAGAAGTGTCAAAAGTCTTGGAGTGGAAAGGAGAGAACAGGTTACTATGCAGAAAGAGGGAGCGGGCATTTGTCAAGGGTCTTCAGAAATTAGTTTTGCACTGCTAGAGAGGAAGAAGGTGGAGGAGGGAAATGATGAAATTAGAGGAGTAATTGATAAATGCCTGGACCAAACTGGAGCGGGGGGAAGTTCTGCTGGGAGAATTGCAACAGGGGCAAAAGGGGGAAATAATGTGTAGGAGGAAGAAGAGGAGCTGGAAATGAGAGAGGGAGAGGGAGAGGGACAGGAATGGAAGCAAGCAGGGAGTAAGAGTGGTGGAATCTTAGTGCTGGGGGACTCAATACTGAGAGGAGTCAGGTGGGGTAGCAAGGGGGAGAGGCATAGTCGCATTTGGGTTGAGGCCATGCCAGGAATGACAGCGGAAAGGGTGGGAAAATCTGTTCTGAAACACGATAGAAGGGTAGGGACAAGCCTCATTTAATTATACATCTTGGGACAAACGACCTGGCTGACAAGGCAGTAGATATAGTCCATAGGAGGTTTGAGGAACTAGCACATTTATGTGAGGGGGCAGGAAGATCAGTAACTTTTTCAGAGATACTTCCAGTGCCCAAGGCAAGCACAACAAAAAGCTGAGAATAGAGGAATTTAATGGATGGCTAAGAACCTGGTGTTGTGCTAAAGGGTATGGGCTGTTGGGGGTGGGGAGGGACCTGGGAGGACAGTAGTCTCTATGCCAAGGACAGACTACAGTTGAGTGATGAGGAAAGAAAGTGTTGAAACAGAGGATGGAGGAGTACATAGAGGAAGCTGGGAATTTAAACTAGGAGTGGGGGTAGCACTTGGGAAGGAGATATGCAGAGACCACAGGTTGGGAAACCATATGAGCTTACCCCATAACAGTGACAAGGGACAAATGGCAAGCACTATTGATGATGCTAGAAAAGGAGGGCAGGATGGGGGGAGGGTGGAAGGTGGTTACTCTTAATGCTAGTAGTCTTGGAAGGAAAACTGTACAGTTACAGGTGCTCATGGCAGAGGAGAGGTGGACATTGCAGCCATCACAGAAACATAGGCCACCCAATACAATGACTGGGACCTGTCTGTACCAGGATACAGGTTATTTCGTATGGACAGTGTGATTGGGAAAGAAGGGGTGGCACTATATGTGAAGGAAGGACTGAAGTGTGTAAGGAGGAAGGGAAGGAGGGTAGTACAGAGTCACTTTGGATGCAAATCCAGGATTCCAAGAATAGGATTCTTAGAATGGGAATGGTGTACAGACCACCATCTCAGACGGAGGAGTCAGACAGGGAACTAGCAGAACAGATCAGGAGGGCCTGCAAGAAGGGTAGTGTGGTGATTATGGGGGACTTCAACATGCCAGGAGTGGACTGGAGTACCCCAACAACTAGGAACAGAAGGGAGCAGGTACTGCTGGATGCCTTCCAGGACAGCTTCCTGCTGCAAATGGTCAGTGAAACAACCAGGTTAGGAAATACCCTTGACCTTGTGCTGGCAAATGGGGACTTTGTGAGAGAACTTACAGTGGAGGAACCGTTGTCAGGGAGTGACCACCACTCAGTATGGCTCACATTGGATATGGGTAAGGAAGGAGTGGAATCAGGCACAAGAGTGTTGGACTTCAGGAGGGCTGACTTTGGGAGGATGGGGGAAGTGGTAAAAGGGTACCTGACCAGAATTCAATCTAGTATGAACACTAACCAGAGGTGGGAGCTCATAAAGCTGGGGATAGTGGAGGCAACCAAAACCTGCTGCAAGGCCCAGAGCAAGAAGGCTATGGCTAAGAAACTGAGCTGGTTGAGCAGTGAGGTCATGGAAAAGGTAAGGAGAAAAGAACTGCCTTTGGAAGTACAAGAAAACAGGAGGGGAGGACAGGAGGAGTACTTGACAGAATCGAAGGAGGTGACAAGGGCAGTAAGGGGCCAAAGCATCTACGGAACTTGGGCTGGCACAAGGCATTAAGAAGGGAGAAGGACTTCTTTAGGTACATCAGGAGAAAAGGAGCTGTAAGGACCACATAGTAAGGATTAGGAAGGAGGGGGTTGGGTGGAAGCAGGTGGGAGTAAGGCAGAAGCACTAAATGAGTACTTCTGCTCAGTATTTACTAAAGAGAAGAGGAGGTGACACCCAAGGGGGGAGAAATGGCAGAAATGGGGGAAGGGGTGACAGATGGGGAAATCATGGATGGCAGAGTTCAGGAGGGTTTGAAGGCACTGAGGGTGGACAAGGCACCAGGCCCAGATGGCATCCACCCCAGGGTACTGAAGGAGCTGGCAGAGGTCCTTGCAGGACCTTTGGTAGACCTATTTAATGCCTCACTACATTTGGGGTGTGTACCTCAGGACTGGAGGATGGCTCATGTGGAGCCCTTCCACAAGAGTGGCCCCAAGGATGAACCGGGAAACTACAGACCATGAGCCTCACATCCATCGTGGGTAAGCTAATGGAGACTATCCTGAAGGAGAGGCTGGTGGCCCTCCTAGAGGCCAAAGGACTACAGGACAGCAGACAGCATGGCTTCATATGGGGCAAATCCTGCCAAACCAACCTGGTGGAGTTCTATGACTGGGTAACTAGGCAACTGGACAGGGGCCATGCAGTGGGTGTCCTGTATCTGGACTTCAGTAAGGTATTCAACTTGGTGCCGCATGGAAGACTGGGAAGTAAGTTAGTAGGCACAGGGGCGGGTGCAAAGCTGGTGAGATAGGTAGGAAACTGGCTTCAGGGAAGGCAACAGAGGGTGGTGGTGGGTGGGAGCTCTCTCACCCAAGGGTAGTGATGAGCAGTGTTCCACAGGGCTCAGTGTTGGGACCAGTCTTGTTTGGGATATTGATTGCAGACATATCATGGGACATCAAGAGCAAGATCAGTCTGTTGCTGATGATACCAAGGTAGAGGCAGTGGTGGATGACCTAGGGGGATGGCAGGGGTTGCAGGATGATCTGGCAAAGCTTGAAACCTGGTCAGACACCTGGCAATTGGGGTTTAATGCCAAAAAGTGCAAGGTGCTGCATTTTGGGATGAAGAACCCAAGGAGGAGGAGTTACCAGCTGGGGAGAGTGCAGCTAGCCCAGACAGAGGAGAAGCATCTGGGGGTGCTCATTACAGGGTCAATGAACAACTCGGCACAATGTAGGAAGGCAGCTGCAAAGGCCAACAAAATGCTGGGTTGTATTGCAAGGGGTATATTCTCGAGGAGGGAGAAGGTGATTCTGCCACTGTATAGGTCATTAGTTAGACCGCACCCTTGGAGTACTGAGTGCAGTACTGGCACCGGTATCTGAAGAGGGACATTAAGCTACTGGAGGGGTTGCAGCGCAAGGCGACAAAGATGATCAATGGGCTGGGGGACTTATCATACGAGAGGAGGTTGAGGGAGTTGAACATGTACTCACTGGAGGACAGGAGGGATGGGGACATGATTGAAACCTTTAAATACATGAAAGGAATAAACAAGACGGTACAGAGGGGCTGTTCAAAGTAAGGGAGGGGAGGGACACCAGGGGCCATGATATGAGACTGGAGGAAGGAAGGTTCAGGAGGGAGATGAGGAGACACTTTTTTAAAGAGAGGGTGGTGGCTGGGTGGAATGCATTACCTGCAGAAGTGGTATCCAGTAGAACAGTGAACTGCTTCAAAATGGGATGGGACAGGACAAGGGAAGGGTTAATGAAGGGAAGAGTGGAAGGGAGGTGCAGCTGCAGAATAAGGGGTGCTAGCTGCACATTCAAGCAGATTTGATAGACCTCTAGGCCTTTATTTGCTGGCAAACTTCATATGTTCATAAAAAGACAAAGGCAGTAGGGACAGGAATGGGGCAAAAAGAAATAAAGCCATAAAAAATGGAGGGTAATGAGTACCAATGCCCATAGTCTAGGTAAAAAGCTTCCTGAAATGGTGGTCTTGATGGAAGAGGGATGCCTGGATAGTGTGGCAGTCACAGAAACATGGTACACAGAGAACCATGACTGGGATGTCAACGTACCAGGGTACACAATCTACAGGAGGGACAGGGAGGGAAGAAGAGGAGGAGGAGGAGTAGCTCTCTATGCAAGGGAAGGGATAAAAGCAATAGAACTGAAGAGTAAACAGGGAGGAAAGGAGGCAATGTGGATCACCCTGGAGACTGGAATGGCTCCATAATCCGCACAGGGGTTGTATACAGACCCCGTCTCAGGGAGGAAATGGACAGGGAAATGATAGAAAGCATCCTGGTATAGCAGACAAAGGGGAGATATTGCTGATGGGGACCTGAATATGCCAGATGTTGACTGGAGCACCTTTCTGCAGCCACATCCAATAGCAGGGCCATTCTTGATGCCCCAGGGGCATGCCTCATACAGCTAGTTTTGGAACCCACTCAGGAGAGAGCAATCTTAGACCTAGTACTCTCAAATGGGATGGAGAAAGGATCTCTGATCTTGAAGTGGGTAGCCATCTGGGAACAAGTGACTACCAAACAGTGTGGTTCATGATAATCTTAGCTGTAGAGTCAAACCACACAAAAGTGAAGGTACTGGAGGGCTGATTTTGTCAAAATGGGAGAGTGCCTCAGAAAAGCACTAGCAAACAGGCAAGAAGGTGGGGTGGATCAACAATGGGGAAACATCCAAACCACCATCACAGAGGCAACAAGTCTTTGTGTGAAGCAAATAAACAAATCAAAATGAAAGAAAAAAACACTATGGTTCTGAAAAGAAGTGGCAGGGAAGGTAAGGGAAAAAAATAGCATTCAGGAAATATAAGGAAACACAGAAGGAGCAGGACAGAGAACTGTACTAGTTAAAGCAGAAGGAAGCGGGTTAGGCAGTCAGACTAGAAAAGGCCCAAACCGATGAAAAGATAGTCAACTCGGTTAAGAAGGGGGATAAAACCTTTTATAGGTACATTAGGGAGCAAAGAAAGACTAAGGCAGGTATACTGAGGCTGAACAAAGAGGAAGGTGGTTGGGCAGAGAGCAACAGTGAAAAAGCAGAGACTCTCAACAAATACTTCTGCTTAGTATTCACAGTGGAAAAGCAGGGGGAAATACCTAATCCAGTCAATAGAAGCACTCTGGATAGGGGGGTTGATATTAGTCCTTTCACAGAAGAAAGGGTTCTGAAAGAACTCTTAAAACTGAAGGTGGACAAAGCAATGGGCCCTGATGGGATTCACTCCAGAATTTTAAAAGAACTAAGGGAAGAACTAGTAACACCACTGACTACCCTTTTTAATAAATCATGGGAGGATGGGGTGGTACCTGAGGACTGGAGGAGGGCAGATGTGATTCCCCTTCACAAAAGTGGGAGCAAGACAGAGGCAGGAAACTACAGACCTGTCAGTTTGACTTCAGTGGTAGGGAAAATGATGGAATCACTTCTGAAGGAAAGAATAGTTGAGTACCTAGAGGCCAGTGGAGTACAGGACCCAAGGCAGCATGGATTCACAGTGGAAGGTCATGTCAGACAAATCTTATTGATTTCTTTGACTGGGTGACCAAAGCAGTGGACCAGGAAGGGGCTGTGGACATGGCCTACCTAGACTTTAGCAAGGCATTTGACAAGGTTCCACATAAAAGATTAATAAACAAATTAGCCAGCCTGGGAGTGGGTCCTAGGGTGGTAGCCAGGGTAAAACACTGGTTGGACAACAGGACACAGTGGGTAATAGTAAATGGAGTCCACAGTGAAGAAAGGAGTGTTACTAGTGGGGTACCACAGGGTTCAGTACTGGGGCCGGTCCTTTTTAATGTCTTTATAAGTGACATTGCGGAGGGACTGGAAGGGAAAGTATGTCTCTTTGCAGATGACACAAAGATCTGCAACCGGGTTGAGACACAAAGTGGGGTGGAAAAGATGAAAAGGGACTTGGCAAGGTTGGAGGAATGGTCAAATGTATGGCAGCTTAGATTCAATGCAAAGAAGTGCAAAGTAATGCACCTGGGAAACAAAATCCCAGGGGAAGAGTACACAATGGGGATGAGATACTGACAACAACAAAAATGGAAAGGGACTTGGGGGTAGTCATATCAGATGACCTAAAGGTGGGACAGCAATGTGAGAAGGCAGTAAGGAGGGCTGGGGGGATACTGGGATGCATAGGGAGAGGCATAACCAGTAGAAAACAGGAAGTTGTTGGCCCTCAGTACAGACACAGTTGGTAAGACCACATCTGGAGTACTGTGTACAGTTCTGGAGACTCCATCTCCAGAAAGACATAGACAGGGTGGAGGCTGTCCAGAGGAGGGCAACCAAAATGATGCAGGGTCTGCATCAGAAAACATATGAAGAAAGACTAAAGAAACTAAAGATGTATAGCTTCAAGGAAAGGAGGGAGAGGGGAAACAAGATAGAAATGTTCAAATACCTCGAGGGAATCAACAAAGTCCAAGAGGGTAGCATCTTTCAGAAAAAGAGATGTGCAAAAACAAGGGGCACAATTTGAAGATAGAGGGGGTATGGCTCAGAGGTAATGTGAGGAAGTATTTTCACAGAAAGGGTTGTGATACGTGAACAGCCTTCCTGAGGAGGTCGGAGTCAAAACAGTGGTGGAATTCAAGAATGCATGGACAGACATAAGGCAATTCTAGTGGTGGGTAGGAGGAAGTAGGCTGTTGGTTAACAAGGATCTGCAGCTTATCTGTCAGGTAGGGAATGGGCAGACTAGGTGGGCCAAGCGGTCCTTATCTGTTGTCAAATTCTGTGTTTCCATGTTTCTATGTTACAACTGCATAGAAATTTTCTCAGATATTTAGGATTAATTAATAAGACTTTGTATAGCTTACTTAAACAAGTATAACCAAAGAAAGTAATATATAGGATTTTAGTATCTAACATTATGCTAGGATAGCATAAGACAGTATTTTTATCTTTTTTTTGTGGAGAAGGTATCTCTGCACAAAGTCAGATAGCACCAATGCGCACAGAAATAATACTTCTGTCATCTCTCTGGGTTTGGAAAAAGGGAGGTGGGTAGGTAGACAGAATTTTAGTTTTTTGGGGGTGGGTATTTTTACAGCATCGTTATACAACATTTACACTGGCATAGCGACCTTAAATTTATATAAAAATATGACTTTACAAGAACTAACACTACTTGGATTTGGGGATCAAGAAACCCAAACAGACAGCTTTTCTGTCTAATGACTGAATATTTTAAAATAGCTACCTGAATGTAAAGGTCTGCAAGAACAAATTAAAATCATAAAAGTGATAAATCATTTGGAAAGAAACACCAATCTGATTATGTTACAGGAAACACTCTTAAAAAAAGACATTCAGTGGTTTGAAAACAGATGGGAAAGAACTTAGTTTTCTGAATATATGAGCAACTCTCGAGGTGCAGTAATAGCATTTCACAGAAAAAAAAACAACACCTCAAATACTTAGACACTATATTGGCACTCAGGGATGATTTGTAATACTACAGTTGTAACTTTACAGTCTTAAATTCCCAGTACAATATTATAAGCTCTAATGATAATAACCTCATTTTTTTTACGTCTACTTTTGATGCACCTATATTATAGGGGTGATTTAACTTAGCCTTACATCATTTAGATAAAACCTCAGGGTTAGACAGATCACATCAATCTTCTCAATCCACTATACATGGTTTTATGGTAAATTTAAGACTGATTCACCCCTGGCAAGAGAGATATGGGAATGAGAAGGTATATTCATTTTTCTCTGCTATATACCAGAGTTACTCAAGAACTGATTTCTTTTTAATATCTAAATCTTTATTTTTTTCTATACAAGATAGAGAATACCCCGGTATTGTAATATCCGACCACTCCCCTTGTATTTTATCTTTGCATATTACAGAGGTGAAAATTTTACAGAAAATTTGGAAAATGGACTCTTCATTATTACTTAAACCTAAGACAGAGAAAAAAATCCATGATGCATGCATAGAGTTTTTTAAGTTTAGCACAAATCAAGATATTTCTTCTATTAGTACCTGGGAAGCATTCAAATTATGTATAAGGGGTGTACTGTTCAATATAACTAATTTTTAAAAAAGATCAAGGGAGAAACAAATAACCCAAATCGAAAAAGAAATTAATAATCTGACACAAATACATAGCTCTTCTTTTGACCCCAATGTCTACAAAAAACTATTACAAAAAAAAGATCAATATGATCATTTGACAATACTCTAGAAAGAACTGAAAATCAAATCTTAAACACTAGAGCTAATTATTATTTTTCAACAGAAAAACTCCTAAAGCTACTAACATTGCAGACCCAAAAAACACAGACTGAACATACTATAATAAGTGTAAAGAATGCCTATGGTAACATAGTTAATAAACCTATGGAAATAAATGCATTTATTTATTTATTTATTTATTTTATTTATTTATTTACGAGTTTAACCAGGAAGGCATATTGAGCAGTATTAACTAGGGGTTAATTTTACTGCCAAAATTGATAAGATTTATAGTCATAACTTTGAGAAATTAATTAATAGTATAGCGCAATATCTAAATAAATGGAATTCACTTTATCTTACTTTAATTGGTAAAATAAATCTGGTAAAAATGCAGATCCTACAAAAAGTGTTATTTCTGTTTCAGGCATTAACAATTCCTATCCCACAAACATTCTTTAAAAGACTCAGAACTGCTGTAAAAAATTTCTGTGAAGAATACTAAGTTTAGAATACCATGGACCACTCTGACACTTCCTAAAGAGCGAGGTGGTTAAGCTTTATCAGATTTCTATGCATATTATTTAGCAGTGCAAGTAGCACAGGTTTGGCACTGGTTGCAAACAGACATTCCAACTCTTACTTCCACCCAAATAGAATCATGAGCGCAACCATATCCAGATCTTATGAATTTGTTATATTTCGCTATAATGGATAAAAAACATCTGTTACAGCTCCCAGTTACCATGCTAACTACTTATCAATGCTGGTTGAAACTTCAGAAACAAAAAGGGGACAAGGAACTTATTACAGAATTTACTGCTATACATAAAAACTACAAATTTCCCCCCTTCCTGTATTAAGTAATAACTTTAAAGGTTGGCAAGATAAAGGGCTTAGGCTAATTGGAGATGTGTTCCAGGCTGGACAGATTAAAAATTTACACAGTTATGTAATTAATATAAATTACCAAATACAAAAATATTTCAGTATAAATAGATTAGGAGCTATTTAAAACAAAACTAAACTAAAATTAGAATCTTGGATCCCCCAGTGATAATTGATATTCTTCGACATATAAAGATGGAAAAAATATTTCATCCATATACCATGGAATTTTGAATAATTCAAAATAAATATTAACAAACTAAAACACAAGTGAGAAAGAGATTTGGGGCAAAATATTTCAGGAGAAATGTGGCAAGATATAATTAAGGTGTATATACTGTAAATAATGTATTATCTATAAAATTACAACAAATTCAAATAAATACTACAGATAGAACTTATTATACACCTCAGAAATTACATCAGTTCAACCATAGTATTAATGATAAATGCCCTAGATGCACTAAATCTTCTGGCACACTGATACACTTGGTCAGCTCCTGCCAATATCTGTCTAACTTCGGTTTCAAAATTGAACAGCTGTGCTCAGCAACATTCAACAAGTATTTGTCAATGCCGAATGTTGTCTTGCTGGTTTTGGCATTGGTAGTGCAGGAGTTAGAGACACATAATAGAAGCAGCAGTGAAGTATAGAACCGACATCATACTTTTACCACTACATAGGTGACAGTCATTGGGGTGTGCATTTTGATCGCTAGCCATAATGTCATGCTATTTCACCTCACCCTACCCTGCAGAGTCTGACAAGTGTCGCTTGTGCCTTAGGGTCATCTGACCTATGCTCACCCCATTTCATAAGGAAGTACGTTGAGATGGGTGCAGCATATGAGAATAGGTTGAACTTTGGGGCTGAAGAGTCCAAGGCATACCTTGATGCCTGTCAGTGGCTGCAGGGTGGAGGTGGAGGACCAATGGCATGAGCAGTACAGCAGACAATCCAAAGACATACCCCTGATGCCTGTTAGTCTGTACAGGGTGAGATGTAATGGTTAGAAACCCTAACACCTTGGGCGTGTGTTGGTATTTGCACTCCAAATTTTAAAACATGGCCTTTTTGTGACCCCACCTCATGAAAGCATTTGGGGCCTCTGTTCATGAACAGTGCCCCTGTGATTTTGTTAATCTGTCTCAAACATTGATTTTCTACAGTGACCGTGCCATTCTGCACCACATGAAAATGTCAGCTGCATCACTGATAAGAACTAGGAGGTGTGAAGAAATGGCTATGTGGGAAATCTGGAGTGAAAATGTTAAACATTCTTGAAGTTACAAGCTTGTGTGAAAACTGCACATCGCACATTCGTAACACAGTCATTTAGTGGAATTATTTCACCAAATTTTTAACATAGCCATTTTGGGATCTCTGCTCATGAACAGTGGCACTATGATTATCTTAATCTACCTGAACGTTGATTTCCCACAGCGACCGTGTGATTGTGCACCAGATGTGCAAAACTACATTTTGGGCAGGATGTGAAAAATGACAGCTGAACTGTTCATAAGAAGGTGCGCAAAAATGACAATGTCAAAAATCTGGAGTGAAAATATTACAAATTCTTGAACTTACGACTGTGCATGGACACTGCACAACACACGCTTGTAACATAGTCATTTTATGGAATTTTTTCATCAAATTTTCAACATAGGCATTTTGGGACCTCTGCTCATGAACAGTGTTACTGTGATTTTCTTACTCTGTTCTGAACATTGTTTTTCTACAGTGACTGCACCACTGCGCACCAGATGTGTGAAAAGAAAGTTCAGGTAGGATGTGGGAAATGAAAGCTGTACTGTTCATAATGAGGTGTGAAAAACTGGAGTACAAATATTAAAAATTATCGAAGTTATGAGCATGTGTGGAAACTGCACAATGCATGCTTGTAAAACAGTTATTTTATAGACGTTTGTCACCTAATTTTCAACATACATTTTAGGACCTCTGCTCATGTACAGAGTCACTGTGATTTTCTTAATCTGTCCCAAACACTGATTTCCCACAGTGACCACACTATTCTGCATGGAAGTGCGATAACACAATTCGGCAAGGATGTCCAAAATGATAGCTGTACTGTTCATAGGAGGTGAAAAATGCCAATGTTGAAAATCTGGAGTGAAAATATAAAAATGTGTAAAGTTACGAGGGTGCATGAAAATGTGCAACGACGCCACAGCACAGTCATTTAATGGACTTTCATCACCAAATTTTCAACATAGGCATTTTAGGACCTTTGCTCATGAGCAGTGTCACTGTGATTTTCTTACTCTGTCCTGAACACTGATTTCCACAGCGATCTATGTATTCAGTGCCAGAAGTGCGAAAAACACATTTCGGCCAGGATGTGAAAAATGACAGCTGTACTGTTCACAAGGAGGTGTGGAAAAATGCCAATGTTGAAAATCTGGTGTGAAAATATTGCAGATTCATGAAGTTATGAGTGTGCATGGAAACTGCTTAATGCATGCTCATAAAACAGTCATATATTTGATTTTTTCACCAATTTGCAACATAGGCTTTTGAGAGCCCACCTCATGAGCAGTGTCACTGTCAGTTAGTTAATCAGTCCTGAAGGGTGATTCCACACAGTGACACAAACATCACCTTTGGGACCGAATAACACCATGGGAGTAACTGAATTCATGAGTAGGGGTCCCAATAACCATATGTTGAAAAGTTGGTGGCACAATTCCCGAAAATTGGCCAAGATATTCACCAAAGTTGAAAAAACTTGATTTATGCCATTATACAGCTTACCGGCATTTCTTCAGTTCGTGGTCCGCTTTGAAGAGTGCAGACGTGTTCCTGGTCCACCAAAGATCATCGCGCCAGGCTCCACAGATAAGTATGGGGTGAGGGGTGTGTGGGGAGGTGGGGTATGCAGTGGGTGGGCTTGGGTTGGAGGAGGGGCTGCAGACTGTGAGGGACAATTTACAGGGTAAAAAAAAAAATCACGGGAAGTTTTTTTTTTTTTTCAAGTACATTTGACATACTAGGGTGGGCTTCCAGTGTGTCACCTGCATTTTTTTTTCCAGGGGGGGACTGGAGCCAATGGGGATTGGGCACCCCATCAGCAAATAAAAAAGAGTGTGCAGAGGGGATGATGCTGATGGGGATTGGGCTCCCCCGTCAGCAGATGAACTGGGGAGGCAAACATGATGATGCTGACAGGGGATTGGGCTTCTCTACGCCAGTTTTTTTTGTTTTTTTGTACATTTGACATGCTGGGGTGGGCTCCCAGCATGTCACCTGTGTGTTTTTTTTTTCAGTGGGGGGGACTGTAGCCGATGGGGATTGGGCACCACGTCAGCAATTAAAAAAGAGTGTTGGGCGGATGATGCCGATGGGGATTGGGTTCCCCATCAGCAGATAAACTGGGGAGGAGGCATGATGATGCCGACAGGGGCACCCCCTAGGTTGGCTTTTCTGGGGACTGTGCAAGGCGGATGGCACAGCCATGCCACTGCCATGTCACACTGAAACTTACACCAGGAAAGGCACGCCCTGCAATGAGGTGGAGCTCCCTCATTGCAGCGACTAAAACCTTTCAGGGTGGTGGACATGCTTTTGCACTGCTGTCATAGACAGCTTGCAATCTAATTCATGCCACGGAGTCCAGCCCCAAAAAACAGTGGCACCACAGGCCACAACAGGACCACACCTCCAAACCTGCTATTCCAAAGTTACCACAACATGTTTCTTGCGCAGGCGCAAGACAACATAGAAAACAAACAGCCCTTTCACCTATGGTTATATTGTTGGGGGTTTCCCAGATAAATATAATCTAGATGCAGAGGGTCAAAAACTATTAACATTGCTTACCATCATTGCAAAGAAATGCATCTTATTGAATTGGAAAGATTCTGACCCACCACATTTTGAAACATGGTTGAATATGATGATTGATATTTCAAAAGTAGAACAAGCTTGGTATTGCAAAAATGGTATAAAAGAACAATTTGTAAAAATGTGGACCCCATTCCAGATAACACTGTCACAAGTAATACTATAGTTAATAAATAAGACAGAATAGTTCCTGGATTCCCTTCCCCCCCAGCAATGATGATGTAAGTACAGAAAGACCATCTGAAGAATGCCTCTGATGAAGGATAAAGGTTTCTGCAGTGAATCTGAACTGAGGAGAAAAAAGGTGACAAGCTGCTGACGTCCTGCTCCAGCCAAGTAACTTTAAACTTGCTCCACTGCTTGAGACCCCAGCTTGATTAAGTCAGCCTGCTATTCTGTCTGACCTTGTGAGACTGAACTGAAAACCATGAGCATGCACAGGCTTCACCATGTTCTGAGTTGTTGTACAAAGTTTGTCAGCCACCTTTATTTGGTCCCATCATGCACCAATACTGACCAACCCACAGCACCATACAGGCTCACAACTCTACCTGGATACTCAGGTTAACTGTAGGAAACACTGGTACCAATGGGAGGTGTGCATATTAATCATGTTACTGTTGGGGTGGGCACAATCATTGTTATTCTTTATGGTCTACCCAGTTCATTAACTGCCTGCACTACCATTTGTCTTTTCATTCCCATTCCCCTTTCCCCTTTTAATAAATTGTTCATTATTGGTCTTAAAAGTGCCTGTGAGCATATTATTAGTGGTAGTCCTTATTTGCATGCAAAGAAAGGTATTGCTGTTGTTTATGGTATTTCATGTGGGTGACTGTGAGGGGAGGTGGTAGGTATAACATCCCAGGGGGTTGTATCACTTAAACATCTGGCCCACTACATATTATTATGGGTGAGGGACTGCACTATTTACTTTTTCTTGGGAAAGAACACCCTATTAGCATCAGAACAGGGCACAGGCCCCTCAACCTGGTTCGATCTCGCCAGGCAGAGGAAGTAACCAAATGTTACACAGTGACCCAGGTACATCTTTGGAGGCACTGCTGATTTCCTGTTATCAGCTATGCCCCACATGGAAGCCATTGTCTCAGAGGACAGTGTTGTAGCTCCCAAACCTAAAATTGGTGCTGACATGATGGCATCCATCCAACTGAGGTGAAGATTTGGACTCCCATAAAGCTCAGTTGCTCCTGGGTGTCCCCCCTGGGACTGACAGAGAAAAAATTGAGGCAGCACTGTCCAGTATCAAGAGCCTTGACATGGTTGCTGTCCGATGGCAGAGGTTGAATCCTACATAGATACATAGACAGTGTCGGCAGATAAGGGCCTATGGCCCACCTAGTCTGCCCATTTGAGCTTGTAAGTTCAGTTTGTTTTCCTAGAAGTCTGTTTCCCTTTACCCCTGACCTCTAGAATTCCTTTATGTCTATCCCATGCATTCTTAAATCCCGTGATTGTTTCAGCCCCCACCACTTCCTCTGGCAGGGTGTTCCACTTGTCCACCACCTGCTCTGTGAAGAAATTCTTCTCATGTTTCCTCTGAACTGTCCCTCCTCCAACTTCATCCCATGCCTCTAGTCCTGGAACATCTTTTTCACTTAAAATAGTGTTTTCCTGCACCCTGTTCCTCCTGTAAGATACTTGTATGTCTCTATCATATCCCTCTCCTCCTCTCTCCAGGGAGTACATGTTCAGTTCCTTCAACCTGTCTTCATAGGACTTGTGATGCAATCCATGCACCATCTTTGTTGCCTCCTCTGAACCTTCTCTACCCTGTCTATGTCCTTATGTAGGTATGGTCTCCAAGAACTGTACACTGTACTCCAGGTGGGGCCTCACTAGTGTGTTGTATAGCGAATTATGACCTCCTTTTCTTGCTGGTGATGCCCCTGCCTATACATACCAGCATCCTATTTGCTTTACCTGCTGCCTTGTCACACTGTTTCTAATACCTTGAGGTCATCAGAGATGATAACCCCAAGATTCCTTTTCCTGCTTTGTGCATGCTATATCCTCACCCCAACTGATATATTGTGCCAGGTTTTGTGCCCTAGCATAAAATATCTTTGCACTTTGCATTGAATTTCAACTGCCAAACCCCTGACCATTCTTCAAGTTTCTGTAGGTCACTTCTCATTCTGTCTACACCCTCTGGTGTCTACTCTGTTACAGAGCTTTGTGTCATCAGCGAACAGTGAAATTCTGCCTTCTAGATCCTCGCGCAATGTCACTGATTAAGATGTTGAATAGGACCGTCCCAGCACTGATCCCTGTGGTACCCCCACTGGTCACTCTTCCTCTGTGGAGTGACAGCCATTTACCACCACCTCTGTGTCCTGCCACCCAGCCAGTTACCTACCCACCACACTACTGTCCTGCCCACACCCATATTCCAGTTTGTGTAATAGTCTTCTATGTGTCATAGTGTCAAAGGCCTTGCTGAAGTCCAGATAGGCCATGTCCACTGCCCTCCCTGATCCACCTCCCTAGTCACCCAGTCAAAAATCAACGAGGTTGGTCTGACATGACCTACCCCTTGAAACCATGCTGCCTTGGGTCCTGTAGTCCATTGACAACCAGATGTTCCACCAATCTCCTTCAGTAGTGCTTCCATGATCTTCCCTACTACCGGGGTGAGGCTGACTGGTCTGTAGTTCCCCGCCTCCTCTTTGTTCCCACTTTGTATAATGGGACTACATCTGCTGTCCTCCAGTCTTTGGGTACCTCCCTGTTTCCAGTGATCGCTAAACAGGACAGCCAGAGGTTCAGCCACCACCTCTCTTAGTTCTTTAGGACCCTGGGGTGCACCCTGTCTGGCCCCATTGCTTTATCAACTCTTATTACTTCCAGTTCCTTCAGGACCCTT
Organism: Neoceratodus forsteri; assembly: GCA_016271365.2. Lineage (NCBI taxonomy): Eukaryota > Metazoa > Chordata > Ceratodontiformes > Ceratodontidae > Neoceratodus > Neoceratodus forsteri. The sequence continues at coordinate 1,264,334,134 of CM057455.1, forward strand.
TCTCGTAAAGGGACTTGTGTCCATTTCTGCACCATTCTCACCCTTGTACTCCTTCAGACCCATTACCCCCTCTTCCTCAGTAAAGACTGAGCAGAAATACCTGTTCAATATGTCAGCTTTACTGTTGTCATCCTCCACGCGGCTCCCATCCTCCCCTTCAGTCTCACTGTCCCTCCTTTGTCTTTCTTTTTCACTTATGTACCTGTAAAAGTTTTGTCCCCTTACCACTGATTTTGCAATGTGTTCTTCTGTCTGAGCTTTGGCTTCCTTACTGACTTCCCTGCCTCCCTTTGCTTCTCCTGTACTTCCCTATCCCCTCTGCCTGTGTCTTTTTGTATTGCCTGAATGCAATCTTTTTGGCTTTCACTTTCTTTGCTACCTCTTTGGAAACCATAATGGTCTCCTCTTCCTTTTCCTCTTGCTAACCTGCTTAATGCATAATTCTGTTGTTCTTATAATCCCATTTTAAATACTGCCCACTGTTCCTCAACCCTGATTCCTGTCCCATTCCCCTTAATGCCTCTTTCAAGTATCTCCCCATTTTCCAAAGTCTGCCCCTAAAATTCAGGATACGTGTTTTGTGTGGTTTGGTTCTGCTTCTTCTGTGATTTCAAACCACAATGACTGGTGGTCACTGTTACCCAGGTGCTCCCCACTGTTACCCCCATCACACTGTCCCTGTTTGTGAGCACAAGGTCCAGTATTGCCTTCTGCCAAGTTGGTTCCATGACCAATTGCTTGAGGAAGGCACCCTGAAGGGAGTCCAGGATAAATCTGCTCCTAGTTGATACTGCTGTTGGGATGCTCCAGTCCACGCCTGGAATATTGAAGTCTCCAACCAGTACTACATCACTCTTTGTCTGCCATCCTTGGATGGCTAGCATCAGCTCCCTATCTGTTTCTTCCTCCTGGGCTGGTGGTCTATAGACCACACCTGTGCTGGATGGCTGTCCCCATTTTCCTTTCCAGCTTAACCCACAGTATCTCTCCCCATTTTGTTCCTCCTGGATCTCTGTGCTCTTATGTCATTTTTTCACATACAGTGCCACCTCCTCCCTCCCTGCCTGCTCTGTCTCTTCTGAATATGTTGTAGCCAGGTATGGCCATCTCCCAGTCATGGTTATCATTACACTAGGTTTCAGTGGATGGCCACAATGTCCACGCCTGACTGCACCATGACAGCCTCCAGACTGGCCCATCTTGTTACTAAGGCTCCTGGCATTTGCACACATGGCTTTCCATGATTTGACCTCCCTAGACTGCTTCACTGTTCTACTCCAGCCCCTTCCTTGGTTGTCATTTATCCCTGGTTCTCCTTGCTGTCTGCCCTTCTGCTGAATTTTGCCACTGAGACTCTGATTGTATTGTTTGAGAGTATAAATACTGTTGACAACACTCATGTACCTGATGTGCTAACTCCTGAGGGTTCCAGTATGGCATGGATTTTAGTGACTCAAGGCAGTGTGACCCCAAGAAGTGAGGCCTCACCTATGCAGGAGGGTTTCAAGGCCAAGTTTAACAAATGGCTATTGGAGCTAGGGAAAACTAGTGAGGAGGCCCAAAAAGAATTGGATGTGCCAGGGGGCATCCCTCCTCAACAGCCATGGGGGGGATCGCATATTTGCTGTCACTAGTCCCTGATTCTTATTGAAGGTTAAGTATGTTTTCAGGGACTCAGTCTACTCCACCAGATGAAGATGACTTGGAGACCTGGATGGATTATGCTACCGTACAAGATTGTCAGTGTTCTGAAGCCAAAAAGCAGACATATTTGGTAAAAAGTCTCAGGGGTCCCACCCTGGACACAATTCATTCCTTGAGAGGCAAAAACCCCCAAGGCCACTGCTCAAGAATATCTAACTGCCTTAGCAAATGTATTTGGGAGTACAAAGACCAGAGAGAATTTCATGTGGAGGTAATGTATAAGGAAACTAAACAATGTTGGGGAGAGCTGTTGTTCACCTATTTGAGCTACCTGGAGAGGGAGCTTCAGAGAGTTTCCCATAAAGGGGCCATAGTTTCCTCAGATATAAACCACACTCAGTTGGACCAAGTGCTCAAGTCCACATGACACCAGATTGTTACATAGATACAATGAAGTTGATGGCAGATAAGGGCCTACAGCCCACCTAGTCCGACCATTTGCACATAACTTTGCTTCTTCAAGCTTCTCCAGAACTAGACAACGACTTATCTACAGTATGTTAAGTAATTGAAAGAACAACTCAGTTTGATGTTTGATTGCCGAGCTAGCTGGGAATCAATTGTCTAGATGGACAGTAAATGTTCAAAGTTGCCTTGGCTAATATTTCTGATTGGTATTGTATCCCTGTTTTATTACTTGGCATGGACCCAAAGTTTTATGCATGGGAGAGTTTAACCCCACTGACCCAATTTGGGGCATACTAGGCTTGCCTCCTATTGTCTAATCCTACCAGCTCTGGGTCCCTGACACCCCTGAGATACGCCTGCCAGCCCCTTTGTGCCTGCTTGCCATTGGGGTTTTGGAGGAGTTGTGTAACTGATTGAAGTTCCATCTTCTAGTGGCACAGCACCGTTTGCCACGAAAGTATTAAACTGCCACACAGTCTGTGTACCCATGTTTGAGATGGATTCAGCTCAAACATGTGGATGATGAACCTGTTTCAGCTTCAATGAAAGCAGCTGCAGCATTCCCGTTATTATTTATGTATGTGCAGAAAAGGGTCAGCCCTGTAGTGTGTTCTAACTCCTGGGATCCCAGAACATATGTGATGGTTGGATGCATTCCTTGGGAAACAAAGGGAATGTGAACTTTGTAAATAAATGTATAGGTACTTATGTATACACTGATGCTTGAACAATTATTCTGACTGCTTTGTGGATGTGTTTCTCCCTGCAGCTGGGGAAATCAGTGCTATGGCGCTGGTGACAAATAGGCAAGGACTTTACCAGAGCCCATTCCACAACTAGATAACAGTGCCCAGGTGTAGTTATCGATCCAATGGAGTTATTTGTTAAAACTGCCTGATTTGCCTGCAGAAAAGACATTAGGTGGGGACTTAAAACAAACTGTTTACATGGACATTATCTAGTAACCCTGACCCTGTTCTACACAATTAGTAATCAAGGAGCTCTACAAATTGTAGCTATGGCTCTTGGGTAGGGTGTGTGGGCAATGTTCTTTGCATCTTCCAGTACAGCCAATAAGCCAACGAATAAACCTAATGCATATTAATTTTTGTGATGGACAGCTGCATTGATCAATGTGGAGTGGTGGGGATTTCCCTCAGATGTGGGGGAGAAGGCAGACCTCAGCACTTCTGAGGAAAGAGAGAGGAGAGAGACTTTGGATAAGTTGGCAGAATGCTTCTGTAGCCACCAGATTGGAGGCTTGCTGAAAATCTTCCACTGACTGGGAGAACCAGCGTTCCTATGTATAGTTTAGCTGAAAGAAGATAATTTGGCACCAAGAGAAAAGCCCTGTCAGTATAGGGGTTGGATCGGAGTTCGCTCAAAGTTGCAGTGTTTCCAGAAATATTGAAGCCATCATCAGTAGAAGCCCACTGAGTACCCATTGCCTTGGGAGCCAGAAAGTGATGAGGCCTACTGCCTGAAAGGTGGAAACCCTGAGATTCTGTTTGCCCATCAACCTGTGGGTACCATGAGAACTGCTTACAGAGGTGTCTGTGTCTGTTGCTCGCAGAAAGTGAGAAAGAGAATGAACCATGAGCTCCAGGAAGACAGATAGCCAGCAAGGACCGTATGGGGAATCAACCAAGTAGTGCTACTGCTAGGCATTTCCCATCACCTGCCCTTGGGACTTAGATGCCTTGACATGTGGGGTAGGTGTGTGGCCCTAGTCTTTGGTACTGGTCTAATCTGAGAAAGCAACTCAGAAGATGACAAGCTGCCAGACTCTGCAAGCAAGTCAGAAAGTGACAAGCTGCTGACAGCCTGCTCCAGCCAAGTAACTCTAAAAAAATTGATTCGCTGCTCGAGACTCACAGCTCGACTAAGTCAGTCTGCTATCACTGTCAGACTCAGTGAGACTGAACTGCAAAACCATGAGTAAACACAGGGTTCACCCTGTTCTGGGGATTTGTTCAAAGTTTGTCAGCCACCTTTATTTGGTCCCATCAAATGCACAAATGCTGGTCAACCCGCAGTACCATACAGACCTGCAACTCTACCTGGCTACCCAGATTAACAGTAGGGAACAGTGGTACCAGAGGGAGGTGGGCTTATTAATGGTGCTACTATTACGTGGTAGCACCGTTGTTGTTATTGTTTATGGTCTACCTAGTTCATCAACTGCCTACACTGCCATTTATCTTGCATTCCCATTCCCTTTTAATAAATTGTTCATTGTTGATGTACAGTATAATAGAAAGCTGTAATGTAATGTAATTACCAAGTTATACATCCTCCATCTAGATTTCAGCAAGGCCTTTGACTCTGTGCCCCACAAAGGTTGATCAGGAAGTTGGTGGATCTCGGGGCTGGGGATAAGACAGGCTGGGGACAGAATCCAGATGGAGGTTGTGGGAGGAGTTATCTGGCACCAGAGAGGTCATCAGTGGGGTCCCGCAGGCCTCAGTGCTGGGGAAGGTGTTGTTCAATGTCTTCATCAGTGACAATGGGAATGGCATTAAGGGCAATATGCACCTATTCACAGATGACACCACACTCTGCTGGAAAGTGGACATAGCTGAAGGGATACAGGACATACAGAATGATCTGAAAAAGCTGGGGAGGTGGTGCGGGATCTGGCAGCTTGGCTTCAATGCCAAATAATGCAAAGTTATGCACACTGGAGCCGAGAATCCCAGAGGGAGTATTACCTGGGTGGAGTCCAGGTATCTGCATCAGAGGAGGAAGAGGACCTGGGAGTGATGATCACTAGTGACCTGAAGCACTCCAGGAAGTGCAAGAAAGAAGCAGCAAGGGCAAACAAGATATTGGGATGCATAGCTAGGGTATCAGTAGTAGGAGAAAGGAAGTTATACTACCCTTGTACAGGTCACTGGTGAGGCCACATCTAGAGTATGGAGTTCAGTACTGGTGCCCACACCTCAAAAAGGATATTGACCTGCTGGAGAAGGTCCAGAGGAGGGCTACAAAGATGACAGTGGGTCAGCAGGGTAAGGTATATGAGGAGAGGTTGAAGGCACTGAACACGATTGCCTGGAGGAAAGAGAGAGAGAGAGAGGGACATGAATGGGATCTTCAAGTACCTGAAAGGGATAAATAAGATGGATAAGGAGGGTCTCTTTAGCTGAGTGGCAACCATAACAAGAGGGGCACAGTCTTAAGCTGGGGAGAGGTTTAGGAGGGAGGTCAGGAAGCACTTCTTCACAGAGAGGAGGTGGACACTTGGAATGTGCTGCTCAAGCTGTGGACCTGCAATATGAGCAGATTAGATACACCAAATGGCCTTCTTCTGCTGACTTATTCATATGTTCATATGCATTGTTCAGCAATGTGCCTTTACAGCTTAAAAACAATAAAATCCACACACTAAAAATGGAATAAAAATCAGAAAAGAAATACATACATATATAATTTAAATATAAAAAGCAGAGTCTTAGCAGTAGGCCATGAAAGGTTTCCTATTCCTTATCTTCTTAATAACAAAAAATAACTAGTAAGTTTGTTAATAATAAGAGGATCATACACAGTAAACAGAAAACTTAGAGGTAGTGTTGATCAGATAGTACTTTAACGGATCCTACCACTCTCCGACAGATAGCGCTGGTATCCTACCTAGGATCCTACCAGAAATCCTACCAAAGAAGGATGTAGGATCCGGGAGGAATAGCAATAGATCCTAGGTCAGATCCATGGATCCTAGGTTGCATAGTTATTATCCGAGCTGGATCTTTTGGTCAGATCTGTGGATCTGTTGTTAGGATCCACAATGTTTGTTGGATCAGTGTATCCTAGAGGGTTGGATCTGTGATCAGATAGCACTGCTATCCTACCACAGCAACTATGTGGCAAAATTTATTTATTTATTTTATTTATTCATTCTCAGATTACAATACTCTGAGCATATAACAGCTCTTTTGCAAAGCTTCCAAACTAGAAGTGCAAAGTAATGCACCTGGGAAACAAAAATCCAGGGTTAGAGTACACAATCGTCGGTGTGATACTGACAACAACAAAAATGGAAAGGGACCTGGGGGTAATTAGATGACCTAAAGGTGGGCAAGCAATGTGAGAAGACAGTAAGGAGGGCTGGGGGAATACTGGGATGCACAGGGAGAGACATTACCAGTAGAAAACAAGAAGTTGTTATCCCTCAGTACAGACAGTTGGTGAGAACCCATATGGAGTACTGCATGCAGTCCTGGAGAGCCCATCTCCTCAAAGACACAGGCAGGGTGGAGGCTGTCCAGAGGAGGGCAACCAAAATGGTGCAGGGTCTGCATCAGAAGACATACGAAGAGAGACTAAAGGAGCTTAATATGTATGGTCTCAAGGAAAGGAGGGAGAGGGGGGACATGATAGAAACTTTCAAGTACCTCAAGGGAATCAACAAAGTCCAAGAGGATAGCATCTTTCAGAAAAAGAGATGTGCAAGAACAAGGGGACACAATTTGAAGATAGAGGGGGGACAGCTCAGAGGTAATGTGAGGAAGTATTTCTTCACAGAGAGGGTTGTGGATGTGTGGAACAGCCTTCCTGAGGAGGCCGTGGAGTCAAAAACAGTGGGGGAATTCAAGAATGCATGGGACAGACATAAGGCAATTCTAGTGGCGTTAGGAGGAAGTAGGCTCTTGGTTAACTAGGATCTACAGCTTATCCATTAGGTAGGAAAGGACAGACTAGGGTGGGCAAAGCAGCCCTTATCTGCCATCAAAATCTATGTTTCTATGTTTCACGTCAGTGGAAGGGTGACAGACATACAACCGATGGTATTACATAACATTTTGACAAGAAAGTATTTAAAATGGGATTAACATTGCAACTAAAATTAAAACTATGAATCAGTAGGAAATCAAAAACAACCTAATTAAAGGAGGCAGCCCAATGTGCTTTGTCAAATAGGTATAGGTATATCTGGGAGAACAAATGTTCAGGTAAGTGAAGATAAACAGTGGAAAGAAGGTGGAGGGCAAGAGTGGTGAGGTAAAAGAAGGATCGGGGAGGGAGGCAGGAATTAGGACAGAGTGGTTAGGACGAAAGTGGTCATTCACAGAGAAAGGGGGAGAAGTAGGTACACAAGGATGTGTCATTACTGCTGAGTTAGTGCCATGTAAGTTGAAACAGTCACAGGAAATGTTAGCTATGAGAGGCTGATGAAGATTGCCTTTAAATGGTCCCAAATTTGTTAAGAAAGAGATCAGAAAAAGAGGAAGAGAGTTAATGCAAATGGGAGGTATCTGTTGGTATCCCAGTTTCTAGGATACTATCTGAGCAACACTACTTAGAGGATCTTCTGGAAGCTGTCTCAGTCCAGAAAAAAATGCTGGTTATCCAAGACAAACAAGGGCTCTGGCACCAGGCGCATTTGAACATTACTTGCTCTAAGTTTTCTGTACCATCTACTGAGGAAGAGCAAGGGGTCTCAGCTGCCTGAGGTAAGTGAACATATCTATCTACTAGGACATTGCTAGGAAAAATCTCAAATTTGTATCTGAGAAAAATTGCTGTTTTGGGGGATCCAAAACGGGGTCCAGATAGGGTCTGATCCTAAACCAGTCTTCATGTGCAGTGTACTGAGGAGAAAACATTGAAGCAGCAATGAAATCTATGTCCATAGCCGGATTCTGCAGTCTGATTTTCTTTTTTACATACATCTTATATTTGGCACCGATAGTAATAGCCATTATATGATACTTCAACAAATAACCAAGATGATAGTTTTCAAAAAGAGAGTACACATAGGTTAATCACACTGAATATTTGCAGTCTATCTGCCGCCAATAGTCTTTTGCTTCTAAATATGACCTCACAATTTGGCCCTTTGCACTAAGCGGGTGGGGGTATGCGGAAATGTTGTGTACCCCACCTGCAACCCTGTGCCCCATGGACAGATGCGCACATACCGACATTCACCAATGCTGGCAGGACTCTGCAGGGTGGCCAGGGGAGGACTCGTCATCCCAGGTGGGCACCCAATGGGATACTCCTTGGGACACTTAGTTGATCCCATGCATAGGGAGGCATGAGTCCAGGGCTGTGAATGCCAATTGCAGGCACCTTTACCAACACAGCACCATCCCGCCCAAGTGCCGCCGCTCCTGAAATTGTTGGGTGCACACCCATCCAGCTGCCCCTGCTGCCTCCTGCTGCCCAGTGGTCAGGGGCAGTGTGGTGTGCCCTGTCCCAGTCTCCCAGTGACTGGAGGCTTCAGGTCTGTGAGGGGCACAAGAGTGGGCTGCGGCAGGGTCTACCCTGTTCACCATGGTGTACCCTGCGCCACCCTCTGCACCCATGCGGCCAGCACTACGATGGTTAGTGAATACCGTGTAATGCTGGCACATCCCAGAATGCCCCAGTGTGGAACTGTCTGCAGCCATGGTGGATCAAGTGCATTGGGTCCACATGCCCTCGTTAGGGCATCCCACATGGGGGTGCAGTGGGTAGGGATGGTGCACAAGATACATGGTACGTAGCCACCCACACCTTCGCGTAGGGCCCAATACCCTTACTTGGAGATCTTGTACATTTTATCCTGAATTTGAGGATTGTAGAGATTGTTAATATTTTATAACTGTTAAGGCCAAATTCAGTCCTTATATAAGGGGTAAGGAGGGACCTAGTTAGGTCCATCACAATTGCCGGTTTTCTGACCCCAATTCCCACAGCAGACGGACTCAGAGGAGAGTAGGAGCCAAGAGTCAGAGCTCCTCTCCCCACCGTAACTACTGGCTTCCTGCTCCCCCTCCCCACAGCAGACTCAGAGGAGCATAGGAGACAAGGGTCAAAGCTCCTCTCCCCAACAAGACTGCTGGCTTCCTGACCCCTTCCCCACAGTAGACCATAGAAGCCAAGGGTCAGAGCTCTTTTTCCCCCTCCCCGCAACTGCCGGCTTCCTTCCCACAGCAGATGGACTCAGAGGAGTACAGAAGCCAAGAGTCAGAGATCTTCTCCCCACTGCAACTGACGGCTTGCTGATCCTTCCTCCCCAGAGCAGATGGACTCAGAGGAGCATAGGAGCTAAGAGTCAGAGCTCCTCTCCCCTCCACAACTGTTGGATTTCTGACCTCTCCTCTATAGCAGGTACTACAGAACACAGAGTCGGAGGACCTGTATAGATTGTTTTTACGATCTCTGACCAGCTGTGTACTGTAATGATTGCATGTGTTTCAGGCAGTTGTTTTAAGAATGCTTACTGGATTTATTGTGTTTTTGCCTGTAATTTAGTGTTTCTTTAATGTGCTGCTTACTGTAGCACACTGAGCTTTTATAATTAACTGAATGCATTGTGGACTTAATTGTGTAAATTACCTTGTGTGCTTTCTGGTTGCTCTTCTCTGGCCGCCATTGCTGTCTGCTGGTCTTCACACCCCAGCCACCATCTAGGTCTCCTGTTTCTGCTCTGATCTTCTGTAAACCTTCTGTTACATGACTTTGCCACTTAATCCCTTGCAACACCCTGCTGCCCTGACTAATTCTGTGTTCTCCTTCCTTCCACAGCGGACTCAGAGGATCATAGGAGCCAGAAGTCAAAGCCCTCTCCCTCTGCAACTGCCAGCTTCCTGATTCGCCCTCCCACAGCAGATACTACAGAATGCAGGGTCAGAGGACCTGTATAGATTTTTTTACCATTACTAATTAACTGTGTACTGCTATGATTGTATGTTTCAGGTTGTTGCTTGTTGCTTTAAGACTGCTTACTGCATCTAGGTGTTTTTTCCTGTAATTTAGTGTTACTTTTATGTAGTGCTTACTGTGGCACACTATGAGCTTTTGTAATTTACTGAATGCATTGTGGGTTTAGTTGTAGAAATGACCTGCTGTGCTGCTCTGGTTGCTCTGCTCTGGCTGCCATTGCTCTCTGCTGGGTCCCCCCGCTCCCTTTTCCTGCCCTGACCTTCTGTAAGACTTTTGTTCCAGGACTTGAGAGTTCAGTTTAGTTTATTGTCATTCAGTTACAAGCCATTACAACATTTAAAACATAAGACATTACGTCATTAAGACATTAAAACTATACTATACACTAAAACATGCCTTCTACAGCATATAGAAAATTTAAAATAGAAAACATGCAACACTTCTAGGGATGCAGTCTGTAAGCAGAAAGACAATATATTAATCATTATTCTCTTAAATGTGAGTTAGGTTATTAAAGCAGCAGTGCAAGATAAAAAAAAATTCTGCGCTTTTGTAACAGATAATTCCCTGTGCTCTGTTGAGCATTTATCTGGTAAGCTTTCTCGCCAGCAGTGTACTATCACCCTGTAATTTGCTCTGTTTTCCTTTGTTATTGTTTACATTTCTGCCACCCGTCATGTTGAAAGCAGCTATACTAGATAGGCAGCCGCCATATCTACTGTGGTGGCTGGTGCTGCAAACCTGGAAACCGCTCACTTCCTGGTTATGGACTGTAGTACTGCTGCTTTAAATTACGGTACATACTCTTCCTAAATCATCAAACTATTTCAGTTGAGGGGTTATTGATCTATCCCCCTTTGGCGTCCAGTTTTAATATGACAATTAGTAAGGAAATGTTTCACAACACTGTTGGAAACAACATGCTTAAATGTGCACAATCATTTAAAATTATTATTAAGCAAGCATGTAAATGTAAATATTCAGTACGATTCCTACAGCATATAACATACAGCCATAATAAGTTTCTACTTATCAGGATTATAGCTCTCTTTTACTCAAGTCTATTTTTTTTTCCTTAGGTAGACAAGGCTCCATTAATTCAGGAGTCCACATGTTACTATATAAACTAGCTCCATTCATATTCTGGAGTCCATGATGTTTGTGGGCCGTGGTAAAAAGACCAGAAAACAGCATTTAAAAATCATTCCTTCCAGCAGTGAGATAGTGATGATTATACAATGGTAAGAAAATTTCCTGGACTCTGATTGGTCAGTGTGTGACTGAGACAGTGATGATATTACACACTAACATCACTGTGTTGATTTTATGGACCCTGAGCCTGAGCTTGAGCTTTTTTTTTTAGAAACAAAGATATACTGCCTCACTAAAAGTCTACTAAAACATTTTTATTTTTTTTTTGTTTTGTATAACATCGAGCCATTATATAATTACAATACAGCACTCCAGGCGAGTTAGTGTAATAACGTACCTCCTGGTGGGGCACCGGTCACTGCTTCAACCCACCCCAGCAGTGACGTTTATTACACGATAACACACACATTGTCGTGCCTTATTGCTTAATTAATCAGCTCATTTGGTAAGTTTTTCTCCTTTGCTCAACCCGTAAATCATTGCATTCACACTTCAAGTCACAACAGAATGCTGCAATTTTGGGTTATTGAGTTCAAGCTTTACAAGCAAAGTTACTTTTAGCAAAGTTCAGCTTCCTAAGGGCAAGTAAAACCTTAAAGAGAGTTTTCTTTCCTTTTAACTCTACTATGCACTATAAATCAGTGTCCTCGTAGTAGTTAATGGAGTTAACAAACTAATCACCACCAAGAAAGAATACTGCTTGGAAGACATTAAATAGTCAGAAACATACAGTAATATCCTCAGAAATATAAAAAAGAGAACAGTACCTTATTCAGCCATTTAGCCCAGGCCTACCTCCACCCTTCATCGAACCGGTGCTCCCAAGAGTTTGAACTCATTATTTGCACAGTTCCAACAATACTCTGGCTAACATGGGTAGTTACCAGTTATTTCCAAAAGTAGGGTACGTATAGGCAACACCTGGCCTTCCATTCCTGATGTCCGTCTGCACTTAGATATATGATGAACACTTACGAGGTTAAAAGATTTGTAGTCTCTCTGTAGTCTCTTCACTGGTTCCCTTATTCCATGACGTCTTATTGTCGATCCTTTTCTGTTATGTAGTGCTAAAGAGAAAAATGGAGAAAGCACCCCTCTAAGTGCAGTATTTCCAATTCAGTAGAATAAAATAAAATCACTCACCCACAGGCAACATTAGCACACCTTTCCATGAAGTTTTTATGCATATAATCTAATCGCATTTAGCTGTACTCCATTCAGGTCTCTCCTGATTTCTACAGCTCCAGTGTCATGGACTTCCAGCAGCAGCCTCTAAGATCCATGGCACTGGGCACTAGGCTCATTACACCACACAAAAGCCAAAAGACATCTCTCTCTCTCTCTCTTATTTCAATATAATTCAGCAAATATCTGACAGAACTCCATTCAGGTCTCTCCCGATTTCTACAGCTCCAGTGTCATGGACTTCCAGCAGCAGCCTCTAAGATCCATGGCACTGGGCACTAGGCTCATTACACCACACAAAAGCCAAAAGACATCTCTTTCTCTCTCTTATTTCAATATAATTCAGCAAATATCTGACAGAACGCTGGAATACCAAGGGTGGACAAAGACACTGCTCAGGAGAAACACTGCTCAATATCTTGTAGTTTCCAAATATACAAGAAAGCAAGTATCCAATAGGTCCAAGTTAAAACAAAATGGGTTTAATTCATGAAGACCCACAATAGATCTTTTTATAAGCAGCTAACTAGGAGCGGGCCATGCTGCCATGCCACTGAAATTTGATAGAGTTCCACAGACAGCCAGAATACAGAGGCTGCCCAAGCATTACAGCAGTCAGCCATTTGTCCGGGGCCCCTCCCCCCACTGACCAAACAGTGTCAACAGGAGGCCTGTCCTTGGGTGTGGTCAGCAGTCCCTGGACACACTCTGAGATAGGGCATCACCATGCCCCTCTGGGGGGGGTTGAGGTGGGGAGGAGCTGGGAGGATAACTTGAACTGCTGCCTGGAGTTCCATCCTCTGTCTCCTCTCTTCATCAGATCACCAAGAAGTCCAGCAGTTGCAGCACAGGACAAGGTAAGGTGGCTGGGGCCTGGGGAGAAGTGCTGAGGCTGAGGCCAGAAGAGCAGAGGGGAGTGACAGCCAGTGGAGACTCCCTTGCTGGCTTGTTCTGGCCGGCCTTCACTGCACTATTTGTACTGCTGGGAATTCCTCTTTTACAGAGTGGTTAGAGCTGCTGACTTTAGGATTAGGGTATCATGTGGAATCCAATGAGGGAGAAGGCGCCTCAGCTTGTTGGAGGAAGCAGGCATATATTGCCTCTTATTTGCTGGGAGATTGGGGAATGGGGCCCAGCTGGCGGCTGGGCATGAGTGACCTCCTGTTTCCTCCAGTGGTGGCAGCGTTACCCAAAATTGCTCAAAATCTGTGTGTGTGTCTTTCTTGGCAAAGGGAGGGGTTTGAGCCCCTACAGGACAACAACCCCAGCAACAAAAACACTCTGTGAGCTTCCAATTACAAAGAAGAAAATTTCCAAAAGCTATGAATGAAAAATAGGTAGGTTTCATTCACAGGAACTTACTTAGAAACCTTTTATGAGCATAAAGTGAGGGATAAAAGCCATGCCACCAGAGCGGAGCAGCACTGCAGCCATCTTGCTGCTCCTCCCCTTCTCCCACAAAACTGACTGTCTGTCTGTTCCAGGACTTGACCCCTTAATCCTTGTAACACCCTGCTGTCCTGACTAATTCTGTGTTCCTCCTTCCTTCCACTGACAGACTCTGAGGAGTATAGGAGCCAAGAGTCAGAGTTCCTCTCCCCAGTGCAACTGATGATTTCCTGACCCCCTTCCCCACCGCAGGTAATATGGAATGCAAGGTTGGAGGACCTGTATAGATTGTTTTTTACCATCACTGATCAGCTTTGTACTGTTATGATTCTATGTGTTTCAGTCTGTTGCTTTAGGACTGCTTACTGCATTTAGGGTGTTTCTGCCTGTAATTTAGCATTTCTTTAATGTGCTGCTTACTGTGGCGCACTGAGCTTTTATAATTAACTGAATGCATTGTGGACTTAATTGTGTAAATTACCTTGTGTGCTTTTCTGGTTGCTCTTCTCTGGCCGCCATTGCTGTCTGCGGGGTCTTCCCACCCCCCCCAGTCCCATCTAGCTCCTATTTCCTGCTCTGATCTTCTGTAAACCTTCTGTTACATGACTTTACCACTTAATCCCTTGCAACACCCTGCTGCCCTGACTAATTCTGTGTTCTTCCTTCCTTTCACATTGGACTCAGAGGAGCAAAGGAACCAGAAGTCAGAGCTCCTCTCCCCACTGCAACTGCCAGCTTCCTGATTCCCCCTTCCCACAGCAGATACTACAGAATGCAGGGTCGGAGGACCTGCATAGATTGTTTTTGCCTGTAATTTAGTGTTACTTTAAGACGTTGCTTATTGTGGCACACTGTAAGCTTCTGAGATTCACTGAATGCAATGTGGACTTAATTGTGTAAATTACCTGGCGTGCTGCTCTGGTTACTCTGCTCTGGCAGCAATTGCTCTCTGCTGAATCTTCCCCCCTCCCCCCCTCTAGCTCTCCTGTTTCCCACCCTGACCTTCTGTAAGTCTTTTTTTCCAGGACTTCACCCCTTAATCCCTTACAGCATCCTGCTGCCCTGACTAATTTTGTGTTCCTCCTTCATTCCTCAGATGGACTCAGAAGAGCATAGGAGACAAGAGTCAGAGTTCCTCTCCCACCACAACTGCTGGCTTTCTGACCCTTCCTCCCCACTGCTGGTACTACAGAAGGTAGGGTCGGAGGCCTGTATAGATTGTTTTTTACCATCACTGATCAGCTTTGAACTGCTATGATTGTACCTGTTTCAGGCTGTTGCTTTAAGACTGCTTTCTGGATTTAAGGTTTTTTTGCCTATACTTTAGTATTACTTTAAGGTGCTGCTTACTGTGGCACACTGTGAGCTGTTGTGATTCACTGAATGCATTGTGGATGTAATTGTGTAAATTACCTGGCGTGCTGCTCCAGTTGCTCTGCTCTGGCTGCCATTGCTCTCTGCTGGGTCTTCCCTCCCTCCCCTACCTCTCTAGTGCTCCTGTTTCCCACCCTGACCTTCTGTACGCCTTTTGTTCTGGGACTTTTCCTCTTAATCCCTTGCAACACTCTGCTGCCCTGACTAATTTTGTGTTCCTCCTTCCTTCCACAGACGGACTTAGAAGAGCATAAGAGTGAAGAGTCAGAGCTCCTCTCCCTACCACAACTGCCAGCTTCCTGACCCTCTCCCCCACAGCAGACAGACTCAGAGGAGCATAAGAGCCAAGAGTCAGAACTTTCTCCCCACCACAACTGTTGACTTAATGACCCCCTGCCCACAGCAGGTACTATGGAAGACAGGGTTGAAAGATCTGTATTAGCCCGCCTCTGCTGCACAATGACTGTCCCACTCAGCTGCCACCCTGGGCGGGCATTACATTTATTGGTACCTGCTGTTACGTGACTGATAACATGCACAGCCACACCTGACACTATCTCCCAAAGCTACCACAGCAGCTTATACACGCCTACTGCTAGAGGTCACTACTGCTCTTATCACTACCACTATACATCCCTAAGACAAATTGTCCAGCCCTTACAAGTAAATGATCCTGAACGGTCCTCAGTCGTGCTTTAACTGAATTGCCACTGCTCCAGCCCATCACACGCTCCTGGATTCAGACCCCTGGCCCTATACACTAGACCTAATCCACATTGTAGTCTATTGCCCTAACCACTAGGCCATCACAGTGGTAACAACTGACTTAGCTGGTATGGCCCATTAACTCCCTCCCCCCCCGCTTTTGGAACCTCTCTGATATTCTGCTCTGACTAGCTCTCCCAGCTGCTTGATTTGGGTCATCCCGACAACCCCCACCTTGTTACTTTCTGGAGGCACTACCCCTTACCTTGTTACTTCCTGGTGGCTCTACCCCTCTCTCCTGCCTCTTTTTTTCCTTTCTAGACCCTACTCCTACACCCCTTCCACTCTTACAAAGCTGGGAGTAAAGTTCACTGTGCTATACCCTAGTGAGTATTAGCCATAATGGCTCCTCACCCCTGGGCACCTGTGTAATCACAGGCCAACAATCTATAACATACTGTACCTAACTCTTGCCTGTACTACCGTAGAAATGGTAACCAGACAGCCTGTGCACCGAGGCCCAGAAATGCACTCTCTTGGTCCTGTACCTATTTTTGCTCACTCCATCCCCCCTTCCGCTAGCAACAAGGAGAACTACGTTGACCACCATAATATTTCTTCTACTGGTAGCCCTAGTGGCAGCTCCTTCATCCTATGATAACCCTGAATCCTTACCCTACTGCCTTCCGCCATTAATGGCTGAAAACCTTTTGTCCTGTACTCCACCCAATTCTGTAGTCTGCTACTCTGAATGTAGGAACACACTACAGCCCAACCACTGGCATAAACATACTCCACCACCTACCTATGCACTCACGATCACCCAACCACTGTACCCCTCTATTCTCTTACAATATATGAAAAGAAAGCCCCACTTTTAGGCAAAACAAATGCATGAGACTTAAATGGCTTAAAAATCTCCTTAATTTGCTGTGCAAGCTACTCCTGCTGTATGGCAATATTCATCTGAATCCTGGCCCCACAGAGCTGAAACAGGTCTGGGAAACCAATAAGGGAACATTGAAGCTGGCCTTCATTAACATACATAGTCTCCTTCCCAAACTTGACAAAGTTCATTTATGGGTCCACCAGCATAACCCTGATGTCCTCACCCTCATGGAAACATGGCTTAGCCCTACAATTCCCAATTCTGTGCTCTACCTAAATGGCTACACAATCTGTAAGAAAGACAGAGTAGGTAAAAGGGGTGGGGGGCTGTCTAGTTTACCTAAAGAGCCACTTGACCCGCTCACTCCTAACCAACTGACTTAGGCAAAGAGGAGCAGGCCCTAGTTATTAGAATTAGACTAGGTTACCAAAATAAATCACTAACAATCCTCATCGTCTATTTACCACCCAGAGACCAGTTTACCAACTTTAACAAACTCATTAACTATATTAATACTCTCAACCGTGACAAGGAATTTCTTGTCATAGGTGACTTCAACATTAATTGATTATCCAACAATGCAGCACCCTATAAAGATGTCCTGGACAGTTTCTGCCTCACCCAAATGGTGAGTGAACCAACCAGGCATAACTACTGCACTGGCACCCACACCCTGATTGACTGTGTCCTAACAAATTGACAGGAGAGAATACACAAGGTCTCAGTTCACCCGGACTCACTCAGTGACCAGTCACCCATCACTTGTCTCTAGTCTAACAAAACAAAGAAATCTGCTTCTTGTTATACTGCTAGCAGAGTGCTAAAAAAAGAGCAGCAGAATTTTTTCAAAACCTACTTTCAGCAGCTCGACTGGACCAACCTAGACACCTTTTGTGATATCGACCAGGCATTGGGGCACTTCATTAAGATCTTCCATGCAGCCTGTAACATTTTGCCCCAGTTAAAAATGGAAGTTAAACACAGAAACATAGACTTTGATGGTGTATAAGGACAGCTTGGCCCACCTAGTCTTCCCATTTCCCTACCTACAGGATAAGCTGCAGATCCTAGTTAACCAACAGCAAATTTCTTCCTACCCACCACAAAATTGCCTTATGTCTGTCTCATGCATTCTTGAATTCTCCCACAGTTTTAGACCCACAACCCCATTCAGGAAGGCTGTTCCATGCGTCCACCATGCTCTCGTGAAAAATACTTCCTCACATTGCCCTGAACTGCCCCTCCATCTTCAAATTGTGTCCCCTTGTTCTTGCACATCTCTTTTTCTGAAAGATGCTACCCTCTTAGACTTTGTTGATTCCACTGAAGTACTTAAAAGTTGATTCCATTGAGGTACTTAAAAGTTTCTATCATCCCCCCCCCTTTCCTCAAGGGTATACATATTAAGCTCCTTCAGTCTCTCCTCATATGGCTTCTCTTGCAGACACCCTGCACCATTTTAGTTGCCCTCCTCTGAACTTCCTCTATCCTGTCTATGTCCTTGCAGAGATGGGGTCTCCAGAACTGGATGCAGTACTCCAGATGAGGTCTCATCAACTGTCTGTACAGAGGGATAACAACTTCCTGTTTTCTGCTGGTGATGCCTTCCCTATACATCCTAGTATCCCCCCAGCCCTCCCTACTGCCTTCACACATTGCTTGCTAACCATAAGGTCATCTGATATGATTACCCCAGGTCCCTTTCCATTTTGTTTGTTATTACCCCTCCATTGCATAATCTTCCCCTTGGGTTTTGTTTCCCAAGTGCATTATTTTGCACTTTTTTACGTGAATCCAAACTGCCATACTTCTGACCATTCCTCCAACCTTGCCAAGTCCTTCTCATCCTTTCCACATCTTCTTGTGCATCAACCCTGTTGCAGATTTTGTGTCATCTGCAAAGAGGCATACTTTTCCTTCAGTCCCTCTACAATGTCACTCATATGACATTAATAAGGACTGGACCAAGTCTGAACCCTGTGGTACCCCATTAGTAACCCATCATTCTTCAGGTGGACTCCATTTACAATTACCTTCTGTGTCCTGCTGTCCAGCCAATGTTTTACAGGCTACCACCCTGGGACCCCACTCTGAGCTGGTTAATTTGACTATTAATCTTTTGTGTGGGACTGTGTCAATGCCTTGCTAAAGTCTAGGTAGGCCATGTCCATAGTCCCTCCCTGGTCTAATACTTTGGTCACCCAGCCAAAGAAATCAATTCGATTCATCTGACATGACCTTCCCTCTGTGAACCCATGCTGCCTTGGGTCCTGTGCCCCACTTGCCTCTAGGTATTCAATAATTCTTTCCTTCAGAAGTGATTCCATCACTTTCCCTACCACAGAAGTCAAACTGACAGGTCTGTAGTTTCCTGCCTCTGTCTTGCTCTCACTTTTGTGAAGGGGGATCACATCCACCTTCCTCCAGTCCTCAGGTACCACACCATCCTCCCATGATTTGTTAAAAAGGGTAGTCAGTGGTTTCACTAGTTCTCCCCTTAATTCTTTTAGAATTCTGGGATGAATTTCATCAGGCCCCATTGCTTTGTCCACCTTCAGTTTTAGGAGTTCTTTCAGAACCCTTTCTTCTGTGAAATGACTGGGTTCAACCCCCCCTATCCAGAGTGCTTCTGTTAATTTGATTAGGCACGTCCCCCTCCTCCTCTTTTGTGAATACTGAGCAGAAATATTCATTCAGTATCCCTGCTTTTTCACTGTCCCTCTCTGCCCACCCACCCTCCATTCTATTCAGCCTCACTATCCCTCCCTTTGTCTTTCTACACTCCCTGATGTACCTTTAAAAGGTTTTATCCCCCTTCTTAACTGAGTTGGCTATCTTTATATCAGTTTAGGCCTTTGCTAATCTGACTTCCCTCCCTGCTTCCTTCTGCCTTAATTGGTACAGCTCTCTGTCCTGCTCCTTCTATGTTTCCTTATACTTCCTGAATACTATCTTTTTCTCCCTGATCTTTCCCTCCACCTCTTTTGAGAATCATAGTGACTTTTTCTTTTGTTTTGATTTGTTTGTTTCACACAAACTTTGTTGCCTCTGTGATGGCAGTTTTGATGTTTCCACATTGTTGCTCCACCCCTGCTTGTAGCCTGTTTGCTAGTGCTTTTCTAAGGCACTCTCCCATCTTGCCAAAGTCAGCCCTCCTGAAGTCCAGTATCCTCACTTTTGCATGGCTTGACTCTGTAGCTGAGTTTATCATGAACCACATTGTTTGGTGGTCACTTGTTCCCAGATGGCTACCCATTTCTAGATCTGAGATCCTCTCACTGTCCCCATTTGAGAGTATGAGGTCTACGATTGCACCCTCTTGAGTGGGTTTCAAAACTAGCTGTCTGAGGCATGCCACCTATAGGGCATTGAGAATGGCCCTGCTCTTGGATGTGGCTGCAGCAAATGTGCTCCAGTTAACATCTGGCATATTCAGGTCTCCCATCAACAGTATCTACTCTTTCTCTGCCAACCTAATAATGTCTTCTATCATATCCTTGTCCATTCCCTCCCCCTGACATGGCGGTCTGTATACAACCCCTGTGTGGATTGTGGTGCCATTTCCAGTCTCTAAGGTGACCCACAGTGCCTCCTCTTCTCCCTGTTTACTCTTTTGTTCAGTTGCCTTTATCCCTCAAACCCTAGCAATGGATTGATCACCCAATCTCTTCTTGAACTCATGATAGACAGGGACTGCCTATGGCACATGGCCAAGGCAACTGGTAAACCTGCAGACTGGCAGAAATACAGGCAGCTAGAAATTGCTGCACTCAAAAGACTAGAATCAAAAAAGCACAACACTACAAAGACTGTATAAACAAAACCTGGGAGGGGGGATGGGAAAAACACCTGGAATAACCTCAGAGATGTCACTGGTAAAGTCAACAAGTCCTCTCCTTCAATGCTCATGGTAAATAATGATATTTCACAAGACCCTAAAATAATAACTGACACCTTTAACTCAGCATTTACTGACCTTCGCTCAGTACTCCCACTGGATTATCTAGGTTTCAATACTGACAGCATGGACGACAAACAGTCCACTCACTAAGCATCCGCCTCGCAACCCACCCTTTCTATTTCAAGAAAATCTCTGCCATTGATACAAAAAAATACCTCCAGAGAATCCTCAGCAAATCACAGTACAGCAATAACAACCTCAATCTTAAAATGATAGCACTCACACTAGATGAAGTAGTCCATCCGATCACAAAACATTTCAACCTCTCCTTCCAACTAGAGCAATTCCCCACAAAATGGAAATCAGCTGCAGTTACCCCAGTTCATAAAAGTGGTGACTGAGCAATCCACTCAAACTACCGACTGATCTCCATCCTAACCCATCTATCAAAGGCCCTCGAACAGATGGTGTCAGAACCATTGGTTGAATATATGGATAAATACAATGTCTAGTGCCCTCAACAGCATGGCTTTCACAAATCCCACAAGCACCGACCACACTCTTGGAATTTTCTGAATACATTCATGAGGCTCTGGATGAATTAAACCTTGTGGTGTCAATATATATTGACCTTATAAAGGCCTTTGATATGGTCAATCATAGTATTATCCTAAACAAATTACTTGCCCTTGGTATATCCACTGATACAGCTTTATGTTTCCAGAGCTACCTAGCCCAGAGAACCAAACAGGTAAAAATGCAAAACATACTCTCTGAGATCAGAAAGGTGTCATTAGGGATCCCCAAGGGATCCATCCTCAGACCACTATTGTTTAGTCTCTTTCTCAACTCCCTCCAGGAGATCTGCTCGACCAAGCTTCTCCTCTATGTGGATGATGCAGTCATCTTTTCAAGTAGCCCCTAGCTAAACTTTTTAACAAATACATTACAAGAGAGTTTCACTATGGTTGAGGAGTGGTTCACCCAAAATAAATCCCTCCTAAACTATTAAAAAACAAAAACTATGCTGTTCTACAACTACCACAACAAGAAAGAAACAAACAATCTTATTAATCTAAATAAGAGGCTTGAACCATTGGAGCAAGTAAACACATTTTAATATCTGGGTATCACCCTTGATAGCTCCCTCTCCTATACACAGAATATTGACCAAATTGTAAAAATGGTCAATACCAGAGTAGGCCTGCTCCATAGGCACTGCTCCTACTTCATAGATAAGCCCTCACCCTTGCAATAAATAGCGCCTATTTTATCCTTTGTTGACTACAGGTGGTGTATAGCACATCCATGAACACCTCACTGAAGATAGTAAGAACCACGCTAAACAAGGCATGTAGTTGGTTCTATGTGCAGATGCCAGCACACATACCTGTAATCTTTACACCCAAACTAAGTGGCTAAAGCTACAAGGGAGAATTCAGTACCAAGGCTGTCTCTGTGGAAAAAAACCCTTACTAGAACTAACCACAAAATCATCCAGAGGCTACTCAAACTGGCACAAAATTCTTATTGGACCAGAGGTAAGAAAGGGACCCATTGCATATGCCATTTCATCGCAGTGCTCTGGCCCAAATAACTTTCTCTATAAGGCTCTGCTTTGGCTCAACAAGCTCTGGCCAGCATCTTAAATAACTCCCAAGTTGGTCCATTCAAAGAGAACTCAGAATGGCACCTTTATGACCAAGAGAGATGTGATTACTCAGATTAACCCTTCTTCTCCCTCTCACCTCCTCTCACCTTTCTCACTAACCTTTTCCATGCTCTATTCTCTGACCCTTTCGCTATCCTCTTGACCTATCCCCACTTCTAATACTAATCCACCTTCCCTTTACCTACTTCCACCTAACCAGCCCTCTGTTCAGCTTCAGCACTTTAATGTTTTACTCATCCCTCCTCCCTCCCTCCCTCTTCCTTGCTTTTCCCCTTCATCTTTTCCTTCCTCTCCCTCACCTTCCTCCATTACCCTTTGTGACAAATGCGCTCTGCAGGTCAGGCCCTCTGTTTCCACAGTGCCAACCTCGAAACACAGTAGTGTGAACAGGAGACAGACAGGGTAACCCTCCTGTCTGTTTTGGGTCTGAATCACCTACCAGCCTTGAGTTCTGGGGGTCAAAATGTGAACCTCATGCTAGCATACCCAGTTAACAGGCTCAGATATGTACCCTCTTCAAGAATGCAGTACAATCCTTCACCCAGTGGCATCCAGCCAGGTTTCCAAAATGTATCCTTATGACTTAATATGAGACCTAGGTATATTCTTACCTTTTTGAAAGATTAGTAACACATTCAAGCCCTTAACAGCTGTCAGACTTAAACACAGGTTCAGCATTCACATGTAAAAGAACTGAGAAAAAGCACAGGCAGTATTTTGAAGAAAATATTGTTTACTAAAAATTGTAAAACAGGTAAAATCAAACACGGAACAAGAATATCAATACTTTACAATCTCATAAAATAAATGGGAAGTTACAGAACACAAATATGCCTACCACCAATATGTAAATTTCTTTTCTAGCTAGATGTTACCATAAAGTGTCTGTTTCAGAGACCAAATGTCTCCTCCTTGAGAGGTCCAGAATTTCAAAACAATATTTCCCTCAGATGCCTGATCATTTCAACATCCATCCTTACCCCTTTGATGAGGTCATAGTTAAATCCTCCTATAACTTTAACTTTTACATAAATATCCACAAGACTGTATGTTATTACTGTGAAAAATCAGCAACTAGTAGTTTCCCAAAATATGAGTATCTTTGATCAAAGCATTTCCTTTGACATTTCATAACCCACAATCTCTCACTGGTTCTCTTCTAGTGAAAAACCATAAGGATCAACCAAGTGACTTCCCTTCCTGCTGTGTCATAAAATGCATATTTAGTTTCCAACTTCAAAAGCAGGAGCAGGCTATAAGGGGTAATAAACTGTCCCTCTGGAAGAATGTCTTAATTAGTGGTTTCCTGGTCTTTTTTCACATCCTGCTGCTCTCTAACACACTGACACCTGAGGTCAAAGGTCAAACTTAGTTGCTGGACTGTGGTGTCTTACACAGACCATCACATACCATGTATTTATAATGCAAATATTATGCAGATAACCATAAGCAGGGGAAGAGTGTCACACCATTATCCTTACTCCATCCCCTGCCCCACTCACTATCATCCTGCTTTATTCTTACTACTAATCTGAATCTACTTCCTCCTCCTCCTCCCTCCTCACCTACACCTCCCTGCATCCTATCAACCCCTGATCAACTTAATCACTTTATTTGTTTTCCTCACCTTCCACTCTCCCCCCTCTTGACTCCCATCCATCTTCCTACACATGTTCCTCCCATCACATAAATCCCCTCTATCTCCTCCTGTGGCACCCTACTCCTCCCCACATCCATCCATAATCCCCCCTGCACTTATCTCCACTTACTCACCTGCTCTATCATACAAAGTCACTCACTAGTGGCTCTTGTCCACCTCCTTATCAATCCCTTTCTACTGCCCCTCTGTTCCCCTTGTACATTAATTCTTTTGTCTATTTTTTGACATTGTTGCCTGTCTTGTATTTCTTTTTCCTTAAAGACTGTCTTGTATTATTGTATAATGTCACTGATCCTACTATGTTTTTCTTTCTGCTTTTTGTTTCTTGTTCCTGTATATAATTCACATGTTATTGTAACCTCCACTGTATTTACTGTACCTGTAGCTGTGTTATCACCTTGATGTGGAACCTTTGTAAATAAGCTTGTAGCTCAAAGTTTAAATCAAAACAATAATAAATAAATAAATAAATAAAATTAAACTAACTGGATTGAAATGGATTCTAGCTTTGTTACCATATAGGGGCCCCAGATTTCAACCCTATACAGTGCTTGAGGACCCAGCTTTGAGGTGATTGCTTTAATCAGAGGTCTTGTAATAACACACCAAATTTGTGATTAAACTCTTTAATCCCATGGCTGATCTTTTAACCTTGCTTGTTTCAGAAAGCGTGCAGTCCACTAGCCATTTGCCATGAACATTAAACCTTGTAGACATATTTATTTACTCTGTGAATAAAAGGATATCTTAATTTCCATTTTTCTGTGGAAACATATTGCCCTTATTAAAAATCATAACCTGACTCTTTTTGTTATTAATCTTAAGACATATGTTACATGATTCATTCACCAAGGAATATAACTTTTTTGTAAACCTGAATAAGAACGATAAATAAGAATTAAATCTTCTGCATAAGCCAAAGCCGTTATGTCAATTAAACCAATGTTCAGGGAGTCAGCAGCTAAAAGTTTGGTGCCAACAGAATACTATTTATATATATATATATATATATATATATATATTAAATAGTGTGGGTGCCAACAAACAATCTTGTCTAACCCTTTATTAATTTTGAATTTCACTGAGGTGTTACCCACCCTCCCTATTTTACCTCTTGCCCAGGTGTCACTGTATAGCCTAGAGATGAGTGAGATAAGTGAATACTCTATTCCCATATTCAACATTATTTGCCAGAGCTTTGATCTTATAAATGAATCACATCTGGAAGAGAAATATATAAAGGCCAGATATAATTTTTGCCCGTAAATCAGGCAATACTTCTACCATAGATGCCTCAGGATAAAGCAATTGTCCATTGTGAAACAGTTTCTCTTAAACCCATATTGTAGATGGGAGAGGCCACCCAATGCATCTAATTGTTCCTGTAATCAAATGAGAATTACACAGAAACATACAAAACATAGAAACATAGAAACTTGCTGGCAGAAAAGGACCTCTTGACCCATCCAGTCTACCTGAACCCTCCCGCCTGCTTCATCTTACTCCTCTAGACCCTACCCCTTCACTTTTATTTAGTCCCATGTAGTTGCCCCAGACTCTTCTGAATTTGCCTGCTGAATTCACCCCTGCAACCCATTCTGGTAGCCTGAGTCATTTTGGAAAAGATTTTTCCTGAGACATCGAGTAGACTGATAGGTTAATGCATATTAGGGTCTGACTTATTGCCCTTCTTAAAGATGGGGACACTTGCTGCCCTCATCCAAGAGTGTGGGAGATAGTCTTCCATTACACATTTATTTAAAAAAAAGCACAAAAAAGTCAGCCCATATCAGATGAAATTGTAAATGAACTTTTGCAGTTATTAGATCAGGACCCATGCCTATTACATTTTAGAGAGATCAGTGCATACATTATTTCATCAATAGAAAAAGATACAATAGGGTGATACATCAAGGTCAGCATATGGCTCTAAATTAAAATCAAAGAACAGCAGAAAAGTGGTCAAACAGACCATTTCATATATCTATCTATCTATCTATATATATATATATATATATATATATATATATATATACAGTATATATATCCACTGTGTTTGGAAAGTTGTGGGTTACCTGAGCCACCAGTATCCAGAATGTTTTAGAAGCATTTTTATTCATGGTATTTAACATTGCCTGTCACTGTTTCTGGCAATACTCTCTTTTTTTCTTTACTAAAATGTTTTTATAGTCTTTTCTTACTTCATTTAATTCCCAACATTTTGACCTAGATGGCTCAGATTTGATAAACTTAGCTAATGCTAAAACGTTTGATTTTTCCCAATGACAGTTCTGGCCAAACCAACCAATACACCACCTTACTTTATGGTTCCCAAAAGAATAAAGAATACTATGTATTCTTGAATAAAGATGATTCACAGATTCATCTATAACTGCGTCTAAGCCACCATTGCAAGAAGGAGATAAAAAGATACCAAAAAGGGTAGGACAAGAGGACAAATGTCCCTCATGAGTTCCTCAGTCCAGCAAATTATTTTTCTGTTTCTAACCTCCAGTCTGGGAGACAGTTGCTTCTGGGATCATTCAGACAGAAAGGACAAAATTAATAGAGCACAAAAGACCCAGCCTTTATCTAGCGGTAGGTGATCACTCTCTGACCTATTGATTATTCTGAGAGAGGACCAAACCTCCACTAAACCATCCCATATCGAAAGTCAATAACAGATGAACCTACCGGAGTCAAATAAGATAAATGGCTAACTTTATCACCAGGAAGTTGAACACTGAGAGGAAAGAAATTATAAAAAAAAAAAAAAGAAAAATGTTGATACATTTTTGACCCATGGTGTTGGTCTTCAATTCCATAGACTTCCTAGGAGAGAGGGCACCCAAGGTACTTAATAGACTGAGGGCCTTCAAAGCTGGCTATTGTGGCATTAAAATCACCAATCACCGAGATGGGGCTACTCATAAACTGTTGATAAAGATCTTCTATGAGAGATCTTAACACATCCCAAGGAACTTCAATTGCATAGTTAGAGGAAGTAGAGGGAATATAAATATTTGCCAGGAGGAATTCAAAATCATATGCCTTAATAGAAAGAACAATGCAGAAGTCTGTGGATGTTAGCAGATGAGATGATATTTCCTTGTTAATTTTAACATTTATTTTATTTATATATTTATTGAAATAGTTTCACCAGGAAAGGCACACTGAGCAACAGGATGCTCGTCTCCTGGTGCGACCTGGGAGGAGAGGGTACAAGGGGGTTGGATAACACACAGGTTATCAACTGAGCAAATGACATAGGCAAGTAGGAGCATATGGATACGATTGCATTAAACAACAAGCAACAACACATGGAGTACATTGGATATTGCATGGAGCATATAACAATTACTTGACATATAGCAGCAATACAAAGGAAACTTTAACACACAGTAATATGTAGGTATAAGCAACAGGAGACATAGAACACATAATGGTGCAGGACAAAAAAGGCACAGGAGAAAAGTGCATAGGTTAGGGCAATATGTTAGCATTTATAGCAAAGCTAAGGCCACTGGTCGGGCAGTGGGGAGGGGAGCAATTGGCGCATGGTAGAGTCAGGTACAGGAGCAATTAGTGGTGAGGAAGTTAGCTAGGGCAGTAGAAAAGAGAGTGGGCAGAAGATGAATGCCGAATTTGAGGTGGGAGATCATTCCATAGCTTGGGTAACTGGTGTGAGAGTGCGGCTTGCCCGGCAGTAGTCTTCCACCTAGGGATTGATAGTTGGCAGTAGTTGCAGGATCTAAGATAATGGGTGGGGAAGGGGGCAGCTGAGATCACGGAGGAGAGGTGGGAAAGGATGGTGCCAAGCCATAGATTAGATACATATTTAACACAGTGTGAAATGCGAGTTTTCTGAGGATGGTAGTGCCAGGGAGCAGTAAAGGTTGCAGTGGTGGGTAAAGGGTGAGGCATCAAGAGCAAAGTGGTAGAAGGCATTAAAAGTGTGTCCAGCTTAGATAGGGTGGACTTAGGGGCTGCACCATAAACAATGTCACAGTAATCAAGAGGAAGTATCATCTTCTGGACCAGTTCACGTCGGACGGGGAAGGAGCTACTGAAATTCCCATAAAGTGCACCGAGCATGGGGTGTAGTTTTTTGAAATAGCATCAATGTGGTCTGAGAAGGAAAGATGGCAGTCAAGCCATACCCCAAGTAGCGGAATGAGGAGACATCTTGAGTTTTCACCATCCAGGGTGTGGAAACAGGGAAGGGATGGGAGTCTGGACAGGCGTTGTCGTGTGCCAAAAGTCATCGTGACAGTTTTTTTTTACATTTAGGGAGAGCTGGTGAGAGCTGAACCATTGTTGTACTTTGTTGAAGTCGGCTTGGAGGTTAGTTTGCAACACTTAAGGGTCAAAACCTGAGGAGAAGAGTACAGTGTCATCTGCATACATGATGATTGAGGTTGTAAGGCAGATGAGCAGTAAGTCATTTAGGAATATAGAGAACAGTATGGGTCCCAGAACCGACCCCTGGGGACACAGGTAGTTAAGAGAAGGGGAGGAGAGCATTTGTGACTCTAACGGACTGGGTTCTGCCAGAGAGGTAGATCTGAACCAGTTGGTGGCAGCAACAGAGAGGCCTAATTCAGTGAGACAAGAGAGCAATATGGGGTGGGAGACGGTGTTGAAGGCTTTTGCAAGGTCGACGAAGACGGTTGAGGTGATCAGCCCACTGTCCAAACCAGTCAGGATGGAGTCAGTAAGCCTTATCAGGGAGGATGCAGTGAGTGTCCCTTTCTGAAACCTGACTGGTAGGGTGTGAAGAAATTTCAGTTCTGGTTTTGTTGAGGGCAGGAGCTAGCCAGTTGTGGTTTAGATCGCTCATAATATAAAGTTCCCCTGTTGGGTTGGGCAGGAGATATGCTTGAGGAGGTTGGTGACAGGAGAGGATGGTGTGCCAGGTCGGCAGTATATTCCTGCAATGTAGATTGGTAGCAAGAAGAGGTGTCAGCTGGAGTAAAATTAATTCATAGATTTTGAGTTCAGACTTTGCTATAGGATAACCCGAATAGTGCAAGTCCGAGTTGATGTAGATGGCAACTCCGCGCCTCTTGTGGCTCTGTCCTGGCAGGCCAAAGTGTAGCCTGGGATGGTGACAGAGGAACCGCTAATGTTTTTTGTGTGCCAGGTTTTGGACAAGGTGAGGATATCTGGAGCACAGTGGGCAGCAAGTACCTAGAAGAAGTCAAGTTTATGGACTAGGCTTCTTATATTTAGGTGCAGGAGGTGCAGGCCATGTGGGAGAGGGTCTCTAGAAAGAAGTGAGGAAGTGTCCGATGTAGGAGGGGGGGCTTGCAGTGATTGAGAGGGGTGTGTGGTTTGGGAGGCGGGGTTTGGCTGGATGTCACCTGCGGCAGGAGCAGGAGCACAAGAGAGATATGTAGTGGGCGAATAGCTGTATGTGACTGACAGTGAGTGGAGCGTCTCTTAGTTAGAAGGCTTGGTTGATTATTTGGAGCTGGGCAAGGGAAGTAGTTGAACAGTAAACCAGAAGAGTGATGGGATGAAGAGAAAAGGGCTGGGACATGTGGCTGAGTAAGTCCACACTTGGGTGAAAGGAGGCAGACTGCCCGAATTGGGAAGCCCAGTGAGTTTGGGTAGGAAAGGGGTTGGGAGAGGTGGGTGGCATGTTGGAGAGGAGAGGAGGAGGAAGACTAAAACATGGATGAGCAGTGGCAGGAAGCCTAGTAGTTGGGCCATGGCATGGATCTAGCGTTAGAAAACCCCTAACTGCTGTGGCAGCATTGAGGGGACAGGCATAGAAGGCCATGGAAATGAGTGGTTCCTGTGGGAGGATGGAGGATCAATGAAAATTAAGGCCTAGATAACCAATGAGGCGTGACTGGCAATAGCCAGTAGGAGTGAGCTAGAAAGCTGAGGTGGGGTTTATGTGTATTTAATCAGGATCGTGGGGGTGGGAGGGAGGTCGAAAAAATTGGCAGCTAGGGCTCCCTTCCAGAAGGTAATCAGTCCCTGAGGGCAAGTCCATACCTGCGCTTCTGTGAGGGGCTGATGGCTTCACACATGGACTGTGGGTGGCAGTCTGGCAAGTTGGGTTCATCAGAAAACCATGGCTGTGGCTCTCAGACTACCTGGAAAGAGAAGGCAGAGGAGAAATAAATAAGAAAGTCAGAGGGGGTGGGGCTGCTTGTGGAGCTAAAAAGAAATGCAGAATGGCTTAAACAGGGAGGGTGTTGCAGATAAAATGTTAGGCAAGGTGCCTCCAAGTCTGAGAGAGCAATAACAAGGCTATTTAAAACACAATACTAGCGTAAGAAGGTGAAGGGGGGGTTCAAAGGCCTGAGCTGAGATCGCTACTGGTCTTATGAGGAACACAATACATGCATTTACATTAAATCAGAAAACTTCAGCTAAAAATACAAGCAAGACAGTTTTAACAAAAAACATAACCTAGCACAATATAATCAAACATTAACAGTGCAGAGCTATATGGAGCCAATCGGACTGCTCCTGTGGCTGACTGCAGCCAGTGGGTCACAGCAGTAAAAGACTCTGGATTTAAACCCAGAGACAACTGTCCTCATGTAAAGAAAGCAAAATTGGCAGCTAGGGCTTCCTTCCTGGAGGTAATCAGTCCCAGAGGGCAAGTCCATACCTGCACTTCTGTGAGGGGCTGGTGGCTTCACACCTAGACTGCGGGTGGCAGTCTGGCAGGTCGGGTTTGCTAGAGAACAACGGCTGTGGCTCTCAGACTACCTGCGCTTCTGTGAGGGGCTGGTGGCTTCACACCTGGACTGCGGGTGGCAGTCTGGCAGGTCAGGTTTGTCAGAGAACCACGGCTGTGGCTCTCAGACTACCTGCGCTTCTGTGAGGGCTGGTGGCTTCACACCTGGACTGCAGGTGGCAGTCTGGCAGGTCAGGTTCTTCAGAGAACCATGGCAGGCTAGTCCCTTGGACACCCTTCCTAGCCATGCTCTTTCTTGGCTAGAATCTGAAAAGTTCAAAGTTATTCATGTGTATGTCTAGGGCTAGGCCATTCAAGTGGCAAGTTTCCTGGAAGCATATTAATGAAAATATCAAAATAAATTCTAACCATTTATTATCAGACCATTTCAAAGCAAGTCCTGCAATGTTCCATGATAATAAAAGTTTGACATCAGGCTCTTTTGGAGTGGGACAGAGCAGTGCATTATTGGGTTGGGCCAGCAGTCATTGGAATCCAGCCAAAGCCTGGAACCTGTTTAACAAAGGAACCTTACAGGCTACTGCTCCTTGATTCCTTAAGGAGAATTGCTCAGAGTTCCTAGAGGGAGCTGAGATGGTACTCTCAGCTGCATAGATACCCATGGATACCCATGGAGTCCATGACAGGGCATTTATCTGTAATTTTTCTGCAAATGATCTAGACTTAAACAGCATAACCACCTGTGCCCATCCTGGTCAGTCCTTCTTTGCTTTTATTACACCGCCCCCAAAGGGAATTTGAAGAAAGTTAGCAAAAAAGGAGGACAGCGACCTAGTTAACTTGGCATCTGTTTCTCTTTGGGGTTTCTTCAATCCAAAGAAAGTAAGGACAGAGGGATCTGAATTTGGCTTAGTAAAAGCCACCCCATTGGACATTCTCTCCTGTTAACATATGTTAATATGATGTTCCATTTATCTAACAAACCAGTATTATTCCACAAAAAAATTACCATTCTATGATTGGCACAAAAGAACTGGATACAGTCCATTCCTGATTCCCACCCCAAAAAACATGCTTTAACTATATCATTTGGCTCAAACTGGACCTTCAGTTTGGACCCCCCAAAAATACAACAGCCTTTAGTTGATCATTAGTATTAACAGGGCCCTTTATCAAGAAGACATATAATCTCAAAATGCCATAATTATGGGTCTTCTCCAGCATCGGTAGGAAACACTTGTCCTAGATTCCAAACCCTCAGATAAAGAATCTAGCTTTGCCATATATATAGTACTTTATTTCTTTCTGGGGCAACAGTCTGCCTCTGTGAGAGCCTGACAAAGATCTTTATGATGGGTACTGATAACACAACATTCTGATGAAAGGCCCAGTCAGAGTCTGACCATTGGGTAGCTCATTCTACGACTATTTTCACCCTCTTATCCAAAGGTACTGAGCAGTCATCCTTAATTACCATAATGTCCTCACACCTAACCATTGTTGATGTTAAAACTGTCGGTGAGCATATTATTAGTGACAGTCCTTATTAGCATTGCAAAGTAAGGTATTGCAATTGTTTGTGGTATTTCGTGGGTGGGGTGACTGTGAGGGGAGGTGGGGAGGTACAACATCCCAGGGGGTTATATCACTCAAACATCTGGCTCACTACATATTACTGTGGGTGGAGGCACCATGAAATTTACTGTTACTTGGGAAAGAACTCCCATTTTGCTATCAGAACAGAGGCCAGGCTCCTCAACCTGGTTTGAGACCACCAGGCAGGAGTAGTAACCAAAAGTTACTTGGTGACCCAGTTACAAAAGCCTTGTTAAAATCTAAGTAGGCCACGTCCACTGCTCCACCATTATCTAGTTCTTTGGTCACCTACTCAATGGAATATATCAGATTTTTTTTTTTTTAACATGGCCTACGGCACCCCAATAATCTGTGCTGCCTTGGGTCTTTTAACCCATTAGATTCAAGATATTCCACAATTCTTTCCTTCAGCATTCATTCCATTAACTTTCCCACAACAGAAGTCAGGCTGACTGGCCTATAATTGCCAGCATCCCCACTGCTACCAGCTTTGTGAAGTGGGACTACATCTGCCCTCCTCCAGTCCTCCAGAACTATTCCTGCTTCCAGTGAGCTGCTAAATAGGATGGTCAAAAGTACAGCCAGTACCTCCCAGAGCTCACTCAGTACCCTTGGATGCATCCTGTCTGGCCCCATTGCTTTGTCCACTTTGAGCTTAGCAAGTCCCTTCAGGACTCTCTCCTCCGAAAATGGGCTAGTGTCTACCTCCCTTCCTCCCTCTAGTGCTCCTGTTATCTTTTTGTGGCCTTTCCCCTTGTTCTTCCTCTATGAACACTGAATAAAAGTATTTGTTCTGGATGTTTAACTTTTCCTGTTCCCTTCTGCACAGTTTCATCCTTCCATTTTAATCTTGCAATCCACCTCTCACCTTCCTGTTTTATTTACATACCTAAAAAATGTCTTGTCTCCCTTTCGTTACCTCCTCAGCTAGTCTATCTTCGATTCACACCTTTGTACCCCTTACTGCTTTCCCTGCTTCCTTCTGTTTCCATGATACACCTTCCTATCCTCCTCCTCCTTCTGTGTCTCCTTATACCTTCTGAGTGCTGCTCTGTTAGCCTTTACCTTTTCTGCCATGTCTTTCAGACCCATAGCAGCCATTTTTTCTTCTTGCTTTTGCTCACTTGCTTGATACCAGGTTTGTTGCCTTCACTAGCCACCTTCTGTATTTGCCAACTGTTCCTCACCCACTCAGGTACCCCCCTCTGCCAGGTCATCCCTGAAGCATTCACCCAACTTTATAAAATCATCATCCTGAAGTCCAGGACCCTCGCTCTTGCCTGGTTCAATTCTGCAGTCATCCTTAAACTGAGCCACACTGTACAGTGATTGCTGGTCCCCAGGGCCATCCCATCTTGATGTCTATAACACTGTACTGTCCCTGTTAATGAATACCAGGTCCAGTATTGCCCCATCATGAGTGGGTTCACTGACTAGTTGCCTGTGAAATGCCCCCTGCAGGGAATCCAAGATGCCCCTGCTTCTAGCTGAAGCCATAACTGGGAGGCTCCAATCTACAGCCAGCAGACTGAAGTCCCCCACCATCAGCATCTCTCCCTTTTCTTCCTTCTTGCCCATGGCTTTGACCACTACTGCATCTAACTCCTCCCTCTGTGCTTGAGGACTATAGTTCATGCCAATGCAAATAGTGGTTCTTTTTCCCATCTCCAGGGAGACCCAGAGTACCTCTGTCCCCCTGCATTCCCTGTATCTCTGTTGCATTAATGTTTTCCTCACATAATGCACCACACCCCTCCTTTCCTTCCAGCTCTGTCCTTCCCAAACACAGTAAAGCCTAGTATGTCCATGTTCCAGTCATGTGTTCAGTGTACTATGACTTGGTAATGGCCAGAATATCAGGAAGAGAGAGGACAGATGGGAGAACAGATCGAGATCTAAATTCTTGAAATTCTCTATCATGTCCCTCTTGCTCTCTCTCTCTCCTAGGGTGTACATGTTGATATCCCTCAGTTTTGTCTCATAGGGCTTTTCTGCAAGAAATGAACCATTTTATTTGACCTCTTCTGGACTTCCTCCACCCTGTCTAGGTCCTTTCTAAGGTGCAGCCTCCAGAACTGGAGACAATACTCCAGGTTAGGTCTCACCAGTGAGAAATACAAAATACAGTGGCAACACCATCTACCTCCTCCTGCTGGAGATACCTCTCCGAATGCATCTGTCACAGGTGCGTGGGTATAAAGATAACACTGGACACAGTAATTGGGTACAACACACCTGCAGTCTGTTTTATATTATGCAAAAATAGAAAAAAAAAAAAAAAAAACAGTTCAAACAGAACAAGAAAATAAATAATAGCTCAAGGCTATTTCTCCTTACATCAGATATAACATTCCTGCTCAGGCACAGGTCCATCTGCTTACCTTCCTTCAGGTAAGTGAGACTGGCTAGGCAGCTAATCTGACTCTTGGTGTTTCAAGAGTGCTTATATAGCCCTTCCACTTATGGGAAAGTCCCTCCCATAACATCCAATTAGTTGCAGAATGGTCCCTAAATAGGGAAACACCTCCTCTATTACATAATGAAGTTTGACTTATTGGAAGTCCCCCTATAGAAAATCCCCTTCCTGAGGTCTTGCTAACAGGTCCAACACCTTATTTTCTATATATGCAAACAGTGCAAACATTTATTTCATTATACTTGTGCTGTATTGTTATAGTATCTGGACAGTAGCCCTTTAATTTATATCTCATGGCTCTATACATAATGGGGCTCCTTTAGAGACCTGCAGTGTCTCTTTATTCTTTAATTTGTTTAAATTTCTTGATTGTGTTTAGTTTATCTTGTAGCACTTTTCTTATTCTGAGGGCTGCTTCAACTGTATAGCATTTCCACATACATAGGGACGTTCCTGTCCTTTAAATCATAGTTTTCTATATTGTAGCAGAGCGGCAGACTGCTAGACAATCATTATCTAGCTGCTTTGCTTTGGGGCTCTGTATGGATTTGGTAAGCCTGTCTTTCTAGCAGCCAAGACTGGCTGTACACATGCTACGGACTCCTCTACGGCTAGCTGGAACCATTCTACAGCATATTTTACACAAAGCCAGCAGCCATGAGTCCTAATAATACAGGGGCATCAGTAATTATTTACACAGATATCAAGTGGCAGCAAAAGTAAAAGTTAAAGTTTGCCGCTCTGTTCAAACAGTTCCTGCTTCGATGCAGGATTTCTTTGGCATTTCATTCTACATAACAACAGAGCGGCAGCAAAATAATTCAAACATAATTGTTAACCTAACTAAGCATTGCAGCACTTTAAACACATAAAATGGCACAAAATGCACTCTGTGCACTTTATTTCTTAAAATGCACTTTATATTACTGCACTTTATTCAACCAGTACCTTATATACTTAAAGGCACTTTAAATCTTTTGGCATTAAATGCCATAAATGCACCTTATTTCATTCCTGCCAGTTGGCCTTAGCCTGGTGCATTATTTTGAGGAGTTCTTGGTGAATGTTGGAAATATGGAAATTAGAAATAAAAGTACAGTAGTAGGGAAAAAGTTTAGTGAGAGATAGAAAAGACTGACGTAGGTGGCCAATCTATGCCAGGGATGGAAAAAGGTAATGTATAGTATAGGAAGATACTGTTGTGCAGAAGATTTCAGTAGGAAAAAGAAGAAGATAGGAAAGGCATCCCTTCACCGGGGTTATCACACCATTCTGCCACAGCATCCCAGCATTGCAATGGCCCTACTCACTGCTTTGTCATATTACCCTACCACCTTGAGGTTATCAGACATGATAACTCCAAGGTCCCTTTCCTGTTTAGTGACTGATAGTACCTGCCCCCATCCTATACTTTGTTCCTGGGTTTCATTTCCCTAGGTGCATAATTTTGCACTTTTTGGTATGGAACTCCAACTGCCATGTTTTTACTACTCCTTGAGTTTTACAAGATTCTTGCACATTCTTTCTGCCTCCTCCAGATTTTCTGTACCAGGTGAATATGTTGCCATGATTACAGTGCAGGAAAATCACGCTGTAAAAAATAGTGACCATAATACAGCTACAGACATAGTGCAGTGCAAGTAAAGTTAGCACTATCCCTGTAGCTGTTGGCCATCAGGGGGAAAAGGATAAAGGCTCTGCTGGGTGGTGTACTGCCAAGTAGCTGCTGTGGTGCAGAAGGTAGAGACACAGGCAACAGAGGTCATCACAATGTCGGTGGACTGGGGCTTGAGTCCCTGGACATTCACTTCTCTTTGTCTTTGTTTCTCCCCCCTCCTGACTTGTGATTTCACTGTATCTGCCCCCACCCTGCACTTTTTGCCACTCACCCCCAGCTGTCCTGCAGGGTTACCCTTTCCCCTCAATGTCTCTCCCCCCACGGCTCCTCCCCATGCTTGAGTTGCCTCCCCTCCCGAGGTGCCTCTTCATCCCTAAGTTTCCACCCCCCCTGCAGGTGATTATTTATAGATGGGGATGCAGGGGCCAAAGTCCCCCATAATGGGGGCTGCTGAGGTACAGCCCCCCCCAAACACACAGTGTAGCTTTTATTTCTGTTTTTGACCTTGGTAGCACTTGCTGTTTTTCTTGAGTGCCACCATTACTTTGCCATCTTTCATGAGCGATTTGTGACTGTAGTATTTTGTTTTAGCATTCATAACCTAGTGCCCTGATTTTCTACCCTATTACAGATTTTGGTATCATCTGCAAAAGGCATACCTTCCTTTCCAGTTCTTCTGCAATGTCACCTATGAAGATATTAAGAGGACTGGTCCCAGTACTGAGCCCTGTGGCTCCCCATGCAGAAAGCATTACACACACAGAGGGTAGTTATTGTGCGGCTTGCCCACTGAGGTTTTGGAACTTAGCCCTGTAGAACTTTAAAGCTGGGTTTGAAAGATCACTGAGAGAACAGCATAAATGATTACACAACATGAGAAGTGGAACATTCTGGCCGATAAGGTTTGAATTGTGTCCGCATTCAGAATAGATATAGCCACTGCTGTGTGGCAGGAGGATTGGACAAGATGGACCCTAAGTGTCTTCCATCCACACTATGCAACATACCTGCTGTGTCTGAGTTTGTTCTTAGATGCTGTAGACTGCTCTGGGAGGGCTTGTATGGAAGGATGCATTCTAACTGAAGGCTGAGTGAACGCCTGATTAGTTGGCTGATTAAAGTGAAGTAAAATTATGCTATGGATGAAACTGGCTAGAAGCAAAGTGTTAACATTCTCTTTATTTCAAGGGGATTTTGATTAATGGTTGACGTGAGCACAGGCTCTGTGGTACAACTATATAATATGTTTATTTATGTACTTAATTATATTGCTATTTATGGATTGATTTATGGAAAATATTCAATAAAAATGCACAACTAGAATTCCACATCTCAGTTACATTATAATCCTGGCACAGCAAGAGCCAATTCATCAATAAATAAAATGCTGCAGAATATTCTGGACAAAGATTGCTGCAATGTTCAGTGTTAAAGATTTTAGTTAAATCACTTTAGGAGTCAAGAGCTACTGTATGAGAGAGACTGGAAATACACAAACTACTGTATTAAAAATAGAAAAAGAAGTCTAAGAGGACATGACCACAGCTTTCTGAACACTAACTGGGATTAAAAAGTGGAATATATAGCACACAGGTGTTTGAGCTGGTAAGTGTAAGCAGAACTGGAGGCATGCCCTCAAAGTGAAAGGATGGTTGGCATAATAAGAAACATTGGAAAACATTACTTCGCACATAGGGTGGTTAACATGTGGAATAACCTACCCAGTAAGGTGCTGAAAGCTGTTCAGGCTTTCAAATAGGCATGCAGA
Organism: Neoceratodus forsteri; assembly: GCA_016271365.2. Classification (NCBI taxonomy): domain Eukaryota; kingdom Metazoa; phylum Chordata; order Ceratodontiformes; family Ceratodontidae; genus Neoceratodus; species Neoceratodus forsteri. The sequence continues at coordinate 1,264,371,885 of CM057455.1, forward strand.
TTCCAAATGGTAGCATGGCATTGAGGATACATCATTAGGAAAGGTAATATTTGATTAGTAAGGGTAATAGTTGAGCTGTTGCACTAGATTGTTGCCATACTCTGATTTTGTTTAGTTACTGCCACGTGACAGGAGCAGAGGACAAGATGGCTGCAATGACACTTCCATTATGACAATAATGTGCCGCTATGTTAAGAATAAAAAAGTTACTGCCAGCCCATCAGCACAGCAGTAGTGCTACCACCTGTGACACCAGCAACCCAGGTTCATAAGCAAGCCAGAGTCATCAAGGGCCAACTGGGTGAATGAAGTATTCTATTGAATGCTCTCCCCTTCTGGGAAGGGAGGATTGTGATCTTTGCTGGGCTACCATCACCTGGGTGACCACGGATGGTAGTGCAAGCTGGAGGCATAGTAGGTGGGAAGGCATCTCCCAATGGTAGCATGAGAACATTTGCATGCTTGCTCCAATGCCATCTATGCCCATGAGGAACTCAAATGTTTCAGGAGAGAACCCCAGAAATACCTGCAGGACTGAGCAGGATGGCACGTGACCTTTGAAGGATTCACACCACCTAATGGGCACCCTGCCTCCAACCAAGTTAACATCCTGAGGGGCTTGAGGAACTCTCATGGCCCTGCCAAAGGGGACAAGATGTGCAGGAAAGGAGGTAAGGGAACATGCCCCTGAAGTGGTTGGTAATGGGGCAGAGACGATTGCTTGAGGATAGGGACTGTCTGGGTTTAATAGGAGGGGAGAAAAAGAACAAAAAAATCAAACAGATCTAAATTACAGTGTTGCATAGCATTAGATTTCAAGACTAAAGATATCCTGATACTGTTTTCACAATGTTCTCCATTGTAATTGGTTACAGTGCTTGATGCCACTGTTTTGTTAAAATATTCTATCATTATTTGCAGAAATGTTAAAGAGATAGCAGATAGCAGAGTACTGAAACAGTGGAGCCTATATATGTGCCTCAACAACCCTTTAGCCTGATGTCTCTAGTAGTCAGCTGGCAAATTGCAGAAAGACAGACAAGTGAAACATGATGGCCCTAAGTATCTTCAACTGTTCTTTACTAAGGATACTGACTGATACAAGGGACTCTGATGCTAAGCACAACAGAAGTGTACAGAAGGGAAAAGACCTAGAAAAACACAGAGTTTTGAGAGTTTGGAAAGGTCAAGACAGGGCAACAAAGGAAAAAAAATGTGAACAAGGCATAGAAAAAAGAAATTTGGTTTGATATTGCCCTGAAAATTAAAATGTTAACCCAATGAGCTTTACAACTGGGGGAGAGAAACTGTTGCTGCCATACAGGTGTTCTGTGTGGGCAGTATATTCAAACTTTGTGCTAACTGGCATGTAAAGTTCTGTGTGCTTACTCTAATGTGTGCCAGTCACAAAAGGATGTACTGTATATTGGAAATCTTACACAAAAAGCCAGGGCTGCACTGTTAGGTTTCCAAAGGACTTCCTGGCAGAGCACACCCAAGAAAAGTTCTAAGCTGGTTTTAAATGCAAAATGGACTCTGGAGCAGCCATGATAAACTACCTTGTACAAGGTGGTTTGTGCAGTGCAAACACACATAGCACTGAAGCGCTAACCTGCAATAGTGGTACCTAAAATGCTATTGACCCCACTCAAACTGCAGGGCACTCAGAGCCACTAGTCCAAAACATGTATGGCACTGTTACTGCTCAAGGCGTCTCTTTAGGACTTTGATGTACAAATCAACACAGAAACCCAGTAAAGGCCAGCATTCTGCTAAATGTGCTCAGATTTATTTCCATGGAGATCAATAGTACAAATAAATAAAGGAGCACTTCTAGACACAGCCAGATGCCCTGGCCAGCTTCATTGAACAGAAGTGAAGTGTTGGGGTTATGCAACCTGCTGTGCTCTCTCTTTCTCTGCACCACTGCATAAGGTATAATGTATAAGTGATCTTATCCAATGAGACTGTTTCCATTGAGGTGGTTGAGATAACAGTGTATGGACCTCAAGAGTGAAGTTTGAGAGATCCATGTTGTTATCTCAACCCCATGATGAAAACACAAGTTGAGTTGTGTGCGGCCACACATATTTTATTTTTTATAGTGTATGGCTCACTTTATTTAAAGACTTAGAGAATTGCATGGGAGAACTGTTATCACCCTTTTATTGTTATCTGGTAGCTATGTGCTGGCAAGATGTCTGAATTTATGATTTAAAAGTTTTAAAATCATTATCCAGCCACCTGCCCCGCATCCGTCACAAACAGGCAGAGAAGTGGTATTTTTAGTAGGCTTGGGCTTCCTGTCAGGTAGCTGGATTGGGTAGGTCGGGTATCTGGAGATACTGGAAGGAATTATGCATGCTCTGCAGACTGCTACAGAATTGTGTCAAAAACATATCAAGAAAAGCATAATTAAAAGTAAAACCTCCACGATGGAGCAAAGGGTGGGGTCAGGGTTAGGGACTGAAATGATCTCAAGGGGGGGGGGATCGAGGGATCATCCTCTCAGTAGAAGAGGTGGATGGTGGTGCAGTGTTTGGGAGAGAAGGAGCAAGGGTGAGACAAAAAAACACAGAAGGCAAGTTTGTGCTTGTTGGTTTGTGCCTCTGCAGCATGGTAAAAGCCATTTAGGCTGTATTACCCTGTTTGTTAGGTGCACTGAGCCAGGTCATTAATTACTGTGACATATCCACACTGTGTGTCTGGCCCTATGTTTTGAAGGTAAAGCCTGCTTTTTGAAGTCTGAACTGACAGCTGGGAAGGATGCACAATCTTGAACTGGGAACTAGGAAACTAGAGGAAGGCACAATATTGCTCGAATTCTGAGAGCGGCGAGCCTTACTTTTAATGTTACACTTGTTTTTGCTCATTTGACTCAAGACGGGGGTTTGCAATACTGCTGATCTATTGGTAGACTGCTACTTTAAATCCAGAGGAATTGAAATACTACTGTTTTTTTTTCTGTGGACTGGTGGCTTAGTTGTAATTTGCTAGTATTTTGGTGACTTTTTGCAACAAACATTTAAGTTTTCACTGGTGGCTGAGGGTTATTTCATTCCTGCAGTTCAGGGAGTTATGTATTAGAGCCAGACAAAGCCTGAGGAGGTTCAAAATGGATTACTCTGACTGTCTTCACAGTACAGAACAGTTTGATTGCCCAATCCTACCCTCGATCCACCCTCCTCTGGCAACCCTAGCTTTATGGGTTAGGCAGGAAGGTGTGACAACGTCCTGCTCAGACACAAAAACAGTGTGGGTGTGCCAAGAGAAGGCAGCCATGCAGTGCTGCATAAGCTGGGAGGATATCTTCTTGTTATTGCTATTGTTAAAAAAAAAAAACTTTGGGGTCCTGATACATAGTCCCTAGGAAAAGGGTACAGTACTAAAGGGAAGTGAGGTTCCCTTACAGCAACGTGGGCAGACAGAAGCAGAGCAGGTAGGGATCATGTTGGGAGTAGTGCACTGTAATGGATGTGGAGCAGCAGTCTTCAGAAGGTCATTCTGGGAACTGTGGTCCTGCCTCATCTGCAGGTAGCTCTCTGGGCTGTAGGCAGAGATTGCCAGCCTCAGGATGGATTGGCTGGGTTGCGGGATCTCCTCCCCCACCCAGGGGCCACCAAGTCTATACCCACTACCTCAAAGGAGGACCAGCAAAAGAATTGTGTGGATTACATTGAGCTTAGGGAGAGTGAGGCAGGTCGATCAAAAGCACATCCCCCATCCAGTGCAACTAAGAAACTCCTACACAGTTTTGGAGGAGCAGGAGGATCCCACTGGGATGCCCAAAGTTGTGACATTGGTGGATGAGCAGGTTCGACAGGAGATTACCCCTCAGATGGGTGGAAGAGGAACCCAAAGGAAGAAGAAGTTCTCCTAGTAGGAGACTCCATAGTCCAGGGAGTGGAACTGGGAACAGGAACAGTGGAGGAAAGGGAGGGAAGGTGTCTACCAGAAAGCACAGCTCAGAGGGATGGGGAGAGGATCCAGAGAATTACTAAAGCAGTAGCAAGGCAGGGGAAGCTTGATCTCATTGTTCACATGGGGGAAAATGGCCAGGCTGGAAACAAGGCAGGGATAGCAAAGGTGCAGGAGGTGTTCAGGAAGTTAGGGAGGGGCCTTGCACAAGTAGCAAGCTCTGTGACCTTCTCAGGGGTGCTGCCTGTCTATGACAATGGGGAGGCTAGAAACCTCCACACCAAGGACTTCAACACATGGCTGGAGAGCTGGTGCGGAGAAAAAGGTTTTGGTTTTATTGGGAACTGGTGACTCACCTGGAGGAATGAGACCTTTTACAAGGGGGAACAGCTTATAGCTGTCCAATGAGGGGCCTGCTGTCCTCAGTAAACATTTAAATGCTTCATTGCCAAGCATTTAAACTAGCAAGGAGGGTGGCAGAAGGATGCAGAGGGAACCAAACTGCCCACCTCCACAGACTAGTGAACTCAACATAGAGGACCATAACATTATGGTATCACCAGAGTAAATGAAACCAAGAGAAGTGGCAACAGCAGAGGGCAGAAGGAAGGGGGTTGAAAATGGGATGGACAAACAGAGGAGGCAGAAAGACAGCAAGGGGATGATAAAAGAACAAATGGCAGGACATGGAAGGCCATGTATAGCAATGCCCGCAGCCTAGGGAAAAAAATCCCAGACCTGGTGACCTTGATAAAGGAGGCTGACCTGGACATTGTACCTATTATTGAAACATGGTATACTGGAAACTATGACTGGGATGTAGACATACCGGGTTATACTCTGTTTAGAAGAGATGGGGGGGTGAAAAAGGAGAAGGGTGGCTCTTTATGTTAGGGAGGGTATTAGAGTGACAGAAGCACAGGGAATGCTGGGGGGAGTGGGGTCACCTTTGAGATGGGCAACAGCGCTGCCATTTGTATGGCATGAATACCTCAACACAGGGGAGGAGGTGGACGGGGTTCTAGTGGAATCCATCCACATGATGGCAGCTAAAGGGGAGGTGCTACTGTTTGGTGACTTCAATCTGCCAGATGTTGATTGGAGCATCCCAGATGCTGCCTCAGCCAGGAGCAGGGTCATCCTATACTCTGTACAAGGGGAAGGCTTCAGGCAGCTAGTGCTAGATCACACCAGGGAGGGTGCAATTTGAGACCTGGTACTCACCAATGGGGACAGACTTGAGGGTGTCAGAGTGGGTGAACACCTGGAATCCAGTGATCATTGCACAGTGTGGTTTAGCATGAGTACAGTGGCAGAGTCAAGCCACACAAAGGCGAGGGTCCTGGATTTCAGGAGGAAGGGAGGTCTTTGCTAAGATGGGGATATGTCTCAAGCATGACCTGGCAGGGAGGGACAAGAGGTGGGGAGTGGAGGAGAAGCGGGCCCATCTGAAAGGAGCCATGGTGGAGGTGACAAACTTTATGTTAGGCAAGTAAACAAGGGCAAGAGAAAGAAAAAAACACTATGGTTCGTAAAGGTAGTGGCCGGAAAGGTAAGAGCAAAAAAGATGGCTTTCAGAAAATACAAGGAAACACAGTGGGAGGAGGACAGGGTAGTGTATCTTGATAACCAAAGGAGGCAGGGAAAGCAGTCAGGAGTGCAAAGGCACAAATGGAGGAAAAAATAGCAAAGGAGGTTAAGAAAGGAGACAAGACTTTCTATAGGTATATTAGTGAAAGTGAAAAAACAGGTGGGATTGTAAGTCTTAAAGGGAAAGAAGGAGATGTTTGGAAGGAAACCTGAAAAAAGCATTGATACTGAACAAATATTTTTGCTCTGTATTCAAAGAAGAAGAAGATGAGGGACCACATTTAGGCAACATGAACAAATATGGGAGGGAGATGGACACCAGTCCATTTACAGAAGAGAGAGTCCTAAAAGAACTCACAAAACCGACAGTGGACAAGGCAATGGGACCAGATGGAATACATCCTAGAATATTAAGGGAATTACGGGAGGTGCTGGCGGCGCCACCGGCAGCACTTTTCAACAAGTTACTCCATAGTGACTGGAGATGGGCAGATGTAGTCCTTCTTCACAAAAGTGGCAGTAAGGAGGATGTTGGAAACTACAGACCAGTCAGCCTCACTTCAATAGTGGGAAAGATTATGGAATCACTACTTAAACAAAGGATCATGGAACATCTTGAAGCCAACGGAGCATAGGATACAAAACAACATGGATTCACAGCAGGAAGCTTATGCCAAAGAAATCATATTGATTTCTTTGACTAGGTGACTAAGGCTGTGAATTGGGAGGAGCAGCGGATGTGGCCTACTTGGATTTCAGTAAGGCCTTCGATACTATTCCACACATAGAAGACTTGTGAACATGCTGGGCAGCCTGGGATTGGGTCACAAGGTGGTAAACTGGGTTAGGAACTGATTGAGTGATAGAAGACAGAGGGGCGTGGTAAATGGTGCTCAATCTGAGGGAAGGAGGGTTACCAGCTGGGTGCCACAGGAATCAGTCCTGGACCCAGTTCTGTTTAATGTCTTCATAAGTGACATTGCAGAGGGGCTAGAGCAGAAGGTGTGCCTCTTTGCTGATGACAGCAAGATCTGCAATAGGGTGGACACTCCAGGAGGGGTGGAAAAAATGAAGTGAGACCTAGGTAAACTGGAGGAATGGTCTAGAGTGTGGCAGCTGAGACGTCATGCGAAAAAGTGCAAAATCATGTATTTGAGGTAAAGAAACCCAGGGGAGGACTGCATGATGGGGGGGAGAAACTGATGGTCACCAAACAGCAAAGAGATTTGGGGGTAATCGCATCTGATGACCTAAAGGTGGCCAAACAATGTGCTATGGCTACAGGGAGAGCCAGTGGGATGCTGGGTTGCATAGGGAGAGGTACTGTATCACCAGCAGAAGGAAGGAGATGGTGATGCCACCATACAGATCATTTGTGAAGCCTCTTTTGTAATACAGTGTCCCGTTTTGGAGGCTGAATCTTCATAAGGACATAGACAGGGTGGAGGCAGTTCAAAGAAGGGTAACAAAGATGGTGCAGGACCTGTACTAAAAGTCATATGAGTAGAGACTCGGAGGCCTCAGTATGTATACCATGGAGGAGAGAAGAGACAGGGGAGATATGATAGAAACCTTCAAATATCTAAAAGGCAAAAATAGGGTACTGGATGGTAGCATCTTTCAGAAAAGGAGATGTCCAGGAATGAGGGGGCATGACATGAGGTTGGAAGGAGGTAGATCAAGGAGTAGCATGAGGAAGTATTACTTCACAGAAAGGGTGGTGGATGCATTGAATAGACTTCTGGCAGAGGTGGTGGGGCAAACACAGTGGGGAGATTTAAGCATGCATGGGGCAGGCATAGGGGAGCCCTAGCAATAAGAAAAAGAGGCAAAGCCAGAGATCAAGTAGGGTCTGCAGCTTTAACGGTAGGCAGGGAAAACAGGTAGACTAAATGGGCCTAGCTGTCCTTATCTGCCATCAATTTCTATGTTCTTTGTTCTCTGCAGTATAGTGAAAGCCATTTAGGCTGTATTACACTGTTTGCTAGGTGCCCCGAGCCCTGTCATTTATTACTGCCTGTGACATAGTCAGATTTGTTTATTGATCGACCCAACTTAAGGTCATTACATATACAAAAACAATAAATACAACCATAGCACATATAAAAACACTGAATACAACCATAAAAAACAAAACCACACAAAAACAAAAGAAAAAAAGAAAAAGTTTTTCATCGTTAAAGTCATTAAAACATTCAATTTTGCACATTGCTCAAGCGTACAGATACCCCTTCTTCCCTGTTGAGGTATATTATTTTTCTATATGTATCTTCTTCTTTTCAATAGTTTTACAGTATGATATGACTTTATGTAATACATGCATTTCTTTTGACATTAGTGAGCTGTTTGTTTCATGTTTTGGATCCATATTCATCTTTTCCAATAATCTCTCAAAAAAGTGTTTTCCTTCTTTATTATAAAGCGGGCACAAGATCAGCAGGTGTTTTATGTTATCTTTATCTAGCTTACACTTACAAAGCTTAGTTTCTCTTTATTTATAGAATCCTATTAGTCTTTGACTAGTGTGGTATTCAAATCTGAATTTAGTCATTATTTTTCTATTTATTGGATTTTAGATTAAATTCAAATATTTTTCAGAAGCCATATAACTTTTGTTACTTGCCATCCAACTACTGATCTTGTATTCCCTACGTGACCCCACATCTTTTTGGGAGTATATATCTTTAAGTTTTTCTTTTATCATACCTTCTATTAGATTAAAACATTTAGAATATACCTCTGATAAAATATTTAACAACCCATATGGTTTGATGATTCGTTCCACCACTGTTAATGTGGGGAAGAATATCTGGCAGCATACATAATCTAATGATTCTTCCAAACATAAAAGCGGGAGTCTAGATTCATTCATGGTATATACTGTTAACCAATATTTTATCAGACGTTCCTCAATTCTACATTGAACCTTTAATTGTACTAATTCAAGTCTGACTAGAGGAGATGGTGCTCCAGTTGGGAGCCCCAGTAATTTTTTATAATACTGATTCTTGGTAGATTCCAGTTTACTGTTATCCTCCATTCCCCATATTTCAGCCACATATAATACCTGTTTTTTAATTTTGGCATTTACAAAATTTAGGCATCCCTTAATTGAGTTGCCACCATGTTTGTATACAAAGTTATTTAGGGCTGATAAGAATCTTTATGTTTTCTGCTTTATTATTTTTTTGTGTTGTATCCAATTTAAATTTTGAGTATAGGTTATTCCCAGGTAACATAATTCTCCTTCATTCTCTATAGTCTTATCACCACATTTCAGCTTATATTTTGTTAAATTCATCCTATTTTTAGAACTGAATTCCATGAACTTGGTTTGATCATAACTGATCTCAAGATCCAATATTTCACATTCTCCTCTAAATTTCTCCATGCTTCTGCATAGTCCTAAAAGGCTTGTTGATATCAATACTATATTGCATATACAAATCACACATACCCCCATAATGCAAAACATCATGTGCTGTATATAAATCACCTACAAATAGTATACTGGTCCAACTTTAAGTAGAAATGCATGGTGCCAAAAGGTCTCTCACACAATCTGCAAAGGGTGCCAACAGAAGACAGAGACATGTGTTTCATCCTACCGGGACTCATCAGTGTGCCTTGCCTGTATGACACCAGAGTGGAATGAACCAGCTACCCTAAGTTGGTCTATCTGGTTTGGGCTGGGTTGTGGTGAGCCCAATAAAAACAAAAATGCTAGGTATGGACAGCAGCTGGAGCCCACCTTGGGCATATGCAAGTTTGTGTCATACAGTTTCAATATTTTATTTAGGAATAAATCAAACAGAATCTGAAGCAGGACACAGCCCTGTCTTATCCACAATTTGTGTGGAACTTCTCCATTATAACACCTTCACTATTATATCTTATCTTGATTAAGTTGTTTGCACTGTATATAGTGAAATTATTATATTTAATAAAGTAGTGTCCTTTCCATAATTTCTCAACGTTTCCCACAGTTTAGCTCTATTTACTTTGTTGAAAGCAGATTTTAAGTCAATAAATATACAAAACAAATTTTTGTTTTGTCTTTAGAATATTTTTGTATAATAATGGCTTAATGTGTAACACTGCTCTATAGTAGAGTGTCCAGGAATAAATCCCACCTGTGCCTCATCTATTATATTCATCTTAGACCAATGATAATATTCTCTCATTCAAAATTTTAGTAAATATATTTAATGAGTTATCTAGAAGGCTTATCAGTCTAAAACAACAAGGATTTTTTTTCTCCCTTTTTAAATAGGGGCAGTATAATATTTTCCCTCCAGGAATTGGGGATTTTCCTGGCATCTGTTACATAATTAAAAATTCTATGTAAACAAGGGGTCCAAAGTTCTATGTCTAGTATATACATATCCATAGGGATGCCATCTGGTCCTGGTGCCTTATTCTTACGTGCTGTGAATATTGCTTTCCTTATCTCGTCTTTAGTTATTGTGTTCTCTAGTAGTACCATATTTCACTACAACCCGTCTCCTCACTCCACGTTTCTTTAAAGAATAAATTACAGAAATAATTTTACTCAGGTATGGAGTTCAACATGTACCTCTAACATTGGGTTATGATTATCAATACCCTTTGCAACTATTTTCCAGAATCTTTTATTTTCCACTCAGACTGCTCTCTTGAATTCTTTCCATACCTGAATTCTATGATTTAACTTTTTTTTTTATTCAAAACTCTTTTATATTCTTGTCCAGCTGTATTTAACATTTTTTGTTTTCCATGGAGGGATTTTGTCTTACCTGCCTTATATGTCTGTTGAATTTTCTTTTCGCATCCCTACAGTCCTTTTCAAACCATTTCAATTTAACACATTTTTTAATTTCTACTACTTTGACTAATAGTGAGGCCACATATTTGAGCATGACCTCAAGGTCAAGGATGCAATTATTATCATTATTATTATTATTATTATCCATCCAAGGTGGTGGCTGTGCTTAGCTGCCGCTCTAGGCGTTTTTAGCTGCTCAGAAAAAAACATTGTTAGTGCAGTTAACCCATTGTAGTAGCGTAGTATATCTGTGTTTTAGTTATATTATTAATTTTTTACTGTGCTTCGTTCGTATTTATTTTATTTTTCCACTATTTGGTTTCAGCCTGACCTTGGGCTGCTGATAGACTGTTGAGCAGACGCATTGCAATTCAGCGTCTGCTTTCAGAAAACATTTGCAGTAAATCAGTACATACCTGTGGCAGCGGTGGACCCAGTTGGATTGGAGAGGCTGCAGGTTTTTGGAGTTGGTGCTGAATTCTGGCATTTGAATCCTGGCATTGTGTTGTGGAGGGACGCGGTCACGGCATCGTGTGGAACTGACTGTGCGAGGTACAGGTGCCTTCCCAGACCCCTTTCTTGTGAGTTTGGGGAACTGAACTGATGGGGCATTGATGTTTGCCTAGTTCCCTTTCCTGTGGGGAGCAGAGTGGAGAAAGAACTGAGATAGATCCTGGTGACTACTGTCTGTGGCCAGAGGGCTTTGCTTATGGTTCCTGTCCTCTTTCTTGTGGTGTGTCGGAAGGCTGCTGCTGGTAGGTGGCTTGCTCCCTGGCATTTGTGTCCCACACTGTGGCAGCTGGAAGGCTGTTTTGGTTGTGGTAGGGTCCAAGGTGAGGTGGGTGTTCCAGGGTGAATCCTCCGGTGCTGACTTTGGATACTCTGGTTTGATCTACTTCAGTATCTACAAGGTCTTTTTATCAACCCATGGAATACAGCACTAAAGTAAGGAATTTGCTTTCTCTAAAAATCAATGCTGCTTATCGCTCAATTCGACTGGTTGTGAAGACGATCCTGATTGGTTTTGTTGAAGGACATTGCCCACTGTTTGCTCTCTCATGGTGGTGTGAGCCCATGAGAGGTCTGAACTTTGGTACCGTGCTGTTTTGCTAATCTGAATTTGGATCTACCTATTTCAGTCTACTCTTTAACTTTTATTAAGGGACACTGGCCTGTATTTACTTCCCCATGGTGATGAGAGCCCATGGGAGGACTGAATTCTGGTAGAGTGCCCTTTTATAAATTTGACTTTTAGTTTTAATCTGTGTTATTATTTCTGTTGGACCCTAGGAGTGAGAGACTGTGGGTCTATAAATGGACAATCTGGCTGCAGGAGATGGGAGCTCCATGGACCAAAAATATTATTCGAACTTTTATGGACTGGGATCTGTCATTATCCATTTGCTTTTATTTAATATAATTTATTAGTTTATTAAGTTATTGGTATATTTATTGATGTATTGAGTTAGAGATAATTGTGATTAGTTATTTATTGTTTTCCGTTTTCTTTAATGCGGGTTTTAATGATGAATGGCGATTATTTTGAGTTAATTAGATTTGAGTTTGTTGATTTTTGATTTATTTTTATTTAGCTTTGGTTTGAGTTATTTTAATTTAATTCTTTAGGATCGAGATTTGATTTGATTTTATTAACTACTACAGGGAGATTAGAAGTTCAGTGTCTTTGTTCCATGTTAGCGGATTGTAATATATATTACTATCCACCTCTCGGTCATGCGCTATTCATCCTCTGCCCTTCATACCCCTCCCTTCTTTTCCCTCTGTGGCTTTTCTCCATCTATCAATGCTGCTGGGCTCTGGGGTGCCTGCAGTAGGTTGGGAGGGGGCGGGGGATATGAACAGCGGAGGATGGATGAGGAGGGTGCTGGCATTGGAGTGGTTAAGTCTAGAAGACACCCTGGGGTGAAATGGAGTGCAGAACATGGGCCTTCCTGTCTGGTCTCCATACCCAAGGGCACCACCACTATAAATGGTGGGCAGGTGGTTGGGGCATCCCAGGAGTTATGTCCAACTAGGGCAGTGTTATGCAACGCCGGGTCCATTGTGAACAAGACTGCCATTGTTGCAGACTTGGTGGGTACAGCAGCTCTGGCTTGCATCACTGAAACCTGGCTGGTTGGTAATGTTGGCTCTGTACTCGAGGCAGCAGTTCCAGCCGGGTATTCAGTGATACGCCACCTGAGACTGGATCGCAAGGGTGGGGGGGTTGAGGTCTGTTTTAAGACCGAATTGGATCTCAGTAGTGCCCCAGTTGAGGAGACCAGATCATTCGAATGTGTCATAGTGGCAGGTGGGGGCTATAGGATGGCTCTTGTCTATCGTCCACCCGGAGACGAGACGCTATTCCTTAAGGAAGTGGCGGACTTCATCATCGACCTGGTGTTTGAGTCACCCAGGCTGATGGTGCCGGGTGACTTTAATGCCTGGATCGATTTATGAACTCTCATAATTTGGACAGCACTTCCTCCAATTGCTGTATTCATTGGGCCTCTCACAGGTGGTTACCTCTGCCACTCACAAACATGGCCATTAAGCTTGACCTGGTCTTCCTCCTGGGGATGGAAGCCTCCGATGTGGGGGTGGAACCTGTTGGATGGTCTGACCATTACACTGCAAGATTCAATTTTGCACCTCTGTGTAGGCCAACCCCTGTGGAGATGGTCAAGTACTGCCCTTCTACGGGATGCGACTCCCGATGATCTAACTGCGGTGCTTGATCTATCAGAATTTCCTGTGATGAGTCCGGATCAGAGGTTCTGATTCTGGCCTATAACAAGGCCATTACCTCTGCACTGGACTCCATTGCTCCCACCAGTGTGTGCCCTCTCTCCCTTCGCCCTCGGTCACCATGGTTTGATGGGGACTTGAGGGAGATGCGGCAACTAGGACGCAGGTTAGAGAGGTGCTGGTGGAAATCCGGCTTAGATGCCAACCATCTTAGACTCCTAGAGCATTATCAACTCTATCAGTCAGCAATTACTCATAAGAAGGCAGTACTCCTGTCCAGAGAAATTGCTGTTGCACAGAACCGACCAGCCCAGCTCTTTCGAACCATAGACAGGCTGTGCAACCCAGCCTGCCTACAGGTTCATAGAGCCTTTTCACAATTGCAGTGTGAGGAGCTTGCTCGGTTCTTTGCAGATAAGGTGGATGACATCAGGGCCGAGACCTGTGTAGCACTCTCTATGGGAATTGCCATGGACCAGCCCCCAGTTGCAATTCCTCGGTTTTCCTAGAGTTCCTTTGAAAGGCCGGAAATCAAAGATGTTATGAGGATTGTCCAGGATATGCGCACTACATGCTGTAGTTTAGACCCAGGTCCTACATCCCTGATCATGGGCAGTGGAGAGGTTATCATCCCGGTTCTGGCGAGGATAGTCTGGTGCTCCTTAGACTCTGGTGAGTATCCCTGCTCCCTGAAGGAAGCAGTGGTGACACCAGTGTTGAAGAAGGCTTCTTTGGACCCAGACTCCCTCGTTAACTATAGACCTGTCTCGAACCTTCCCTTTGTGTGGAAGGTAATTGGGAATAGTGGCTGTCCAATTGGACAACCATTTGACCATCCATAACATCTAGACCCTCTTCAATCAGGTTTTGAAAGAGGCACAGCACCGAGACTGCACTGGTTCAGGTGCTCAATGATCTCTTGATGGCAAGAGACCAGAAAAATGGTCCATTTGGTCCTGTTGGATCTGTCAGCAGCATTTGACACCGTAGACCATGGGTGTAGCTTGAGTGCCTGAGATGCATCTGTAGGCTGTCAGGTTTGGTTCACAGATGGTTTACCTCTTTCCTCACTGGTAAAACTCAGAGGGTGATGTCAGATGTATTTTCTTCCGATCTTACCTCTCTGTCCTGTGGGGTGCTTCAGGGCTCTGTGCTGTCCCCATGTTGTTTGCGGTGTACATGCTTCCCTCGGAGACATTGTAAGACGATATGGGCTGGAATTTCATTGTAAGATGATATGGGCTGGAATTTCATTGTTATGCTGATGATACCCAGCTCTATCTGTCTTTTGCACCTGACCAGAATGGAGCACTCTTGATGTTTAACAACTGTCTCAGCGAGATCAAAGTTGGATGAGGTCCAGCTGGTTGAAGTTGAATTCTGGGAAGACGGATGTGATGGTTGTGGATCCTGGTTGCTGGATAGGGGGGTGGGGAGCAAATCATCCCTCAGGTTTATTCTTGGGGGATGTCAAGATCCCTATCTCTGAACAGGTGCGTGACCTAGGGGTGAACCTTGATGATCGGCTGACATTACGTGCTCAGGTGTCGGCTGTCATAAAGGTATCCTTTTACCATCTGAGGAACATCGCTACGATCAAGCACCTCGTTCCATCTGGCGACTTTCCTACACTGTTCCACATCTTTGTGACCTCGCGTTTGGACTACTGCAACTCCCTTTACTTTGGGCTTCCAGGGGTTGTTATCTGCTGCTTGCAGCTGATCCAGAACTCAGTAGCCGGTTGTTAATGGGGATTCCTCGTTCTTCCTACATTACACCGGCGCTGCGGGATCTGCAATGGCTGCTGGTTCAGTGGCGGATCACCTTTAAAGTCAGTTTACTGACATACAAAGCCCTACATGGCTTGGGCCCTGACTACCTGAAAGAGCTTCTGGTCCCTTACCTTCCGGACCGACCGCTCCGCTCAGACAATGCGGGGTTGCTAGAGATTCTGAGGGTAGCTTTAAAATCTTCCGGCACCCAAGCTTTTATGTTCATGGCGCTGACCTTCTGGAATTCTCGACCCCGTTGGATTAGAGAGTGCATGACTGTGGGGGGTTTTAAACAAGGATTGAAGTCTTTCCTATGGAAAAAGGCATATGGGGGATGGTATTGACATGGACTGATATTATTGATTTTAGTGTTTTATGATGTTTTATTATGATGTTATTTTAAAATGTACTGCCTGATTTCTGAAAGGCGCAATATAAATAAAGATTATTATTATTATTATTATATATAGAGAATAACTGATGAGGTTTATGTCTATTACCAGGGAGTAATAGCATCAAGAGGTTCTGGACACATGAACCTTGAGAGCAAAGCTCGAGAGGTTCAATCGTAATCCAGAACCTCGAGATGCCAGTACTCCGTGGTAATGGACACACAATTCTAGTGGTTATTTTATTTAATATATGGATGAGACTTTTTTTTTCTAATGGACGGTCAACCGTTTCAGTGAACTGAGTTTGTACTGGTCGACCGCCGCACTGTCCTATGCTGTGCGTTGAGTTGTGTGCTCGCTCGTGATGGGTCCCGCCCCCTGCCCATTTTTTTTTCATTATTCAGATCCTACTTGCTCTTCAGGACCGGA
This sequence comes from Neoceratodus forsteri, assembly GCA_016271365.2. Taxonomy (NCBI): domain Eukaryota; kingdom Metazoa; phylum Chordata; order Ceratodontiformes; family Ceratodontidae; genus Neoceratodus; species Neoceratodus forsteri. The sequence continues at coordinate 1,264,387,538 of CM057455.1, forward strand.
ATGGCGGATCAACCAGATATTTTCATTTGCTGATTGGAAAACATCAAATAAAAACAGAAAGCATAACGACAAGTTCATTTTGCAAGCTTTGGTAAGGCCACCATGTTTTTTAAACTGTTCTGCCCACCCACACAGGGAAAAGCGGCCAATGAGGAGGCATGCTTAGGACGTGGGGCAGAAGGTATCTTTTCAGAAGCTTGTAATGATACTATTATCACCACAAAACTATACTATTAAACTTGATTGATAGTACTATTACCAGTGATTGACAATAGTATTATCACTGAACCTTTGAGGGTATTACCAGATTTTTTTGCATGCTTTACAGACCTATTAATTTGAAGATCCATATATTAATATTATTATTATTATCTATATTTATTTTTTGTTCTATATTTTCCTCTTTCCCAGCATCATTTATCAAATTTTTTAAAGATTCCCCTTTCAATACCCTCCCCCCCAGTTTATACCCTTTCTAACTCTAATTACAGTAGTGTCCCCCAGGATGAAACCTACTTTTAAAGTACTCTGCAGTGTACTGCAGCAGACCTACTGAATAAAGCAATGTAATTTTAGTGGCATTTAGTCCCTTTTGTCATACAGGAAACTGTGGCATTCACTTCATCTTGGCAGTGTCACATTTTCCTGAATGACAAAGGGACTAATTGCCATTGAAATTATATTGCTTTGTTTGGTAGGTCTGCTCCAGCATTCTGCAGAGTTCTACAAAATGCTGCAGAATTGGGTTTCATCCTGGGGGATACCACTGTCTTTTGTCATTAACTATTTTACTTTGTTCAGAACCTCTTCCAGTGTCCACATTCATAATTATTGGACAATGTTCAGTTTCTTCATTATCTTTAATTTTATTAATTTGCAACAATGGATAAAACTCCTAGATATCCAGACTAAGTCCAGGACTGATGCAACATTACTCCCTAAGTAAGTATAATTCGGATTCATCCCCTTATTCTGCCATTAAGTGAAAAATTCCTTTTCAAGGATACTGCATAGTTTTGCCCCTTAGTGTTTCTTTTTTGTCTTGAGAGATGATAATATATGAAACATGGTTTAGCTCTGGATCTCCTAGAAATCTTTTGCTCACTGGGGGGCTCCAGGTGCTGTCCAATCCTAACATTAAAATCCCCTGTGATCAGAATTCTATCATTTAAGAAGTCCTCACTGATTTCATCCAACACATTTTTTTAGAATGGTTAAGTCTAAAAGATCAGTATATTTTGAACTACTAGATGGGAAATATACAGTACATTTAAAATTACCGTTATCCTTTTTTTCCTCGACCCAGATCCCCAAGATACGTTCACCTTCAATTTTAATTTCACTAAATTCTACCCCTTTTTTATTTTCCACCAGATTATATGGCCACTAGACATTCTTCCCCACTGTTTCTGTCTTTCCCTTTTTCTTTGAAAAGTAATGTAACCGTTTAGATTTATATCTTGACTCATCCAAGTTTCCTGTGAACATATACATTCAAATGAATTCAAGTAATCAATTAATGTAGTCTCCATTTTATCCTTGATGCCTGAGTTATTCAGGATGCAAGATTATGTCCCATCTGTTGATTTTTGTGGCTTTATTTCACGTGTATTTATTTTTCTTCCCCCATCCACCCCCCTTCCAGTCTCACAAGTCAATCATGTTAGGAGTTTTGTAAAATTGTGTATTGGTTCATATTTGAGATCAGGTTAATCCAGAGTGTTGAGTTTAGTTCCACTTCTGTATTTGTATTACCCTTTTCCTCATTATATATGTGTATGCCCAGAGAATCTAAGGGGATAGACCTGGACAATATCTCATCCCTCACTTTCTCTTTCAACTAAAGTGTGATTTGTCTATCTTCTTCCCACCTCTTTGCTTTAATTTTTTTAAATTGAAATCTGATATCCTAAGTAGATTTTGCATGAATTCAATAATCTTAACCCTCAAGTTATATATTTTTTCATTTGCAAGCCTTTCAACCCCAAACATAGACAAATTCCATGCCAAATTATCCTGATTTTTCTCATTCATTTTATAATATTCAGGGAATAACATATTTAGGGTCATAACTTTGTCAACCTCTATTCCTAATAGGTGTAATTTGATTCCTTGATTTTCTATTGTTTTTAAAAAAATTGGTCTGAAACAGTTAGTAGTAGTTCCATTTTGTCAATTGCCCTAAAACACTTAAGCCCTTTAATGAGATTTCTCCCTTCTTATCCCCTTCAAAAATTGACTCTAACAGTTGTTTTAATGTTTTTTTCTGATTCTTTCTCAGTTTCATTTAACATAATTCCTACCCCATAAAGAGGTAGGACATAATCAATTGCCAGTGTTTTTCAGGAAGTTCTTAAAAATTTACCTGTGTCTGGTTGTACTCAAGTTTTATTTACCCATTTTGTTTTACTTTTCTGTGCCTCTAATGAGTCTTTTTTTGTGTTCATTCTCATTAACATTTCCCAGCACCTTTCCTATTTTCTTCCTGTCACATGGTGTTAAATCCTTAATTTTTTTCTGTAATGGATTTTTTGTCTTTATTGTTTTTATTTTTATGCTTCCTTGTAACTACTTTTACATTTATTTTTTGTTGTTTTTTTATTCACAAATGTAACCCCTTTACTTATCCCCTTTTAATCCCTCTTTTCTTCACTCTTTCTTTATTGACATTAATCAATTGTTTGTTTCCTTTCATGTGGTGATTGTTATGTATTAGATCAGAGCATGAACTGGCCTTCTGTACAGTTTGAGACCCTGCTTCCCTCATCTAGGTGTCCTTCAACAGTTTTTTTTGTATTGAGCTATTTCTACTAATTATGTTACTGTAACTGCCTTATTAACCTTCTCTCTTGTTTCATTAGTTTATTTTGTTTTGTTTCCTCTTTCTCTTTTGTTTTCTCTCTTCTCCTATAAAGATGGCGTTGGTTCTTTTAACTCTTCAATTTTGCTATCCTGGCTGATATCATCAGGAAGCATTACAAGCTCTGGATCAGATTCATCTTCAGATGAGATACTTACACAGTATTCTGTACCATTTTCTGTTTCCTACTATTCCCATCCCATTATCTCTCTTCTCCTCTGTCTTTCATTATTTACTACTATGCTATCCTCCAAAGTTGTATCCTGTCTTGGGTCATTATGCTTCTGAACTCCAGAGGTATGCCATCTATTCCTGTTTTCAAGGCAATACTGCTCTATCTCATCATTTTTCCTCAAACTTTATTTCTTACTGTATATTGCCAATATCTGCTTTCTTTTCAAGGCATACTTCTGCTATGAATAATAAATTATTTTATATGTAAGTTAGCAATTCAAAGAATAAAATGTTTGCCATATAGGGATCTCTTAATACATTTGCTAAATCCTTTGTTAGATTCATTAGAATTGGTGTATATGGTTCCTAGGCACTCCTTGACTGGGTGTAGTACCATTCTGAGTCTCATTCCATACAGTCTTGAAGATACAGACCCTGTATATGTATTTTATTCTGACACTGTGTAGTTTCATTCAAATTTTCTTTGAGTTTTCTAATGTTGAGTTCAAGCTCATTTGCTGCTTCCTTGTTGATTGTAATTGAATCCTTAACTGTTCTTTGCATGTCTCCTACCTGTTTAGTCACAAAATCTAAATTCTGGAAAGTTTCCAACCTATTTCTGCTTACAGTAGGTCTGAGTTAATTTGTTCTGAACTCTAACCATCATTATTTAAATTCTCACTTTGTTTTAATGCAAATGTGTTTTAGGTTGAAACCATGATGTTAATTTTTAGTTTTTCTATGGGTGGAAGTCCTTCCTGAATCTTCCATTTTTCCCTCTTCTCATTCTACCTTTCTTGTTAAATTCATTTCTTTCTGTGTCTTATCTAGTATTCATAATGCTAATTGCTTTAGTGGTCTAGGTGAATAGCTTTCCTCAATGGGTACAGTAATTATGTTTGAATTTGCAATATTTTTATGAGTTGGCAACTCTGAATTCATTATTACCTTTCACTCCTTGTCTCTATGGGCATAATAAAATCAGTATTACCGTAACACTATAAGTAGTAATGCAAACAAGTCGGGCAAACCCTAGAACAGAATTAATCTAACACAATGTATACAATGTCCAGGATATTCAAACTGCACCCAGAAAGAGTGCAAGTAGTTGCTCCACGCAATCGAGTTGTGCCTGAGCAAAAAAGTGATATATTTAAACCAGATGCACAATTGCTCATCCCATCTAAATTATATCAATAAATGCATGTGGCACAAATAGGGCTGCTGAAGTTGCACTGTCACATCCCCCTGTCAGGTCTGAATACCTGGAATGGGAGTGCACAGTGCATCTTGGAGATAAGTCTGGTGCAAATTCCACATATTCTCACCCAGACATGCAAATGGAGCCATTAGGCATGAAAGGTGCAAATGGGGCCATTGCATGTCAATATATTGCACATTGCATGTCTCTTGCAGGGATGCACTTGACAGGTACCTGCTGCCCTGCAATCTCCATGGAAACAAAACCAGCACTCCACAACACCCTGGTAGTCTAGTGCCCCCAGCCCTGATCACAAAATAAATGTTAAAACTCCACACATCCCTGGTAGTCTATGATCCCCCAAACCCCATCCACATCATAAATATATCTCAAACATCCCTAGTAGTCTAGTGGCCCCCTCCAGCCCTGATCATAATTAAAATAACTATCCCAGATTTCCCTAGTGGTCTAGTGGACCCTCACCCCTGCACCTACTGAAACCCACCCCACCCCGCTCTCCCTGTCCCAGTTGGCCGTGCAGCTGGCAGGCAGCACAACCCCACATTCCTCCATGGCTGCCCACTGACTGAGCTGTCAGTGCATGACTTTACTGTACACCTGTAAGCCCATTGATAGAAACTCTCAACCAATGGGCTTGCAGTTTACTATACACTTTCATTCACAACTTTGTGACATGCAGCGTGGGGTGGGTTCCTCAGTGGTGGAGATCCACTAGACCACTAGGGAAGTCTGGGGATGGTTATTCTATTTATGTACAGGGCTGAGAGGAGAGCCACTAGACTACCAGGGATGTTTGAGAGATATTTATAATACAGATGGGGTTTGGGGAAGGGAGGGGGGCAACACTGGACTCCCAGGGAATTTCAGTGGATATTTATTAATCAGACAGGGTTCAGGGAAGGGAGAGAGCCACTAGTCTACCAGGGATGTGTGGGGTTCAATGGTTTCTTTTATGATCAGGGCTGGGGGGGCACTAGACTACCAGGGCAGGAGGGATTGCTTTCTATCATTATATGCTTGTGGATGGGAGGGTGACCACTAGACTACTAGGGGAAAAGGGGTTTGTAATGTGTTCTGCAATGATCTGGGGATTGGGGGGTAGCCACCCTGGGGCTGGTGGCTGCTGTGTTGTGCTGTGCAGTACAGCAGCCCACCTGTGGGTTGCTATGACTTAGGCATGGTTCTTCCATGTGTAACTTTGTGCAGCACATCTCCGAGATATGTGGCAGCTGCACCGCACATCTCAGCTAAATATTGTGATGTGCTGCATATGCATGGGAACACCCCCCTCTGGATGCACCATATACATTATCTTTTCATTGCGGTGCATCCAGAATTGCACAGCGCATTCCCACCTTCTGAATATGGCCCAGGGGCACAATTTGGAGATACACCAGTGCAACTCAGTTGCGCAGGGCACATCTCCTTTGAATATCTGGGCTCTTATATATAATTGGTGTGATTATAATTGGTGTACTAAGATCAGTGCAACACCTATATAAGGTCAAGGTCAAAGTTACTTAAAGTGCTAAAGTGCTTAAAGTGCTATACACTAATGTGGCTAGCCAATAAAACAATAAAAACATACAATGCTTAGTTGTAAAGTAGTATTATTCCACAGAAAGTTCTCAAGAGCCTAAGATGATTATACATTTTTAGGTTTTAAAGTCCAGGTTAACTAGATCTCCACACCTATCCCTGCATAACCTGGTAAGCCTTTTTAAAATACTTATGACTCAGGGCTCAGGGCTCTGGGTGGAGTATTATTCGGTTATAGTTCGAAGTGTCCTAAAATAGCCTATTAAGGCTTGAAATGGCCTAATAATTCTGCTCATCCACTATGGCCTATTGTGGTCTGTTGCAACCTACTGTGGCCTATCATAGCCAAAATTATGGTTATGGTTATGGTTACAGTTACAGTTACGGTTATGGCTATGACTATGCCTATGACTGCAGCTAAAACTATAACCAGCTATAACCAGCTCTGTGGCAGTTATAGTCAGGTACAATCAGAAATATTCAGACTGAAATGAGCCTCGTATGTGGCTATGATCTGTAACCTTGTTTTGGTTTGTCACAGATTATATTAAGTTGTATTAGGATGTATCAGGTATCAAGTTTGCATTAGCATACAGTTGTATCAGGGTTTTCCAGGATAATATGTATATAGCAGTTAGCGGTTTGCAGAAACACACTCCAAAACTTTCTAAAATACACTACATATACTAAAATGCACTAAATACACAGCACAAGACACAAAACACAAATACAGTCTCTAAAAATTTCAAACATTATCTAAAAACATTTAAATGCAATATCTCTTTTACTACCCTTCCCCCATTTTATTGGGGAGCAGCATGTTACAGTTTTTTTTAAAAACTTAGACAAATCACACAAGAGACAGTGTGGGGTGCTGAAATCTTGATATTATATAAGTATGTATTGCTTATTAATATATAAGCAATTATCAGCTTAGATGGCTTGTAGTTTGTTCAAAATTCTTTCAGTTCCTTTATTTCTCCTCTCTTTCTCCTCCTACTGGGCTGGGTCATGGCTTTCTTCAACAACAGGTCGCTTTGCACGTGAGGAGGGTGAAAATAAACACTCTGCAAAATGTTTTGCAAAATGTTCTACAAAACAGCTGAGTGTGACAGCAAATAATAACACTGTTCAAATGCTCTAAAACTCAATGGCGACTCATAGATTTAAATAAATTGTTTCCATTTAACAAGAGTCAGAGAGCAGTTCAACAGTATGACCGGTCAACAGTTCAGTAGTTCAACAATTCGTCAGTTAGTTAGTTATGGCCATTTGGGAATCAGTGCTAAGGGTACCACATGGATAACAAGTAAGAATGAAAAGTCAGTAAACTTACAGACTTACAACTCTGTGTTAGTAATCCCATGCCATTCTCTCTTGACTCAGATTTAGTTCATCTCCCTTTTTATTTACCGGGTATCTTCTGAACTTCTATGATTCTTTGGACTTCTGAACTCCCACACCAATTTGCTCCAGCGCTCTGTGCTTCTGATTCTCCAATCTCCTTCACTATTTGTGTACATTGCTATCACAGCTGTGCCAGCTCTGAGACTCTGGTTCTGACAGTCCTGCATCACAGCAGTTCAGCAGCTCCCTTTGAGTCTTCAACTCCCCTCCACTCTTCCTTTTGCTGATGGAAGTCAGAATCTATATAAAAAACAAGACAGAAAGAGAGGACTTGGGAAGACACAACTCCCACACATTGAATTTTTTCTCTCAGGGCTACTGATATGCAAGTAACGATGGCATACCTTTTCTTAATCTTGTAAGTAGTGTTTAACAAACCCAGCACAACCAGCTCCTCTGAGGTCCTCCTCAGCTCTAGGTTTGCAGCAGTGTGACATCAGTGAGTCAACCGGAAATCTTCCTCCTTTCCGTTACATAGTCAGCTACATTGTTTGTCTCTGCAACAGTTAATGAAACAATATCCATTCCTTTCACTGCTTTGTCTACTATGCCTGGTATTTCCCAGTCTAAATCTACTAAAGGGAAGTACAGTGCTGCTGCACCTGCAACTGATAATGGTATGGACAATATGAACTATATGAATCATACCACTAAGGAAGAATATAGTGATGATGATGATAATGATAATAATATTAATAATAATAATAATATCATTAAGGACTGGTACTAAATGTCCCCCTGAACCAAAAAAGCATGTTAGCAATGAAATGATAGTCAAGTTTCAGAAAGATCTAACTGGAGTTACTTGTAGAGGTACTGAACATTTTGCCACATGTGCCAGGATACTTCCAGCTGCTGAAGCAGCATGCAAGGAGACATCCATCACAAATATAAGCTCAGATGCTGAGGCCAACAAATGCTGATAGAGATGGTGGTGGTGGTGATAGTAGGGAATGGGAATGGGATAGCCCAGGCCCACATGATGATGATGATGACACTTTCAGTTCTTCTGAATCTTGTGGTGATGAGGTCTGTAGTTTCTGTAAGGGGGTAGGAGAGAATGCTGCTGTATGGCATGAGAGGAAAGTGCAGAAATAAATCACATGCTAAATATAACAATAAAAAGATGAACATGAATGTAAACAATTAATCTCAAAAAGAAAATGACAGTGTAGGGTTTCCACAAGGTCCCTTGACTGTACAAGAAATAAATCCATGCACAATGGTACAAAGCACAAATGGTAAGTATTTTGTGTGGAATTTATTTTATATTGACCCTGCAGACAACATTCAGGCTGTATGCAGTCTGTGCAAAAGAACATAGTCATGGTGGCAAAGTGGGAAATTTTGGAAAATAAGTAATGATGCAACATGCAAAGACAAACCCCAACTTGAATGGGCAGGGCAAGGAATGCTTTTTGGTATGGGTGGTAGCGGAGTTGGAGTTGGTGTTGGTGACTAGAGTGTAATTGAACTGGCAGCCCTGGAAGCAGGAACTGACACTGAATCATTTGATGTGTCCTTGCGGTTTTCCTAGACTTAGATCGTTGTCTTCTGCCAACACAAAGTACTGCAAAATCCCAAAGTAGTATTGCACATGAAAAAAATGTGAAAAATACATTCCCCAAAAACTGAAAATATCTTGTCATTCTCATTAACTAACATCAAAAGAAAGTGTTACAAGGACATTGAAATTTATTCACAAGCATCCAACATGCCAACTGTTAAATAGCCATTGCAGAGCTGTTGACTGATTGTCAACTCCCTTTTGGTTTTGTTGATCAAAAGGATTTCCTCAAGTTCATGAACTAAATTGAACCATGGTACACCATTCCCTGTTGAAAATATTTCTCAAAAAAGATTGTTCCACAGTTGCACGACTTTGTGTATATTGCAGTCATTAAGCAGTTACGAGCATATGAACATGCAAAATTTGCCAGCAGATAAAGGCCTAGAGGTCTATCAAGTCTGCTCGAATGTGCAGCTAGCACTCCTTATTCTGCAGCTGCCCCTCCATTCCACCCTTCCCCTTCATTAACCCTCCTGTCCCATCCCCTTTTGAAGCAGTCCACTGTTCTACTGGATACCACTTCTGCAGGTAATGCATTCCACCCAGCCACCACCCTCTCTGTAAAAAAGTGTCTCCTCATCTCCCTCCTGAACCTTCTTCCCTCCAGTCTCATATCATGGCCCCTGGTGTCCCTCCCCTCTCCTACTTTGAACAGCCCCTCTGTACCTGTCTTGTTTATTCCTTTCATGAATTTAAAGGTTTCAATCATGTCCCCCCGTCCCTCCTGTCCTCCAGTGAGTACATGTTCAACTCCCTCAACCTCCTCTGTATAATAAGTCCCCCAGCCTCTTGATCATCTTTGTCACCCTGCACTGCACCCCCTCCAATAACTTAATGTCCCTTTTCAGATACGGGCACCAGTACTGCATGCAGTACTTCAGGTGCGGTCTAGCTAATGACCTATACAGTGGCAGAATCACCTCCTCCCTCCTCAAGGATATACCCCATGTAATACAACCCAGCATTTTGTTGGCCTTTGCAGCTGCCTTCCTACATTGTGCTGAATTGTTCATTGACCCTGTAATGAGCACCCCCAGATCCTTCTCCTCCTCTGTCTGGGCTAGCTGCACTCCCCCCAGCTGGTAACTCCTCCTTGGGTTCTTCATCCCAAAATGCAGCACTTTGCACTTTTTGGCATTAAACCCCAGTTGCCAGGTGTCTGACCAGGTTTCAAGCTTTGCTAGATCATCCTGAAACCCTGCCATCCCCCTAGGTCATCCACCACCACTCCTACCTTGGTATCATCAGCAAATAGACTGATCTTGCTCTTGATGTCCCATGATATGTCTGCAATGAATATCCCAAACAATACTGGACCCAACACCGAGCCCTCTACTGTGACTGAGTAGGAGAAGGATCTGGGGGTACTCATTACGGGAGCAATGAACAACTCAACACAATGTAGAAAGGTGGCTGCAAAGGCCAACAGGATGCTGGGTTGTATTGCAATGGGTATTTCCTCAAAGAGGGGGGATGTGATTCTGCCATTGTATAGATCACTGGTTAGGCCACATCTGGAGTACTGCGTGCAGTTCTGGCACCCGTACCTGAAGAGAGACGTTAGGTTACTGGAGGAGGTGCAGCGCAGGGTGACAAAGAGGATCAATGGCCTGGGGGACTTACCTTACAAGAGTAGGCTGAGGGAATTGAACATGTACTCACTGGAAGAGAGGAGGGAGAGGGGAGATTTGATTGAAACCTTCAAGTACATGAAAGGAATAAACAAGTCTCATATAGAGGGGCTTTTCAAACTAAGGGAGGGATACTCGAGGCCATGATATGAGACTGGGGGGGGTTCAGAAGGGAGATGAGAAGACACTTTTTTACGGAGAGGGTGGTGGCTGGGTTGAACATGTTACAGGCAGAGGTGGTATCTAGTAGAACAGTGGGCAGCTTCAAAAGGGGATGGGACAGGGCAAAAGAAGGGAGTCAAGGTAGGGGTGCAAGGGAGGGTGTGACTGCTGCTGAATAAGGTCTGCTATCTGCACAATCAAGCATACTTGGCAGAACAGAAGGCCTTGTTCTGCTAGCAATTTTTGTATGTTTGTATGTCTTGCCTGCTGAAACTTGTAGGTTAAATCCTGCACAGTCTCAACCACTTGCTCTCCCATTGCAGACTGTCCGCTTCCAAGTTTCTTTTAAAAGATGGTAACAGTCCAGATAATTCAGCTGCTTAAATATGAGAGGTCTCGGCAGCTCACTGGGGGCGGGGGTTGGGACTCAGTGTACAATGTGCCCTCTCAATTATGTACATTGGCCCATTGGGTGAGGGCCCCACCACCTTGCTGCAGAAGTTTTGTGGGAACTCAGTCGCCTTTGGTCTCCCCTCATCCTGTGGCAATCCAAGAAGCACTAAATTGTTTCACAGACTGTGGCCCTCTAACTCATTCACCTTCTCCTCAAACTTTGCAACATCACGATGAAGTGTAACCACTTCTGGTTCCATTTTGTTATGACAGTCCTCCAGTGTTGAAATCCATACGTCAGTGTTGGACACTCTGCAAGCCAATTCCTGCACTGCTGGCTTGATATCTTTGAAATCCTCTGTGAGTGATAGGACCACTTCTTTAACAGTGGTCAATTCCAAATATAGTTGCTCATTTGCTAATGGAGCAGGCAATTCTAGACCTGGGGATGGAGGGGAAACACTCCTGTGTGGCCTCTTAGGTTCCAATGCAAGGGCCTGAAGCTGATTGGCATTGGCAGTTAAAGTGGGCATAATCTCTCCAGGAGTTTGCTGATACATCTTTTCAGAATCCATATCCTCACTGTAAGTAGCAAAATGTTGTGGAGAGCCAATATAGAGCAAGAAAATAATTGGGCGACAGTTTATTTGTAAGTAAATAGGACGTGATGGAGCTCCAGAAACTAGCTGCTACTCCGAGTTCAGCATCAAGTGATTCCACATAGCAGCTTACTATAAATATGCATGCACTAAGGGGATTAGCAGCTACAGTAGGTTTCAGATGTCTCAAACAAAACATAGATACATGCACAATGATGGTAGAAAAAGGCCCATTGGTCCATCCAGTCTGCACACACTACTTAAATACTCTGCACTGTTCCTAGTGGCCATCCCTCCCCGTTGTTCTTGCTCCTCCCCGCACACACACACACACACTTCAGAAGGAGAAGGAGAAAACCAATGAAGGGGCATTCCAGATGCTTGCAAATCTAGGAAGAATATATTTGATTATTAAGTGGCATATCATATAAGTGGCTGAGGTGGTGGGTGTGAAAACAGTCAGGGGATTCAAGCAAGGCTGGGACATAATGAAGAAAATAGTGGTTACAAATGGCAACAGGACCAAGGAGTAAAATAGAGAGATGACAACAAGGATTAGTACCCTGGAGGAACAGTAGGTTCCTGGGATTATAGGGAACTTGGGCAAACTGGATAGACCGCTGGTCTTTTTCTGCCATCATTGTCTATGTTTCTATATGCAGTATGTTGTTTCAGGGTGCCATATAGTTAATCAAGAACTAGATGGTTCCATTTATTATCTGGAGTATTATGAACCAATTCTGTGTTTGTTGTCTCTCATTATTTATTTATTATAATTGATTTCAATTCATTATTGTTTGAATTATTGAAACAAAAACCTCAGTAATTGTCAGTTCAGTATAATTGATAATATATAGGATAGAGTATGGGTAATCATGCACTACAAGGCTATTCTTCCACTGAGTGGATACAATGCTGACTGATAACCTCAAGAGAGAAGCTCGAGAGATCACTATGTCGGCATTATATTCACGAGGAGGAAGAATAGCCAAGTAGTGTATGTTTACCCATAAACCTGTTCTGTATAGTGTATGTTGGGTCCCAATGTCTTTCATATGGCATGAAAATAACAAAATCACTAACTTTTTCATGTTTTTGGTCCACTCTGCAGACCACGCTTATTTATTTATTTATTTATTTATTTATTATTGTCTCAGATTATAACACCTTTAAGCTAGCAGCTCATTTACAGAGGTTCCATGTTATGAGATAAACAATATTTTAGCAACAAATACAGACATCAGAACAATGGTTACAAAAATACAGCAAATACATTCACTTTTTCATTCATGGGTTAAAAAACAAGATACAGAAATTGGTTGAACATAATGCAGAACAAAGGAGTAAGGCAGTTTTGACAGGATAGGAGACTAGGAGGCAACTGGAGTTGAGGGCAGTTAGAATCCTACCAGTGGGTAGAAGGACATGGGAGGAGATAGAGGGGATTCACTGGAGCAGCCTGTGGGACCTTGCCAAAGGTTTGTGGGATGGCAGTGGGGTACCTGGGAGGGATAGATGTAGCTAGGAGACAAGGTGCAGGGTGGACAAATATGTCAGGGGAGGGAGTGGGAAAGGATTGAAAAGAATGTAGTGTGAGGAGGCAAGGAGAGGGGATATGGGGCAGAGGTTATGGGTAGTGGGTAAGTGCTGAGGTTGTGCAGATCAACAACTGCTACAGGCTAGCATACGCACATGGCACTCACACAGCAAGGGATGAATCACAACTGCTGATAGAGTCCATTGTATTATGACATCCTCACTAATGTAGAATGAAAAGTCATTCTGAGTTAGTGAGGACATCACTACTGCAGCAGAACAACTTTCTGCGGTGTATGGTTTTCCATACACAATCGCATTTCACCATACACTATATTCAAATAAACCACCCTGAAAACTCAGGGTGAGTGATTATATATCTTTATAATATGTGTAGGAAAAATCCGTAGCTCTGCTTGGCCAAAGACAAGTACAGCCATGTAGCTATGTGCCCATACCATTGCTGTGCAGAATGCAGAATTCCGCCAGCGGAATTAGCATGGAATGGCCATTCTTCAGGCAGAATTTTCACCAGAATTTCACTGCTTCTTCAGCAGAATTCTGCCTACCATGATCTGCAGAATAATAGTTCAAGGAAAAGCAATTTTTCCACAGAAATTTATTCCACAGAAAATACTGAGATCCACGAAAATGGAATTTTTTCCACAGAAAATCATTTTGTAAGTATTTTCTTCTGTGGAATTTTACCATTCTGTTTGTGCTGAAATTCACTGGAATTTTGGCGGAATTTTGAAAATTCCATGGAATTTCATTCTACTGGAATTCAAATTTATTTTAAAATTTATTTATTGAAATGTTTCACAAGGAAGGCACCTGAGCAACAAGTCACTCATCTCCGGTGTGACTCTGGGAAAGGGGTACAACTGGAATGAGACATTATGCATTCAAGTTACAAGATCAACATTAACATACAGTTGTAAGGCAGGTGTTACAAACAGTGTTACAACAGTGTTGCACATAACATGTAGAAAGAGTGGAAAATAATAAGTGCCAGGTTAAAAATTTAACATATGCTTACATGAAGGAAGAGGGGGAAAGGGCAGGGAGGGGTGAGGTGGGGAAGGGGGAAGAGCCATGCCCCTGGAGATCCCTTCAGGATGTGAGGAACCCTGGAAAGGGACTGGGGGTAGCAGAAAGAAGGGGATAGGACAGTGTCCCATAGAGACCCTTTTAAGATGGTGGGGAAGGGGGTAGATGAGAGATACAAGCCCTCTGGAGGGGCAGAAGAGGTACCCATGGAGAGCATTCAGGGTCCTTTACATTCTGTAAGAGATCAAGGGAGGCTAGTAAGGGGAAGCAATTAGGGGGAAGGGGAGAAGGGCTAAAGGGGGTGGGTTTGCACAGGGTAAAATGAAGGTGAGGGTAAGAGGGTATGGTTTGTCTAGGGCTTAGATGAGGGAGTTAGGGAGGGACATGGCAGAGCAGCTAGGTGCAAGGTGATTATTGAGGGCAGAGCTAATGGAGTAGGCAGAGGATGCATGCTGGATTTGGGGAAGGGGGATTCCACATTTTTGGGAGGCGGTGAGAGTAACTGGATTGGCCGATTCAGGTGGATCTGCAGGGAACAACCAGGGTATGGAGTCAGTTGATCTAAGGAATGGGAGGTGGGGGGTGTATAAAGGAGGAGGTGAGGTAGGAAGGGAGCTCACCCAACCAGTGCTTGGAGGTGAATTTAGCGCAGTGAGAGAGTCGCCTATTTGTAAGAGAGGGGAAGGACAGCGCATGATAAAGATCGCAGTGATGGGTGAAAGGGGGGCATCCAGGGCAAAGCAGCAGAAGGAATTGAAGAGGGTGTCCAGTCTGGCCAGGGAGGACTTAGTGGCAGCACCATAGACCACATCACAGTAGTCAAAAATGGGCAGTATCATCTTCTGAACAAGTTCACTCCTAGCCTTAGGAGGGATGCAACTATGGTTCCTGAATAGGGCACCAAGCTTTGGGTGAAGTTTTTTTCTAGATGGCATCAATATGTCCTGAGAACTTCAAGTGTTGGTCCAACCAAGCACCTAAGTACCTGAAGGAGGATCTGTCCTTAAGTAAAGTCCTCAAGGGTGCAAAAGTGGGTAGGAAGGGAATCCTAGAGAGTCTCTACCTTGTGCCAAAGGTCATGGAGACAGTCTTTTGGAGTTGTGGAAAAGTTTGTGGTTAGCAAATCAGAGCTGAACCTTGTCGAAGTCTTGCTGTAAGCTGGTTGTGACCTCAACAGAACAGTAGCCAGATACATATAGGACTGTATCATCTGCATACATATGTATAGTGGAGGATGGGGAGCAAACAGAGGGAAGGTAATTTAAGAAGATGGAGAATAGGAGGGGCCCTAATACCAAGTCCTGGGGGACTCCAGTGCTAATCGGGAGGGGCGGGTGAAGTGGAGTCCAAGATCTTAATTGATTTGGTTCTTCCAATATGGTAGGCCTTGAACCAGTTTGTGGTGGAGGGAGATAGGCCAGCTGCTGGGAGTGAGTTGAGGAGAAGAAAGTGAGAGATGGTGTCTAAGGCCTTGGCCAGGTCGACAAAAATGGCAGAGGTAATTTGCCCATTGTCCATCCTGGTTAGGATGGAGTCTATGAGCTGTAGAAGAGAGGTGGTGGTTGAGTGGTTTTTCCTGAAACCAGATTGGAAATGGGTGAAAAAGGAGGTGTCAGATAGAAAAGAGATGAGTTGGGAGAGGACAATGTGTTCTTCAAGCTTGGCAAGAGGAGGGGGGAGAGAAATGGGGTGATAGTTGCCAGGGATGAGAGGTCACCCCTTTGGGTAGAGGGAGGACCACAGCATGTTTCCAAGAAGAGGGACAGAGGCAGTAGAGAATGAGATTTAGGATTATTGAGAGGGGTAGGCAATGGCCTGGAGGAGAGAGAGAGGGTTTGAGTCAAGACCATCAGGAGGCACCTTTAGAGGGGTTGATGGTGAGGAGGGCACTTATGGCATTGTTTGGGGTTACAGCAGTGAAAGAGAAGGAAGGTGGGATGTTGGTGGAGGGACACCAGTAGAGGGTGGGGAGTGGGATGGGTAGGAGGGGAGGGATTTCAGTAGCTCAGTGGCACAGGAGGTATGGTAGGAGTTAAATTCTGCAGCTACAGCTGGTGAGTCAGACACTAGTGAGTTATTCACTTTAAGTACCGTGGCAGTGGGTGAGAAGAGGGGGTAAATAGGGTGCGCACCACCTTCCAGAGCTTTGAAGGGGGATTTATGCTGGTGATGAAGGCAAATTTGAAATATTCAGACTTGGCTAACCTTGTAGCCCTGGTGCAAGTGTTTCTGAGCATGCAGACGTTTGTGAGGTCACTAGTACGCTTCCAGGCTCGATCTCTAGCCCTGAGACTGGTTAGAAGTTCAGGGGTTATCCAAGGTAAGTGGTTACATCTGACTCTGGTTTGTTTGAGTGGGGCAAAGGCATTCAAGTTTACAAGAAAGATTTCTTTGAAGTAGGCAAGTGCCTTATCAACTGAGGGGAAGGAGGTTGGGGGGGACCAGTCAGAAGTGGCAAGGTTACTCAAAAGAGGTTCGAGGTCAAGAGACTTGAAAGAGCACAGTTGTATGGTTTTGTGTGGCAATTTAGTTCTGTGGACTTTCCTAACTATGATTACCAAATGGCAAGGAAAAAAATCTAGAAATCTCATTGGCCAAGACAGATCAGCTGACTGTACATTAATTCTCTGTATACGCACAGTCATCCTGGTCCTAAACCACATTACACAATGAGCAGATCAGTCCTCCTACAACCAGAACTATCTTTCATCAGTCTCCCTACAGCCAGAACTGATCTTCCACCACAAACATGGCCACTACCTTTACACTGTAGAAACCTTCAACTGGGCCCTAAAAAATTAAAATGATCTTAAATATAAAATAAAACAAATTAATTAAATGTTGTTTTCCAGATTGTCACACTCTCCTTACACACATAAACAAATTAAAAACATTAAGTATTGTTTATAATTTTCATCACAACTGTTTGTTTGCTAACAGTGAAAAATCCCCCTTCTATCTTTACCTGCTCATTGGGGAAATCTCTTCTGCTTTCCCTTATAAGTAAGATAATTGAGTCTCTGGCTCCAAAACAGGCCTTTGTTGACTGTGTGTACAGCGTGTTAGTAGAGGGACATTCTACTAGTAGAACTGAACAGAATTTTGAAACCCTGTATTCCATGGTAAACATTCCATTTCTTGAATGTGGAGAAACACAGAGGGAAAAAAAAAACAGAATGAAGAAAGTAAGCAATAATACTATATAAACAAAGAGACAAGGTGGTAAATGACTCACCCTGGATGGTTATCTTTTAGGACAGAGCAAGCAGTTCATGGTGCTGTCAGTGAGTATGGCAGTTTTGAACCAGGTTCATGCTTGCAGCACTGGGAAACTGAGAAGCCTCTGTTATGGCTTCCTTTTAGTTTTGTCTACAGAGTGAGGAGAATGAAATAAAATAAGGGGGCTATGTGTCATACTTAGAATGAGAAAAACAGCATTTGTGAATTGTTGTGGCTGGTAGGGGAATATGAAGCTTAAGTGGGCAGGGAGGCACACACTGTATAACACTACTCTAATCTAGTACCAATAGGCAGAAGGACTATTTTATGTTAAAAGCACAGATTCACTTACATTTTTACTTCTTTAAAAATGTGTTTAAAAATAAAAAAAACTGCTTCTAAAAATTAAGGGACATTTATAAGCACAATAAGACACTCAGAGTTGTGTATTACGAGTGATAACTGCACTCCTGGGACAACCGCACTCGGCCTTCAGCCTCATGCCTAACTATGCCCCTAGGAGTGCGGTTATCACACCGTAATGCACACCCTGTCATGTCTTATTGATCACATATTGGGTTATGGTCACTGAGAGCATCGGGGAGGATGCCTGAGGTGATGATGCAGTGGGGGTGGCAGGTAAGGGCCCAGTTGAGTAGGGAGTGTTGTTGTTTCTTGTGGTTTGGGTGGGTGAGTTCAGAGATCAGTTGGGAGAGGTTTAGGACTCTGATTTCATTTTTAGTTTTGGTAGTTTTAGGTGACAACCAATTTATATTGAAGTCTCCTAGGATGAGTAATTCCCCAGAGCGAGCAAGGGAAGTGATGGAGGTTAGGAGTTCTAGCGTGACCAAAGGATGGACATTTGGGTGGCAGTATATGCAAGCTACAAAGACTGGGAGAGTGAAGGGGAGGGTCACATGGATAACTAGGCATCATGGGTCTCAGGACTGGAGGATGAGTATATGATGGAATATTGGATGGAGGCTAGGACAAAAATGGCCACATCACCACCCCTGCCAGCACGGTCTTGCCTTAGTAGTGAGTAGCCAGGAATGGAGACCGAGTGGTGAGCGATACTGCTTTTTAGCCAAGTTTCTGAGAAGATTAGAATGTCTGGTTTTAGAGTGCACACCATGGTCTGAATCTGGTCTGGTCTATTTTTTGCAACAAGCTGAGGGTGTTTAGGTGCAGGAATTCTGCACAGCACTAGCCTACACACACACCTGCACTTCTTTTAAGGTTACTAGCCCGTATACTAGACTGAACAGTCACAAAATCACTATTTGGTACTGCCATTCCTATGCTGAATGAAGCGCTATCACCATTGGTGAGAGCCTGAACTGTTACAAATCACAGTCAAGTCTGCTGTGAGTGTAGTCATAAGTAAAAAAAAGAAATAATTAGCTCCATCCTTAGCACAGACATTGCTCAAGCTGCATTATCAGCAGCCAGAAGTGCTGGGGAGATCGAGGGACTCACAGGAACCACACGGTCAGGAAGAGTAATTTTTTTCTTTTTTTGTTCTTCTAACAGCTCCACACACAGATGTCTTTTTACACTATAACATTTGTAAGACTAGTCACTTGCTGGGAAGTTTTTTTACACATGTTATAAGTGACACCAGAAAACAGGTGATCCACCATGGGGAATGTTGGTGGTGCACTGAATCAAAAACTAAATTGAAATAAAATACTGGATCAAAAAGTGCACCAACCACCCCTAAGCTTAGAATGCACTATGTGTTATAGCTACAGCTATATAAAAATATCAGTATAATAGCCACAAAAAAGAGTAAGGCAAATAATTATTTATTACAAAACTTACCAGTGGCCAAACAGATGTACATACTGTTCATATGAAAGCTGATACAAGACACACCATGGGAGAGATTAAATACAGCAGTTCAGAGCAGCAGCAGCTAAGCCAACATTATAAAATGGGAAGAGAAAATCATGTGTCTTGATTGGCTGCTGCCTGTGCATTAGATATGTCTAATGCACAGGTAAAACAAGTGCAAACAATCTGGACTCAGCTATAAAACACATATAAATGCATATTTAGAGTGTTTAGGAATGATAAGAATGTTAAGGGCACCATTTTTCCCCACCATAGCGAGATATTTTCCCCACATCATGCAATCCTATTTCTGTCACAAACTAAACCAAACACAATATTGACTGCAGCATGAAGAAATTCTCATTTCTTTCTACGTGTTTTTCACTTCTCTCCTTCATTCTCCTCAGCACATCCCTCCTCAGGAGATGGCCAATGCACTCATTGAATTATACCAAGCCCTCCCACCACTAACTCCTTTCTTTCGTCAGCAGTCACACCTGTAACAAACATAATTCTTTAAAGCCCTGCACATTCCAGCCAAATCTCTTCTCACCTCCCTGTGCTCTGGCAGTCAACAGTTTCTCCTATGCTCTACTGCTCGGTTGCTCTTTCACAGCCATAACTGCCTGAAGTCTAATGGCAACGCTTATCCCTATGGCAACAACTCAATATTGCTTCACATATTCATTCAAGGAACAGCTGGCAATGGCAACCCAACACAACAGAAAAAGTAACTAAATTTGAACATGGACTGAATAAATCATTTGCCAGCAATCTTTTTTATATTTTAAAAATAAAAGGAAACGATTATGCTCATGCCAGCTATAAAGTGCTTCCAAACAGCCCAGCAGTCATTAACTTTCCATGACAGCCAAGTGTTCAGCTTTCTATGAGAAACTGCCCACTTCTTTCTGCCATGAATTCTCCAGCCAGCAGTAATCTAAAAATCTCTTGCTTCTTGCTGGTTTTTTTTTTACTGCTTACCGATCCTGCATTAGTCGTCCTATGGTTGCGCATTTCTCTTAGCTGTCCACTATCTGCTCAATACCTGCTCACACACACAGTGTTGGCTCTCAAAGGAATAGTTTTTTTAGCCCTGTTTTCTGCTCTTAAACTATCTTTTTGTACAGAAGTCAGTTTGTGTGTTGGGGGGGAGGTAACCACTATAAAAAAAAACTACAGCTACAGAGACACTAGAAGGACAAAACTCCTGAAGTAAAAAAGAAATGCATTTTGGTCATACAGGCGGAGGAACTATTTTAGGTCAAAATACATCAAATAATTAACTTTTTTAGTATTTAAGCCATGCAATTTTATTTGTTACTTGCATTTAAAATCCCATTTTATAAGCGCAATAAGACACTCCGGGGGTGTGCATTAGACATTTCTAATGCACGGCCGGGGGCTAAAGGCACTCAGCCTGTGGACTTGTGCCTTATTGCACCCCTGGCCATGCACTAGAAATGTCTAATGCACACCCTCGTGTCTTATTGCTTACATGGCTGATGATTAAACCTTATGTGGGTGGGTTTCATCAGAGATATCTAACAGCGTGTCAGCGTGGCTCAGTTGGTAGCACATCTGCCTCTGGACCAGAAGGTCGTGGGTTTCTCGTCCCACATGAGGATTGGACTTGCACCTAAAAATCACTGGCATTCGAGTGCAGTATCGGGGTGCTGTACTGCTGGGATGTGCTATCCTCGGATGAGACGAAACCGAGGTCCTTCTGCCCATCCTGGTGTTGACCTGGTGGGTGTCCAGCGGAAGTAAAAGAACCCAGAGCACTCTTCGCAAAGAGCAGGGAACATTCCCGGTGTCCTGGCCAACATTCCCCTTCCCATAAACCGGTTCATGCAATTATCCAGGCTGTGTGTGGATGATGATGTGTGATATGGCTGCCACCACACATTCAGTCACTTCACTACCAGTCTAGCATTGCTTGTAAAGCGCTTTGGGATACTGTGTATGAAAAGCACTATATAAATGCTGATTCTTCTTCTTCTTTTTCTAACAAGATGTCTAAACATTCTTTTTAGCATTCCTAGTACCATGACAATATAATACACATCTCCAAATTTCATCCCCAAATCTCTCTCTCTATATATATATATATATATATATGTAATAGATAACCCACTCTGAGGTGTGCGGTCGCTGTCTGATATACGCACGCCTTGGTATGCATTGCTACACATGAGGCCACAGGCTGAGTGCGTCAACCACCCAAGACTTGCGTATATCAGAGAGCGACTACACACCTCAGAGTGGTTTATCTATCTTATAAAATGTCAAAATTGTTCTGGAGGGGGTTAAAAGTTGAGGTGTGCAGTCGTGCTTTGATATATGCACGGTCATGCGATGTGTTTTATTCAATCAGAAGTTTGGATTTCTAGGATATTGTTATCTCCATTTTATATATATGTACCATGCCACTATAGTTAGGGTTGAGTACCCCTTTTAAGGTTAAATCCGAAATTTGGCAGCTTAATAACTTTGCCACCGTGTGACAGATTTGCCTGAAAATTGAAATACTTGGTCCAGTCCCATAGATCTCTGGAACTGCCAAGACTCATTCTGGTCGGATGTACTGTTACGAAGCTACAGAGCACCAAAAAGCACACAAATCACTCATGTATGTGCATTCTTTACTCGCGCCTACAGCCCCCACGGTTTGCATGACTAGTCCGAAACCTTTAGGGAATATGCAGCCAGGGTCCCCGATGTGCCTTTCAGAGATTTTGTGAAAAAATATTAAATGGTTCAAAAGTTATTCAAAAAATACTTTTCCCATTTTAACCTATGGGAAAAGTTAACAATATGTGTGAAAGTGTCACAAATGCACTTTTTACTTTCACAAATGACCCTTGTAGTGTCACAAATCAGCCATCTTGTTTTTCAGTTGGTAGTCACAGAAATGATTGGTATTTAAATTTGGGACCCTCTAGGGACACAATTCTTGTTGTGTTCACCTAGTCGAGCCCTGAGAATGCTAGCCATGTCTATTTTTTTGGGGGACATCCCAGAAATATGTTTTTTTAATTTTTGTAAAAAGTAGTGTCACAAAGTACTTTTGCATATGCATCACTTTCATGGTTTTATTTGCGAAAGTGTTGTGATTTGCGAAAGTACTTTTGCAACACTATGGCCAAAACAATAGGGAACCTTTGCCACCCTGCTGCAAAAGACTGGTTTGGTCTATTGGGCTGATATTTGGAGGGAAGGAAGCCAAGATCCTACAGATGTGCCTTTTGGCAGTTTGGTGACAAAATATTAGAGGGCTACAAAGTTACAGCACTCCAAAGTTGACATTTTCCCCATAGACTGACATTACGGCGTCCACGGTATTTTTTCGGGCCTGCATCTTGAAAAGGATTCAAGATACAGACTTTTCGTCGAAAGAATGCTTAGTCCCCCACTAGGGAGCTAAGTGTAAAACTAGCCTGGAAAGTCATAAATAATATGAGATTTTAAATTTTTTTCTACGTTGTACGGTTTACTGAGCTACAAGGAATTTAGTATTCCAAATGCTCATTTTCTACTCAGAGGGCCATTATTATGCATATATTCTTGTAGTCACTGTGTTTCTGAATTCACCTTTTGGGAAACAAAACGATGTGTTTGCATTACTGTTACCATTAAGCGTTTTCCTTGCGTTTCCATAACAGTTTGTGTTAGCGTTTTCATTACGTCTGCCATATGCGTTACCCTTTGCATTGCGCTTCATTACTGTTACCCTTTGTGTTTCATTACTGTTTTTGCTTACGCTACTTTTTGCATCACCATGTCCATTACCATTTGCATTTGCATAAGCACTTGCTGCATTTGTGTTTCCTTTGGTGTCATCGTTGGTGTTACTGTATATTGCATTTCAAATGATTTACCATGACCATGTGCATTGCCATTTGCGTTTGCATACGTGCTTGCATTTGCATTTCTGTTTTTGTTTGTGTTTCCTTTGGCTCATCATTGGTGTTACTGTAACTGTTTGCATTTCCAGTTACGTTACCATTACCATTTATGAGTTTGTTACTGTTTGCATTTGTGTTTCCATTGGCTTTAACATTTGCGTTTTTGGTAGCATTTCAGTTGTTGAGTGCGTTACTGTTTCCTTCTGCGTTGCCATTGCTGTTACTGTTTTCATTACTGTTTGCATTTCCATTAGCATTTGCATTACTATTTTCTTTCCCGTTTGTGTTTCTGTTGCTGTTAGCATTTGCATTACCTTTTGCTTTACCATGTCGGTTTTCATTTACGTTTGCGCTTGCGTTTCTCTTACCATTTGCATTATCATTTCTGTTTGTGTCACCGTGTGCGTTACCATTTGCACTTGTGTTTGCATTACCATTAGTGTTACTATTTTCTTTACCTCACTGTTTCCATCACCGTTTGTGTTAACATTACCGTTTGTGTTTTTGCATTTGCGTAGTGCAGTGCAAAACACCGGTTTTTGCTAGTTTTCTGCAATGTCTTCTGTGATGCATAGTGCAGCCAGTGTGTGGTTTATTGATCTGAAACTTGGTACATAGAAGGATATTTGTTCATGGAACATGCCAGTTTTTGTTTGGTGAAAACATGTTGTTCCATTCCAGAGTTATTGCCATTAGAAGTTAGCCCACCTCGCAGTTACTGATTTTTTGGTCACCAGGCCCGCCATTTTAGTGCATTTTCGGCCACGATTTCACCATTTTGTGGTGGATGACTTCTTAAAGGTGCAGAAATGTAAAAATTGAATATCTCTGAAATGGTTTGGTCTTTTCACATGAAATTTGGAGGGTGTTGAGTGGATATCCTGGAGATGCGAATTATGTTGTTTACATGTTTGAAAACTAATTCACTGCAGAGATACTGTGTGACACAGTTAACATTTGTGCATAGCGTTATGCATGGTGCTACTGTCTTGAAATTTATAGTGTGGTAGCCCTAGTGGTATGGAGGTGCCTTGCAGTGGTTTGGTGTGTAAGACATTAACAGGTGTGGAATTATACCACTCTGACAAATGAAAAATTGGTTCATTCCACTTTCAATAACTTTGGAATCATGTGTCCAATTTGCCTGCCATTTGAAATGTACAAAAATTTATGATAAATCTTTGACTGTGACAATGTTTGGGTTGCTGCCACTTACGGTTGCTGAATTGTGCACGTTATGTTATTTGCTTGTGCCACTGTGTGACCGTTGAACAGATGTAGATATAATTCTGGACACACAGTGTGCTATGGTACATGTCTTCATTTGCAATTTTCATCTCAGTCAGTCATTAAGTTTTTGCACAGCAAAGTGACAGAAAATCACATGGTTCGGGCCCCACACTCCCATTACAGTCCATTCACTATTTATAGTGCACATTCTCAAAAAGACGGAAAATTCATTGCAAAAATCCTTTTAATGTATCAGTTAGGGTTGTTCCTAGTGACAAAAGTGAGGAATTTCTGTGTTAGGGTTACATCCCTTGCACCACAAGTTCATACTACATTTCACCAGGCATCGGGTGTGCATTGGGGTCATCGGTTCTAACTCCTCACCCCATTCTCCTATACTGCACCACCTCAGCTTATTTACATATGGAATGGGGTGAGAGTTATGGCTGATGACCCCAGTGCACACCCCATGCCTGTTGGTGGAGCAGAGTGTGTGGGTGCAAGAGGTGGCAATCCTAACACTGAATTTCCTCACTTTTGTCACTGTGGAACAACACTAACTGATGCATTAAACATAGTTTTGGCCATGAATATATATAGATAAAACTTAAAAACAAAAGTGATTACATATATTAAATATATTAAGAACAGTAATGCACTACTTAGCAACCTTGCAAACACAATTCATTATTCTAGAACTATACAATATATAAACTATAGACTCAGAAAGTCAATATTTGACTAGCACTTCACTGGAAAAGGGCAAACAACATGCCACTTCATAAAAGCAGGAGCAGAGAGTGTGTAGAAAACTACAGGCCAGTCAGTCTCACTTCCATAGTGGGAAAACTGATGGAAACCAAACTAAAGGAAAGGCAAATAGACTTTCTTGAATCAAATGGGCTACATGAACCAAAACAACATGGATTGACAACAGGCAGATCCTGTCAGACTAATCTGATAGACTTCTTTAACTGGGTGACAAGGGTTGTTGACCTAGGAGGAGCAGTGGATGTGGCCTATCTCAACTTTAAGAAGGCTTTTGACTCCATCCCACACAGGATACTCTTAAACAAACTCAGTAATGCTGGGGTAGGGATCACAATTGTTAGATGGGTGGCAAACTGGCTACATGGAAGCACCCAGAGAGTAGTGGTGAATGGAAGTCTCTTCGGTGAGGGTGAAGTGACCAGCGGTGTGCTGCAAGGATGGGTACTGGGTCCAGCCCTTCCAATTTGTTTATAGGTGACATCGCAGAGGGTTTAAATGGCAGGTGCCTGTTTGCAGATGATACCAAAATCTGCAACAGGGCTGACACCCTTGATAGGGTAAGTAAATGGCACTAGACATGAAGTTGCTTGAAAAGTGTTCGGAGACCTAGCAACTGAGGTTCAACGCAAATAAATGTAAAATCATACACTTAGGAAAAAGTAACCACAAGAAGCAGTACTTCATGAATGGAGAAAAACTAATCACCTCCAACCAGGAATGTGACCTGGGAGTCATCATAACTGATGACCTAAAGGCAACCAAACAATGCAACAAGGTAACACTGAAAGCAAGTAGCATGCTCAGATACATTGGGAGGGACACAACTAGTTGGAAGAGGGAGGAGGTTATGCCACTTTACTGGTCCTTGGTGAAGCTTCACCTGGAGTACTCCATACAGTTCTAGAGGCCCCATCTCAGGAAGGACATAGACAGAATGGAGGTGGTCCAGACAAGTACAACTAAGATGGTGAGTGGAATGCACACAAAGCCTTAAAAGGGGAGACAGAGAGAACTGAATATGTACACACTGAAGTAGAGAAGGGATGGGGGGACATGACTGAGACCTTCAAATGTCTCAAAGGTATAAAGAGGGTGGAAATGACTGACCTCTTTCAGTTACACAGTCAAACTAGAACATGGGGCCATAAAATAATACTGAGGGATGTCAAACTCAAAGGAAACACAGGAAGTTTTTTCACCTTCGAGAGAGAGTTGTCGCCCATGGAACCGGCTCCCAAAAGAGGTGGTGGAGTCAAAAACAATAAATGAGTTAAATAGAGCTTGGGATAGATACAAAGGAACCTGGTGCATGGTAGTATAAAATAAATTGGGGTGGTGTAACTTAAACTACAATACAAACAATGAGCAGACTAGATGGACAGGAAGACCTCCTTCTGCCAACACATTCTATGTTTCTAATTATACATGAAAGGCCACATATCAATATTAAGTCATCCAGATTTTATGCTATAGCATATCTCTTGTCACTCCATGTAGATCTTCCCAGCATAATTCCAACTTTTTATCAGATCTTCTACATGCCTCTAGCACTTTTTATTTATTTATTTTTTGATCCAGAGGTTCTCACAATGCACTTAGCAGTGCTTTCACTATAGAAAGGCACATAGAACAAAATAAATGTTGGGGGATAATAGAATATTAGAAAACAGATCTGCTGACATTCAAAAATCAAACATATACAAAAGTGAACATAATACAGTCAGAAAATGGTCAATTATAAGATAAACTTGAAACATCTCTAGATACAATATATGTAGGGTTTCCAGTTTTAGGTGATAACCAATAAACACCGGTAAAACACCACCATGGTGAAAAGAGGGAAATCAGTTATAACTGAAAAACATCAAATTTAATTGTGACCCCACTCTTCCAGCTGACCAACTGTGAGCTGGATATGTGGGTGGATCATGTTTTTTTTATATTATACCTTTCACTTATATGGTGGAACAGAGCTCTAATACTGTGCTGCTCCTAGCTCACCATCACCATCCACATATTTATATATATATAGTTCTACAGTTATGTGCACTATTTTGTAAAACGAATGCAATATTAATATAGTGCAATATCTATGGTGCTAACGTGCAATAGTCATGATACACAGTTTGAAAAAGTGTAATATCTATTTTTTTACTTGAGTGAAGAAAAACTGATTTATAAAGATTTTTGTTGTCCAAGAAATTGATTACACCTAAAATAACAGATTTTTGGTACTTCTGAAGGGGGAGAAAAATGCTGAAAATAAACACCTTTTTTTTACAAAAAATAAATACCTAAAACTGGAAACCCTAAATATATGGTACAATGCCATCAGTTCTAAAGATTTGTGTCCAAGGGGTTATAAAATTCAGAATATTAAGAAAGCAGTAAGGAAAGTGGAGACAGTAGACAGAGCTACTTTGCTTTCCAATACGTATCATAGACCTAATAATCATTTGGGGAGCAGTATTTTTTTTTAATTGTCCCTCCCATGATGTGTCTTGTATCAGCTTTCATATGAATAGTATTTATGTTTAGCTGCTGATAACTTTTGTAATAAATGATTATTTGCCTTACACGTTTTTGTGACTAGCATGCTGATATTTTTATATAGCTATAGATGTAGCACACAGTGCATACTGAGCTTGGGGTGGTGGTGTACCATTTGATCCAGTTTTTTTTATACTTGCTGTTTATATGCCCCTCAGCTCACATCTACCCTCTTTATCAGGGACCCCTAGGCATTCTGTAAGGCTCCACCAGGCATCTTAGGGTTGCATCAGAGGACCAACTCCCCTGCAACCATGGATTACCCCCCCATGTTTGAAGGAGGGAGACCCCAGGTCATTGCCCCCCAATCCAATATATTGCACCGGGTTGGTCCAGCTGAGCTACCCCAGAGCCTGGTCATATGGCTAAGGTGCTGGATCCCATCTCCAGGCACAGATGAGGGGTTTTATATTTTTCTGGTGTCCCCCTACCCCTTGAGGCAACAGCACATTGGGAGGTCCAAGGAAATGAGGGCACTCCAGATGTGCTTCCGCCTCCTGGCCGACATCCTCCCTCCCAATGCGATCCCACTTGCACTCCACCGGTGATCACCCAAGTGGTGATATAGCAACGGGACCTGCAGTCCACCCTCCATGGAGGATTTATAGCCCACTGGGTGCTCGATCCTTCTTCCCAGCCAGCCCTTCAGCTAACCAGGCTCGCTTATCAAACCTGGGTCACTGATGTCGCAAGCGGTAGCTCTACCACTGTGCCAGTGGGCTGACTTGATCCAGTTTTTTACATGTTATAAGTGCAATGAAACACTTGAGGAAGATATGATTATGATCAATAACCACACTTCTCTCTCAGGTGTTTAAAGGCACTCGGTGCAACAACCTCAATCCTAACAACACTCTAGAGGGGTGTGTGATTACTGACCAGTAATCACACACCCTCTCATGTATTATTGCTTACCTATTTCTTAGCCTGGTGGGCTTTTGTCTCCTGGTGATTGTGCACATGAATTAAGGCTGCTATTGGGTATTAGGCATACTGGGCCACAGCCCTGTACTCTGTCATGCTCTTGTCAATCACCGCTTTTGATAAATATTTTTGCTCATAAAATATGATTATCAGTTTAGGCACATGCCTTTCTCTTCAGTCAGAAGCATTCTTGTTTGCCCTAATTCTGCCGTATGGTGGAAATACTTTCAAGAAATGTGCAACAAAAAACAAAACATGAACACTGATGATGAAAATTTCAGTTGCTACATCATCTGAAGCATAGTCAACCAAATGTGTAAATACCAGTGGTACAGCTACTTTATTAAGCAGTACACCAAACAGTAAGTAGCTCATCAATGAGACTTCATCCCTATTCAGCAATTAAGACTATACAGTAGGTGCCTCTCTGTATTCCTTATTTAAAATCTAAGGTTGGATTACATGCAGTACATAGAGATTAGCCTACTTTTATTTCTACTCAAGACCAGAACATTATTTTGCAGTTTATAACAAATGACCTTACTGTTTAATATTACGGTGCTACAATGGCAAAAAAGAATACTCTTTTGGCAGGGGTGTGTTTTAGAAATGGAATGGGTTTTATACTATTCTATTAATATAGCATACTGCATCTTCTGAGCAGAATCTTCTCTTTCCTTATCTCTGTACTATTTTTATAAGAGCTAGAAAAATACCTCCGGCTACCTCACATGTCTGATGTAAAACGAGGGATGTTGATTATATATTTTTTTTGAGGATTGTTAACCTCAGGCAATGCCTTCAGCATAAGCTGCAAAAAAACAGACTTTTGTTCCACTCTAACAAACACAGGAGTGCAAATGTTTTACTATACGAAGTGCACAGAAAGTGTTTTTAGCATTCATTTAACAAGTGCATTCTGTCTGTAGATAGTGTTCCATTACTCAAGAGTTGGAAGACAAAGTGCTAACCTATGAAGTCAGCCAACCCCAACAAGATGAAAAATTACATGAATTACAACATTGTCAATTTCTTGTGCCTAGAAATCTCTTTAGAGCCTCAGTTAAAAAGGTAATGGAATTTTCACAACTTCTTACCTTTAAACAAATATAGGAGATACATTTCAAGTGAAAAGGACATCAGGGACTTGAATTATTGTATACTGTGTGAAAAGAAATCTGTCATATCAGGGGAGTTGGGGTGCAAAAATAGGGAATAATGCCACCAGTAAGTTTTGGTGGCTGCACTCTGCAGCTCTTTGAGGCCATCAGAATTTGGATCTTGAGAACAACTGGAGTACAAATAAAATGGGCCCAATACACAATCACAAATGGTAGCAGAGCAAACAACAGAGCAAACACTTGCCCCACCAGCTTTGAAGCTATGTACAAACAATGGGATCTATGCATGAACGAGCGTGAAATACGTGGGAAAACGACGTAACACCAGTGTGCAGCTATGTGGTGTGCAGGACAGGGATGTTATGCCGCATTCACCAAGAACATCCGCAGCACGCAGAAAAAATGTGCACCTGATGTCGCACACAGCATTGCACGTGAGTTACACAGCAGTGCCACGGCAGTGAAACCACCCTCAGATCCCACCATATATGGCAGGGAAACATGCCTTGTGTAGCGGTATGTAAGTGCATATGCAGAGCACACCACATGTAAACACAATGGCAGATCAACTGAGTGTCCTGCAGGAAGAGAACCAGGCCTTGGAGAGACCCCAACAGGATGGAAATTCCACAGTCCAGGGCCACAGAGGTGCAGTGTCACACAGGCATGCAAGATCCCACTCCACCAACTTCATGGGTGACCAGGTGGCCGGAATGATGTCCAATATCCAGACACACTACCAACAGCTGTATGGCCCACAGTCCCTCAGGACACTTGCTCACATCAAGGCACGGCTGTGGCAGGATATACAGGCAGGTGTAAATGCCACTGGTCCTGAGGCATGGACCATTGAGGCCATAAAGCACAAATGGTGGGACCTATGGTCTGTCGTGAAGAGGAAGCTCACCAGGGTGGCCATAGAATGCACTGCCACTGGTAGCAGATCACCAGGGGTGGAGACCCAGCTCACCACGGTGGAGTGCATGGTCGCCAGTACCCTCACAGATGTCAGTGTGCATGGAGAGGTGGATGGAGTAGCCATGCTAGATGGTAAGTAGCTGGCACCATGATATGCATGAACCCATGTGATGGCACTGTACATCCCTAACTGCACTTTATCCACCTCACCTTACTGAGCTGAGAGGGTGACCAGGTGCCACAGTGGCCACAGACAGCAAGAGAAGTGTGACCATGAGCTATGCAGCCTCAGAGAAGGATGCCAGCCAGGATGCCCATGGGACCGGTAAGTGTCGTAGCAAGGAGCACCCCTGAGTGATGGCCACCATGTGTCATAGACACACCCACAAACTGTCCTCTACCACTCCCACAGGTACTGAACAGAAGACAGTAGGTCCAGATGCAGTCTGAGAGTGAGGTTGAGGACACCCAAGACCTGCTAGATGAACACCCACATGCCACTGCCATGGACTGCATGGACATGGGGGAACAGGGCAGCACCAACCACAGAGCACCCATAGAAGCACTGTGCACACTGCACATATAGCATCACCAACACACACCGTGCGTGGTGAAGCCATGCCTGCTTGCCATTAGTTGGATGACTGGGACACCCACGACATGGAGGTCAGCCCAGGGGAGGGACCCTTCACACAGCAGCTGACCCACTACTGCAGTGACAGGATGCGCACCACCCTTGTGGACATATACCGTGAGGTCCACTAGATGGAGGAAGAAAGGCTGGCTGAGCAGTGGTGCACAACGGCAGTAACCCAGGAACTGATGGAGGAGGTCCATGGAATGCACCAAAGCATGACACGCATTGCAGATGCAATTGGTGGCCAGTGCAGCACACCGACCAATTCCCTGCCTGACATTCATTATCCCCAGTGGGAAGTTCCCAGACCCACCCGAGGTACAGGACTGTGAACGAACACCCCCATATGATGCCACTGGCGATGCAGAAACACCAGGGGACACGAACATAAAGTGCATTATGGAGGATCAGCACAGTGCCACACCCAGCACCCTAGATGCACCCATGGAGATGAACACACAGACACACAGCCCACAGAGCACAGCACCACAGGTGTCATGGTGGACAGTGGCACGGATAGCACATCAGTGCCACCCAGACAGCAGATGGGACATGTCACTGGCAGTTGGTGTGGATGTAGCAGCATCGAACAACAGACCCCATCATGGCATCTGGACATGTGTGCCTCGGCCTGCCTGCAGGCACACCCCGACAACCAGACACAGCATAGTAAGGATGACAGGCAGCAAGGGCCACACACCATGTGCATGTGACAGTGCAAAGCCCACATCACCCCCACCTTCACCACCCCCATGACATACACAACCACCGGGAGTGCAGAATGCACAAGCAGCATGCACACCACAATGAGGGTGTTGAGCAGCCCACCACCCACACAGTCACCATGCACAGCAGCATAACCCACCCATGAAACACCAGCCACAGCCACAGCCACAGCTATGGCAATGCACAAGGTCTGCCATGGCATACTCAACCCCCCCCGATGGTGCCCAGATGTGCGACACCACCAGATCACAAAATGTGGGCCACTGGCAGCAAAGCCACACATCACAGCCATAGAGCACATGGTGGTGTCCTGCCAGACAGTGGTTGTCTGTGTGTGCTCAGCAATGGAGTCATCAAAGCGCACACAGCACCTGCACCACTGGATGCCCACATGGAGCACCTAGCACCATGCCCACACTGTGCCACAGGTGTGCTTCCACAGGGCAATGCATCTGCAACCCACAAACACCCACACACACCCCCAACACCCACAATGATGTGCTCACCACAAGTCACACAAGCCGCATGGCCACCGATGGTCTCTGGAGCCCTCACCACATCATGAGCATTGTTGCCAGGTGGCATCAGCGGTGGAGCCAGTCCAGGGAGGGTTACATGACCACACACATGCAGCATGGCACACATGGTGAACACATGGCATGCTTTTCCCGGTGACAGCATGATCATCCCACAGGTGTGGTCCAGGCACCAGAACTGCATCATCAATAAGCCGATGGTGCATTTCAAGATATTCCGTGTCTTACAATGAGCTGAGTTGTACACCTCCTCTGCAGCTGAAATGGGTGCCACAATCTGTGTCATTAGGTTCTGTTATGAGGGTAACCACTGTCACCTGTAGGGGTGAGAGGAGGAGTGTTGGCATGGTGGTACACACATGAAAGTGTGGCAATGGTTACACATTGGAAGTCTGATCAATTCCCACCTAGTATCCACCCATCAAAGGCACTCTCCCATAGCAGCCTACCAATGCACGATGCATCAAGGATGTATGTGCCTTGACAGGAGTCAGGAAATTTAGCACAGACATTGGTGAACATGCCGCATGCATCACACAACACCTGGCACTTAATTCTGTGAAACCATTTGCGGTCATGGTAAGCATCCTCATCTATAGGTGGTGCCAGGATAGCGATGATTGTGCAGTCAGTGACCCCGTACAAGTTGGGCATCCCATGTATGTTGTAAAATGCCTGCTTGGTGTGCCATAGTTCTGTTTTGGCGGATGGCAGTGAGATGTGCGTGGACATGTGGAGCAGCATGGAGTCTGTGACCTCCATGACTGCAAGAGACACAGAGGACTGTCTGACACCTATGGTATCACCTGTCACCCTCTGAAAGGAGCCTGTGGCATAATAGGCCAGTGTACTAAGGACCTTAGTCTGCACCAACATTACCCTTGACCATCAAGTCTGGGGTGGTGATGCTGTCACGGACCATGTCACATAGTGTGATGATCATGGGCCATGGCAGGAGGAACCACTTAATGCAATGCACATCACGCAGAATGCTGGCATCTAGCCTCAGCAGGAATACCTATGACTATGGTCGTGGATGCCCCTGCAACAGCATCTCCTCATGTATGAGATTTATGTGTAGCAGCATACTGGGACACATCTCAGTGCACCATTCCATTTCCAGTTGTCCCTGGCACCATACTGTGCATCAGCCTTATACCGCCATGCATGTGTGTGTGTGCCCGGCACATGTCACATTACAGTGTCATGTGTGGGATGATTGTGGGGTGCTGTTGGCTCTGTAGTGTTGGCCTCACATGCAGTGGCACCACCATGCATGTGGTTGTATGAGGTACATCTGTGGATAGTGAGCCATGGTTACAGTGTCTGTTGTCAGCATTGCCCACATCATGTCCCATTTGAAAGGCAGTGCACTGCCTGCTACACTGTCCCTATTGCACATCCTGCACCTCCCTGGTGCATACCTGTTCACAGGCTGACATCACGACACATGCACATCTGTTGTTCTGGCAGGTCTCTGCTGCAACCGTACACTTCCATGGTGTGTTGCCACACTGTGGTCACACCTGTGTATTCTGTCCAAGTGGGTGCCTTGTGCTGTGGTCAGCAACATTCTGGTGGTATGGTCAGTGGGTTACAATGCCACCAGATGGTCCTGCGTGGCCTGCTGATGCTAGGTATCCTGCACACAGTACAACAAACACATGTCCCCTGTCCAGCCTTTGTCCAGTGGCATGGGTTGGACATTAGCATGGGCATGTACAGGGAGACACCCGAGTACACCTGCTGTCATTGCACATCACAGGCACCATTCCCTGCATAGTCACACACTGCCTGATGCAATGATAAAGCACATCTGTAGCTGTGTACTGTTGCCTACTGTGTGTCTGGCACCATGTGCGACGTGAGACATGTGTGTCGTCACCCAGCGCAGGCAGTTGGCATGTGTGGGTATATGTGCACACTGCCCAATGCATTGTGCATCATATACAGCTATAGCTGGATGCATGATGGTGCCTGCTAGTGACAGGGGTGCAGGGTGCTTCCCTTCAGATATGTGGAGGGTGGCTGATGGGGAGCACTGTGACTCCAGGGGCTACGGAGTCCTGTGGAGGATCCACGGCCATTAGTGGGTGAGTATCCGTGTGTGTTTGTCAGTGCTTTGTTGCAGCATTAGTAGTGTTTCCCATGCAGTAGCCTAATCACTGTGTGTTCTGTGTCTCCCCTGACCCTTCCTTTCACAGGACGCAAGTAGATGGCTGTGGAAAATCGAGCTGGAACAGGTGGAGCAGAGGGATGGCACTCCTGTCATGGTGGTGCATCCATAAGGCAGTCGGAGGAGAGGATGGTGGCTCCAATTCCCACATTACCTGGTGTGAAGGTCAAAGCGTACAATGTCTTCTATGAGCAGGAGCATGATGGCGTGCGCACCATCACTCGCTGGCATGTGATGGTCCCATCATGGATAAGTGCCATGCCTGAGCAGGAGAAAGTGTCTATCACTGCAGGGCCTGCATTGTTGGATGGCAGCCTGGTGTCACACGCCATGGGCCGTGGCCATGCCTGAGCTGCTGCTGGTGCTGTGAGCATGTCCCCATCTGCATGGGCGAGATGCCAGCATGGCATGATGGGGGAGTGGACAGCATGCAAGATGCCATGCAGGGGGTGAAGAGTGTGGAAGATGCCATGTGGAGGGGTGGACAGCATTGCAGATGCCATGCGAGGGGCAGCATAACAGATGCCATATGGGGGCCATGTGGCAGATGCCATGTGTGGGTGATGTAGCACGTACCACACCAGGGAGAGCTAATATTGCTGTGGTCATGCAGCCATGTGTGACATTGCTGTTTGTCTTCTCTTCACAGCATTGCTGGGGCCCTCTAAGGAGGATGGTGCTGGAGAGGGTAGTGGTGCAGCTGGCATGCAATGACCTTGGCAATGACAGCTCAGAGGAGGACTAGGCTGGACAGGACTCCAGATGCTGCTGTGATCCTGTTCCTGTGGGACTGTTTGATTTTGTTGCATACTGCACTGTGTCTGTTGGCATCTGCTGCCCCTTGGGCTAGTTTTGTGTTGCTGCTGGCATTCCTTTCTGTGACAATAAAGTACTGTGATGCCTCAATCTGTGTGGTCACTGGCTCAATGTGTTTGTGGCTGTGTGTATGGTGTGTTCGTGTGGGGTGGGGGGGTATGCCTCTGTCTCGCATCTGGCTGTGTTGGGGGATGTCATGCCACTGTCAGAGGGTATGGGTTGAGCCAACAAGCATTGTCACAGGAGTGTGGTGGGGGGCTGGGCATAGCTGTGTCATGGGTGTGTTGCATAAGGGTAACTTTGGAGTCATGGTTTGGGGTGGTACCACTTTTATGGGAATGTAAAGTTGTTTTCTCTGGACTGCATGACTGCAGAGTTGGGGGAGAACTGTCCCCCTCGGCCTCCCCATTTGTACTCCCCAAGTGTGCTGTATGGACCTTGTGCTGCATGTGGCAGGGTGGCTGGTTGCCTGTGGCATGGTGTGTTGGCCCACATGAGTGTGGTGTGCCCCTGCACTTGGCTTGGCAGCAGTGGAGCCATACCCTGGCATGGGTACACATGCCATGATGGCTCCAGGCCTCTGTGGCACTGCATTGTAGACCCACGCTCCAGCACTTCTGCAGTCATGGGCATGCCATGTGTGCTGTGTGCTCATGGGGAACACGATTCCATGCCATGCCCTCTACTGATGCCCGTGTGGTGCTGGGCTACTCCACCTAGCATTGGGTACTGTTGCGGGTTCATGGCTCACACTGCCATCCCTACGCATTACTGCCTTGTCTCTTCTATGTGTCCTGCCATTGCTCTACCATGTATGCACAGACTTTTACAGTAGCCCTCCAGGCCATGTATCAGTGCTCACCCTACGCAAGGTAGCTGTGTGGCACACACATCTTTGTGCATGCGCACTACTGCAGTCTGCACACATTCAATGTGGTCCCTCTGCTGCATACATGATACATGCAAGGCCTGCATTTTGATGCATGGATGTCCTGTGTGCTGTACTGTGCAGTGGTCATGCATGCCATTCTGGTCATGAGCATGGGCCTGGTGCATGCAGCCACATATGCGCTGCCCTTGCACAGCCTACAGATGCTGCATAGGCATCGTTCATAGGCCCCAATGTTTTTAGTCACAGGGGTAGGAGTTACAATGCAGACGAACAGTCCAGATGTCAGTGAACACAAAATGCCTTGTGTCTTCTAACATGGAGGTTTGCAATACATGCAAAGCAGCAGGATGGCATAGCATACTATGCCATACTGTGAATCTATGGTGATTAGTGGTGCTGCTGGAAGTCTCCGGTGCCTTTGTGTTTACTTTGAGGACAGTTTAGTTTCAAGTTTTGTGGCCCACTGGCAAGATACCCAGGTAGTCCACTGGCATTGCAACTGTTCCCAGAATTGGATGCATTGCACAGCCTGCTGTCTAGTGATTCCTCCATCTTTAACCATGTGCTGCTCCAACTATGAGTCAGCTGCACAGTTCATCACCAATCCCTTACTAGGAAGGCTGCAATGTTTATGGATTCCAGAACTGCAGCACCTCTACCTCCAGTTTGCTGTAGCTGAGGCTGAGACAGAGAGCAACCACCAGCTTCCTTATAGCAAGGAGGTGATTTAATAGAGTACACTGAATTGAATTCTTAATTTTGGGGCCTGTGTAAGTAAATAGAAGTCAGTGTTTTGGTTTTCTGTTTTGGGGGTTGACCTTTCTTAGTGCAATTTTTAATTCTTAGTGTATAAATCTAGCTAGAATATTTGCAGTCATTTGTAACTAGAACTGGACTCTGTGAAATAGGTGTATGAAAGGAAGGAAAGCACTTACCAGGGTGGTGGGTCAGAGTTGTAGTTGATTGTTTCTGGAGTGCACAGGCTTAGTTCCACCCACCCTGCCTGTTTCTGGAGGGCACAGGCTAGTCCACCCACCCTGCCCTCACCCCACCCACCCAAAGTGCATCATTCCTTTATATCAGGGTTCTGACATCATTTCCCCAAAAGTGCAAAGGACATACACCTGTTCATATCCTTAAAGGCACAGAACACTGAATAGGGGCAAACACACTCACATGCTTGCACACACTAAAAAAAAGAAAACATCTAAAACAGGAAGAGAGACAGACATGTGGGGAGTGATGCAATGCAGTGGCTATGAAGTGGCAGTCTTCCAGGAGATGTTCTGGAGGCTGCATTGGTGCCCTATTTGCAGGCACCTCTCTGGTCAGAGGGAGGAGGTAGCCCATCTCCATACTGACCAGGCGAGGATTCGGGAAACCTCCTCCCCACCCAGGGACCACCCAGGCCACCACCACTGCCTCAGAGGTTGCCAAGAAAGAGGTGTGGTTGAACCACGGTGGGCTCAGGGAGGGTGAAGGTGGTGGAACAGAGGCACATCCCTCCAGCTGTGCCTCTTCACAATTCATTCACCATTCTGGTGGAGCATGGTACCTCTATAGAGGCACCTGCAGCAGAGATCAAGGAGGATGCTAGGAACCTCCACAAAGGAGACCAACAGAAGGGTGGCACAGGACCCCACAGGGAAAGGAAATAACTCCTGGTGGGGGACTCTATCATTAGGGGGTAGAGCTGGGGGAGGAAGGGAGTGGGAGGTAAGGTGCCTGCCTGGCACCATGGCTTGGAAGGACAAGAAACAAATTCTTGGGATCATGGGAGCAACTGCCAAGGGAAGGGAGCTGGATGTCATTGTCCACCTAGGGACAAATGTCCTTGCTGGGAATGAGAGCAGAGCATTGAAGCAGGACTTTGTGGAGTTGGGGAGGGGCCTTAGACAAGTGACACACAAAGTAACTTTCTTGGAAGTGCAATCTGTCTATGTCATGGGTGAGGCTAGGGTACTCCACACCATGGGATTCAATGATTGGTTGAAAACTGATGTGGAGCTCATGGATTTGGCTTCATTGGGGACTGGGGGTCTACCTGGAGTGATACAGGCCTAAACTGGCATGATGGTCTGCATCTGCCTGGGAGGGGAAACAGAATCCTAGGTAATGGGTTTAAATGCTTCAATGACAAGCATTTAAACTAGCCAAGGAGGGAGGCACTGAAATGAAGCAGGGAAATCCCAGCCACCCCCCCCCCCACAAAACTGGGTACTTAGTGAAGTAGACACAGAGGTAGAAGAAGTCGATAGGGAGCAGGATGGGGTAAATCCAGAAAAGGCAATACAGTAAGGACAGGGATAGGCCTAAAGAAGTAAGTCCATCAAAAATGGAGGACAATGAGTACCAATGCTCATAGTCTAGGAGACAAGCTCCCTGAACTATTGGCCTTGATGGAAGTGGGACACCTGAATATTGTGGCAGTCACAGAAAAATGGTACACAGAGAACCACTACTGGGATGTTAAAATATCAGGATACACAATCTACAGGAGGGACAGGGAGGGTAAAAGAGTAGCTCTCTACATAAGGGAAAGAATCAAAGCAACAGAACTAAATGGTAGACAGGGAGGGGAGGAGGCACTGAGGGTCACCCTGGAGACAGGAAATTGCATCACAATCTGAACAGTGGTTGTTTACAGAACCTAGTCTCAGGGGGAGGCAATGGACAAGGAAATGATAAAAGGAATCTTTAGAATGGCAGAAAAAAAGAAAGATATTGTTGATGGAGGACCTGAATATTCCAGATGTTAACTGGATCACCTTTACTACAGCCACATCCAATAGCTGTGTCATTCTGAATGCCCTACAGGGGGCATGCCTTAGACAGCTAGTGTTGGAACCCACTAAGGAGGGAGCAATCTTAGACCTGGTACTCTCGAATGGGGATGG
The DNA here is from genome assembly GCA_016271365.2 of Neoceratodus forsteri. Lineage (NCBI taxonomy): Eukaryota > Metazoa > Chordata > Ceratodontiformes > Ceratodontidae > Neoceratodus > Neoceratodus forsteri. The sequence continues at coordinate 1,264,426,838 of CM057455.1, forward strand.
AGTGAGGATCTCAGATTTAGAAGTGGGTAGCCATCTGGGAACAAGTGACCACCAAACAATGTGATTCACAATAAACACAGCTGTAGACTCATGCCATACAAAAGCAAGGGTGTTGGTCTTTAGGAGGACTGACTTTGGCAAAATGGGAGAGTGCCTCAGAAAAGCACTAGCAAACAGGTAAGAAGGAGAGGTGGAAGAACAGTGGGGAAAAATCAAAACTGCCATCACAGAAGCAACAAGCCTTAGTGTAAAGCAAATCAACAAAATAAAATAAAGGAGAAAGCCGCTATGGTTCTCAAAAGAGGTCGTAGGGAAGGTTAAGGAGCAAAGGACAGCATTCAGGAAATATAAGGAAACACAGTAGGAGCAGGACAGAAAACTTTATCAGTTAAAGAAGAAGGAGGCAGGGAAGGTAGTTAGAATAGCAAAGGCCCAAACTGAGGAAAAGAGAGCCAGCTGTGTTAAGAAGGGGATAAAACCTTTCATAGGTGCATTAGGGAGTGAAGAAAGACCAAGGGAGGGATACTGAAGCTTAATAAAGGGGAGGGAATGTGGGCAGAGGGGGCCAGTGAAAAAGCAGGGATACTAAATGAATACTTGTGCTTAGTATTCACAAAAGAAGAGGAGGGGGATGTACCTAAATCAAACAATAGAAACACTCTGGATAGGGGGGTCAATACCAGTCCATTCACAGAAGAAAGGGTTCTGAAAGAACTCTTAAAACTGAAGGTGTGCAAAGCAATGGGGCCTGACGGGTTTCATCCCAGAATTCTAAAAGAACTAAGGGTAGAACCAGTGACACCACTGACTACACTCTTTAACAAATCATGGGAGGATGGGGTGGTACCTGAGGACTGGAAGAGGGTGGATGTGATTCCCCTTCACAAAAGTGGGAGCAAGACAGAGGCAGGAAACTTTCAGACCTGTTAGTTTGAACTTAGTGGTAGGGAAGATGATGGAATCACTTCTGAAGGAAAGAATTGTTGAGTACCTAGAGGACAGCAGGGCACAGAATCCAAGGCAGCATGGTTTCACAGTAGGAAGGTTGTGTCAGACAAATCTAATACATTTCTTTGACTGGGTGACCGAAGTAGTAGATCAGGGAGGGGCTGTGGACATGGCCTACCTAGACTTTATCATGGCATTTGACACAGTCTCAGACACAAGATTAATATACAAGTTATCCAGCCTTGGAGTGGGTCCCAAGGAGGTAGCCTGGGTAAAAAATTGGCTGGACAACAGGATGTAGAGGGTAACAGTAAATGGAGCCCACTCTGAAGAAAGGGGGTTACTAGCAGGGTACTGCAGGGTTCAGTACTGGGAGCGGTCCTCTTTAATGTCTTTATAAGTGACATTTCGGAGTGACTGGCAGGAAAAGTATGTCTCTTTGCAGATGACACAAAGATCTGCAATAGGGTTGATACACAAGGTGGGGTGGAAAGGATGAGAAGGAACTTCACAAGGTTGGAGGAATGGTCAAATGTATGGCAGTTTAGATTCACTGCAAAGAAGTGCAAAATAATGCACTTTGGAATCAGAAACCCAGGGGAAGAGTACACAATTGGGGGTGACATACTAACAACAACAAAAATGGAAAGCGACCTGGGGATAGTCATATCAGATGACCTAAAAGTGGGCAAGCAATGTGAGAAGACAGTAAGGAGGGCTGGAAGGATACTGGGATGCATAGGGAGAGGCATCACCAGTAGAAAACAGGAAGTTGTTATCCTTCTGTACAGTCAGTTGGTGAGACCCCATCTGGAGTACTGTGTGCAGTTCTGCAGACCCCATATCCATAAGGACATAGACAGGATGGAGGCTGTCCAGAGGAGGGCAACTAAAATGGTGCCGGGTCTGCACCAGAAAACATATGAAGAGAGACTACAGGAGCTTAATATGTGTACCCATGAGAAAAGAAGGGAGAGAGGGTACGTGATAGTAACTTTCAAGTACCTCAAGGGAATCAACAAAGTCCAAGAGGGTAGCATCTTTCAGAAAAAGAGATGTGCAAGAACAAGGGGACACAATTTGAAGATAGAGGGGCAACAGCTCAGAGGTAATGTGAGGAAGTATTTTTTCATGGAGAGGGTGGTGGATACATGGAACAGCCTTCCTGAGGAGGTTATGGAGTCAAAAACAGTGGGGGTATTCAAGAATGCATGGGTCAGACATAAAGCAATTCTAGTGGGGTGTAGGAAGAAGTGGACTGTTGGTTAACTAGGATCTGCAGCTTATCCAAAAGGTAGGGAAATGGGCCATCTAGGTGGGCCAAGCGGTCCTTATCTGCCATCAAAGTCTATGTTTCTATGAAAGAGCACTACAGGCAGGGGTCATTGCTAATTGTTGTGACCCCATTTGTGAGGGTCACCATCTGGATGATGGCCTTTGTCCCCATCCCCACATGGTCACAATGTGTTTAGCTACACATGGGGAAGGGCAACAACCCTGACTATGCATGGCAATAGTGCTGTTCACTGAAATCATAACCACCCCTAAGTGAGCATTTCAACAGCTAAGTGACAGTCTTTTGTGACCGTGTGTGGGACCCCTGTGACCCTGTTTTTATAAGTGTTTCTCATATTTTGTTCTTAGGTGAACACCATTTGAAAATAAAACCCTAAGCAGGCTAGGAAATAATTGCAAATTCTGAATTCTTAGAAATTTCAAAAAATTTTACAAATTTCATGAACTTTTCCACAATCTTGACTTCGGTGAAATCAGAATCTTCCAAACGTGTTTGCTGAATTTTCACTCTGTTCAGCAACATTTTCTGGCTGAATTGTGAAATAATACACATAAGTTGCAGAATGACAATTCTAAGAAAATTCATGTTGCTGTTCTAAGTCAGAATCTCTGCAAAATTTGCCAAAGTGCATTACGAAATTTCACAGAAGTGAAATTCTGACTTTTGCAGAAATTCTGCCAGTGGAATTTTAATTTTGCACACCACTAACTCCTCCAAGGAGTGGATCTAGCAGCCAAGTTAGCAGAATGCAGACTCAATGACAATAACAACTAGAAAAACTATAAGCTAATTGTGGTCATTTGTACAGAATTTGATAGTTTACTAATGGAGTGCTGGATCCAAATCAGTCTATGTGATCAGCTTGACACAGCATTAGTTGCAGTTAGAACATTCAATAACTTTAAGAGTATCTGAGTGTCACTGAAGTCTGATTTAAAATTATTGCTCATTAGAAAAAAATCATTTTTTATTGCCTTTTTGAGGTGCTATTGAAGCCTTAAAATGATATTTTAAGTCAATATTCCTAAATTGTTTCAACAAATAAACTTCCAGTTTAAATTTGTCAGTTGTGTTGTCTGGCACAAATGATAGTCCTTTTTCAGGACCTTGAACTGAGCTTCAGAAAGCTGCTGACTAGAAATGGGGTCTACTGCAGAACCCTGACATTCAAGATCCTGACACTGTTTTCCCGACAGGCAAGTGCTCGACAAGGGTACAATCCAGAAATGAGACTGTCCGACAATGAAAATGTGAGTGCCATGGAGATGATCATATTTTAGTTATGGCTCATAGCCCCGTTATGGGGAGGGGGCTTCACCCCCCCTCCCTGCACCCCATAACTAAAATATAATCACCTCCACAGCACTCACATATCCATTGTCAGGCAGTCCTATGTCAGGATTTTACCCTTGTCAGGCACTTGTCTATTGGGAAAATGGTTTTGGGATCTTACATGTCAGGATTCTGTAGGGTCATCCTAGAAATGTTCAAAGCTGCTGAAGTTATTGTTCAGTTTTGGCCTCTTGACTAATTTTCTGGACTATTATTTATTTATTTTTTTTGTATTGTGTATTCTTTGTCCATAAGTGCTTTTTTGTAGTTCTGGTTTCCCACATAGTGTATTGAAGCAATTTGGATCTTGTATTAAAGTCTGAAAATGTATTCAAGTTTGCTGCTCCACTCCTTCTTTGTTGTACTGCTGTTTATTCTGAATATTTGAAAAATGTGGATTCTATAATTATGAATATTAGGTGATTGTTACAGTTCTTTTAAAAAATATTAAAGAATGTCCTATGTTTCATACTGTTTTTACTTTGCATGATTACTACATATTACATATTTTCATTTTTGGACAATAGAATGAAATCACACAAATTGGTGGCCCTTTGGAATTGATAATTATTATATATTCTGTTATATTTTTGGTTCTTTGTTTTTCCATTGTTTTTTAATTTTACACATTCATTTTATATTTTATACTTTTAAATACTGTATATAATAAAATAGTTCTGATGTTTATTTTCATAATTAGAAACATAGAAACATAGACTTTGACGGCAGATAAGGACCACTTGGCCCATCTAGTCTGCCCATTTCCCTACCTACAGGATAGGCCGTAGATCCTAGTTAACCAACAGCCTATTTCTTCCTACCCCCCACAAGAATTGCCTTATGTCTGTCCCATGCATTCTTGAATTCTCCCACAGTTTTAGACCCACAACCTCCTCAGGAAGGCTGTTCCATGCATCACTACCCTCTCTGTGAAATAATACCTTCCTCATTGCCCCTGAACCGCCCTCCTTCTATCTTTAAATTGTTGTCCCTCGTTCTTGCAAGTCTAGTTTTCTGAGCAGATGCTACCCTCTTGGACTTTGTTGATTCCACTGGAGGTACTTAAGTTTCTATCATGTCCCCCTCTCCCTTCTTTCCTCAAGGGTATACATATTAAGCTCCTTTAGTCTCTCCTCATACAGCTTCTCTTGCAGACCCAGCACCATTTTAGTTGCCCTCCTCTGGACTACCTCTATCCTGTCTTTGTCCTTGCGGAGATGGGGTCTCCAGAACTGGACACAGTACTCAGATGGGTCTCACCAACTGTCTGTACAGAGGATAACAACTTCCTGTTTTCTGCTGCTGATGCCTCTCCTATACATCCCAGTATACCCCAGCCCTCCCTACTGCCTTCTCACATTGCTTGCTAACCTTAAGGTCATCTGATATGATTACCCCAGGTCCCTTTCCTTTTTTGTTGTTGTTACTACCTCCCCACCCATTGTGTATTCTTCCCCTGGGTTCTTGTTTCCCAGGTGCATTATTTTGCACTTCGTTGCATTGAATCCTAGCTGCCATACTTGACCACTCCCTCCAACCTTGCCAAGTCCCTTTTCATCCTTTCCACGCCTCCTTGTGTATCAACCCTGTTGCAGATCTTTGTGTCATCTGCAAAGGCATACTTTTCCTTCAGTCCCTCTGCAATGTCACTGATGAGAGACATTAAAAGGACTGGACCCAATACTGAACCCTGCGGTGCCCTCTAGTAACCTCTCTTTCTTCAGAGTGGACTCCATTTACAATTACCTTCTGTGTCCTGTTGTGCAGCCAATGTTTTACCAGGCTACCACCCTGGGACCCACTCCCAGGCTGGTTAATTTGACTATTAATCTTTTGTGTGGGACTGTGTCAAATGCCTTGCTAAGTCTAGGTAGGCCATGTCCACAGCCCTCCCTGGTCTACTACTTTGGTCACCCAGTCAAAGAAATCTATTAGATTCATCTGACATGACCTTCCGCTGTGAATCCATGCTGTCTTGGGTCCTGTGCTCCACTGGCCTCTAGGTACTCAGCTATTCTTTCCTTCAGAGTGACTCCATCACTTTCCCTACCACAGAGGTCAGACTGACGGGTCTGTAGTTTCCTGCCTCTGTCTTGGTCCCACTTTTTGTGAAGGGAATCACATCCGCTTTCCTCCAGTCCTCGGGTACCACACCGTCCTCCCATGATTTATTAAAAGAGTAGCCAGCGGTTTCACTAGTTCCTCCTTAATTATTTTAGAATTCTGGGGTGAATTCCATCAGGACCCATTGCTTTGTCCACCTTCAGTTTTAGGAGTTCTTGCAGAACCCTTTCTTCTGTGAAAGGACTGGGATCGACCTCCTATCAAGGTGCTTCTGTTAATTGGATTAGGCACTTCCCCCTCCTCTTTTGTGAATACTGAGCAGAAATATTCATTCAGTATCCCTGCTTTTTCACTGTGCTGTGTTGTTATTTAACTGCATTTATAATTGTAGGGGTTGGAGAGAAATATATGTACATGACTTTGGAGAGGAAATTGAATAGCAGTAATCATAAGAGGCTTTCCACTCTCCTGACTGTATTTTTTATTCATATTTTTGTACCTAAATGTCCTGTGATATAAATGGCAGTGGTAGTGAAATTTCATGGTCTTCATATACCATTCTCACATCTTTCCTTCCCCTTCTTCCTACTTTTATGTCTAGCTTTGGGGTTATTTTTGTTTTAGAAGTGGTACTCTTACTTTGTTTTATTTTTTGCAGATCCACATTTGGGGTTTTGGAATTTGAATTAATCTGCAGTGGAACATTGTCACAGATACACAGCATCATACAGCAATGAAGGAAAACCTGTAACTGCTGGGGAACATCATAAACTAAACATTACTCATATGCAAAGTGTACAAACAGGAAGGCATTTAATGGGACAAAGAAAAGACTGAGACATATTGTAGACGTGCCATACCATTTATTGTACCTGGCTCACTGCAATTAACAGTGAACAAAAAGGTTCATATTTTTACAGACTTGAAAGAAGCTGGGAACCTGGTAGCTTAGTTGGAGTGGGATAACACTGCATTGAATGAAGAGGACATATCTTCTCCATAGGATGGCAGCTGAATTCAGACTGTGTGAGGTGCTTTCTTTTTTGTACTATTGATTCAGTGAATGTATTTATTTATTTGGAATCTTGGATAACACCTTTGCACTAAAAGCTCGTTTACAAAGGTTCCACGTTGTAAGGTAATAGACAAGGTACACAGACATTACAAAACAGATTGGGGTATATAGAGCAGGCAAGTGCGTTATGGTACATACAGATACAGATTCAAGCAAGTACAGTTAAAATACATCAGGTAGGAGAGGTCAACTTTATTGCAACAGTACTAAGAGCATACCTAAGGTGGACAAGCAATTTATAGTGGTAGCTGAGCTTTATAGCGTGTAGGTAGAGTTATGGAGGGTCAGAATTGGTGGTGACCAAAGTAGGGGAAGGGCAGAATAGATGAGAGCAGGGAGATGGTGGGGGCAGAGACAAAGGGGTGACAGAATAAGAGCATTGAGTAGTCAGTGGGTGGGTTTGGATAGGAATCTACCAGGGTTATATGAAGGTGATAGAGACAGGGCTGGGTAATGTGGGGGAGGAATAAGGAAAAGGGTTTTAAAGGGGGTGAGGTGTGGGAGAAACTGGGAGGGGAGGTGGGGTGGATTGATATTTGTGAAGAGAAAGCAGGAAGAGGCAGGGGATTAGGAGGAACTGGGGGTAAGTGCTCAGTGGTGTCATCACTGTAGGGAGGAAGTGGGGGATGGGTGCTATACAGGACAGATAAGCTATCAATAACAGTAGGATTAGGCTCAGGTGACACAGTCTCAATTATTAAGAGTGGCCAGGTACTGCAGCAGCTTGGCCTTAAATGGGAGTAGTTTTGTTAGTTGAGCTATGGGCATATACGTTAGCCTTATTTTCCTGGCTCATAATTAAAACATGAGAGTCATTAAATGCAAATATTGTGCATGTTTTAGGGCTGCATGAGGGACAGAAGTACCTGGACTTCAAGAAAAATCTACCATGGAAAGCGTTGTGCTCCATAACTGATATAGGGACCTTGCTTGGGTGCACTTTAAGATCTCCCACTCCAACACTGACCACTAGCATTACAAGTCTCTTAGAAACTCCTGCACCAAGGCAATTAAGGGTGCTAAGTCCCATTACTTCAACTCTAACCTGTAATCCAACCTTAACTCCCCTTTCAGCTTCTGGAAATTATCCGATCCCTCTTTGACCCACCACCCAATCCTCCCCCAATGTAGATGGCTCACTGGTCTCTGACCACATTGCTGTTGCCTCCTTATTTAACAATGTCCTCATCACTTGCACTGCTCCCTCCCTATCCTCCACCACCCCACCCTCATCAGAACAATAGGCTGGAATACCAGTTTCTTACTATGGACACTTACAGTGAAGCCCGCTAGGATATATATGAACATATGAAGGTGCCAGCAGAACAGACCTACTGGTCTATCACGTCTACTCAGTTGTGCAGCTAGCCCCCTAACAGGCAGCTGCCCCTCCCCCATTCCCCTGTCCTCCCTTTGTTGACATCCTTGCCCACCATCACCTACCCCTGAAATCTGTCCCATACATTCTTAAAGCCATCCACTTTTCTACTCTATATCACCCCCTCTAGCAGTGCGTTCCACTTTACAACCACTCTCACTCTCTGTGAAGTAATGCCTCTGCATCTCCCTTCTGAATCTCCATCCCTCTATTCTTAACCTGTGCCCCCTAGTTTCCCTGTCACTCCTTAGTTTCAACACCCCCTCCACCCCCCCTTGTTGATACCCTTCAGGCACTTGAAGGTTTTGATCATGTTCCCCCCTCCCTCCTCTTCTCCAGTGCACACAAAATCAGCTCCCTTAGCTTCATCTCATAGTCCATTCCTTCCATTCCATGAATCATCCTTGTCACTCTCTGCTGCACACTCTCCAGCAGCTTGACATTCTACCTCAGGTACAGCCTCCAGAACTGCACACAGTACTCAAAGTGTGGCCTGACCAGTGCCCTGTAGAGGGGCATGATCACCTCCTTGTGCCTGGACGTGGATCCCCATGCTATGCACCCTAGCATCTTGTTTGCTTTCACCACCTCTCTCCTGCATTGGACAGTATTGTTCATGCTCGCTGTTATAAAAAACCCCAGGTCCTTTTCCTCCTCTGTGCTCCCCAGCTTGATTCCCCCCAGCCAGTAGTCCCTCCTTGGGTTTCTAGCCCTAAAATGCAACACCTTGCATTTTTTTTGCACTGAACCCCAGCTGCCACTTCCCTGACCATTCATCTAGCTGGCAGTATAGTCTAGAGGTTAGAGTAATGAGCTGTGAACAAGCTTGGTACATCCAGCAGACCAGACCTGGGTTTGATTCTCACAACCTCCACTTGCATACTGTGTGACTTTGAGCAAGTCACTTAACTGCCCAGTACTCCCAGGTCATCCCTGAAAACAGGAACTTGTACCTAGTGGGCCTTACCCAGTTACCAAAGACTAAAATAAAAATAAAAAAATAAAATAAAGTCCCTCTGTAGTTGCATCCATCCCCACTTGTTGTCTACTACTGCCCCTATATTGATATCATCGGCGAACAGGCTAATCCTGCTCACCACCCCCTCCGCAATGTCCAAGATGAATAGCATGAACAGCACCAGGCCCAGAACTGAGCCCTGTGGCACCCCGCTCATCACAGCTCTAGGCTCTGAGATCCCCACCACCACCACCCTTTGTAGCCTACACTATAGCCAATTTGATAACCAACATGCCATCTTTCTCCCCACTCCCACCCTGGACAACTTCACTTCTAGTCACCCATGGGACACTGAATTGAAGGCCTTGCTGAAATCCAAGTACACCACATCCACAGCATGGCCCCCATCTAGCTCCCTAGTCAACAAGTCATAGTACTGTATAAGACTAGTTTGGCAGGATCTCCCTGAAACAAACCCATGCTGCCTCCCATCCTGTAGGTCATTGCCCTCCAGAAATGCCACCAGCCTTTCTTTTAATACCATCTCCATGAGCTTCCCCACTATGGACATCAGGCTGACTGGCCTATAGTTCCCTGGCTCATGCCTTGGTCCACTTTTATGTAACAAAACCACTTGGGCCATCTTCCAATCCTACAGCACCTCCCCCATTTCCAGGGAGGTGCTGAACAAGTCTGTCAGTGGTTCTGCTAGAACCTCTGCCATCTCTTACAGCACCCTGGGGTGGATACCATCTGCCCCCTGTGCTTTGTTCACCTTTAGTGCCCTCAACCCCCCAAAACTCTTCTACCCTCTATCCTGTCATCTGTTACCACATGCCCCCATCCCCCCTTCCCAACCATGATAGTAAAGAACTCCCTCCTCTCTTGTAGACACTGAGCATAAGTACTCTTTCTAGCGCTCCGCTTGTTTCCACTTTATCACCCATTCTTCCCCATTTTTTATCCTCACTATACTGTACCTGCACTTCCTTTTCTCCTGATGAACCTAAAAAAGTCTTTCTCCCCTTCTTTTATTCCCTGCGCTAGTCTTAGTTCCCTGGTAGCTTTCACACCCTTTACCCTCTTGGTCTCCTCTTTAGACCATTTGGTGTATTCCTTCCTGTCCTCCTCCTTCCCTGTCCTTCTGAACTTCAGGTATGCCACTCTTTTTGCCCTCACCCCCACTATCACCTCACTGTTCAGCCAGGATGGCCTCTTTACCCTGCTCTTCTTACTCTGTAGCCTGGCGCACATTTCTGTTGCCTCCATGATTCCTTGCTTTATTGTGTTCCATTTTTACGCTGTCTCCATCCCCAATTTTAATCTATCGAGTCTCCCCTTCAGCAATTCCCTTATTCTCATGAAGTCCACCTTCCTGAAATCTGCCACCTTTATTGCTGATCCCTCCGGCTCCCTACTCATTATGACATTAAAACAAACAGTTTGATGATTGCTGTCAGCCAATGGATCCTCCACCCTTATGCCCCTCACTGCCTCACTGTTAGATAGTAGCAGGTCCACTGTGTCCCCTCGTCTAGTGGGTTCAGGAACCAACTGTGTCAGGAATCCCTCCTGAAATGCATCCAGGAGGACTCTCTCCCTAGAGCTGGAGGTGACTTGCATGGTCCAGTCCACCCGCAGCAGGTTGAAATTGCAGGTTCACCTTGCAAATGAGCCTTGCTCAATGGTGCCCACCTGGATAAATAAAGATTTTGATTGACTGATTGATTGATTGAAATCCCCTACTATGACTACCTTTACCTGCTACATACTCTACTGATTTGATCTGCCAGTTCCCTGTCCCTATCTACTGACTGGGATGGCGACCTATACACCACACCAAACCTTAAATTCTTCCCTGGAGTCCAGGAACTGTAACCACATTGCCTCCATTCCCCTTTCTTCCCCTTCATCCCTTGTACATTTAATCCTCTCCCTCACATAGACAGCCACCGCCCCTCCCCTCCCTTCTCCATGGTCCTTTCTGTACAGTCTAAACCTCAAGATTGTCAGATCCCAGTCCCGGTGCTCTGTGGCCCATGTTTCTGTGATGGCCATGATGTTCACCCTCCCTACAGCCAAGAGTGCATGTAGCTCTACCACCTTATTGCCAAGGTATGTTGCATTCACAGAGACCACCCTCCACCCTGCTGCCTTCTCCTCTTTTTCCAGATCCCCTTTGCCACCTTGCCCCTTCTGTACTAAATTCCCTAGTACTTTCATACTAGCCTGGGGGGTAGGCTCACATGGTCCCTGGAAACCTTGCCTACCATCTGGCCACTTGCTTCCCCCCCCAACTAGTTTAAACTCACTTTAGTTGTTATATACTCCTACAGCTTCTGTTTTAATACCCTCTTTCCCTCGCTACTTCAGTGCAGCCTATCCCTGCATACAGTTCCTTATTGCATGGTCTGTCCCATCCCCCACCCACCCATACCCTTTTGACCTGCACCACTCTTCCAGCCAAACATTGAATTCCTTAATTCTCTCCTTCATCATTGTGCTCACACAGGATACTGAGAACACCTCCGAGAAGGCAACTGTCTCCCCTACCTCCTCTCACAGCTTCCCCAGTTCCCCAAATCTTTCATTCACCACCTCCACAGTCTCTCCTTCCAGGTCATTAGTCCCCAGGTGTACCACTATATGCAGTCTCCCCCTTCCCCTCCTCACACACCTTAGAGTTGTTTGTCCCACACCATCTTCCCTTAGACCCAGTATGACTTCCACCCATATGTGACTATGCCATTCCTCTCTGCTGCATCATCTGATTCCCTTAAGTATGGAGTCTCCCACCACTAACTCACTCCCTTCTTCCCTTGCTCCACTTAAGCCCACCCCCCCGTGTAGCCAATCCTGGATTATCTTCATCTAGTATCTCTGCTGTTGCTACCAGTACCCCACCCTATCCACTCCCCCACACCCTGCCCTGCTGCTGCTGTGCCCTCCTCTCCCTCATGGCTCTTCCCTACTTCTCCATCCCTTTGGCCTCCCACTGCCCATTCCCCTTGTGCCCTCTCCCACCCCCTGCATTACTCTCCTGTGTTTCTCTCTCTCTCCTCCCCTCCAGTGTCAACAGTGCATCAAACCTGTTCCCCCCTTTCACTATGGCATGCATGCTCTCTCCTCCTGCCATGCATCCCTCCCTCCTGGTAGATCCGACCTTAGTCCATCCCTCATTGCAGGACTGCCTGTCTCTATTGATGCCTGCCACATTACCCCCCTTCCCTTGGCCCATTGCCCCCATGTACCATGTACATGTGTTATTTCCATGTTCCCTGTCTCTGACTCCATCCTCCTTTACTTACCCCCTCAAGTTCCCCCTAATCCTCCTCACCTCCTGTTTCAGACTATTTAACCTGTGGCATGTTGGACATCCTCCAAGCCTCCACAATACATTCATCCATACCACTGCCCCACATCCATTGCATGCCACAATTTTTCCTATGTTAGCACCACTTTGCCCTTTGACCAGGGTATCACAGTATTCCCAGCACTATATGCACCAGCCCCCCATTGCAACACTATATGAACTATATGAACCATTACAACAGTATATGAACCAGCTGCATCAGCCCTCCCCCGTTACAACAGTAACCTCCCATTGCCTGCAATCTATAAGCCCCCATGGTCACCATTGCTGGTGTGCCCCTGACCAGAGTCTTAAAGTTCAACAGTATCTTCTTAGCGGGTGTGTCTCTGCCCAGTTGCTGACCAGTAGATTTAGCCACAGCCTTGATGGCACATTTTTGCTGCTGTACCCCTGCTCAAAGCCTCAAAGTCAACAGTACCTTTACAGCCATGTGTCCCTGATCAGCTACTGATTGTCGTTTCCTTGACCTTCCCTCCGGCTCTGGTCTCTGTTGACTCAGCCTGCTCCCAGGTTTCCAGTCCTCATTTTCATGCTCTCCCTGCTCCAAACCCTTTGTTCCAGTCAATGACTCTGCCTCTGGATTCCCCTTATTGGCTGTAGTTCTCAGTGGGAGTGATCAGCTCCTTTTAAAATTGTTGGCGGTGAGGGGCGGGTGGGGGGATGAAACTTCCCTGCTCAACCAATCCTCCTCTGCAACTCCGCCCAACTGGTGGCTCCACACTTTGCTGCTGCTGATCCTCTTTCCTGGGTGCACCCGACTGGTGGCCCACTACATGCTGCTATTCCTCCGGTCCCTGGTTCACCCAGCTGGTGAACCCCTCACCTTCTCTTCCAGCCTGCTTAACCTGTGGCATATTGGGTAAGGATGAGGGTTAATAGGCTTTTCTGGAGGTATTTCAGAGGAAGTAGCAATAACAGAGTAAAGAGAAGGGTCAGGAATAGGGACATAGTGAAACTGAATGGAGAGAAGAAAAGGAACAAAAACACGAAGATAATAATAGACCGCAGCAATAGAAGGGAAACTAATTCCGGCTGACAAGAGGGTTCAGGAGGAGAAGAGAGACAAGGGGGTACTGAGAAACAAGTCAGAGATGACAGAAGAAGCAAAAAGCAAGTGCATGGAAAGGGGAAGGCAGAGGAGGGGTACAAAATTATAAATATCAAACACAGTGTTACTGTAGAGGCAAGGCTCAAGCGAGGCTAGAGTTATGGGATTATTTGCATAATAATTTGCATAGATATAAAACATTTTAAACATAGTGAAAAGTGGTGTAAACATGAACAAAGGTTTCAGAAAAGGTTTCAGAAAATAAAAAAAAACACAAAGAAAAACAAGCAAAATTCAAAAGCAGTGAATAACACCAGCTGTATACCATGCCTTTATCATGCTTTTGTATATAGCATTATGTTTCTGCATGAGAACATGCAGACACTTTTCATTAGTGTCTTAGACTATTTTTCTATATAAAACTTGTTTAAATACCTAATAGCATGCAAAATGTTCATATCTTTTAGAATGAGCATAAGCTTTACCATATACCCAAGTTTCTGTTAATTTGACCATAACACCTCCAGCTAAGCCAGATTAGAATATTATAAAAAATAATTAATTAAAATAATACTCAGCCATCTGGTTATCTGAAAAGGCCTGGATTTTTGTTCTTTTAACTTTGAAATCTTGGTGAGTTCTTCTCCTCCTTAATGACAAAAAGTTATTTTAGTGGCTGGATCTTATTGTAGTTCCTGTTTTCACCACACACACACACACACACACACACATTTGAAAACTGGATCATGGACTCCTTTGGCATTAACACAGCAGTGCAGGCCTGCTTCATGTGGTTAGACAGCAATAAGCATTTCAGTTCCTTTGTTCTGGTTTTGGCAGGAACTTCAAGCAGTACTTATAGCAACAGAAATGTCAACAGCACCACAGCAGGTCTTCTTAGCATGCAGTACAGGCAGGAACTGGGTTGGATCTCCCATTGTTAGGCTTTATTACCTTTGGTCAGAGCATTGTCGTGACATCATTTCCTGTAAATTTTATCATCTTTGATTGGATCATGCAAATGAAGAAAGGGGTGGCTCCTCACTCTCTCAGAAGATGGCCCCTCTAGTGCTTGGTTCAACTTTTAGTCTAAAATTAATTTTCCTTATAACTTTTGAATGCAATAACATACAGTCTTCATACAAACATGCTTGGATTCAGCCCACTAAAAGCAGTTCTGTGAGGTGTCTCCCATGTTTGTGAGACACATATTTCCTCAGATTAGCTAATAATGATTATAAGAATCAGCATTTATATAGCACTTTTCATACACAGTATACAGTATCCCAAAGCACTTTACAAGCAATGCTAGACTGGTAGTGAAGTGACTGAATGTGTAGTGGCAGCCATATCACACATCAACTCCCACACATGCCTGGACAATTGCATGGACTGGATTATGGGCAAGGGAATATTGGGCAGGACACTGGGAATGCTCCCTACTTTTTCAAAAAGTTCCCTTTTACTTTCACCTGGACAACCACCAGGACAGCACCAGGATGGGTAGATGGGACCTCGGTTTAACATCTCATCTAAAAGGACAGCACACCCAAGCAGTACAGCACCCCCCTAATACTGTTGTCAGATGCCAGCATTTTAGGTGCAAGTACAATCCCGGTGAGGGATGACAACCCACAACCTTCTGGTGCAGAGGTGGATGTGTTACAAACTAAGCCATGTTGACACTTCAGCAAAATATTTCAAAAAGGGGTTAATGAGCTTACAGTTCAGGTTTGAGGCTTCAAAATTAAGCAGCTCTTTCTCACATCCAAAGTTAAGAAAGTCTTTAAAAGCATCAGATTCCTTTGTAAAGATCTGTCTCTTTGTTCATGACCACTGGACCATGCAACCATGCTTTCCAAGTGGTTAGCTCAAACCCTTTAAGATGGTTTATTTCTGTCCAGCAACAAGTTGCACACTCAAAAATTATATATTTGTGTGTTTCATGATACCATCTTTCATTTAAGACCAAACGTAGGTATTTTATCTTTTAGGCTTTTGATTCAAAATATATAATCAAATAACTCACATTTTCTACATGTTGCATGTCTCACATTTGGCTAGTCAACAGATTACTATGTTTTTATCAACTGTGTAAGTTTCATACCAGCAGGATTTAAAATAGTCTTGCAGCAAATAAAAGATCCTTACTACCAAAAGTTTACTACTGTTTTATTACCTTTTAATATATGGATTGTGAAAATAATACCACAGTAAAGCATCCAAAAATTTCCACATAATACAGTTCTCCGAAGAGTGAAAATAGCATTGTCTGTCAGTGATAATAGTATAGTTCAGAGTTTGCAATAAGTATCATTTGAGCTCCAAATGATACTATCATCACAAGAACTGAACAGCGCTACAGCAGCAGTCTCCCACGTAAGTCTATTCTACCACTGCCAATCAAAAAAAGAAAACTACCAGACTGTGGCTCATTATTGGCCACTTCCTCACTATGGGCAGACTGAAGACAATTTAAAAAAACATGCCAGTCATCTCTAGCTTAGCGAGAGTCTATGCTGCAGTACAGAATCCTGTTTTTTTTTTCCATTTTTTATTTGTTTCAAAAACGGAGCTATTTTATTCACCCTTGTCCAGACTGGATTCTCCCAAAAATGTAGCAGGACTGCATACAAAGCTTGATGGTGGGAAGGGGTGAGAGGGGAAGACACAGTGTGGCAGACTCGTGAGACAGTGTGGTGGTCGGCCAGGACCAAGAGAATCCTTCAGTGCAGTGGCCGACTGCCAGTAAAGAAATAATTTAAAAGCAGTCAGATACATATATTAAAAAATAAACATATTGGTGTGTGCATGATATAGTAGTAATCCCATCTTGATGATCTGGGTACATGGGAACCTTTTAGGCTTCACTCTGGAGGTTGCCTATGTCCCTAGAACATCTCGATGGGATTACTCCTTATAATGCACACCAACATATCTATTATTCTATTTATTGTACTTTTACTAAATCAGATTCTGATTCATCACTATTTTTGTACATATTCTTTAACTCAAAATCAAAATTAACATCAAAATCAGGCTTATTTAACATTTCTTGTTTGTGTTTTTAAGATGCTTCTGGTGTTCTATAGTGGCATATGTAAACTGGACCATTACTAGGGTTTGTGGGTACACTGGTAACATGCAGGTCAGTTATTCCACAATTATGGGCATCTTTTGAAAACATGTCTTTTAGTTGAAAGAACATTTTACAAACAAGATTCTTTCCTTTCCTAATTTAGTTTCCATAAGTACACGCTTGGTTAACTTGCTCCTTAAAATCAGAGAAAGGTAACATTTTATCTAAATTTTCCTTATTTTTAATCATCTCAGTTTTCATTATCAATTACATATACTGCTTTTAATCTGTTTTATTTTTCTTCCAAAACTCTTTTGTTTCATTTTTCCCTAGGTAAACTGAAACAACAAATTCTGAATCACAAAGAATTTTCCCCATCACTATTTCTAACCCACAGTTAGCTTTTAAGGTGACAAGATTTGCTTTTGGATTATGTACTAAAACATGCATTACTCTAGTGCTCATGTCCAGGCAAGGTGTGAAATGGATCTTTAAATCCATATCACTATGGCAGGTTAGGCACAGACAATGCAGTTTGATCAGGCACGTTTTGTCCTTTCTTTCCATTAAGCTAAACAGAAAATGTCTTTATATTATCTGAAACTGTTGTAGTGAAATCTCTCACCATGTGGCACACTGGAGGAACCTCAAGACCTGTGGTGTCATTTTTTATTAGGTAAGAGTCTCCCCTTTTTTGTGACCACAGAATTTCATTGCCTAGGCTTTTATACACATCCAGTGTTATAAGTATGTCTAACCCAAGACATGTGAGATTTCAAACCTTGCATTACATACAGGATGTTGTATACTTTTACACTCTATCTGGAGTTTCAAGTCACAAATGCCTATTTTTTCATGCTTCCTTTGTGGTTTGTAACATTTTGTAGCCACTCTTTTTAACACTTTGTGAAACTTTGCACTGCTTGGACAATGCATAGCACAGGCACAACACAGAACTAGTTATTTACATGTCCTCTGTTTTTATTGGCACCTTAAATTTGCCTTTTGTTCTATTAAGTGACATCTTCTTTCCACAGTCCTCAGTGGGCTATGTACTTGGAGTTTAATGTCTTTGTCAGAAACAGGATAGCACTGAAAAAACAGGATTTACTTTCTTTGTGAAGAAAGTCAGGCCTCTGTTTTTTTATTTCATATTTACCACATACTGGTTGACAAACAAACCACCTAAGCTTTACTTCTCCATTTAGCCAAATTTTCAGAATTACTAAAAATAGGTACATCAGTTACATTAGAACATGCACAATTCAATTTAATCATTACATAGAGGATAATGGCTAGGGACTGGGTGATAACCACACTGTAATCACCTCGAGTGGTTGCTAAGGCAACATGGTAAACCTCAAGAGTGTAGCTCGAGAGGTTTACTGTAACCCTAGCAACCACTAGAGGTGATTTCAGTGTGGTTGTCACCCGATCCCCAGCCATCATCTTTTATAGTGTATGGTCAAAAAAACACTGTTTGCATTCTATGTGTGAGAATTATGGAACTCTGGTGCATTCTTTTTTCTTATGCCACTATTAGGAAGTTCCAAAGTGTGGTTAACAACTTTTAAAATTCTAAACAGTGCATAACAAAGCTGTGTGACTGCTGATTATGGTGGTTAATAGGCACTTACCATACATTATATAATTCTTTTTCTCAAAATAGCAACATTCTGATTGTTTAGAAACTTTACGATGCTTTCTAAATGAAATAGGCCTTTTTGCCTGTGACCACATAACTTTGTCAAAGTAGTCCAAGATAGGCTTAAACCTTTTTAGAAGGTAATTTCCAATCAATAAATCATTACCTGCATGGTTTGTAACATACATTGGCTGTTTATCATTTTGAAAAAAATTAATTTCAATCAAACTTTACCTAAGGTCTTCTGAGCTTCCACTCCATAACCTACAATGTATAAGCTGTCAGAAAGGGTTTTCCACTTCATTGAGTCACCTACGGCATTAGTGTGCTAATCAAAGAGACACATAGACATCAGGGTTACTTCAGCTCCTGAGTCAAGCAAGGCCTCATGATTCAGACTGTTTTCAATGTTTATGTCAAAGTAAAATCTTTCTGCTTTTCCTTTGGGAATTAAGTTGCCCAGGTAGAATCTGTCTTTCTCTCCTGGCAACATAGTAGTTCCATTATGACATTTCACACTGTTTTTGTTAGTAACTCTGGATACCTTTTGAGAAAGGCTAGACACAAAGGGCCGGATATTCAAACTGCGTCGAAAAAGTGCGCAACAGCAGGAGCAAGCACAAGTCAATTGCGCATAGGCGCAACAGACACGATATTCAAACATGGAGCAAAACAAATTGCACAAGCAGCCAATGTCTGAATATCGCACAAACTGCGCCATAGCGCAACCAGGAAGGGGAAGCTGAGCAGAAAGTTTGCACACCATAGCGCAACAAGGCTAGCCCAGCTGAGCAGTCCAGAGGTGCCATAGCGCAAGCAGAGCCCCCCAACCCAGCAGAGCAATGGAACTGCACAACCAGGGAGGCAGGCTGGGGCCCACCGCCAGCCATGCCACATGTGGGCACAGGAACACACTGCAGAACCAACAAGACACCCGCACACCCCAAGCACAGCATCACTGGGGGAGGGATGGATGATCCACTGGCTCATGGGGACAAGCCAACAAAGCACAGTAGGGCCATGGCCCCCAGCACAACCACTGTCAGGCTGAGACTGCCACACACAGGGGTTGACAACCACAGTGCACAGCAGCCCCCGTCTGCACAGCACACCTGCACCCGTGACCCCAAGACACCACCCATGTGCAGTGACTGTCACTGCAATGCAACACCACCATCCCCGGCACACATCAACCTCGTGGTAGCATAGAACCATACAAGCCAGACCCACCCTGGCACCCAGCAGTGGGCGGCAGCAGATGGCAAGAGTGACTGAAAGTCACTGCCACACCAGAGACACCTCCCCATGCACACACACACACACACACACACACACACACAACACACACACACATACCCAGGACCATACCACCCCAGATGGCATGCACACCACTGCAACTGAGCAACCATAGCCAGCTGCAAATCAGAGACCACCACAGTATTCATAACAAAATATATATATTGGAAAACAGAAACTGCAACACCAAGATCAAGAACAAAACTATATACAGATATGTACAAGACAGGGGTAGGGGTACAAGGTAGGGGGTGGGCATGAGGGTGAACAACTGGGAGAGGGAAGGCAGGGTGGGAGGGATGGGTGAAGTGGGAAGGGGAAGCACATCTAGCACCTTGCAGGCTGGTCTGCTGCTGCCTGGTGCTGTCCCTGTTGCCTCCGCTGTCGCCTGACCCCATGGCGCTGAATGTCCCAGAGGATGTCATGTGTTGCGATGGATACCCTGGTCAGCCGCTGGAGGGCACGGTCCATCCTGCATAGGATGCTGAGGCCTAGGAAAAGGGAACACAGTCAATGGCTATGACTGTCCACAACCCTGAACACCACCCATCCTGCAAGGCATATAGCCCAGTGCCCCGCACCTGTGATGGTATGCACCCACCCACAGTGACCATGCACATGACACGCCCAACCAGGCAGCACCAGCTATGTGCACCACTGCACACACACACTGCCCATGTCCATCACAGCACAAACAAGGCTGTCAAGTGACGTGGCAATGTGGTGGGATGCCAGTTCCACAGCCACATGCCCAGTGCATGCATGCATGGACCACCAGTGACGCACACACAGACGTGCAGTGGCACTGGACAGTGATGACTGTCGCCTGTGTGGTGCATGGTTGTGTTGTCCATGGCTGGTGGTCATGTCCACCCCCTCCAGCATGCAATAGCATCCATGATGTAATGATACTCACACTCATCAAGCAGCTGTAGCTGCTGCTGCTGCTGCCACTGTGGCCCACCCCTCACGTCTCCTCCATCCACCACCTGGGCCCTGCCACGGCCCTCCTCAGCCTGTGCCTGCATCCTCTCCACCAGGCCTGTGGGTGACAAATGTTGAGAAAAGCATCAGTGTGACCCCAAAGCAGACTGCCCCCTGCCCCAGTGAGTGTGCCTGCCCACACAGCCAGACCCATGCATCTCACACCTACACACAGTGACACAGCCAACCATGGCAGAGCCATCCCCCATGCACCACAACCAAAACACAGTCACACCCCTATGGAGAATACAGGTGCATAGATGGTACACCCACCTGGCCTAGGCACAATGCCCCTTGTGGCACGTGACCTGAGGCATCGCAGCACGTCCGGCTCCCTCCTGCGGAGGTCACTAAACCTGTGCCTGCACTGCTCCACAGACCGGCACCACCCTGTGAGCCTCACCAGGTCAGTGACCACCTGCAGCCACACCTGGGTACGGGCCATGGTGAGGGGCTCATCCTCGTACAATGCCTCAAAGTGGGGCTCAACCAGGGCCACCAGGTTGGCCACCTCCACCTGGCTCCATTGGGGAGCTCTCCTGTGTGCCATATTTGGGGTCGTACAGCAGGCAATATGGCGCCCTGCAGCATGGCAACCCCACGTGGAAATGTTGCGCAATAGACCACCATAGGTTCCAATCACGCTGTTCGTACAGCGCCGTCGGTTCACATAGTGCTGTCACCAAACAGCGCAATAGAGCCATACACATGGCAGCCGAACAGCGCCAGGGGGGCAAAGGTCGGACACCAGGTCAGGGGTCTATGACGCAAGGCCACGCACAGCACCATCTGATGTCTACGCATCCTGCGCAACCGATCACCTGCATGCCAGTGCCACAGTGGACTATTGCGCAGTAGTGCCACAGCGCCATATGGTGTCCAATGCTGTAGCGCCACTGGCACAATGGTGGCCATGGCCTGAATTGCCGATCGCGCACAGCACGTCATCAGCGTGGCAGACACCTGCGTAAGCTACCTGGGCATGCACAATGCAGTGTACCACACAGTCACAGATCTGCGCCATTGGCTCAGCCGGCTCAAGCGTATTGCACAAATCGCAATGGCGCGATATTCAGCCGACACATGCAAATCATCTGATCAGCCATTCAAAGGCGCAGTGGTGTGATTTGCATCTCATTACAGTTGCTCCACTCCTAATTTGCATGCATTGCACTATAAATGTGCGACATTGGGCTGCGCTGGCCAGATTCGGTTACTGCAGGTGAGAGGTGGGTTGCATGCTGTGTGATGTTCTGGACAATGGTCATGGGATAATGCTGTAGACTGCACAGTGACAGGAGTCCACTTCCACCCATACAGATCGCCATGACCGAGCAGAGCCAAGGTGAGGGTGAGGATGGTGGGCGGAGGAGGAGGCCCAACTTCACCACAGCGGAGACAGAGGCCCTCTTCCAGGCCTACCTGGAGGAGGAGTCACTACTGAGTGGACAGCGGGGCACCGCTCAGGCCCGTGCGGCTGCATGGGAGGGAGTAGCTCAGGCAGTGAACCTGCACGGAAGCCACCAGCGCTCCATGCAGGAATGCAAAAAGAAGATGGGGACAGACCGCAGAAGGGTGAAGGAGAAGGTGGCAGCCCTCTGTGCAGCACATGCTGGCACTGGCGGGGGCCAGCCAGCATGGTGGAGCTGACCCCGGCTGAGGACTGACTGGCTGCATCAATGCAGCGGAGTGCTATTGAGGGCGTACCAGGAGGTGGATTCCAGACAGGTGGAAGCCCATCACTGCACGGTATGACATGGTGGTGGTGTTGGGGGGGGAAGGTTGTTCACATGCACTCACATGTCCTCTCTTTCTGTTACAGATCCTGTTCATCTTCAGGGACGGTGGTGGTGGTGGGTCCAGGCAGTGAGGAAGACCTGCTGGACATGGAGGAGGGTCCATCCACCTCTGTCACCAGCCAGCATGCACTGCACCAGCATGCACGCCGGGCTGCCAACTCTGGTGTCGGTGAGTCGGGTGTGGGGGGTGCACAGCCTGTGTCTCAGCAGTCTGGCATGCAAGCATGCCAGCATGCTGTGACTGTGGCTGTATCACATACCTGCACCATTGATGATGCAAGGACTGCAATGGGAAGTGACATGTGTGTGTCCCATGACGGACACACAGCAGGCCAGCACGTGGCCCTGGGCCTAGCTGGTTCCAACGTGTGTGCCAGCATGTTGGTACGGTCCCAGGCTGTGCCTGTCAGCACCGGTGGGGCAGCACCGGTGGCTGTGCAGGTGTCTGGCACTGTTGTGGCCACAGCAGTGGAATGAGTGGTTCCTGTGGCACAGCGGTTGGAGGGGCAGCAGCAGCAGTCACCCACCAGGTCTGGGGGTACAGTGTCCAGTGGTGGCACATGCCCACCGCCCTTTGATATGCCCATTCCTGTTCCTGGTGAACAGCGCCCACCCTCAAGGGGTGTTGAGCATCAGGACCTTCCATACCCTGGGGGACAGGATGCCATTGTGGCAGAGTACCCATTTGAAGAGCACACCCGCCTGCTGCGGGAATCAGTACAGCAGCAAAGGCGGGTTGCAACGTCCGTGGAGGCACTGTGTGTGGCTGTGGAGTGGCACAGCAGGGACTGTGCTCTGGACCGTGCAGAGATGGTCCATATGCGGATGGATGTGACCGCCGCCATTGACAGGCAGACCCAGGCATTGGTCGCTGTCGTGGCTGCATTGGGCACACAAGCAGGTGCTCCTGTACCGCGCACCCCACACAGTATGCTCTCCACTCCCCGTTCCCGGTGTCATGCGACACCAAGCCTGTTGATGCCGGGTTCTGCTGTGGGCATCCCAAGCACCCCTGGTGCAGGTATGTTTGGCATACTACAGACCCCACTGCGGACAAGGTCACGATCACGCAGTGGGACCCCTGGTGGTCCATCGGTGCCACCCCATGTGGCCCCTGCTCAGCCTGCCAGTGCTTTTGGGTCATGGCGGGGCCACCCATGCATCCACGGTGGCCGTGGAATGGTGCAACATGACTGACCTGTCTCCCAGTGTGGGCCTTGTCTGGTGCTGCCTTGTGTGCACTGTGCGTCATGGTGGGCAGTGCACTGGTGGGTGCCCTGCACATCACGCCGACATACGGACCACCTGTACACCATCCCAACTGCTGTCCACAGGTGCGTGTGCATGATGATGCCTGCATTGTACTGTACACCAAGGTGCAAGGGTGCCCAGCATCTGACACACGTACTTTGACAGTACAGGTGGTGGGTGTGGACTGTGGATCTGTGTGTTTGCCATGTCTGTTCCTGCTCTGCTGTGCACCTGCCCATGTACGCTTTGTGCCTGATGTGTGTGTGTGTGTCCATATGACTGTTCACCCCTCCCTGATGGTGTGTTTGTGTACCTGGTCCCTTCCACTCCCTTGCCATGCACCCCTGGTGTGTTACTCTGTGCCTGTGGGTTGCACCAGGACAGTGTTGGTTGCACATGGCCCCTTGACTTACCTGTGTCGTGCATAATGCTCCTCCATGATGGTGTCCCGGTGCAGCTGGGCCTGCGGATCAGTCGGGGGTCCCGTCGTCCAGGGAGCTGCTCATCACCATCAACACCGGGCGCCACTGGCCGTCCCTATCGCTGTCCCCCTCTTCAACCTGTAGGGCTATCCCACAGTCTTTGGCCATGTTGTGCAGGATACAACAGGCCAGGAATATCCCACAGGCCTTTGAGGGGCTGTACTGTAGGGCACCACTGGAGGTGTCTAGGCATCGGAAGTGTGCCTTGAGCATCCCAAACACCCGCTCAATGATGTTGCGTGTGGTGGCATGTGCCTCATTATAGCATTGCTGCGATGGGGTCATGGGGTGCTGGTACAGTGTGAGCAGCCAGGAGACGGTGGGTATCCGCTGTCACCTGTATGGAGATAGTGGAGAATCAGTATCATGTTCAGGTCCATATTGCCCATATCCCTTGTGCCTACTACCATGGCACCTGTGGCATTCCCACCCTTGCCCGAGTTTGCATTTCCTACATGTGTACTCACCCACTAGATGGCCTGTGGGATGTCCCCACTCTCAAATCAATGGCACAGTGCGGACTGATGCCATATGAAGGCATCATGTGCTCTGCCAGGGTTTGTGGCACAGACATTGATTATACGCCCAATGGCATCACACACCACCTGGCAGTTGACACTGGAGAAGCCCTTTCTGTTCCTATATGTGGCCCCATCGGGCCAGGTGGCGATCGAATCCACATGGGTGCAGTCTATGGCCCCAAGCACACCAGGCACATGCTACCCTGTGGAACTCCTGAATGTTTGCTATGCGGCTCTGCCGTGGTGCTGGGGAAATGGATGTGCTCAGGGCATGTGGCAGCAGTGCGCTGAGGTGGATGAGAATGCATGACGTGGCTAAAGTGTGATGCCTGTGGTGTCCCCTGTTGGCCTCTGGAAGGTGCCTGTGGTGAGCAGGCACATGCAGGCTGTCACCTTGGTCTCCACTGACAGAGCGTGACTCCGTCGTGAGGGTGCCTGCATCACATCACTGCACAGCTCACAGAGCCACCTCAGTATTGCCCTGTTCAAGCGGTACCGGCCCACGATCTCTACATCTGTGTACAGCTCAAAGCTGATGTGGGCACGGTACTGCCTGTTGGGGGCATACCACCGACGGGCCCATCCACGGCCACGTCCCCCTGCACCTTGCATTCTCACCCCCCTCATTACAGCTTCCATGTGGAAGCTGCAACTGCCCATCTCCCTGGCATGTGACCCACCCTGGCTGATGTTGCTCTGTTACCCCGCTGTCCTGACTGCTACTTCCACTGCACCGGGCACCCCCCCGCTGGCCTCTGCAGCCTATGGCCCACACTGCTTCCCTTGCCTGCCCTGGCCTGTCACTGTCTGTCTTTCTCTCTCTCTCTCTTCCCACTTGGCATCCCTGTAGCGTTCTTGCGCCTCTTCCTTGAGCCTTTTTATTTTGGCTCATTTCCGCTGGGGCACAACTTCCGGCTGTTCCGCTGTTGCGCATTGCGCAAGTCTTTGAATATCGCATTGCGCTCTTTATGCATGGATCCACCCCCTTCGGTTGTGCATGCCTTCATTTGCATTGCGCTGTTGCTCAGCATGTTTTCAGTGGTGCAACTGCCTCCTGCTGAATATCGCAGAATGGTACACTTCGGACTGCGCGTCGCGCCTTATGCGCATGGCACAACCCGCGCAGATATCGGGCCGGAAAGCAGTTTTCCATTTTCACCTGGCATTTCAGTTTTAAATCTTACTCCAATCTCATTACCCTTTTTAACAATAGCAGTTTATTTTACCATGTCAGCATTAGAGTGGATAGAATCTGTAAGTCACATAGCTCTACTAGTTACAGCTGCACTAGGTACTGTTGAAGAAGGGTTTTGCACAGGAAAATTAGAGTCAGGATGTGACTCAGCAACTTGGGCCAAATAGCTTTGAGGAAGAGCTTTTAACTCCTCCACTTGTTTTTTTAACTCCACCCAGTTTTTTTTTCCCATTTTGTCCTGTGAATTTTAAATCCTGTCATCTAGACTGGAAGAACTATGCCTAGACCTGTATTGGGGTGCACTATAGCTTTGCTGATCATGATCAGGATAGTGTCAACCTCTGATCATTTCTGTCCCCTCTATACTTATCATACCCACTGGTGTATCCTCCACCATGGTCCCTCCCCCTCTCGGAGGAACTCCAGTTTTGGCATTGTGATGAGTCTTGATAAGGTTGCTGAGCCACAGTTGGATCTAGCATGGGCTTTGTCTGTTCTTTTTTCTTTTTAGACATAGGTAATTCCTCCTCCTTAGCCAGAGTATTAGAGGTTGTGGCCTCAAACTCTTGAACTTTAGGAGTAGAGTCTGTCTTTTGTTTAAACTTATGATTTTTTCTTATATTTCCCAAGTATTTTTCATTCTGAATCAGAATTAGAGTCTATCTTTTGTCTAGGGTTATTCTTTTTTTTTTTGCTCTGAGGTGATTATTTTCTGAATCAGATGATTCTGTGTCAGACAAGGAAATACCAGAATCAGCATTACATTCTAGCTTTTTAAATGCTTTCAATTTTTTCTTAACTTTACTTTTACTCTGTGAACTTTCATATTTTTTCCTTAATTCCATCAAATCTTTGTTAACCTGTTCATAAGCATTTGCTAACTCAGCTTTTTTCTCTTTCCAAGTTTAAACACTGTCTTTTCCATCATTTAGAAGCATGTAAATCACTTTGCAAAACAGCATTTTCAGTCATTTATTTATTTATTTGGTAACCGGGTGGGTGAGCTCATCCAAAGAACTGATTTCCAGTCATGACCCGGGCCACACAGGTGTCAGCAAACATTCTACAGAAGTAGTAAAATACAGAGAATACAAAGATATGATCAAATCAAAGATACAATGTAGTTAAACTAATAAAGATACAAAGCAACTATCAAGCAGAACAAGGTGAACATGTGCGAAACTGGAGGATTCAAGATCATTACACAATTAGCCGCCAGTAGACACATACTAAATGTGGCAAAAAATACAACTCATATAAGCTAACATGCCTAGCAGAAGTTGAGAGACACAGTCAGAGAGAGAGAGAGAGATAGAGAGTGCATCAGGGACAGACAAGACAGCAGGGCAGAACAAGGGTGCAGCAGTACTAGAGAGCAAGGATACACAGAAGAGCAGAAATAAGCAAGGCAGGGACAGATTTTGACCTTATCACTGTACAGGGAAACAGTTGCAAGTGGATTTGGTCATGAGCTAGGATCTTAGGTTAGATTTAAAGAAGAGGTGGGAGAGGGACAAGTGAATGGATGATGGTAGCCTGTTCCATAGGGATGGAGTGGACACAGAAAAGGCCTTACTTCCTATAGCAGTGGTAGTATGTGGAACTATAAGTGGAGGGATGGAGGAGGCCCTGAGGCACCTAGAAACCACCCTATCTGTTAACAGTGAAGCATAGCGTGACAGCTGTTTGCTCCTGAGTGTATTGTCCACTAGGCAGCCCAAGTTGTAATTAAAATGACCTTGTAGTGGGAGCCACCCTAGGGAATGGTAGAGTACACAAAGGTGGGTGGAATGGGGGACTTGGAGAACAAAGCAACAGACAAAGTTGTAATTTGCATTTAGTTGAGAGTGTAGGGTAGCAGACATAGAGGAGTAGACAGGTCAGCAGTAATTGAGCAGGGATAGTAGGTTCCCTTGCACAATAGCAAGGCAAGCTTCAGGGGAGAAGAATTGTTTGATATAGTAGGCAGCACCTAACATTTGGTGGTTTTTCTGCACAGTGTTATTTATATGTTCTGCAAAAGTAAGGGAGGAGTCAAGAATGACACCTATATATTTGAAGGTAAGAACAGTTGCCGGGGGGGGCAATGATGGGGTAAGTACCAGGAGGGAGGAGACGGATTTGGTGACCTTGGTTAGGAAAGGTTTGGAGCCAAAGCGCATGTCTTTCATCTTTTTTACATTAACAAGGAGTTTGTTTGTTTGTAAGGAACCATTGATGTGTGGAGGCATAATTTAGTGTGAGGGTGGCTGAGATTAATTCGAGTGACTTGTCGCTATGGTACAGGAGAAGGTCCTCTGCATAATGGAGGGCATAACAGTTGAGGCTATCTGCTGGCAGAGCATTGACAAATGAGGAAAAGAGTAGTGGGCCAAGTATGGAACCTTTGGGCATCCCTGTATGAATAGGTAGTGTGGAAGAGGAGTCTTTGCCTATTAAGACAGATTGAGACCTGTTAGAGAGGCAGTTATGGGACCATGCAGTAGTTTCTGGGGAGCATCCAAAGTGAAGTAGGGTGGAGTGGAGAAGGTGGTGGTGAGCTAGATCAAAAGCTTTAGATATGTCCGCAAACACCATGCTTGTGGCCTTGCCCATATCCATATCCATGTTCCTAAAAATGTGGCCAGAGAAGAGGGCCAGAGCAGAGAAGGTTCTATGATGTTTATGGAAACCATGCTTTAGGGGACAGAAGTAAGTTATATTTATCAAGGTGTTCTAATAGCTTATGGTGTACAATTTTTCCCAGTAGTTTACTTAGATAAGGGAGGACAGTGCTCTTGGCTCCTAAACTCAACCTGCAGAGCTGACTGAAGGAGGTGGCAGAACGCTACAAGCCCTCTACCATTGTGGAGAAATGGTGAGAAGCAGAGAGACAATGCTAGTTTTATTTTTATGAAAAGTAAGCCAGCATTGCTTACAACATTTGTCTCCTTTTCAGAAGAGCTTATTGTGTCCCCTCATCATGTGGCTGTCTCCCATTTCTCTCTGCCTCTCTTTTAGAGTGAAGTCCCGCTGGAGAAAACAAAAAGTGTGAGAGAAAGTGTGGAGAAGGACTGCCTGTATTGAGAGGTGATTACCCCTAGTACAGGATGGTCTTGAGGCAGAGGCCCTTCAGAAATGTTGGAACCGGGAGAGGAAACTGCACCAATGGAGTGGAATTATCAGTCAGCATGGCAGGGTGAAGAAGGAACTTATTTTATAATAAAGAAAGAAAAAGCCCTTCTTGGTAGTCCTGTGGTTTTCATTTATCCTTTTTAAAGGGACTCTGACATAGATAAGTTAAGTCAAAAGCTAATACTGCCTATTTATATTTTTAATCTGGGTATTTCTATTGAAATTGGGGTAGTACTAAATGTTTAAGCTTATTTTAGAACAAACAGTCTGGCTAAATGAGTTGGAGTACTCATTGATTGATTGTCATATGTTTTTAGTAGTGTTTCATTTTTTCTCTCTTTCTTCCTTTTTTGGGGAACATATGTGTTTGTGTTTGCTGAATATTTATTTTTAGGAAGGGGAGAAAAGTAAGGGGGAAAAGGAAAATTTTAATAAAAGGGTTTGGAGGTCTTTTAAATTTTGGCACTAGTTAGACTCTGGGTCATAAATCAGCTGTTAATTGTTTGCTACGCAAGGGCTCATTTAGCCTAGCTGTTATAGTATTTAAGGCATCTACTCATGGTATTTAAAACATTTGCTCATGGTAACTCCCCAAGACTTCCTAAGACTCTGAAAAAGTGTAGTAGGCAGTGTACCATTTGCAGCTAATTCATTTTAAAAGCTTTTAAAAGTCTTATATTAGCCCACTTTCAGTGCTCCGTGACCCATGAGTACGAGGTGTCTTTTACCTGATTGCTGCTTTGAGTTTGTATCGTATTTTTTGGTCTTTTGCTTCTGCTGCATATTACAGTAGTGACACAGTATTGACTCGCTCCCTGGTCTGAAGGGATTGTCTCTGTGCTTCTGATTAATTCAGCAGTTCATTATCAGTATGCTTAGAAGAATGTTAGGCCTCTAATTTGCCATGTGGTGGACAGCACAACAAAAAGAAGGGCCGCTGATATTAAACAAACACCTTAGGAGAACAAAATTTTGTAACCCTTTGCACATCCACAAAGTAAGTTTCATACCGTATATGTATTATTGTTAAATGGATAGAGAGAGAGATTAAAAAAGAATAGGTAGTTGTTAGATAACATATTGGAATATAGGACTGGTGTGATTTTCTATTTTCCCCATTTCATTTTTTCTTAGTCTTTTCAGTGCCTTGTAAGAGGTATAACAAGGGACAGTTTGGGGGAGATTTCCAAAGTACTGTACTTCATTTACCTTGGAGCCATAGACCCCCTTCTGCCAGATGGACACATTTGGACAAATATGTAAAAGGGAATAACAAGAAGAAAGTAACTAATAGTTGAAACCATTTTGTGTGTGCATTTTCATCTCTCATTTAGAATAGACTGTTTGAGGAAAAAGAGGAAACGAAGCGAAGAAGGAGGATATCAAGAATTATTAGACTTTGGATTTTGGACTTTTTTCTTTTTGTAGTTAGAGTAAGTGGCCCATGTTTATATTCTGAGGGAGGAACAGTTGTTTATGTGGAAGGTGTGCATTTGTGGGGAACAATAGATACATTAATACCCACGTATAATATTCTGTGTTAACGTTTGTTACCGTGTGCAGTGGCCTAGTCCCAGCCTTGTTTGAGATATGAAGGGGAGAAAACCAGAATTAAAGAAAAACAGAAATAACATTAGTAGCAGAGAGAAAACAAATATCAGTTACATAATATGACAAGAAAACCAGGAGAATTTGATAGGAGAGAGAAAGGACTTGAGAATTCAAAGTCCAAAAATGTCAATTTTAACTTCATCACCAGTTAAGGAGACAGTTAATACACAAATGACAGAACATCCATTAATACAACAAATTAAGGATTTGGAAGAACAGAAGGAGTATGGTCTCTTTCAGGGTAGGGAAATGAGTCTAGAGGGAAGTAAGGAGATTAGTGAATGCAACATTGGGAGCCAACTTAAAGAAGAAGTAAGGGGAGGGTCTGAAATTGTGTCAGGACAGGAAAAAGTTTTTGAAGAAAGTTTTATATCATTCCTGAATCAGTTTGAGGCATTTCTGACTTCATATTCTGACAGATTGTTGTTAGACCCAACTTCTAAGTGCCCCCCTGACCTGACCCATATATGGGAAAGTAAACAAAAAAAATATGAAAGTTCAACTCCCTCCTCTTTGATAGGAGAATTTGAAAGACAGAAAGCAGTGAAGACATATGCTAGGATAGTAAAGGGGCATGATAAAATGGCTGTAGAAGAGGGAGATTGGTATAGTAACAATCTGGAAGAGATAAAAGCAGAAATTGTACAGGGTAATACATTATTATCAGAGACAGTAACACAGATGGGTTAACTGAAAATGTGAGTACAAACAAGTCAATAAAAGAGATAGAGACAGTGGGGAGAAAAGAAGACATTGAAATACAACAGATGGTTAAATCCAAAGCAAGAGAAGAGGAAAAAAGAAGGTAAAGGTGATTAAAGAAAAGAACAAAGAAAAGGAAGGTATACCCTAACAGGAAATAACAAAATTAGATAGTGAACAAGGAATAGGAAAGAGGAAAATATATCTAGAAGGAGACGATGGGATATTAATTCCAGCATATATGTCATCTGAGCTGGTGGAATCAAAAGGTCTAGGGAAAGGTAGGCAGATAGGAGTGGAAGGAGATGGAAATCCAAATATTGCTAGTGTAGTATATGTGGGAAGAGACTCTGGAAAATATAAGGATGGAAGATCTGGCTCAGGTAGCCAGCGAACAGATGCAGACATAAAAGAGGAGAAAATCAGGAAGGGGTTAATCAACCCAACAATCTTCTTCAGAGGTCTCCCAAAATCAAAGAATGAAAATTTAGTGACACTTAAGATTGCAATATATAACATCTGTAAAAGTTTGCTGGGGAATAAGTTTAAATGGACTGATATTGCATCAGTAAATAGATACCATACAGGGAAAGAAAAATGATGGGTTTGCCCAGTTACCCAGAAAAGTAGCACAAGGCAGATGATACTGGATGTGAATTTAGAATTAAAAAACAAAATGGAAGTAAAGGCAGAAACAACTACATGTGTACAAGATGTGGTTAAGGAAGATACTGAGCTAAGAAAAAAGGGAAATGAGGTTTCCCCAATAAAGAAAGTGCAGATCCAGAAAAGAATAACAAACTATTTGGAACCTGTGCAAAAGGAATATTTAACTCAGGATTTTGGACTTCAAGGGACCCCAGAAAGAACAATTAGAGGAAGAAAAATCAGAGGCACCAGAACAAACAGTACTCTAATTCTGGAGAGTGGGAATAGTTCTGTAATAGATCTGTGTACTGGACCTATTGAAGTAATAAGTGGGAATACATTTTATCCACTGGAACCAGAAGTCTTACTGAATTGACAGATTCAGAAAAGGAAAGACACCCTCAACTGAAGGGCAGTGGCCTAGAAAATCTTGTGGAACATTGCAGGGTTGGGGGGTAAATTGAAGAATATCGGATGGTGGAATTTAATTTCTAAATACCCAATAATTTTAGTACAAGAAACTGGGGCAACTAACCCAAGGGAGCATTTATTTGAGGGCTTTCAAAGTTGGGGATTGTCTGCCCAGAAATTGTCAGTGTATAGAAGGCCTTTGGGCAGATAGTGTACACTGGTAAAGATATGATATGGGGTAGAAGCCAAATGTGTAGTTAAAAATGAGAGACATACTGTATTAGGAACTGCTTTATTTAAGAGTGGGAAAACGATATGTATAATATTAAATGCATATATATAGTACCTAATGATGTAACAGCTAACACTATAAGGGAAAAGATGGACACTATTCAGGAGACTGTGCTGCATATGCAATTGCAATACCCAGGAATTACTGTAATTCTGGGGGGTGAACTGAATGCAAGAACAGGAGCTCTACAGGAAGAATCTTGTAATAACTGGAACTTAGATGATGCTTTAGGAATCCCCATAAGGTCCTCTAAGAATCTTACAATTAATAAATGCGGACAACAACTACTGAATATATTAAAAAATATGAGCATGATAATTTCAAATGGAAGATCTCTAGGAGACAGAGAGGGAAAATGCACCTACCTGGGCAAAAGGGGAGGCTGTGTATTGGATTATTTCATAATAGATGAATATTCATTTGAGAAGGTAAATAGGTTGGAAATGTTAGAATTGTGGGATAGTGACCACTTTCCATTAATATTTCACTTAGCCCAGTCCCTCTCTGGGAACTTGAGAAAACAGAATATGCAAACCATGAAAAATACTAATGAAAATATGTTTGTAATTAATAAAAAGAGAATAAAATGAACATTATAAACACAAGTAAGAGTGCAAAAGCTTATACAGGACACTGCAATCCAGCAAATAAAAACATTAAGTACTACATATTTTTGGGCTGGTCTTGTAGGGTGTGAAGATCAGGTGGGACAGGTAAAAGATGAGAGTGAGTATTTTGAGGGATGTGAGAGGATAGTATTAGCTGAATTAAGGAAGCCAAGCACATATAGAAGTATGAGAAATGAATAAGGTAAAGGGAGTAGGAGAATGGTTTGATAGAGACTGTGAAAAAGTTAAAGCAAGGATGGCTAAGCAGGGAAGAAGATGTAAAAAAACAAAAGAACAAGATAGGACTGCCTATATTTATCTAAGGCAAGTATATATGGTTTCAATAAATAACAAAAAACAGAAATACTTGGATGCCCTTTGGCAGGCCTTACAGGAGTCTATTGTGGAAAAAGACACAAAAACATTCTGGAACTTAGTAGCACATGGGACAGGGAATTTGAGATTAAATATAGAGGCGCACATACCCCCAGAAATATGGATAGCTCATTTTAAAAATGTATTCAGAGTAGGTCAAGAACCTATAGTGAGACTGGTAACTGGTAGTAATGGAAATGTAGAGGGTAATGTTAATAAGAAAGGAATATGGTGTGATTTTACTATAGAGGAGGTAGTTAAAGCAATAAAGCACAAAGAAATAATAAGGCCCCAGGTATGGATGAAATAGAGGCATAAATATACCGTTCAGACCCAGGGTGGTGGGCAGAACTATGTACACCAATGTTTAATTACTTAGTGAGGATAGAAAGAGTCCCTTTAAGTTGGACTATGGGCTTGGTTGTCCCTATACATAAGAAAGGTAAAACTGATGAGCCAAGTAATTATTCTGTAGACCAATTACGTTACTAAGTATTACTTCCAAAATGTTCTTGCGACTCCTGTTATCCAGATTTGAGACATGGGTTGAGGAAATGAACATATCTATATACCAGTCTGGCTTTAGGCAACAGAGATTTACATTAGATCCAGTTTTCACATTGATACATCTAATAAACAAATATGTGAAAAAGAATAAGGGGAAAGTGTATGCAGCATTTATAGACATTAAGCAGCATTTGACAGCGTTACTAGAAATCTGCTTTGGGAGAATTTGGAAAGTAAAGGGATAGAGGAAAAACTACTTTATATGATCAAATTGTTCCATAATAACACTAAAATAGTGATAAGATACAATAAAGATAGAGCCTGCATGGACCTCATGGAGATTAAACTTTTGGTCAGACAAGGGTATCTGCTTGCACCAAAACCTTTTAATTTATTTTGAAACTATAATGGAAAAAACTGAGAGAAGTTGAGACTGTCCCACCTAGAATAAAAAAACTTACCAATAAAAATTATGTTATACGCAGACAATGCAGTTATCCTCTCCCAAACACCCCTGAGCTTAAAAAGAGCATTGGGACCAGTTATAAGTTCACTAAAGGGGATTGACCTTGAGCTAAATACAGAAAAGTCAAAGATATTGGTCTTTGAGACTGGTAATCCGAAACCAAAAAAAATGGAATATAGCAGATAAAAACTTTGAGGGGGTAAACATATTCTGCTACTTTGGAGTCTGGTTTACTAAAAAACTGACCTGGAAAATATATCTTTGTAAGATAAAAGAAAAGTCAACTACAGCCTTGCAGGCAATAGGTAGATTTGTATGCACAAAATTTATATATGGCACAAGTAAGGTGTTATGAGGCAAAAGTAAATGCACAACTTTTATATGCCTCAGAAATCTGAGGAATTCTTTGTGTGACAAATGATTTATAGGCAATACAAAACCAGTTTCTTAAAACACATTTGGGGGTCTCTATGTATACCCATAGTGCCATGATTAGGGCAGAGACTGGAATGTATGCTATTAAAACCAAGATACAAAAAAGAGCAATACATTTTTGGTTTCAAAGAATCACTTCCAATGTAACCAATTGGTGTAGTCTTTCATTTCTTGAGGAAACATCTATGGGAATAAAGATGTGAACTTTTAAGCTTAATGATGTTTTGAATTAACTTGGTTTAGAAAGAAATTATATTCTGTATACACATAGGAGCATTTTATTATTTAAGAGTCAGGCCATTCAAAGACTGACTGATGTTGTGGCTGCACAAGATCTGGAGGCTTTATATGAATGTGGAGAAGGGAAGATATATAAAAATATTAAGAATGTATTTTCAATAGAAACGTATCTCCAATTTTGCGATAATGTAAATCCGAGAAAAGCTTTATTTAAATTTCAGATGGAACAAGTGAATCCGGGGATAAATTATATGTTAGGTAGAGTAGTAGTCCCTACATCATGTTATTGTAATGAAAATAGCAAATGGGAAATACCACATATAATTTTTGAATGTCCTGTGTTTGATAAACCAAGGAGGAAATGGATTTTGCCATTAAGAGAATGTGAAGCGGGAGAAGATGTGTGGGTTAAGACTTTTAGATTATTTAAATCAACATCCGAACCAATAATATTTGCCACAGCAAAATTTGCACAATTTGTTATAAGATACACAGCTAGTAAAAATGGCCATAGGTGGTAATAATTAGGTGGTAATAAATATAAAATACTTTGGTTGCTGTAAGGAAAGAAGTTATGCGATTTAGATCTGTGCAGTAACTATAAAACAAATGATGATGCTAAAGTGAAATGAATGTTAACAGATGTTGTTTTTAAATGTGAGTGATATGTGTGTCACCTTTTTATATGTAACAAAGTGATAATTATATACATATGCTTAATAAATTTGACTTTGAACTTAGATGAGGTAGGAGGGAGATGGGTCTATAATTCTCAGGGGAGAGGGAATCACCTGCTTTAAAGATCAGTACCACATGTGCGACATTCCAAGAGTCAGGCACAGTGGAGGATGAGAGGGCAAGATTGAAAATGAAAATAAGTGGTTTAATGATGGCTGGAGTGATAATTCTGAGAAAAGCAGGTTAGAGTCCATTACTGCCAGGGCTTCCCTTGGCTGGTAGGGTCTTTAAGAGTTTGGCAGTGATGTTTTGCCCAATAACCCTAAAGTAGAAAGGGGGTTGTGGGACATCAATTGTGGTGGAAGAGGGGTGATTCAGCTGGGACTTCAGGCCTGGGGAGGTTGAGGGGGGAGTTGCCTAAGGTAGGAGGACAAGTTGGTGAGTGTAGTGTTGAAGGTGTCTGCAATCCCAATGGGATCTGAGATAGTGCCTGAAGGTGATGAGAGTTGAATAATTTGTTTGCTAGACTTGGGATTTAGGAGGGACCCTATAGAGGCCCAGAAATTGTGAGGGTTGCCAAGAGCATTGTTTTGTTGGGATAAGTAGTATTTGCATTTGATTGATTTGGCCATCTGCTTACAGGAATTGCATAGCCACCTAAAGGCATCCCAGAGCTTTAGCTTAACTAAAGCACAGTAGTTAGCAGAAAAGTCTTGTTTTACTTTCTTGTGACTGCTTCTGTAGTAACAAGATCTGGTCTATAAGTCTACTGCATGCATGATATTTATCCTCCAGAATTTTTTCCAGCTTTTTTATCCTTTCATTTTTGCCTTTAATAAAAGTCATCTGTTCTGGAGTATACATCACTGTTTCTGTTTCAACATTTACATTTGCAATTAAGGCTGTCATGGCTTATGACAACAGCAATTATTTGAATAAACTTCAAACAATAACAATAATTAAAATGTTTCTATGATTATTCAAAGATCTTGTTCTTGCAGCTTTGAGCTTCTTATACTGTCACTCAGGGGGCCCAATTCTCAAAAGAGGTGTAAGGGCGGTGCAAGGTGCATCGGACAAGGACCCTGTGCCAGTGGCAGTGCACCCAATTCTGTAACAAATGCACCTTGCACCAAACACAGTATGCATAATGCAAGAATGCATGGTGCATCATAAAAACAGTGTAGGCAGACCACATAGTGCATGCAGCATCAACACTCTGGAACAGAACCATGGCTGATCCACAGAGGACGCAGCAAGGAGAAAGGGGGCAGACAACCCCAGGTACATGGAGGAGAAAAAATTTGGCACTCCAGGAAGAAGAACTTTACTGACCAGGAGAAAGACATCTTCCTGGATGCAACTGAGGCCCGGGTAGGTGGGCATGTGGGTGAATATAGCACAAGTGCATGATGTGTAATGGTGCAGGGATGTGACACAAATGTGACACCCAACAGATGGACCTGCTACTTTCCCGGGGAGGGGACCAAAAGGTAAAGACACAGCAGCAGGAAGCATGTAATGAGGTAGCCAGACTGGTGAATGTAGCAGACCCCTGCAGGCGCAGTGTGAGAGAGCTGCGGAAGCGGCACTGTGATATCAGGCAGCATATGAAGGAGAAAGCAGCCCACAACAGACTATGCACAAAGGCAGCGGGTGGAGGTCCCACCCAACCATGATCCCTCAGCAGACATGAGGACCATATATTGGCACAGATCAGGATACACAGCATTGGGTGACACAGAGCCGGACCTGTACTGGCAACAACATGCACAAGATAAACACAGGTCATGCATGAAGTAGGTGACACCACCATGCATACAGAAGCCATGGCACCACCAATGGAGGCTGATGCCCTGCATGGCCAACAGGGACCCACAATGCAAGGCCCCACAATGGATAGTGACTCTGGGGGTGTGGTAGGGACAGTTGGATATAGTGATGGCCTGGTCCACCATACAGAAGCATGGATGCATGTGGCGACCCCTCCACTGGTCACCACAAGCTGGACATGCACTAAGACATTGGACACATACCATGACATGTGGACCAAATGAAACTCACCATGCACATATGTCTGCATACCCAGCAGGAGGCCAGAGAACACAGTCTGGAAGACATGCCACTACCAGGTAACCCATACCACCATGATGCCATGATGTGTCTGACAGTGACAGCAATAGGTCAGAACAGAAAGGCACATACAGCAACAGTGATGATGAACAACAGCAGCAGTAGCTCTCCAGTAACAGCTCTGTGAGCCAGGTCCAGAGAAGTGAGAGAGACAGTGACACCAGAGAAGGACAGGCAAGTGACAATGACAGCAATGCTGCACCGTCCAACAGCAGCAACACCACAGGGAACAGCACACCTGCAGGCACAACAACAGACCAACAATGGTCCATGGCAGACAGTGAGCAGCTGGAGGACAGTAGGGATGACAATGGTGCAGGACAGGCAGACAGTGCACACGCCACCAGTGACCATGATGGCCAAGCACACAGCACAGTGGGACAGGCCCCTGGAGGTGCAGGTGGGACAGGCAAACAAGATTCAATGCCACTGCCATTGGAAGAAAGCCTTGGGGATGACCTGTCATGATACTGCCAGAATGTCATGTTCACCCAGGAGGCAGCACAGTGTGAGCTGGCTGGGATATGTGACAGCATAAATGACTGCACAAATGCCACAGTAGCACACATGGGTCAGCTGCAGCTGATTGTGGCAGACATCCATGCAGCTGTGATACATGGGGTATAGGAAGGGGCAGGCCAAATGACACAGACAGTGAAGCTACTCCAGGACATGGCTGTGTGTCACGCACCAGACAGATGTCATAGAAATGTAGATCACTGCCATGGAATGCAGCATTGTGCTGCACATCCCCCAGATGGAGGCAACAACAGCAATGACTGCAGCACTGCTGGAGATTGCAAGAGGCATGCAACAGCATGCAGGCAGTATGGCAATGGTCCTACGGTCACATCCTGAAAACAGTGGGTGGTGGCACTGCTGATGGCTAGGTGACGAACAGTACGGCACAGAACACAAAGCAGGAGTGACCCAACATGTGTCCCACAGGGGCAGTCAGAATGCAATACAGAGCTGTGAGAGCAGACAGGACTTGGCACAGCCTGCAGTGATCACAGGACAACAGATGGCCACAGTGTTGACACAGCATGTGGCATGCACAGCTGGACCAGAAGACAGGGAGGTGGGTGACAAGGATGGCTGTCATAGAGCCATATGTGAACTGCAACAGGATGACAATGCCATTGATGACAGACATGTGGGCACAACAGACAATGTGATGGGGTTCGTGGCATACAGTGATGCCAGTATAGACAGTGGAAATGGCACAACGGGGCACACACAACAGGGAGCCACATGTGGGCATGATATGGAAGACACCTGAGGCAACAATCTCATAAACAGAGATGAGATTGTGCACAGGCATGAAGGGGTAGTGGAAATGGAGGTGCATAGGGGCTAGGATACTCACCTGTTGGATAGTGTTCTGGTGCAGGCCATCCACACACAGAACACAACAGGGCAGGCCCCAACCATGGATATGACAACAGCCAGTGCTGCAGAGAAACTGGCACAGCACAAGACATCCGAGGGTCAAGGCCACAAGAGGAGTCACACTGATGCAGTTGGAATGGACTGTGGGGGAAGACAGTCAGTCAAGGAACAGTTGCAGCAGAATCCAGAGCACAGACAGCAGCATTGGGCAGCCACACCAGATGAAGAGGGATCAACAGTGGTGTGGCAGGGACAGATGCAGTACAATAACCACGGCTGGGGACACCACAGTGGTCACAGAGGTACAGGATATACACACAACCTGTCACCTCAGGAGCACAGGCAAACAGTGACATACTGCAAGATGCAGCGCAGAGCAGCACCATGGCAATAAAGCCACCACGTGCAGTACAGAGCCAGAAACCAGCCAATGTAAACTGTAAAGGGCAGCCTGGCCACCCACAGAAATAATTAGCACACAACATGCCAGGAATGTGCATCATACAGGGTGGAATGACCTTGATGATAGTGTCAGACACTATGCAATGGGGTTCGTGGACATACCATACTCTAACCACAGACACCCACCTGAACATACACCACACATGGCAACACACATGTGCCATTTATACATGTGGTACATGTACTATGACCCCATGTCCTGTGTACAGTGCCCATGGCCATGACCTCACCCAGACATGCCACCACAGGCAGGGGTCACACGCACTCATGCCTGCAGCCTGCAGCTCATCACTAGCCACACAACAGCAGTAATCGCAATGCCAACCTGTACAACACACGCAAGATGCCTTTACACTCCCCCAAAGCCTGCCATGGGAACACTGGCCTGCAAACATGTGTGTGCAACTTGGCATCCAAAGAACCCATTGACACTGCACACCCACATCCCTTGTACCGCTGATAACCACCATAAAGGTGTGCTCCCCCCACACACACACCTGTGCCCACAGTGTGCACATTGGGTGCTCACACCACAATGGGGCACACCACCACAGGCATGGCCCATGGCACACACAGCACCATGACCATCCATGGAGATAGATATGCTGCCACACCCAGGTGAATGGCCAGTGCAGGACATTTGCCACTCCTCCACACACATACATGGTGTACCACACCCATCCTACTGTCAGCACACCTACACACAGTAACCGAAGTGCGCCACACCACCACATCAGGCATACTGTGATGCACACTGCATGATGATGGGCGAACATTGCAATATGCCCCATACCATGACACACCACACAGTCCCAACATTGAATGGTGTACCACATGTGAGGAACCGTGACATGCATGACACATGCAGGCCCAAACCACAGGGTCCAACCTTGTCGACTAGTGGTTTGGCTTACCCACAGTGGCATGCCACTATTTAAGTAAGTAACATTTTATTTATATTAAGGGCCCTTCCCAAGCTCAGGGTGCTTTTACAATAAGTCAAATCAGTTAAAATCACATTTCAAGACAATAAATTAGACAATCATACAATACACTTTCTTAATATGTACCAGCAAATGCTAGGGCAAAAAGAAAAGTTTTTAGTTGTTTTTTAAAACCTTTAACAGTTAGGCATTCTCGTATCTGACAAGGTAGAGAATTCCACAGGGTTGGTGCCATATAGGCAAAAGATCTACCTCCAGACATCTTTAGATGTACCCTGGGAATCTCTAGCAATCCCTCATCAGAGGAGTGAAGGGAACGGGCAGGACAGTAAGGCACCAAGAACTCTTTCAGGTAGTGAGGTACCGAATCATGAAGGGCCTTAAAGGTCAATAATGCGACCTTGAAGGTGATCCACCACTGTATTGGCGGCCAGTGCAGATCACGCAGCACATGTATCATATGGCTAGATCGTGAAACTCCCATCAACAACCTGGCCGTCGCGTTCTGCACAAGCTGCAAGTGGCAGATATCCACCCCCGGCAGCCCTAGATAGAGGGCATTGCAGTAATCAAAACGGCTGGTAACAAAGGTGTGGACCAAGATGGGAAGATCTTCCCATGGAACCAAGTGTTTCACCCAGGCAATGCTTCTCAGATGAAAAAAGGCAGATTTGACTACGGCCGACACCTGCATCTTCGTAGTCAGGCTTTCATCAAAAATCACGCCGAGGTTACGCACTTGGCCAGAGGCAAGAAGCGGGAACCCCCCAAGATATAAACCCAAGAGTTTTCCAGTCCAAGCCCCTGTTGTGCCCCCTCCAGGGTCCACAACCAACACCTCAGTTTTCCCTGAATTCACCCTAAGCCAACTAGCACTCATCCGATCCTGAATCTGCAGGAGGCAATTGTTAAACATCGTGATGGAATCAGTTTCCTGATCAGGCATAAAAGACAGGTAGAGCTGAGAATCATCAGCATAACAACGAAAACTCAGCCCATACTGTCTTATGATGTCCCCCAATGGAAGCATATACACCGCGAATAACATAGGGGATAGCACCAACCCCTGCAGTACCCCACAGGGCAACCAATGAGGGGGGGAGTTGTAAATTCCAGACTCCACTCTCTGAGATCTGCCCTCAAGAAAAGATCGAAACCAACTGTGGACTGCTCCCCTCAGACCACAGAAAAACCACAGGCAGTCGAGCAATACCCCATGATCCATGGTGTCAAATGTTGCTAAGAGATCCAGGAGAACCAAGAAGGAATGGGTCCTTCGATCTCTTGCCATCAGGAGATCATTCAATACCCGAACAAGAGCCGTCTCTGTACTATGCCTTTTCCTGAAGCTGGATTGGAAAGGGTCATAGATATTGTGGTTGGACAAATGATCCTCCAGTTGTAGAGCAACCACCTTCTCAATAACCTTCCCTACAAAAGGAAGGTTAGAGACTGGTCTATAATTTGCTGGGCAGTCAGGGTCAAGAGAGTTTTTTTTCAACACGGGGCATACTACTGCCTCCTTTAAGGAATCCGGAAAGATCCCTCTCTCTAATGATATCACCACTATCCCAGCCAGGACTGGGCCGAGAACATCTGCACACCCCACCACCAGGTGAGTAGGGCCTGCGTCCAATTTACAGTAGGTAAGTTGCAGAGTCTGGATGATCCTCACTACAGTGCCTTCAGAAAGTATTTGCCCCCTTGGATTTTGTCACATTTTGTGATGTTACAAACTCGTATTAAAATACATTTATATGGGATTTTTTTGTCATATATCTACACAAATTACTCAATAATGTCAAAGTGGAATGAAATTTCTGGAATTTTTTGTACATGTAATTTAAACCAAAAACCTGAAATGTCTTGATTTGATATGTATTCACCCCCTTTGCTATGACATTCCAAACTGAGCTCAGGTGTATCCAATTTCCTTGTGAGATCACTCTAAAACCTGAATGGAGTCCACCTATGGTCAGTTCAAATGGCTGACATGATTTCAGAGGAAATACACCTGTCTATATAAGGTCCCACTGTTGACAGTGCATGTCAGAGCAGAAACTCTACCATGAAGACCAAGGAGCTGTCCGTAGAACTCTGTGATAGAATTGTGAGAGGCATAGATCTGGGGAGGGGTATAAAAACATTTCTAGGGTGTTGAAAGTTCCCAGGAGCACAGTCAAGTCCATCATTAG
The DNA here is from genome assembly GCA_016271365.2 of Neoceratodus forsteri. NCBI lineage: Eukaryota > Metazoa > Chordata > Ceratodontiformes > Ceratodontidae > Neoceratodus > Neoceratodus forsteri. Next base: position 1,264,469,776 of record CM057455.1, read on the forward strand.
GAAATGGAAAGATTACGGAACCACCCAGACTCTTCCTAGAGCAGGCCGTCCTCCCAAACTGAGGAACCGGGCAAGAAGGACCTTGGTCAAGGAAGTGACCAAGAACCCAATGACCACCCTGATAGAACTACAGAGTTCCATGGCTGAGATGGGAGAACCTCTCCAGAGGACAACAATCTCTGCAGCACTTCACAGATGTAGCCTCTATGGGAGAGTGGCTAGACAGAAGCCACTCCTGAGAAAAGGCTACATAATAGCATGCCTGAGGTTTGCAAGAAGGCACGTGGCAGACTCTGAGACCATGTGGCAAAAGATTCCCTGGTCTGATGAAACAAAAATTGAACTCTTTGGCCTGAATGCAAAGCACTATGCCTGGCGCAAACCGAACAGAGCTCATCACCCATGTAACACCATCCCTACCATGAAGCATGGTTGTGGCAGCATCATGTTATGGGGATGCTTTTCAGCGGCAGGAACTGGGGCGCTTGTCAGGATAGAGGGAACAATGAATGGAGCCAAATACAGGCACATCCTTGAGGAGAACCTGCATCAGTCTGCAATAGACCTTGGACTGGGACAATGATTTACGCTCCAACAGGACAACGACCCCAAGCATACAGCCAAAGCAACACTGGAGTGGCTTCAGAACAAGAAGGTGAATGTCCTTGAGTGGCCCAGCCAAAGCCCAGACTAGAATCCCACTGAGAATCTGTGGAAAGACTTAAAGATTGCAGTTCACCGATGCTCCCCTTCCATCTTGACAGAGCTTGAGCAAATCTGCAAGGAAGAATGGGCAAACATCCCCAAATCCAGATGTGCAAAGCTGATAAAGACATACCCAAGAAGACTCAAAGCTGTAATTACTGCCAAAGGCACTTCTACAAAGTATTGACTCAGGGGGGTGAATACTTAAGTAAACAAGATATTTCAGTTTTTAATGTTTCATAATTTTTTGTTACACAATATAAATATTTTTGCCCCTTTAAATTGTTGAGTATGCTGTGTGAATCAAGGGGATAATTTCAATGCATTAAAAATTCTGGTAGTAACACTACAAAATGTGACAAAATCCAAGGTGTGGGGTGAATACATTCTGAAGGCACTGTATATCTATTACAGCTGGTAGTCTAAAGGTGGACCAGTGCAACTGGACGTTAGCACCGCCCAATTGATCAGTGCAATGTCAAATAGAAGGACACTTGTGGATCTCATCCCTGATGGTGAATACCTTTTCAGCAAAGAGTTTCGCAAACTCCTCACACTGTACCTGTAATAATGCTCTACCCGTCTGGAGACAGACTGGATTGCACAGTCTGTCTACAGTCTGGAAGAGCTGGGGTGGTCTATTCCTTGCTGCAGCAATTTCCCTGGACAGGAACTCTGCCTTCTTATAGGAAATTGCTGATTGGTAGGATTTATAATGTTCTAACAATTCAAGTCTATCCACCTCCAGTTGAGTTTTCCGCCAGTGTCTTTCCAGTCTTCGTCCCTTCCACTTCCATTCACAGACCTCCCCATCAAACCAGGGAGCCCCTAAGTGAAGAGTATGGGGACGAGCACGAATTGGAGCAATGGCATCCAGGGCCTCAGTTACAGCCCTATTATAGGCTAAGACCAAAGGCCCTGGATCCATGCTATCCTTTGGAAAATCTGAGAAGTCCAGCTCTGTCATTAGGCCTTCTGAGGTAACCCCTCTTAAAGGATGGAACTGTACTAACTCCCTGGGGGCAGGCCTATTTCAGGGGGACGCAAATCTAAACCTCACGGTGTGATGGTCAGACCATCTGACTGGCTGCACCTCCACATCAGATATCTCCATTCCCAGATGGAACACCAAGTCCAATGTATGCCCCCCTCATGGGTTGCAGAGGTAATTACCCGTGACAGGCCCAATGAATCCATTACTTGGAGGATGTTTTGACCAAATGGCAAGAGTTCATCTTCGACCCAGGCATTGAAATCCCCCAGAATAAACCATCTGGGAGATTCCAGTACCATATTGGCAATGAAGTCCGCAACCTCCTTCAGGAACTCCCTCTCATCCCCTGGTGGATGGTAGATAAGAAGGGTCCTGTAGCCTGCACCTGTACCCACTATACATTCAAAGGAGTTGGTATCACTAACTGGCACTTCCCTGAGATCCAGTTCTTATCTAAAACAGACTGCAACCCTCCCCCCACCCCCTCCGGTCCACTCTTGGGCAGTGAATCACTGAGAACCCAGCTAGAATCACAGAGTTCAGCACAGGACCAGCATTTCCATCTAGCCAGGTTTCGGTGATGCAAACCAAGTCAACTGATGAGACAAGGTCCACAATCACTGCAGTCTTATTCCTAATCGACCTGGCATTGCTTAACACATCCCAAAAGGGACAGAAGTCCAAGAGTGATCCAACTTCCTGCTTGACACACTCCAAGTCAGTGCCCTTGGGTATGGGAACTAGGCAAGGAGGACCTCGCTCCAGTACCTATTTTGCCCCAGGGCGTCTCCTAACCCTCAATGCCCATATCCATTCTCTTCCCTCCCATCCCCACCAAGAGTTCCAGGATCCCCGTATCTGTCTGCATTTTGATCTCATAATGCCAAGATTTCGACATCTAGCATAAACCTCCCCTGTAAGTGGGGGTAATTCAAAGGATGGAGATCCAAAGTCTTGAGGAGGAGTACTGCCTAATCGTTTTACTTATACCCCAACACTATGGAACTAAGAGGACCCCAATACTGGCTGCAACACATGCCCGCCAGAATACAGTGCTCTAACACTGTGCAGAGTGTGACACTACCAAGCCTTGTGACTCATGTTGCCACATTGGCATGCAGTACACAACACACTGTGTAGGGCAACAGTCTCTGGTGTCCAGGTGAGGGCCTTTGTATGCCCATGTTGGCTGGTAATCACACATTGTCTGACAGTGCACAGTACATACCATAGGCAAAGGTAGGGCATGCACAGTAATGAAAGATACATGGACACAGTATGAATGATGAACAACAATGTATTACAGTATGTACAACAAAGCAATACACCACAGCATCAGAAAAGGTATATGGATTGGTACACAGTGTAGTGTGCACAGCAACATAAACACAAACAGAGATGTAACAGCACAACAATTAACAGCATTGTACACTGTGTTAACCACAACTTGAACAAACATACATCTGTGAATGGGCTACACTATGTGCCCTGTCCATGGCAAAACTGTCAAGTAGCACATATTGTCCTGAACAATGTGTTGCAGTCAGATGTCCAACAGTCAGTGTCAACAAGTGCACTCGAAGTACTCCAGCATGTCATGCATATCATCATTTGTTATAGAAATATGATGTACCAGGGGCCTAATGTGCATGCTGAGTCCCCACGCAAAGTCACAGAGGGTGGGCAGCTGCGGATGTACATTATTGTCACCCCTAGCATCCATGTCAGGTGATGTGTTATCAGCACATGCAGGCTGCACAGGTTCTTGTTCGGAGGCAGGCCCCACACACAGGGGCAGCACCTTCATCATCATCCTGGCCAGCACATGCCTGTCCAGCCACACCAAGATTGCCATCACCTGCAGTCATGTCTGCTGTGTCATCGGTGTCAGTCTGGCCCACATCACCACTGTCTGGCTCCACATGTGGAGGCTGCTGCTGGGGCTTCTCCTCCTCTGCAAGGTCCTCTGAACCCTCCTGCTGTGACTCCTGCTGACTGCCCTCAGCCATCCTTCTAGTTCTGGCAGCATATGCCCTTGCACCACCCCACTTCAGGTGGCACATCATTCGCTCAAGGCCATGCCACCATGCTCTCATGGCCCTGCTGTCCCCTCTGCACACTGGCAGCAACACCTGAAACACAATGTGACAAACTGTGAGGGACTGCAATGCATGTGTGAACACCTATGAGTCAACAGACAATATATGTTGGACAGACTGCAAACGCAAGGGTGGCATGCCATTGACATGCCATGCCATGCGTTATGCCCCACAGCTGTGATATGCACCATTTCTGTATGGGGCACAATCCCTCAATTGTGTACACAGCGCATGTGCCCTATCCCCAAACTACATTCATAGGTGGCATTGATGGCCCTGCAGCTGTGTGCCTATGTATGTGTGTGTGTGCTGCATCATGTGCCATCCCACATGGCACCATCGGGATGTCCTGTCACAGCATTGTACAGTGCATGTGCAACACATGCATGGCACCACTGCATGTCAGCAAGTGTATGATGGTGTCCATCCCTGTGTCTGCATACCGTACCCTGTGTGTGTTTCACCATTGCAGCCTGGCATGCCCATATGTCCCCCCGTGTGTGTGGCCACAAACACCTCAGGGGAACATGTTGACTGTATGCTCAACATAGGATGCAGATTGCTGCCTCAATGTCTGCAGCTGCACATGTGGTCTGTGGCCACAGGCATGGACGTCTGGCTAACTAGTGCACATCACTAGGCCTTATACCACCACAAGCACACACAGTACTTCCCTGCTGCTATGCCTCCACCCTGCATGTTGGGTCCTACACAGTAGATTACAATGATGCATACATGGCATGTCAGCTGTACACTTACCTTAGTGCTGTTGGGCATTGTGAGGGCCTTGTCCCTCTCCACCCTGTCCATGTCTCATGGGCCTCTCCTGCCCTTCATTGGCATTAATCTCTCCTACTGAGACATGAAAGTGTGTGACATCATCAGTACACAGTTGTACATCCGTGGTCACTGTGGTGTGCTGCATATCAGTGCCAGGTGTGGTAACATGCATACCCGCCTGCCTTGGTCATCCTCCTTGCATCTAAACATCTGCATCATGAGCCATCCTCCACAGATGGGCCAGGAGCCAATCCTTCCTCCAAGCAAGGTTATTCCACTGGTGCCTGACCTGCTTCATGGTCCTTCTGATACCAGATACTGCCTGGAGCATGTTACCAATGGAGAACCACACCTTTTCCCTATCTGAGGGACTGGATTGCTGTCTCCCCTGTGGGAACAGCACCCTGGTCCATTGCTCAGCCAGTCTTATGAGGAGCACTGTCTCATCATCTGAAACATTTGAAGCCCTATTGCAGCGTGCCCTTGCTTGATTACACAACACCTCCTGTGTGTTACTGGGATTTATCTGTCCCCTGACTGCCTATGCACTGTGTGTGCCTACAGTTGCTTGGGCTGCACTGTCCTGTTTGGTCTACTGCAGTGCAACTGCTTTCCTAGCACATGTTTTTACATGTGCTGTATGTGTCCCATATATTCCTGCATTCCTGCTGCTCAGACCACGTGTGATGCATGCCGCATAGATCAATGTCATGCACTCAACGCATGTTGCATCTGCACCAGCATTGTGTCATGTTGGCCACAGACCATGTGCCACAATGCACCGTGCATCACAATCAGTGCATTTGGCACCAAGTTTATGGTGCATAGCCGCACACTGTGTCTGTTGCATGTCACACCCTAGTGCTGGTGCAGGGGGGGCTGCCTGCTCACAGTAACACTTTGTGCCACCCCACATAGCCTAACCTATGTGAATGCCACCACCCATCCATTTCCTGCAGCCACAGGTGCACAGCAGCTGGTCATGGGCCACTCCTTGGGCCATGCTGCATGGTTTGTGCAGGCACCCACCCTCCACTTTACTCCCTGTCAACACCACTGGGAGTGCTCCTTGCACTCACCACACACTCTCATGGCATATAGGCACCAGCACTGGTATGCTGTGTGTGGCATTGTGGCAGTGTTGTGCTATAACCAACCCAGGCTGTCTGTGTCGCCCACGCAGTGCCCTGACTGCAGTGTCTGGTTCACAAAACTTCATACCATGCCATTCACCATATCAGATATACATTGCTCGTCTACCTGTTTCACGTGCATGCAACGCCCACCCGGCCACACATGATGCTGCCAGTGTCATTGTGTCATGTGCTGTCTGGGTCTGCACACAGCCAACGGGCACCTCTTTGTCAACAGTGCTGCCACTGCCTGTCTGCAGGCCCAGGTGGCAACACCTCCATATCATCGCTGCTGTTCTGGTCCACTGGCAGGGTGTGACCACTCCACGGTGGTCCCTGGGTACTTGGCACTTTGTTGTTGTTCTCTGCAGCACCATGACATTGCTGCCCAGTGTCCTTGTAGTGTGTTACATACATTCATGGGTGCAGTCTTAACAAGGTCTTAGTGCTGTGGTCCATGCCCTACAGGACACCATGGTGGTGTTGCTGTACTTGTGGCCTTGAACACTATGCATGGTGTTGTGTGCTCACCCAAAGTCTGACCTGATCAGGTTTGCATGCATGCGTTGTCCGGCCACTGTGTTTGTGGATGGGCTCATTGTCACCAGTCAATGGCAGGCCTCACCTCCTCTTCCTCCTCTGCAGTGTCACCATCATCATCAGGTGATTGTTCATCCTTTGGCATTGATATGCTATGTTCATGCTCAATGTTGTGCAGCACACAACATGCTATGAAGATTTTGCATGACATTACTGGTGTGTACTGCAATGTGCTGCCTGATCTATCGAGACACTGGAACCTCATCTTGAGGATGCCGAACATGCACTCTATCACATTGCGTGTTACTGTGTAGGCGTCATTGTAGCATTGCATTGCTGCACTCTGGGGCTGTCTCACCAGTGTCTTCATCAGCCACGGCTGTTGTGGGTATCTGCTATCACCTGTGGGGAGGGGGGGAGGCTACTGTTGTATCCACATGCTTCACACGTCCACCTGTTCTCTGTGTTTATGTGTGTGCCTCATCTATCAGCCAGCCATCTGTGAGTGTTACATTCTGGGATGCCTCACACACTTTGCTGTTCCAGTAGATATATGCATCATTTATGGACCCATCATACTGTGCCTTGACATCCAGTATACAGCATCTGCTGTTGTTGATGAGTTGTACCTTCATGGAATGGTATACACTGTGATTCACACAGGTGCCTGGTTCTTCCAGAGGTGCCTTTATGGCAATGTGTGTGCAGCCAATTGCACCGAGCACACGTGGGAATCCTGCTGTGTTTTAGAATCCCTGCTTGATTGCCAGTTGTTCTTGGGCATCTATGGGTAGGCAGATGTATTTGCTGTGATCTGTGTACCAAGGCATCCATGAATGCCCTCGGACAAAGTGATATGGAAGGCTGTGAGATGCCCACTGTGTCGCCGCTTGGTGTCTGGAATCCAGACCACAGTTCACAGTGCGCTCACAAAAGACAATAAAATTAAATGCTGGAATCCATGAATAATGCAGAAAATGTTGCTTTAAGTAAGCAATTCTTTTTCATCAAAAAGTAACAAAATGCAGGACTACAAACTCAGTACAAACCCCTAGCACCTCAACTCATACGAGGCTTCAGTGCAGGTAAAGCTTCAGAAAGAACACAGTAGCATTTAAGCTATGCATCCCAGACATATAATTAATTAATTCAATTCACCTGCCCAATTGGGCCATGTCACAAATAATGCATCTTAAAGTGCTTAAACGAGCTGCTTTGTGAACATCATAGCAAACAATACAATAAATTTAGATTTTAGAATAAGAATTAATATATAGAAACAGATACATGTATAAAGAAATATGAAAAATACTGTTAATATTTAGGACAAAATGCTAATAAGTAAAGCTTAAAGGATTTTTGTAAATACATTTCTATATGTCACTTCTTTATAGCACAAAAGGTCCATTTAACTATCTGAAAATAGCTATAGTAGCTAAAGATAGCATGATACCATCCAGGGAGATTGTTTACCAAGACAGACATCATAGTCCATAATTTGGAAGCAGTATAGCACAGTGGTCTAAGGCTCTGAGCTGCAAATTTGGCAGCAGACCAGACCTGGGTTTGAATCCCACAGCTTCCACTTGCACACTGTGTGACCCTGAGCAAGTCACTTAACCTCCTTGTGCTCCCAGGTCGCTCCTGTAAAAAAAGCTTTCAGCTTAGTGTGCTATACCTGGTTAAACAACTAAATTAAAAAAATTAATCAAAATAACTCCAATTTTATTTTTTCCCTGGTATGGTGTCCATTTCTGAATATCAGTTTCTATATGAAAACAAAAGGAAAAAAAAAACAAAAGCATGATTATAATTGCAGAGCTAAATTCAAAACATAAAAAATGTAACAGAAAGGCTTCTCACTTAAGTTTACACATGTAATGTATCTATAAACCATTTTATTATTTCTTTACAAATGGTTTAATATCCCACTTGTCATTGAGACCGTACGGTTTAACACAGTTTAGCTTAAAAATCCACTTACTTTCTTTTTCAAATAAGGTGTTGGGTCTGTCACTCCCTAATTTAAGTGGTGGTACCCATTCTATGCCAATGAATCTCAAATCATCAGGTACAGAATCGTGATGTAGGACAAAATGGGTTCCTACAGGGGTGTCCTGTCTTTTGTTCACAATAGATCTCACATGCACTTGTATACTTTGTTTAAGTGGTCTTATTCGTTTCCCTACATGGACTAAACCACAACTGCACCATAGTGCATATACAACGTAACTAGTGTCACAAGTTATCAGTTCTCGGATAGTGACCTTATTTTCAGGTTCTCTAGGGTGTACAAATATTGTACTACTAACTGCATGTTTACAGATGCTGCACCTATTACATTTATAGAACCCAACAGGCCTTTTGGGGAGCCAGGTTCGATATTCACTCTGTGCAACGTCCGCCGATCTACTGTGAACCAACTTGTCCCTTAAATTCCTAGCCTCACTAAATGAAACTCTGGGTGACAGTCCCACAGCCTCCTTACCACATCATCACTAAGTAGAATGGGCCATTCTTACGAATTGTGTTACCTTTTTTTCCAGCCACATTGTCGTACTCAGTGACAAAAGTGCATGGCATTACGTCGTCAAGATTTTATTCCCTCTTTTTTCTTTTAATAGTTCATCCCTATGTAAAATACTAATTTTTCTTTTAGTTTGTTCTAATATGGTGCTATCATAGTCCCTTGCTTTAAATGTCTCTATAAGTTCATTCACTTGTACTTCAAAGTGTTGTTCTGAATTTGCAGTATTGCAGTGGTGTGCTGAAGGGGAGTTTATTTTGTCTGGAATCCACCACTGGTAATACATGTATGGGTGACACACCTTCACCTCTGTTGGTATGGCATGGCGTCTTTGTGTCCTGCTTCTTATGTTGGCCTCCAGATCATGGCATAGCTGTTCTACGGCTGCCTTGCCAAGCTGATATCGTACAATACACTGCTCCTCTGTCAGTTCCATGTGTGAGGTGTGTGGGCGGTACACTCATGTGGCATGCCTCCTGTGTCTGCATTGTTGTTGTCTGTGTACCTGCTGCATCTGTCCCTGTAGCTACTGTACAGCACCACCTTGTTGTGCATCCTGGTGGGCATGATGCCTGTGATGTAACATAGCCAGCCATATGCCCAGTAGGTCCAGTGGTGCAAACATCATCTGGGGGTGTCTCTCTCTGTCCTGCTTCAGTCCTGCATGTCAGTCCTGTAACACTATCCCTGCCTTTTCCTTTCCTTTTTCTAAGTCCCCTTTGTTCAGCTCTGACTGGTCTAACAGATGTTTGTCATTTCCTGTTTGTGGCAGGTTTGTGAATTGTACTGCTGCATCCTGCTTGCCTTGCCCATATCACAATGCACCATGCGTCATAGTGCTAGCCGGCATGTGGCGTTGCGATAGAGCAAGGGTTGATTGCCACACCCATTCTTGAATTCCTACACAGTGCATTTGTGAATGCCGTGCAGCTTGCGTTTTGGTGCAGGGTGTTGCTTGCGTCAGTCTGCTTGACGGAAGCATTTGGTGTCTTGGTCCAGCGTTTGAGAATTGGGTCCCAGTAGCTTATCTTGCTTATATTAAAAACTTGAGCTCCTTACTTTCAGTTAAAGTAACTTCAGACCCAGAGGAAAGCAAAGCAGAAAAATATTATTCATGGAATTCAATCGCTTTGCAAATAATAATGATAATCTATTTCTCATACACACTAGGGTGTGGACTGTTATTCATTAAACAATTATCCAAGACAAGCCCCCACAATGTCAGAACAATAGGCTGAAATACCAATTTCTTATTATAAGCACTTAGCTAAGCCTTTAGCCCTGTGTCACAAAATTTGCATAGAACCATATAAACAATGTAAGGCTGTCTCAAAGCTTACTTTACCACTTATTGAATTCAGTTCTAGATATTGGCAAAGAACTTTTCTGGCACACCCCTATGTAATACTATATATATATATATATATATATTCATGCCTATTCAATATAACTAGTTTCTAATCATTTGCATAGATGTAAAACATTGTGAACATAGAGAAAAGCAATGTAAACATAAACAACAAAGGTTTCCAGAAAAAACAACAAAGAAAAACAATTCAGAAGCAATGAATAACATCAGCTACATACCATGCCTTTATCATGCTTTTGTATATTGCATTACTTTTCTGCATGATAACTTGCAGAGATAACTTGCAGACTCTTTGCATTTGTGTCTTGGACTATTTTTCTGTATAAAACTTGTTTAAATACCGAATAACATGCAAAATTTTCATATCTTTAAGAATTATCATAATCTTTATCATATACCCAAGCTTCTGTATTTAAGAAGTTAATTTTATCATGCCACCTCCCCAGCTAAGCCAAATTAGAAGGTTTTAAAAATTAATGAAAATAATACTCAGGCATCTGGTTTTCTGTAGAGGCCTGGATTTTCTTTCTTTTAACTTCAAAATCTTGAGGAGTTCTTCTCCTCCTGGATGACAAAAAGTTCTTTTAGTGACTGGATCTTGTTGTAGCTCCTGTTTTCACTACGCAGACACATTCGAACATTGGATCATGGACTCCATTGGCATCAACACAGCAGTGCAGGCTTGCTTCACCTGGTTTAGACATCAATAGACATCTCAGTTCCTTTGTTCTGCTTTTGTCGGGATCTTCAAACAGCACTTATAGCAACATGAATGTCCACAGCACCACAGCAGGTCCTCTTAGCATGCAGTACAGGCAAGAACTGGGTTGTGTCTCACAGTGTTTGGCTTTATTACCTCTGATCAGAGCATCATCCTGACATCATTTCCTATAAATTTTACCAACTTTGATTGGATCATGCAAATTATGAAAGCTATGGCTCCTCACTCTCTCTCTGAAGTCTGCCCTCTAGTGCCTGGTTCAACTTCTAGTCCAAAATTTATTTTCCTTATACCTTTTGGATGCAATAATATACAAACATGTTTCTGATTCAGCTCACTAAAAGCAGTCTTATGAGGTGTCCCCCATGTTTGTGAGACAAAGATCTCCTGAGATAAGCTAATAATGATTATAACTTAATTCTCAGCATAATTTTTCAAAAAGGGGTTAGCACGTTTACAGTTCAGGATCTAGGCACCAACATTAATCAGGTCTATCTCACATCACAGGTTAAGAAAGTTTTTAAAAGCATCAGATTCCTTTGCATAGATCTGTCTCTTTGCTCATGACCACTGGACCATGCAACTATGCTTTCCAAGTGGTTAGCTCAAACCCTTTAAGATGGTTTATTTCTGTCCAGCAACAAGTTGCAAATACAAAAATATATCTTTACACTTACCATGATACCATCTTTCATTTAAGCTCAAACTTCAGTATTTTATCTTTTAGACTTCTGATACAAAATAGATAATCAAATAACTCACATTTTCTACAAGTTGCATGTCTCAAATTCAGATAGTCAACAGGCTGCAATGTTTTTTCATCAGCTGTGTACATTTCATGCTGGCAGCATTCAAAATAGAAACATAGAGACATAGAAAGTGATGGCAGATGGGGACCAAAGGTCCATATAATCTGCCTATATCCTACCCTCCTACTCAGATACTTTTTGCCACTATCCCCTTGTGCCTACCCCAAGCTGATTTAAATCTCTATACTGTTTTGGATTCAATGACTTTGGCAGGTAGGCCATTCCTCGGATTAACCACTCTTTCTGTGTTGCCTCTGAATCTAACCTCTTCCCTCCATTTCATGTCATGGCCTCTTTTTCTTGTGGAGTTGTTAATGAGAAAGAGCTCCTGGGTGGGTACTCTGTTTACACCCTTTAGGTACTTGAATATCTCAGTCATGTCCCTCCAATCTCTGCACTGTTCCAGCGAGTACATGTTGAGTTCCCCTAATCTGTGTTCATAAGACAACTCATGGGGACTGTGAATCATTTTAGTTGCCCTCCTCTACATTGTCTCCAGTCTGTCTATGTCCTTCATGAGGTAAGGACTCCATAGCTGGATGCAGTATTCAAGGTGGGGCCTCACCAGGGAGCTGTACAGTGGCAGGATCACCTCCCTTCTACTTGAGATGTGCCTACCTATGCCTCCTAGCATTTTTTGCTGGCACTTGTTACTGTTTTTTTTGCATTGGTTGCCCACTTTTAAATCATCTGAAAAGATAACTCCCAGATCTTGGTCCTGCCAGGTAATTGCTAGTCTCCCCCCCCTTACCCAGATGCATGACCTTGCATTTTATGGTGCTGAATTTTGGCTGCCACATACTTGACCAGCTTTTGAGCTTGACAAGATCACTTCTTATTCGTAGCAGGTTATAAAGTTGCATGCTTAATAGCATACGGCATTATGGCGAAACCCGGAACTATGCACTCCCTAAATTAGACTCCCATCTCCGGAGATGAGAATCCTTAGTGGGTTAATTCGGGGTGTGCATCCCCCCGTAATGGGGATGTGTGGAGGCAGAGTCCCCCACAGAACAAAGACATGATGGCTCATGGCAATAATCACGCAGTGTGATAGTGCCATGCGGCATTATGTCTTGCAACATAATGACCCTGTGCCCTTCTTATTCAAAATTAATAGTTTTGATCTACATCTAGTTTTGCAACAAATTAAAGTTCCTTACTCTAATTTAATCTTATGGAAATTCAAGAGTTTTATGTGAAAAGGGTGAAGATTCCAGCATAATGTCAGAAAGGGCAACAGCAGAACAGCGACCATGCACACAGTGACTGAGAGGAAGGGTGAGAGACAAAAGGGCAATGTCACAATGCGAAACATAACAGTGCGAATGTGAAGTGAGCAACCCTTGTGGAGCAAGTGCAGGAAGTCAGTGAGTCAAAAGAGTGACTCAGTGGGGGCAAACAAACTTCTAGCACCTGTGATGTGGGTGACAATGCACAACAGCGAGAACCACTGCCAAAACGGAGCACTGCCCATGCCACTGACTACCCCGCCCCTGGCTCACCTGGAAATGGAAACTGTGAGCAATGCCACAGAGGTAGTCAAAGTGGCTATGGGTTGCATTCTCAAATACAACAGTGGATATCCATATGATGAAGTGCTTGAAACACTTTTGGACCTGTGCTGGCTGAGCCCTGGACACCAGCTGCTCTATACAAACTGCTGACATATGCTCCTCCTGCTGGAGGCACTGGAGGAAGCAACAGATGCTGTGGTGGCATGTGTTGATGTGGCTATTGAAAGCCCTGTACCACCCCTCCACCACATTTTTGGTTTGAGGGAATCCCTGGACAGTCGCCCCATAGCAGTTCCACTCTGCCATGGGGAATGCTTGTATCCTTCTCCCGGAATGTCCTGTTGGCCACCAGATCCAGTTGTCCTCTAAATAATTGAGGATCGACTGCAACACCTCCTCATTTTGCTGGAAAAACACCCACTCACACATATCCTTGAACATGCCAGGCATGTCTTTGACTGACATGAATGCCAGAGCCAGGAGCATATGGAGGTGCAGCACAGTATCCGCATTGGTGGTATAGCAGTCAAGGATCTCAGGGCAACTCTGGATCTGCCACCAGAGGGCTTGCAAAAAATGGAAGAAACAGCCCCATTTCTCTGTGGCTGGGAATACTGTGGTGCCCCCTTTTCTGCTGGCACACTCAAAGTCCAGCAGGACCATCATGAGGGCCAGTGTTGGGCAGTGTATCTTCAGTTGCCCCAGGAGTTTAACATACATTTGTTCCCCCTGGGAGGACATGAGGGCATACACAGCTGTATGACTGCCCCCGACTGGACTGCATGGATGGTGTACATCTGGTCGAATACTGCTGGGCAGGACTTAATGGTGCCATCCATGAGCCAGTTGAGGCAGTCAGCCAGGAACTGGAGACCTCTGTCAGTGGCAAAGATCATCAGGCAGTCCTGCTCACAGCTGCTGTCGAAGAGGAAGAAGCAGTCCCCATCGTTGGTCACCTTGAACTCGTCCAGTATTATGAGCATGGTCATGTACAATGGTGTCACCAGCCACTGCCTCGCCACATGCCTGACATGTTGTACTGTTCTGTGCAGGAGAGGCACATCCAGCATCTGACCTACCATGGCCACTGGCACACCCACCATACAGTCCACCACTACCTGGGAGGTCATGTCCAATTTTGTCCTCGCCTGGTTCCGCAGGTCACTGAGAACCTGGCACATACCTATGTCCACCGCATCGGGGATGTAGTTGTGCTCTCTCACAGTCCTCATGGTCCTGTCCTTGACCATGTGTAGCTGTGCCAGGCAATTGTACCGGCAGGCATCCGCACACCACCAGTACATTTTCTCTGGGCAATCTTTGTTCTTGCGGTACATGTATCCATTGTGTACCGCAAGTGGCATGCCTTTCTGGCTATGCATTAACTCTACTGCCATAATGCTATCTGGCTGCCTGTCAGACAACTGTGTGAGTACTGCAACACACAGCATACCATTTATCCCCAGTACACCTGGCTCATGGGCAGCACCTGTGCAGTCCGGCACCATGGGGACCACAAGTACCAGCAGCTGCGCACCCCCCCCATCAGTGCCATACCATTCAAACCATTAACAGGGCTGTCCAGATGCAACAGGTCATCGCTGACATTCCAACAATGTCTGTAGTGCAGGGCATGACTTTACATCTCTTATCTGCACACCAGTCTGAGGAGTACTCCCCAACCAATTATATAAGCTGCCAAAATGGATTTGTGTACCTGAGATGACCGGGGATCATACAGCTCTGCTTCTTGTTTGCTTCCACTGCTTGCTGAACATCACGACTCTGGTGGCTTCCTGTTGGTTGGGACCACAATTGCCAGTACAAGCCAGCCAATCCCCATAAACACTGCTACCCCATCCCACAGGTGAGTCATATCATTCAGCTAGCTACAAACCACTTGTGTTTTCAGTTTTTCCCTTCCATGGCCCAGTGACCTGAGAGAGGCCTACAGGGTGATATGTCAGTTGTGCAATGGAGATGTTGTGGGTGGATTCTATGGTAGACATGGGGGTCCGATACAGAGCTGCAACTGGTGGCACAAGTAGCTGAGGTGACTGGTGTACAGCCCCAGCATGTAGTCCATGCTCACTGCTGAGGGATTTGCTCTTTTGACCAGTGGCCTGCCCCACACAAATTAGTGCACCATTTATATGGTACCAGTCATGGCCATTCCCACTGGCCTCGGTGACTCACCTCCCATGGGTCATTGTCTCGGGATGGGGTATTAGGGTCACTGTATACATGGTCGAGGGAATTGCATGACATGGTGTCCCATTTGGCCATCCCTGCAAGCACTGCTGGACCTTTTCTCCTGCTGTCATTACACAGTGTTGCAGGTACAAACACCTCCCTAGTCCCATGCATGTCAGTTTTCAGGGATAAAACACTTGGTAGTTTATGGGTTCACTACTGACACCCTTTGTTGGGACATTGGTGCCCTACTATTATGTATTTATTATATGCCTGTGCTGCACAGTCCTCACTTCCCTGTGTCTGCCCCACCGGGGGCTTCACTCATTGTAGATATGTGGCTTGGCTCGCTGTCTCACTGTCGTTTGGCATTTCCTACTGGTCGCCCTTTCAGCGCTTGTGCTTATGCAGTCACCCTTCCATAGTCGCATTGCCAATAACGTTCTTATCATGGCACACTAATTCAAGCAGTTGCTAGAGTTTTTTTCTCTTTAAGGTATTTGGTTTGTCTGGTAGTACCAGAGTATATATATCACTGAGATGTCAGTTGGTAGGCTATCTTATCTCTTAGCTTAGCATCACTGGTTTCTTTCTAATGTAAGCAAAGATTTAAGCAGCCTTTTAATATTATCCTTTACAGAGGTCCACTTTAGGGGATAGTTCATTTTAAATGGAGAGTCATGGATGCCATGTTCCCTAACTTTCATTTAGGTAGGATGAACTTGGAAAAAAAGTTGCTTTTTTTCCTTTTCTTTTTGCAGACAGTTTTCCTTCTTGCTTAGAAAACTTATGTAGAGAGGAATTTAAATCAGTTGTCAAGTATTATACCCCAATCACCTTAATTAATAATTAAGCATTTATAAAAAATATAAAATAGTAATTAAAATAATGCAAAAGAATAAAAGTATGATAGTTATAAAAATATGGTAAGATTTTGTTCTAACACCCCCTTCCACCACCCTCCTTGTCTTTTGGTTTTCATTTCCTTCCTATCTCCCCTTAGGAAGTTTTCCTTGTCCTCAGTTCTCTCTACCCCTCGAAATTCAGCCCTGATGGTTTAGACCACAAACTCCTCCACTTATCTGCCCCCAGTATTCTCATCTGGCTTGCTCACCTATTGAACCTTTCCTTCTCTCTAGGTGTTGTCCTTTCGACTGGAAAACTGTCAAGGTACTCCGCCTCCACAAAGGGGTGAGCCAACATTCCCCAGAAACTATAGACCAATCTGTCCCTTTCCTTCCCTCACTAAACTGCAGGAATTACTAGTTCACTCCAGATTATTTGATTTCCTTGACTCCTCTTCCTTCCAATCCTCTTTCCAGTGTGGCTTCAGAAAAAAACACTCCACAGTCACCTCCCTTCTGTGCATTGCTAACTCTATCCTTACTGGAATGGACCAGGGTCACATCACTGCAGCCATCTTTATTGACCTAGCTAAGGCACTTGATTCAGTATCCCACCCACTCCTTTTATACAAACTGGCCTCAGCTGGCTTCTCTTCTTCCATACTTCAGTGGTTTCACTCCTAACTGACTAACTGCCAGAAATCTGTTCAGGTGGGTGACACCTTATCCTCCCCATCCTTGCCTAAGTCCCCCAGCACTCTGTTCAGGGCACCATCTATTTTTCCAAATGACCTTCCTTCTATCTGTGTTTCATCCAATATTCATATGTATGCCAACAACAATGTCTTCAATGCATCTGGCTCCTCCACGTCCGTGGTCGCATCTTCCCTCCAAATCAATTTCCATAACATACTATGCTGGCTCCAGGCCATCCAGTTCAAAGTAAATACCAAGAAGATGGTATCCATGACCTTTGGCACCAGCCAGAAGCTAGTAAGATTGTCCTCTCTTCCTGTCTTCTCCACCCTTGATGGTACTCAACTGGAGGTAGTCCACAATTACAAATACCTCATTGTGTGGCTCAACTGTAATCTATACTTCTCAGCAGACACTGATGCTATACACTCAAAACTGAATCCCAAACTTGGCATCCTCTACCAAAACAAGGACTGTCTATCCCCTGAAGTCTGCAAGTACCTGCTTTCAAAATGATTCTCCCCATTTTTCACTATGGAGATGTAGTCTACAGTGCAGCTCCTCCCTTTGACCTCACAGGGCTGGACACCCTCTGTAATGCCTCCTGTCAGTCTGCTACTAACTCTCCCCCTTGTAAACATCACTGATCCCTCTACTGAATTCTTTCTATAGCCTCCCTTGCCTTCTTGCCACCTCTCCATCTGCTCCAGTCTTATTGGTAAATACTGGTAGGACTCACTCCCCTCCTATCTATCCTCTCTACTCTCCCCTCAGCTCCCTCCTCCTATATCCATTGCTCTAGAGACTCCCACTTCTTTTCAATTCCCCACCCTTGCTCTAGTGCTGGTCAGGCTGCCTTCTCCGACCTACTTCCTCCCTTTGGAACTGGCTAACTCCTCTTCTTCACAATACCCCTTCCCTACCATCTCTAAAGAGGCTGCTAATGCCAACCTCCCCCCACTTGCTCCTGTTTCTCCCCCTAACCCTCTCCTTCTCCACTTCTCTCTCCCCCCATCACTCTACCTTATACCTTTCTGCCCTCTCACTGCCCTCACCCTCCCTCTCCCCTCTTAGGGCCTTGCCTCACTGAATATCTACCTGTCTGCCTCCCCCCCAACCCCGCTCACTCTGAAAATGCTCAGTTTTGATTCTGACACTCATAGTTGTTGCCTTTTTTATTTGAACCTCTCTCTGATTGCATTTTGCTGCTTATGTTGCTCCCTTTCTCATTCCCCTGGGTCGCACCTGGAATTTAGCCTTGGCTGAGTGCATCTTTCCCGGTTACCAAACTTGGAAATAAATAAATAAATGTTTCTGTTTTTCCTGGCTCATTTTCATAATCACCTTACAATAGCCTTCCTATGATATGATGACCTAAAGGTTTCCAGTGCCCTATTGGTATCTTAAAAGTGCATTTAGTGCTGCAACTGAAACACTTGTGGTGCGTCAATAGTGAGGAGGATTTGGAGCCCAATGTGGAATATGGAAGGGGGAAGCTTGCTCATTGTAAATGTGCTGTCTGACTCGGGAACTGTCTGGTGGCCACCACAAGTAAGTGTGTGTGTGTGTGCGCGCGCGAGTGTGTGTGTGCGTGTGTTTATATATATATATTTATATTTTTTTCATCTGGAAAAAGCAAATTTTTTTCAGAAGTATTGTTCTAAGGAACAAAAGGTGTTGAGTAATATGTACTGTAGTTGACATACTATACAGTCCAAAACACATTTTGAACATTTAAAACTGTTATGTGGGTGAGAAGTTTGTTTCTAGGTGCAAAGCACATTATACTAAGTCACCTGTTTTAGCCATGCATACCGTATATACACGCATATAAGTCGGTTTTTTGGGAACTGATTTCTGTATTTAAAAGCACGTTCCGACTTATACGCGAGTCACCGAGAGGAGCAGAAAATGTCCAAGCAAGTGTTTAGAAAAAAAGCCCTTTAGAAGTCCCCACTACTGAATTCTTGATCTGCCTTAGCTACAAACACCTTATTTTTAACACCCAACACTGATCGGCGATTAACACCTAATTCTCCTCTCTGCACTTTCTGGCAACCAAACACATTGTTACAGTTTAAGCTGTTAAAGCTGTTAAAGCAGATCGCAATTGAATGTGCTTAACGTTAATTGTGATCTCCTGGTTCTGATAAACAGAGTTCCCATTCAGATATCACACTGCGGTCACTGCCTCCACCCCCACCTCCAGTACCACTACTGAAGACCCCAAGGATAACATACCGGAGCTTGAGAATATTTACAATGACATCCCACTCTGCGAGTTTCAGCTGCAGGAGGATGAAGAGGAGGCATTTTGGGGATTCTGAGTGCTGCCTTGTGTTTGGGGAAGAATCGGAGTATAGGAGTGCCCCCCCTCAACGAAACACCTAATACTATGCTGTACCAAAATGTTCAATACTTTGTATTAAAAGTATAACTGCTGTTTTAGCCATTTAAATAAAACATAAATTACATGATTTTTGTCTTTTAAAAATCTTACTGAATGTTACTGATTATTTAGAACTTTGGTCACACTTGCACCTTTGTAGAATGTGCACCCAACTTATACGTGGGACAATGGCAGAGGCAAATGTTAGCAGTGAAAGTATCGGTCCCCGACTTATATGCGGACCGACTTTTACGCGAGTATTTACGGTACAATTTTGATGGATTAGTGTCATGTACACCAAGTGTGTGCATGTGCTAGCCATAGCAAAATGGACAGCAGAATGTAGTACCTGTTGACCATTTCCTTTACACTTTTACAGGTTACCCCCAGTGATTTTCATACCTATGATACCTTTTGCTAGTTTTGAGGCCTAAGACTGTATGTGTGTTTACACCCCCCTCAAAAAAAATTTGGAAACATCAGTTGCCCTGTATCATTTATGTATCTTACACATTGTCCTTCCTCTTTCTTATCATTTAATTTATTATGTTATCTATTTCTGCTCACTACGAGCATAACAAGAGTAACAGTATAATGTGTCTTGTTCTGCACTCCCAATGACCTGAAGTGATAGAGTCTACCCATTCTACAAAGTATATAATTGAGCCTGTGGTGAAAATGGCTGCCAACAGTTTGTGTGTACGCCTTAATAAAAGTCTGACTCTGGAATCCCAAATGTCAGCTGCGGTTACGAGTTATTTTTCACATTGCCAGCCTGTACCTCTTTGTTTATTACAATTTAACACATGGAAATCCATATTTAGGTGTCACACCTATTTTTCAAATAGGTTCACAAAGTGTTTGAGTTACACATTATGAGCTTTGGGATCTAGGGGGCCCATAAGGGTCCTGTCTTTAATTTGAGCCCCTTTTCCTATTATGAGCCAATGGTGAGGATACCTGAGATACTCAGGCCATGCCCTGGCAAGCCCTTCTATAATTCCAACATTGGGTTCAAGGGGGACTGTTATAGCAGAAGGGTATTTTCTAACATTTCAAGAGTAAGACAGTGAACAAGGCATAAACAGTATGGCCCAGATATTTAAAAATGCACCCTGTATGTGCACAATGGATTGTGCAGCGCAATGCAGATGCACCATAGGAAACAGATGCCATATTCAAAAGATGCGCCACTGACATGCGCTAGCACAAAGCACAGTGAATACAGCAAAGATGCATCGCCATGCAAGCAGACATGTGCTGGAACAACCAGGACTGCACATGAGCATGCAAGTATGCTGTAGCCGGCAGGCTGAGCAAGCACAACATGCAAGGGGACCACAGGCAGGGCAGTACAAGAGCAGAGTGCCAAGCCAGTAGTGGCAAACCCAAACCACAAGGACACACTGGCCAGGACACATGGCAGAGGCACCAGGCCAGAGGGAAACAGAGTATGCCAGTCAGCTAACACCAGCGCATGTCACAGAGCGCACCAACCCATAAACCCTGAAGGCACATTCGCTGCAGGCCCATGGCAGTGCACCACCATCACAACCCTGACAGGCATCGCCATATGGGACAGTGTACAGCTATGGTGCAAGGTTACCAGGCATGCACAGTGAACTGATGTAAAGGAGACAGTGATGGACAGGGGAACAAAGGGAAAATGAATGCCAATAGGCAGGGACACAGGACACAGCACCACACTGTACACCAGCACTGGCATGGGCAGCACAGCAGGTGGACGGCAGGGTAGCACATGCAACAGGGACAGAAGGTGGTGGAACGTGCACAGGGCAGGGGAAGATCCAATGCCCATGGGCATGCTACACACAGGGACATGGCATACAGGACCCAGAACACACAGCAGCACAACCCAAAGGGCACAGCACTGGGAAAGGTGGGGACATGCCAAGGCACAACATAACAACTGCAGCACAGTGCATCAGGCTGCCTGCAAAGGAGACACAGACACAGATGTGTTAAGAAAATAAAGATTTACTGTAACAAATATCAACAGTGGTGTGCCAACAGGGCATGCAGGTAAAAACAGGTAGGGGCAAATGCAGGGAGTGGCAAAGCAGGACACAAGGGGGATGGGACTGGGAAGAAACACATAGGTGGGGAACATGGAACAACCAAAGTAAAAAGGGGCAGGGGAAGTCCAGGGAACCATAGGGATGGGGGACAGAATCAGAGGTGCTGTTGCTGCAGCAAGGCCCTCAGGTGGCACACCTCCTGCACCAAGGTCTCTGTGGCCTCCAGATGGTGCCGTCCTATGTGGAGCAGCATATTGGTCCGGCCAATGTCCCTTTGCACAAGCTGTTGGAGGATTAGCAGGCCCCTCACAATGTGCCCTGGCCTCCATCTTCGGGCTCATTGACCAGCCTGACCTCAGAGAAGGCACAGCACTGTCAATAAATGATGTGCATCAAGGAGGCCAAGCCCCCCACGTGTGCTTATTGGACAGCTGGTGCAGCCACCAGTGGACAGAACCCACAACAACATGTGCATGGTGAACAGAAACAGCTGACCCTGATGCACCCCACAGCCAGACTGCCAGGCCCCCCCAGGAGCGACATGCACCCACACCTCCACAGTACCCCCCAGGCAGGTCAGTAAACCCCCAGCAGCAATCACACACCATGGGGGATGCGCACACAGACACACCCTACCAGGGTCAGCACCAGAGTACCACCACACTGAGGCCACGTACACGGAACTGCGGCACACTGTGCAACATGGCACAGGGGGTGGAGGCAGGCACCTCTCCAAGCAGTGATCATGCATGGTGGCAGTGCCCATGGTTGGACCCACCACCCAATCCAGCCCCACACATACCATGCCATACATACTCACCTGCCTGTCCAGGCACTGGTGCAGCTGCAGCACCACCATCACACTGTCACCTAACCTGCCCTGCAGCAGCCCTGGCCATCCTGCAGTCCTCCAGTCTTGTGGATGGAACAGAGTTACAGACACAGACATGAGTAGCATGCCATGCACAGTCCCCCCCAGCACCAACACCATGCACAGCACTGTCACAGCACTGGCAGGTACACAGACCCTTGTGTGGGTGCTTGTACCTGGCACACAGTACCACACAACACCCACCAGTGCTGGGCCCCCCCAACAGCCGCACACTCAGTGCACCTGTCATCACAGTTACTGGATAATGCGAGCATGCACAATGCATGTACACACCTATCTGGCTGTGGCACAGCCCCCCCATTGCACCTTGGCCTGCAGCCATTGGAGGCATGTTGTATCCTGCTGGTGGAGATCACCTTAACAATGGCAGCACTGCTTCCCCATGCACGAAACACATGTATGCTGCTCCAGCCCCACCACAACACTGTCCCACACCTGGGACCATGTCTCCTGGAGATCAGCTGCCCCGAACAGCTGGACTGCCACAGATTCCACCAGGACCACCAGATTACACAGCTCAGCCTCACTTCAGTTGTGTGCACGGTGCAAACAGGACCCGGAATCTGACATAATTGTTCGCCAGCAGACACTGCGCTACAGTGACTACAGTGACCTATGAAGCATGCACATGGAATGGCGCATGTACGATGCACAATTGGGGTATGGACCACAGCTGCACAGGATGGAGATGCATGATAGTCGTGCACAGTAGAGGCCTATCGCGCAGTACTGCACATGTGCACCACAGCATGGCAAGGTGGGAGTAGGAGTCATGCCCATGACCCACATACATGGTCTGCATGACCCTGCACAATGTCATGCTCATGCCAGTTGCACAGTGTCTGGCAAAGCACAGTCAGTTTCACTGCACAACTGGCACAGTTGCAGAATGGGGACAGGCAGCACAGAGGCTCCGAATGTGTGGCATGTGCACAGTGCCTATTGAGAAAAAGGGGAAAGTCATGTAGTAGATACAGCTGTGCGATAGACCACAGAATGAGGTGCCACATAAGTAGTAATTCTACATTTAATGTTGATAAATGTAGGGTTATGCATCTGGGGGGAAAATGACACCCATTATAAATATACGCTAAATGGAGTAGTGCTGCAAGAGACATCAGAAGAAAAAGATTTGAGCATTTATATTACCGGTGATCTGATTTTCAAGATACACTGTAATTATATTATCAGTAAATCTAGTGGTCTTTTACACTGTGTAAATAAGCATATTAAAAGTAGAGATAGATTAGTGGTAATGCCTCTGTATAAGGCATTGGTGCATCCGCACTTGGAGTATTGTGCCCAATTTTGGTCACCTGGGGGGAAAAGGGACTATAAAATCACTGGAACAAGTACAAAGGAAGGCAACAAGATATGTGGCAGACCTAGAGGGTTTATGCTACCAGCAGAGGCTAGTCGAGTTGGATTTGTATTCATTGGAATTCTGTAGGCTCCGAGGTGACATGGAATGGTATAGAGAGCACTATTGGATGATGATCTATGGCAACAACTGGGACTCAAATTAAGGATGCAGCTATTCAACACTAGAGCACACCTACTTCAAATTCAGATTAGCTCTTACTGTACAAATACTAGAAAAAAAATGGTTTAGCAAAAGGATTACTAGTATCTGGAATGGTCTGCCAATAGAAGTGGTGGCCAGTTCTTCCATGAATGAATTTAAGAAATCATTAGATGATTATCTGATAAAACAAGGTATTACTAGGTATTAAAATGGCAGGCCATTATGGACTTTTATCTTCTTGGCCTAGTAATGTCCTATGAGACCTATGAGACACCCATCGTGCACATGCGCACCGCACAGCAGCGCAGTGCACATGTGGTAGGGATGCGCAAGTCAGTTGCTCCGGCGCATTCATAATGCGCAAGGCACAACTTTGCAATATTCAGTCGGTGTATGCAAATAGCCTCATGAGCCAATGCCAGGCACAGCTGAGCACATTAACATAGCATTACAATTGTGATGGTGCTCATTTGCATGCGTTGTGCCATAAAAGTGCCACAGTACAGCACAGGACACTGACAGATATTGCAGCCATTGAGGTAAGGACCAACACAAGTTGTGAAATAGCTGGGCATGTTGCCAGTGCTGCACTGTTCCAGG
The DNA here is from genome assembly GCA_016271365.2 of Neoceratodus forsteri. Taxonomy (NCBI): domain Eukaryota; kingdom Metazoa; phylum Chordata; order Ceratodontiformes; family Ceratodontidae; genus Neoceratodus; species Neoceratodus forsteri. The sequence goes on from CM057455.1 coordinate 1,264,494,149, forward strand.
CTGGGCTGCCAAGCTGTTGACAGGCCATTGTCTGATGGTCCACAGGTGGCAACATGTCTGAGATGGAAGGAGCTGAGGAGTAGGGGGTGCAGGCACAACTTCACGAAGGTCAAGCAGCAGGCCCTGTTTGAGGCTTACCTCGACAGGAAGCAACTGCTGAGTGGGGCCACTGGCACTCCGCAGGCATGTGCCACTGGGTGGGAGGAGGTGGCAACCTGCGTTAATGCCCATGGATGGTAGACATAATAGGAGTGCACAGAAGTGCAAGAAAAAGATGAGAACTGACCATAGTCACATCAAAGAGAAGGTGGCCATCATCAGGGCATCCCATAGCAGGATGGGTGGGGGACCTGGCACCACCCATGTACTAAAAGTGGATGAGGAGATGGTGGTGGTGACCATCAGCCGTGCCACCATTGAGGGCATACCAGGAGGATTCCAGATGGGTGGCAGTCCCTCACAGCACTGTGAGTCAGTGGGTGTCGTATGTGAGTGTGGTGGTGTGTGCTTCCCGGCAGTGTGCAAGTGTAACAGTTGCAGTGCTGCATGCCCCTTGCATGTGTGGCATGCAGCAGCACATGGTGCACATTGGGCCACTGTGCATGGCATCGTCCACCTCTCTGCAGTGGGACAGCAGCATGGGCACTGTACTGTGACTGAGGCCCCTGCACCAGGGTGTGAAGCACTGCTGGCCAGCCGCACAGTGCTGCCGGCCCAGTGCTCCAGTGGCACAGCATGGTCCACAGGGGCACAGGTAGCTGCATGGCACACCACTGGTGTTATAGCCCTTGGGGGAGCCACTTGCATATCAGTCATATGTTGCTGCAACACCATGTGCTGTAGCCACCCACCATGGCTGGCCTTGCATAAGCACCGTCAGTGGCATTTCCACCCTGCTGTGCGGTGCTACATGGGTGTACCCTGTTACATGCCAGCACAGTGTTGGTGCTCATGCCCTCATCACACTGGCCTCGGCTCTGCATGTACATTGCCATCTTCAACACTGATACTGGTCTTCTGTCTTCCAGAACCATCACGCCTCAGGGGTGAGTTGCAGGACACCACCAACAATGTTGGACCTGCAGAGGCATGACCATCCACATCCACATGCATCTGGGCCAGTGACCATTGGTGACAGGGCAGTGTGGGACTGCTGGACTTCCTGTGCCTGGGCAATGATGATCCCTTGTTGGGCCTGCTGCTCACCGAGGCCCTACCTGTGCTTGTACCAGGGACACTGGAAGTTGCATCATCAGACATAGATGATGACATTACACTGATTCTAGGTGGCACAGGCCTGGAAATGCTACCCAGGGTCCAAGGTCTTACACAGGCAGCAGTTGTCACCAGTGGTGGTATGGCACCTGTGCATACACCCCTTACCATGGCTGCACAGTGGTGTGTGTTACCACCACTGTTGCCAGCCACGGGGGACACTGCTGTGGATGCCAATGCCATGGGGATGGCCGAGCAGGTATTTTGGCAGTGGCAGCGGACTGCAGTGGCCACTGTGTAGCACACCACAGGGGTCACCAATGGGGCACCTGCACACTCCCCATCCCTTTGCAGTCCCCTGTGCAGCGTCCCCAGGTGAGGGATATTGCACAGCATGCTGCCACACCCCAGCAGGTTGTCGTCAGTCCCAGGATGTGCAAAGCTGTGAAAGGCTGGATGAGCACACCAGGCTGCTGCAGTCATCTGTGGACAATCAGGCAGCTCTTGTGGCTGAGATCTGTGCACTGTGGGTAGAGTTGTGTCAACTGTCTGAGTGTGGGGACATTGGATGTTCCCAGCTGACTGGTGAACTCCAGCAGTTGTGGGAGGCCATGAAGGCATTGCTGAACTACATTGCCAGTACCAATGCCACTGGATCTGCAATGCTGGCATCCACTGCGCATGGCAGGGCATGTAGGACTCCCTGTAGTGCGACATCAACACCATGGACCTGGTGATGCTGGGCTCTGACATAGACATTTCTGATACACCTGGCAGTATTCTCTTTGGAGGGCTTTTCATGCCCGTGAGGACCTGGTCGTGTTCTCAGGCTTCTACCCCCACAAGTGTGCTGGTTACACCTCCAGTGGCCATTTATCAGCCTATGGCTGCCGCACAGCCCGGGCATGGCTGCCCACATGGCTGAGGCAGCCATGGCACTGCACAGTAGGCCTGCTGGGTGTACTGTCCCATCCTGCTGCCAACTGTTGTTGGTTGGTGTGCACTTGGTTGGGTGCGCCCATGTGCATGTGGCAGCATGTATGTGTGGCATGTGGCACATCCTCCATGTGCGCATGCTGTGCTGCTGGGTCTTGTGTCATGGGCATGATGAGGGCAGCTCTGTGCCTGCCTTGCCTGTGGGCCGGTACATTCACTCTGATCCATGCCAAGTCCAGTTGCACATGTGTGTACGTGATGCCACAGCACCCACCGCTCCTGAATGTGCCACCCACATGCCTCACTGTGCCCAGCCTTGCTCCACATGATGGTGCTGGTGTTGCTTGTGCAGGTTGTGTTGTGGGCAGCTCTGTGTCCAGTGCAGGGCCGACGTGTGTGTGCACCCATTCCTGTGTACTGTGATATGGGCATGTGGCTGTGTGTTTGTGCAGTCCCTGTGCATGCTGTGTGTGTGCCGGTGTCCCTGCATGCCTCCCTGAGTGGCCATGCACATCTGTGTGTGTGTGTGTGTGTGTGTGCGTGTGGTGGTCCATGCATGCACAGCTGGTGTGTCTGGTACTCACCTGCAATTCCCGTAGTGCTCCTGTACAATTTTGCCCCTGTGCATCCTTGTCTGTATGGCCAACCTGGGGTTCCTCCTCTGCATGGGTGGCTGCACGTCCCCATCCAGCCTGTCATCCCCCATCCTCATCACTGTTGTTTCCCTCAACCACCTGGACAGCTATCCCATGGTCAATGCCCATGTTGTGCAGCATGCAGCAGGCCAGGAATAGGCCACAGGTTCTCGCAGGGCTCTACTGTAGGGCACCACCAGACCTGTATAGGCAATGGAATTGCATCTTAAGGATGCCAAAGACTTGTTCGATGATGCTGCATGTAGCGATGTGTGCCTCGCTGTACCTCTCCATTGCACCATTGGGTGGGCGCTGGATGAGGGTGAGCAGCCAGAGGTGCAGGGGGTAAGTGCTGTCACCTGTGTGGGTAAGACATGCAGGTTAGCACATGGCATATCTTGTTCCCCTCCCCTCACCCCTTCCATCTAAGACCACCTTCTCAGCTCCCACCATGTGCGGCATGGGTCTGTGCCCTCTGCATGGCTGCCCACGCACCCCATCCCATGCCATGCTCACTTAACAGGTGACCTGTTGGGATCTCCCCATGCTCAAACCTCTAGCATGGGATGGAACTGTGCCAGATGATTGTGTCATGTGTACTCCTAGGGTGGGTGGGCGGCACAGACATTGATGATGCACCCAATGGCACTACACACCACCTGACAGTTGTTGGATGGATACCCCTTCCTATTCATGCAGGTGGACCCCTCTGGGCTAGGTGGTGTGCGTATGGCCATGTGGGTGTGATATATGGCCCCGATCACCCCTGGCATGTGTGCTACCCTGGGGAAGTCCTGCATGTTTGCTGTATACTCTGCCTGTATGCTTAGAAATTGTGTGAACTCTGAAACGTGTGGCAGCAGGACATTGAGGAACTGTGTGAGGAGGCGGGATGTGGCCGACTGGGCTATACCAGTGGTTGCCCCCATTGGTTTCTGGAAGGTGTCCATGGCAAGCAGGCACATTGCTTCTGCCACCTTGGTCTCCACTGTCATGGTGTGGCTCCTTCTGGTGGGACCCTGCAACTCATCATGGCACAGCTTGCAGACCTGCCTCAGAATTGCCCTGCTCAGCTGGTACTGGCCCATGATCTCTGCATCCCCGTAGTCCTCAAAGATGAGGCAGGCATGGTACCATCTGTGTTAGGCATACCGCTGATGGGCCCGTCCTCAGCCACATTGATGTTCCTCCCTCCTTCTCACACCCCTCATTACTGCCTGCATCACAGATGACCCTGCATCCATTGCAGTCACTATCTCTGGCTTGCACAACTGCTGTGCATGTGTTTGGGCATCCTTTTATATGCTCAGTTTTGTCTGGTGCATTCTATGGGTTGCTTCTGACTTGCACAGTGCTTTTCATCTGAATATGCCATTGAGCAGCTTATTCATGGGAATGCCTTATTGTACTTGCGCTGCATACATTACTGTTGCGCATCTGCACATTGGATTTTCGTTGCACATTCATGATGGTTGAATATGGCTCCAGGGAATATTGCTCTGATTGCATATGCGCAATTCCTCTGAATATCAGGGCCTACATGTAATACATTTATTTTGGGTATTTTTTTAATATAAATTTTTAGCACTTCAAAACTCATAAAACTACCATTTTCTAAGGTTCTAAACTGTAATAGCATTGATCCAACATCAGATCAATAATATGATTTACAACTTCAGAAACAGCAATGCATGCCTCAGTAGTTTCAAGACAAACAAGAAAATCACAGCTGTAGCCACTAACTGCATAGACGGTCCCACATGTTTTTTCGTGGGTTGTATCACCCTGTGTGCACACTGCTATTGCCATGCCAACCTCACATGCTACAGCAATCGCAGGTAGATTCTTCTGCAGCTTCAGCTGAAAAAGAGCTTTTTCTTTGAAACTTTGACCAAGGATGTGAGTCTGACTACAGCCACACCGGTGAGTAAACACAGAACCTAGAGCAACAAAACAATTCTCATATATTATAAAAAATAGCATATGGCAATCTGTTACTCTGCTGGTAACAGGGAGAAGGATGGACCAGTGCCTTCAGGAGGGAAAAGAGGAACCGGGGGGGAAGGGAACACAGATGTAGTGATAGAGGAGGATACAGTGAAGGAGGGGCTGCTGGCATTAAAGGTGGACATATCACCAGGCCCAGACGGAGTGCATCAAAAGGTAATAAAGGAACTGGCTGAGGAGCTGGCAGGGCCACTAGCAGACCTATTTAATAGTTCACTAGAGACAGGCATAGTACCGCAGAACTGGAGAACAGCACATGTACTGCCGCTTCACAAAAGTGGTCACAAGGATGACCCAGGGAATTACAGACCAGTCAGTCTGACCTCCATTGTGGGCAAGCTCATGGAGACCATACTAAAGGAGAGGTTGGTGGAATTTCTAGAGGAGCATGGTCTCCAGGGTATGAGGCAGCATGGGTTCATGGGGTGGGATAGTGTCAAACAAATCTAACTGACTTCTTTGACTGTGTCACTAAGACAGTAGACAGAGGTCAAGTGATAGGCGTCCTCTATCTTGATTTTAGCAAGGCCTTTGACTCTGTGCCCCACAAAAGGTTGATCAGGAAGTAGACAGATTTTGAGGTTGGGGAAAAGATGGCCAGATGGGTGGAAAACTGGCGGAAGAACAGAACCCAGAGGGTGGTTGTGGGGAGAAGAGTTATCTGGCACCAGACAGGTAACCAGTGGGGTCCCACCGGGCTCAGTGCTGGTGCCGGTGTTGTTCAATGTCTTCATCAGTGAAATTGGAGACGGCATTAAGGGCAAAATGTGCCTATTCATGGATGACACCAAACTCTGTGGAAGACTGGACACAGCTAAAGGGATACAGGACCTACAGGAAGATCTGGAAAAGTTAGGTGGTGGTCCAGGATATGGCAGCTTGGCTTCAATGCCACAAAATGCAAAGTTATGCATATTGGAGCCAAGAATCCTAGGACAGAGTACTACCTGGATGAAGTCCGAATATCTGCATTTGAGGAAGAGAAGGACCTAGGAGTGATGATCACTAGTGACCTGAAGCACTCCATGCAGTGCAAGAAAGCAGCAGCAAAGGCAAACAAGATGCTGGGATGCATATCTAGGGGGATCAGTAGTAGGAGAGAGGAAGTTATACTGCCCTTGTACAGGTCACAGTTAAGGCTGCATCTAGAGTATGGAGTTCAGTACTGGTGCCCACACCTCAAAAACAACATTAACCTGCTGGAGAAGGTCCAAAGGAGGGCTACAAAGGTGAAAGCCGGTCAGCAGGGTAAGGCATATGAGGAGAGATTGCGGGCACTGAACATGTACTCCCTGGATAACAGGAGAGAGAGAGAGAGAGAGGACATGATTGGGTGCCTTCAAGCAGTTGAAAGGGATAAATGAGGTTGATAAGGAGAGTCTCTTTAAGCTGACTAGCAACCATAACAAGAGGGGGCACAGTCTTAACCTGGAGGGTGGGAGGGAGGTCAGGAAGCACTTCTTCACAGACAGGGTGGTGGACATTTGGAATGCACTGTCAGAAGATGTAATCTCATTGACAACAGTGGGCAGCTTTAGGAGAGGCTGTGACAGGCATGGGGAGGGTAAAGGACATGGGTAAGAAGGAAGGGAGGAATGAGGAGGGAGGGCAGGGACATTAGCTCAAGCTATGGACCCTGCAATATGAGCAGACTTCATAGACCAAATGGCCTTCTTCTGCTGGCTTCTTTGTATGCTTGTATCTCGGGGTCCAATGACATCAAGCACCTCTCAAGCTTTGCTTTTGAGGTGGGTTACATCATGGAACATCTCAGTGGTGTTACAGTACCATAACAGATGGGCACCCATATGCTATTCAAGCAGATCTCAGCTATTGAAGAGTAGGGTCGGCACCAACAAAATTAATTATGGAAACCAAAATGGGTCTAGCTCTGTGGAATTCCAAAGCATAGATGTAAACAAAACTGTATATCCAGTTAGTGGAAATATGCTAATTAAGTGAACCACTGAGTCAGTCCATCATTTAAAAACTTTTAATTGCTGGCCCAGTGGTGCAGAGGGTTGAGGCTCTGGACGCCTTACCTTGCACTATGCCGGTGACCCGGGTTCAAGAACAACCTCCACTCGTCAGGGTGCTGGTATTGGGGGGTTGGAGCAGGAATGAGCATGCCAGTGGGCAGCGCTCTTCTCCCAAGGGTGGTGAGAGTGGGTTGGTGCCACCCTGTCATTCCATTCCCACCCGGTGGAGGTCCAGTGGGTAGCACAGGTGGAGAGAGAGCGGCAAAGTGTCGGTAGGTGAAAGGGGCTGAGCTGGAGCCGTGGGTTGTGAAGCATGTCTCTGCATGCTCACACAGTCGTGTGCCAGGGCCTCGGGGGGCTGGGGAGAAAACCTGAACAAATACATATGTGTCCCTGTCACCAGTTGATGGGAGAAGGTGACAGGGAACAAAAAGCTGAATTTAAAAAAATGTAGTTTACCTGCCAAAGTTTGAAGCGCAGTATGCATGAAAATTAAGGGTAAACAAAGCAATCAAGAGCAGGAAAACTTTCCTTTAAGTTGCTTTACACTCAGAGTGTGATTTCAATTAATTGTATGACAAATTGAAGTAATTACTATTTCAATGCATTGACTCCCAGCAGTGTCCTGCAAGTTATCACAACAGAAACGGTGATATTGCACTTGATCCAAGAAATGGCACTTTATGTCTTTGTCACAATACAGTACAAGGGTAGAGTTATATTTTGTTGCTTCAATCAAGCTTCGTAAATCACAACAGCACGTGTTAATATAAGAGTAATGTAAGCTACTTGGGAATGATTTTATCTGGTTACTCAGTGCTAACAACCTGAAAAAAAAATGTTAAAAAGAGAAAAAGGGATTTGAACCAATCCCAATATTCAGAGGCAAGTCAAGTCACAAAGAGAAGAAAATTCTTGAGCTCATGTACAAAGCAAGGCAATGTATATCTGCTAACTGTAGGCAATCTCAGTGTGGGCTGAAGATGTTGATTGGCAGATACACTGTTTTTATAATGCAGCAGATGAGGATAGGGGAAATTAAGCTGTTAATGGCATCATTGAGCTTTACCTGTGCTACAATCCAAGACACAGACAAGGATCAAGAAAATTAAATGTGCTGTTGAACTAGGGGAAAATATGTGTCTGACAGAACAAGAGAGATGAGCTGGAGTTCCTCGGCACTAGTGAGAAACTGGGTAGCAGCATCCATGACAAACTGTAACCCATGCGTAGGTCATTGAGGGAGGCCAGGGGATGTTGCTATACCATAATCAGTTCAAAAGATGACAAGGGCATAGATCATTTTGGCAGAAGCTTCATGCTCAAGTTATCCTTTAAAAAATCCCTGAGACAGATAAAGGGATTTTAGTAACAAAATCAATGCAATGGGTAAATGAGTAAGAGCTCTGCAGCCTGTCTTATAATCCATAAATGCAAATTCAGCCATATCTCCCCTTACTTCAAGGACCTACATTAGGATCCTGTACTGCACAGAATCAGTTTCAAACTGTATCTTCTCCTACAAAAAGATCTTCATGGTTACATCTCTTTTTTTACTTACCTGCCTGATTTCTTGATAGCCCTGTTCTCCTCTATAAATTATTATTATTTATTGTGTTTTTCTTTTACTGCTCAAGTATATATTTTATATATTCTGCTTCAGCTGGCTGGAATAATCTTTTGGCTTCTCTTCATCTCACTACTAGTATCTTCCATTCTCAGTTTAAATTCCTTTTAAAAACTTGACTCTACTCTCTTGGCTATGGCTGCTAATATTTTAAACTTCCCCTATCATTTCTACTCCACTTAGAATTGTAACTGCTACCAAAACGTATCACTTTTCTATGTCTGGCTACATCCAAATAGCATTCCATTTTATTTAATTCTACCGTGATGGCATTATGCATTACTAATACATATTTGTTATTCTTGCCATATTGTATTCATTTATGTAGCTCCTGGTTATATACCTGGTTGAAGGATCAGTGAAGAAGGGGAGAAGGCAGAGAGGTAGTAGGCAGGGGCATAGGGTTTTAAAAGAGGGTGTTACACGAGGTCCCTGCACCCTTATTAGTACCCTCAGAGGTACACCGTAGGCAGCTAGTGCTTATGTACATGTTGTACAAACATATAGGGCTAAGGGCATCAAACGTATAAGAGTAGATGTCAAAATATGTACGCATGTTATTGTAATACACTTAGCTTGCTAATACACATATATTCTTCTATGTATTTTCTGTGTATTTCTTACTTATAAGATGTTAGGACACCTGTGTCCTTGGAATAATTATGATATATAAGTTGGCATTGCCACCATTTGGTGATTTGTACTAGTACACTGAGTTATGTAAGACTCTGCATAAGAAATCTTTTGTTTCACAAACTGATGACTACTACAAAATTGTATAATGATATCTTGGACCGTGGAGCCTCTTCTAATTTAGCCAACAGGGATCATCTCTGTAACTAGAAATGTTTCTGTCTTACAGTAACCAAAGTAATTATGGTAGTTATATAATGTGAGACACTAAGTCTTGTACCTCAGAGATCCCAAGAGAAACAAAGAAATCTCGAGGTATAGGGAATGCTTAGCACTGGCTCCTGGTTCGTATTGATAAGAACTGCTTAGGGCAACTGTGATTTTATCCTTTTTGGTAGTAATAAACAAGTTTATTACTCTAATGCAACGTCTCTGTGATTACTTGCATTCCCAATATTGCCAAGAACCTGATAGTGAGGTTTAGACCTCCTGACAAGGGGTATTCAATTAACAGATAAAGGAGGGTTGGATGGGGAGGAGAGGCGTTAGAGGGAACAGAGGAGAGCTGTGGGCAAGCAGAACATGGGGAGGAAAAAGGGATGAAGAAGAAAGAGGAGGGAAGTCAAGAAAAGGAAGGAAGAGATGCAGGGTCACAGTGGAAGGTGGTGCCCTTCAATGCTAGGAATCTGGGCAACAAGATGGATGAAGGGAAGGGAAAGTGGATCTAGCAGCAGTCAGAGAGTAATGGCCTACACAGAATCATGACTAGGACTTCTCTATTCCATGGTACATGGTGTACAGATGAGATAGGGAGAAACAGAAAGGGGGCATGGCACTGTACATTAGGGAGACATTACAGCCACAAGGGAGGAGACTGGGGAAAGGAAGGGACGGTAGAGATGCTGAGGTGCAACTTCAAACAGCAAAAGGAAGGAAAGTGAGGCTAGTGGTAGTACATCATAGCCAGCCACAATGCAATGCAGTAACTTGCAGTAAATGACACTTCACAAAATATTGCAATAAAAAAGGGCACACTTGCAATTGAATTACATTGTTTACTGAAGCATGCTGCAGCATTTTGTGATGTACTGCAACATAACTGTTTTGCACACTGGATGGCAGCACTGTATGTAGGCCACCAATTTGAATGAGGAAAGGAAGTTAGGTGCCATCATCTGGATGGCATCGGATAAGGGTGAGGTGATGACAGTGGGGGAGTTCAACTGCCTAAGGTGGATTGGAGGGTCTCATCCACAGCCTGTACCTGGACCCAGTTGATCCTGGCACAGTTCAGAGTGCATTCCTTTTTCAGAGAGTTACCAAACCCACACAAGAGGGTGCCATCCTGGATCTGTTACTAACAGAGAACATTTCAAGGACATCAAGGTGGAGGAGCCCCTGGGGAGCAACAGTCACAGAATGGTATGGTTCAGAGTGGATATGGGTAAGGAGCCCACAAGTACTCAGACAAATGTGTTAGACTTCAGAAAGGCCAATTTTAGGAAGACGAGGGAGGTACTGAGGGGACACATGCTGTAGCTAGCCTCAGTGAAGGTAAGATAGTGGATCAGATGTGGAAATTCATTCCTACCTTATCTCCCTATTATCCTCTTCCTCAGCTTCCTGCTATTTTTACTATAATATTGCTTCTCATATTTCAAATTTGTCTGCTAAGATTAAGAAATTATCATTCTTCTATAGAGATAGGGCTAGTTTTAGTTTTGTAATTCAGAAACAGTTGGTTAACTCATTATTTATGTCACAGATTGATTTTGGGGACTGTATATATTTGGGGACTGTATATATATATATATATATATATATATATATATATATATATATATATATATATATATAAATTGAGACAAAAACTCCGTTTAATGCATCAGTTAGGGTTGTTCCACAGCGACAAAGCGAGAAAATTCGATGTTAGGGTTGAAACCCCTTTGCACCTTTCAGCCCACCCCCAGCTGGAATCGGGGTGTGCATTGGTCATCGGCCCAAGTGTCACCCCATCACATATGGAAAGAAGCTGAGGAATAGGAGAATGGGGTGACAGTTAGGACCGATGGCTCCAATACACACCCCGATTCCAGCTGGGGGGGTGGGCTGAAGGGGTGCAAAGGGAGTTTCAGCCCTAACATCGAATTTCCTAGCTTTTGTCACTGTGGAAAAACCCTAACTGATGCATTTAATGGAGATTTTTGCCTCTAATTTCCCTTCTTTTTGAGAATGATAATGAGAAATAGTGAATGTAATGCAGTGGCGGGAGCGCTGGGGTGATGTCTTGTCGCATTGTAACATTCTGCCTGTAAAAGCAAATCGTAATGCGCATGGTGACACAAAGCGAAACAGAAAGAGGAACAGTACTGTAGACAGAAATGTTAAAAACAACGGAAACACAACCGCAAATGAAAACCCAAAGGGTAACGCACATGGTGGCGTAAACATGAACGGTAAGTGAAATGGGTATGGAACCGCAAGCAGATACGGTAATGGTAAGAGTAATGTAAGCGCACAGGCTGGTTTTCTCCAAAAACTGTATAGAGAAAGACAGTGAGTAGAAAGAATGTATGCAAAATAACGACTCTCAGAACACAAAAATCAGTAGTTGTAATAGTAAATTGCTTATATCTCAGTAACCGTACGACATAGAAAAAAATTTAAAAGTCATATGTATTATCACTTTCCTGGCTAGTTTTATACATAGAAACTCCGTATCTTGCACCGTTTTCGAGATACGGGCCCTCAAAGGCGCGGCGAACGCCATAATGTTATCCTATGGGAAAAAAAACAGAAGTTCGGACTGCCATAACTTTTGAACAAATTAATATTTTTTCACAAAATCTTTGAAAGGCACATCGGGGACCCCGGCCGCACATTTCCTGAAGATTTTGGGCTGGTCACGCAAACCGTGCGACCTGTAGGTGCGACCGTAGAATTCCAGAAAAAACGTAAATGCATGCGCAGATCACGCTTAATAACTCCACTGCTGTGTATCCGACTGGTACAAAACTTGGCAGATCCCAAGGCGTATGGGTTTGATAGTGTATTCCAAATTTCAGGCAAATCTGTCAAACAGTTGCAAAGTTATTCAGGTGCGAAATTTTGGGTTTAATATGAAATGGCTCCTCAACCCTAACTATGGTGGCACTACCGCTACATAATATATATATATATATATATATATATCTATATCTATATATATATATATATATATATATTAGAGGCAAAAAGCTCTGTTTAATGCATTAGTTAGGGTTGTTCCACAGCGACAAAGTGAGAAATTAGGTGTTAGGGTTGAAAACCTCCCTTGGACCTCCAGCCCAACCCCAACCAGCATTGGGGTGTGCATTGGGTCATCAGCCTAACTCTCACCTATCACATGTGTAAAGCTGCAGAAGTATAGGAGAATGGGGTGAGAGTTAGGACCGATGACCCCAATGCACACCCCAATGCCAGTTGGGGGAGTGGGCAGGGGGGCCAAGGGGGGTTTTCAACCCTAACACTGAATTTCCTCACTTTTGTTGCTGTGGAACAACCCTAACTAATGCATTAAATGGAGTTTTTTACCTCTAATTTCCCTTCTTTTTGAGAATGATAACGAGAAATAGTGAATGTAATGCGGCGGTGGGCCCCGCGCTCCTGCCACATGATGTCTTGTGGCATAGTAACAGGAACAGCAATGCAAACAGTAGTGCTAACAGTGGCACACATGGTAACGCAAGCGCAAATGAGAACAGAAAGGGTAACGCACACGGTGGTGTAGACGGGAACGGTCTGCCACGTGATGTGTTGTCACATAGTAACATGGTGCCTGCAAACGGAAATGTCAATGGGCATGGTGACGCAAAGAGAAACAGTACTGTAGACACAAATGGCAAAAAATAACAGGAACACAAGTGCAAATGAAAGCGCAAAGGATAACGCACATGGTGGCGTAGACGTCAACGGTAAGTGAACCGGGTATGGAACCGCAAGCGGAAAGGACAACAGTAACAGTAATGTAAGCACACAGGCTGGTTTTCCCCAAAACCTGCATGGAGAAAGACAGTGAGTACAAAGAATGTATGCATAATGATGGGTATCGGAGCAGAAAATGAGGACTTGGAATACTAAATAGGTTATATCTCAGGAACCGTACGACATAGAAAAAAAATTTAAAAGTTCTATGATTTATGACTGTCCTGGCTAGTTTTGTAAGGGGGCTAAGTAATTTCTTGACGAAAAGTCCGTATCTCGCTCCGTTTCCGATATACGGGTCCTGAAAGGCGCCATGATGCCGTGAATGTTATCCTATGGGAAAAGAGAAGTTCGAGCACCATAACTTTGCCTCCCTGTAATATTTTTTCACCAAACCACTGAAAGGCACATCTGTGGGCTGTTGGCTGTCTTCCCTCCAAATTTCCGGAAAAAAGACCAAACCGTTATTTTTCAGCAGGGTGCCAAAGGATTCCTGTGATGCGTCGGGTGCAGTAATGTTATCCTATGGGAAAAAATGTCAACTTTGGAGTGCCGTAACTTTGCTGCCATGTAATATTTTTTCAACACAACACTGAAAGGCACATCTGTGATGTCGGGTGCGTTCCTCAAATTTCAGCCCAAAACTCCCCAAATGTTCTTTGCAGCGCAGTGTCAAAGAATTGCTGTCATTTTCCCACAGACTAGAAAACTACTGTTAGAATGCTTTTGCAAAAATTTGCAACATTGTGAACATAAAAGTACTTTTAAGTAAAGCACTTTTTCCAGAAATTTGAAACATATTTCTGGGGTGTTTTACCCCAAAATAAAGACATGGCTAGCATCCTCAGGGTCCCACTATGTGATTACAAAAAAGAATTAGGTTGCTAGATGGTCTCAAATTTAAATGCCAAGCATTTTTCTGATCACTAACTGAAAACAAAATGGTGGATTTGTGACAGTAACAGGGCCATTTGCGAAAGTAAAATGCATTTGTGACACTGTCGAACTTTTTGTTAACTTTTCCCATTGACTTATAATTGGAAATTGTTTTTTGAATAACTTTTGAACCGTTTAATATTTTTTCACCAAATCTTCGAAAGGCACATCGAGGACCCCGGCTGCATGTTCCCTGAAGATTTCGGGCAGGTCGCGCAAACCATGTACCCTGTAAGCGCGACCGTAGAATTCCAGAAAAAGTGTAAATGCACACGCAGATCACGCTTAATAACTCCGCAGCGGTATATCCAACTGGTACAAAACTTGGCAGATTCCAAGGCTTATGGTTCTTGATCACGTATTCTAAATTTCAGGCAAATCCGTCAAATGGATGCAAAGTTATTAAGGTGCAAAATTTTGGGTTTAACATAGAAATGGCTCCTCAACTCAACTATGGTAGCACTACTGTGCTACCATAATATATATATATATATATATAAAGACACGACTCGATATTAAGAGTGCTTGACCAACTGTACCATAGTGCCCTAAGATTTGTCTCTGGCCTGCCATGGAGAACCCACCACTGCAGTTTATAAATTGCAGTGGGTGGGCAGTCATTGGAAGCCCAGAGGCAAAACCACTGGTTAATTTTTGTGTATAGGTTTGTCTTAAAAATGCTCTCCTTACATTTGCTGAAACTACTACATCCTAAACAACCTAATAAGTATGAACTAAGATCCACCATACTCCCAGGACCCCATTCTCAAAGGTCTGCAAGATCAATGTAACATGCACCATAGCAGTCACTGTGTCAGCCCAAGCAATGCCAGCTGCTGTGCACCACATTCTGCTACAAGCAGCGAAATGCATAACAGCAGTGGTGCAAGCCCTATGACACAAGCAATGGCTAAAGGTCAGCACATGCTACAAAAACATCACAAGCTGCACCGTAGACCTTGACGGTGCAATGGCGGAACCCGTAGTGACGCAAGGTGAAAGGGCAATGCAAGTAGCTGGCAACAAACATAAATGAAAGCACAACTACACCAATGAAGAGACTGACATACTGGTGGAAGAGGTGGGAAAGCAGGTGAGCACACATGATCAAAACATGTGCAGGGGAACCAAGTGGAACAACAGTGCACCCACACTGAAGTGGCAATTACCTGGCAGTGCCATGGAAATGTACTTGTGAACACTTGACTATATTGTAACCCATGGAAGTTGAATTGCCCCTGTGCCCTGTGTAACCTATACAAGGATATGGAATTACTACCCAAATAATGGCACACAACCCTGTAAAACATGGGAAACACTATGGATCTGTGAGCACTGGAACAACTACGCAGGGCAGCAAAAGCATACAGGCATTGACTGGGGAGTCCTGAGCCCCGCCAGTGGGGGACATCCATCATGTCATGCGTGCCCCACACAGCCACCATCAGTGCAGTAAGGGATACCTGCAACTGCACACAGACATGTGAATGATAGCACCCCAAGAGGGAGAGCTAAGGGACAAGTGAACAAATAGTTGGACACAGCAGTGCATGCACAAAGTAAGGGCTAAGCAAGGGACATGGTGCAAAGGCAAAATCGTCAGCCACACAACAGAGAGGTGTCCAATGAACATGATGCCAACATGGCCCAATATCAGTGTGTGTCACTGGGGCCACCACACGTGGTCACACGAAGGGTGCACATCACACCCCTGACCAGCCCCAGACACAGTCAGCAGACACATGTCCAACACCAGCACTTTCTGCAATGGCAATGGCTGTGTGCCCTGCAACAGGTGCACATGCAGTTCTTTGGACCTGGTCAGTGCGCATGGCAGTGCCAGGACATGGGACCAATGCACATGCTACCCGCTGGGAGGCCATGCAGAAAGGGACCATGGTAAGGGACAGCATTGGCCAGCACAACACTCGAGGACACCAATGAGCACAGATAGATATGTGACACAGAACCACCTCCTACAGTGGGTGGCATGCCTGTACAGCGTATGTACTACTCCATATACCCTGTGCATGATACAACACCATGCACACATGGTGGTTAACACCTGCATGGGAAGGCACACATGCCTGCCTACAAAGGGTGAGGAAACATGCACAATGCTATGCACAATGCCAGGAACCACATACACAGCTACATGGAAACACACATAGTGGAACCCCTGGATAGGGCATGGAACATGCAACACACCCACAAGCATGCAATGGTGTGTGTACTGCAACAGCAGTGCCACAGGGTGGCAATACGTACATTGTGTAACTGTGTACTGTACACCATGCCCTTGGTGACCCATGGAACATGCCCAATGTGCAGAACACTGCTTTGTGAGCACAGGCCCACACCAAGAACAGGATACCGATCTGTGTAGTACACACAGTGAACAGTCAGATTACAGCTGTACACAACATACACAGTGGATAAGACACCCTGAAGAGCTGCCAAGCAGTGCAACAGTCACAGTCCATTCCATGAAACCAATGTGGACACATGTACATGTCGCACACAAAGGCAAACAACTGACAGCCAGAGACCTGGAAGCCACAGCCATGGCAGATACCCTGACCACGTGGCACACAGGCAGCACAACACGCAATGTGGATGCATCACATCAGGCAATGCAGTGTGTGACAGCATGGTGGTTAGACGTGCGCTGTGGCAGATTGCATAGTGTCTGAGAGGATGCTGTGGCCCCAT
Source organism: Neoceratodus forsteri (assembly GCA_016271365.2). Classification (NCBI taxonomy): domain Eukaryota; kingdom Metazoa; phylum Chordata; order Ceratodontiformes; family Ceratodontidae; genus Neoceratodus; species Neoceratodus forsteri. The sequence continues at coordinate 1,264,510,792 of CM057455.1, forward strand.
CATAAAGCCACCATTGCATGCAACAGCCACCAACCCACCATAGTGTCCAGTCCAAAAAAGGGACACAGGAATGCACGACATGCAGCCACATGGACAGGGCACATGTACAATGCACAGTCACCGCAAACAGCAATACCACACAAAGCAAGGCCTGTTGAATGGGTGTAAAGGTGCAGAGTGCCACACATACTACAAAGCACCACCTATGACGGTATGTAAATGCCAGCCTTACAGCACTGTAGACACACAACCACAGGTGAACAAACGTGTGTTGAACATACGCATGGGTACGTTGACAGACATGTGAAGGGTGACAGGCCATGAGGGCCATGAAAGAGATGCTCAGGTACATACACACCAGCAACAGGAACAGTAGACCATGACAGGCCCAGAAGCACACCACCATGGTGTGGGCCCCTGAATGGCAGCAAGGTGACAGCATTGACAGGGCATGCCCATGCAGGGTGAGCTTGTGATGGAATGTCAACAGAGGTGCAAAGGGCACACCAGCGTATAACAGCATAGGGATAATGGACCTGTACTATGGGGTGGAGGTGTGCAACAGAATGACAGATGTAGGTGGGATATCGGAGACAGCACTGTAAGCGCACAGATGCCACAGAGTGAGGGGGGCATGGTGTCCCATGGCAGATATAGATGTGCGAAATAAACCACCTGAGGCCACGGACAACACACATGCAGGACAATGACATACCTGTCCTCTGTGCCCGTGGGCACATAGAAATGACAAGCCACACAGGGCTGCTGTGTAACATGCATACTGAACACAACATGCACTACAATGTCCCCAATCTATCCACAGATCGACATACTACTATCCCGAGGCAGAGACAAGCAGCTACACAGACAGCAGCAGGATGCATGGAATGCCATAGTAACCAAGATCAATGCCATTGCACCATGCAGGTACACAGTAAGAGAGCTGCAGAAATGCTACCATGATCTGAGACACAGGGCAAAGGAGTAGCTTGCTCACAACCACCGATGTAATTCCAAGTCAGATGCAACAACTCACAAGGGCCAAGGAGCTAGTGGCAAAACACCTGAGTGCAGGCATTGTGGAGGGCATTGAAGACCTTGTTGTGTTCAGCCTCAGTGGTGGCTCAGGTAGGTACTGCACCCCAACATGCACCACAGAAAACCATGCATCAATCACATACACACACACACACACACACACACACACACACACACACATATACACACCTACACACACACGTGGGCATGTGACAAAGACACGGTACAGTCTAACCCACTTCCATTTTCACATAGGTGAACAGGTTGTGGAGGCTACAGACACAAATGCACCAGTGGATGCTGAGTCGTGACGGTGACAATGCAATCTCAGAAGGGGATGGGGCCACAGTGGAGCAACATGAGTTGCAGTCTGATGGCACAACCTACAAACAATGAGCGGGAAGATATGGATGGGATGGTGGTCACACCAAGCATATGGTTTGGGTCAACTGCACATCTCATGAATGTAACGGCATGAAACCAGCCATTTGAGGAGTACCTAAGCCAGTATTTCACTAAGGTAGCGGACACACAGGATGCAGTACACCGTGAGGTGGCAGCCATATATGCAGCCATCGATGGACTAACAAGCACCACGGAAACACAACAGGGCTATGTTGTGGATGACATACATGCACTGCAGGACACATTGCAGGCAATGAGAGTGTCACAGTAGCGCAGCTACTGCTGTTCCCAAAAACACGGCACATGACATGCAGCAACAGAATGCCACTGCAGTGGTCAGATGGTCCACAAGGGTCCGGAAGACACCTCCAACAGCAGGATTGGACCCAGGTACTGATGGTAGCACATCGTCTGGAACAAAGGCCTTAGGGTGTGCACCGATGACTGCCTATCCCAAAGGCAGTGGTGGACGGAAGGGCAAAGGTTCGAAATCATAACAGTGTACCACAGTCAACCCATGGTGCAGCTTGGGTAACATAGAAACATAGAAACATAGAAGTTGACGGCAGATAAGGACCGCAAGGCCCATCCAGTCTGCCCATTTCTTTTTCTACCTTATAAATGTGCCATCGGCCTTTGCTCTGTCAGTGACCTATCTATTCATAGTCATTTGTATTGCTCCTTTATGCCTATCCCATGCCTGTTTGAAGCCCTGCACTGTATTCATAGCCACCACTTCTTGTGGTAAGCCATTCCATGCATCCACCACCCTTTCTGTGAAAAAGAATTTCCTCACATTCCCCCTTAATCGGCCTCCCTCTAATCTCATGCTGTGTCCTCTTGTCCTACTATTTTCTTATATTTAAACATGTTAGACTCTTTCACCTTGTTTATGCCCTTAAGGTGTTTGAATGCCTCGATCATATCACCTCTCTCCTTTGCTCAAGGGTATACATATTGAGCTCCGTTAATCTGTCCTCATATGTCTTCTGATGCAGTCCCTGCACCATTTTGGTTGCCCTTCTCTGGACTGCCTCAACTTGGTTAATGTCCTTGTGAAGGTGTGGCCTCCAATACTGCACGCAGTACCAGATGGGGCCTAACCAATGTCTTGTACAGAGGGATTATTACCTCCCTCTACGACTTGTGATACCCCTACTAATACACCTAACACCCCCTAGCCTTACCTACTGCTTTAGAGGTCTGCTTGGATGATTTTAGGTCATCAGTGATGATGATGCCCAAGTCTCTTTCTTCCTTTGTGACTGCTAGCAACTCCTCCCAGCCTATAAGTGGCTTCAGGGTTTCTCTTCCCTATGTGCATGATTTTGCACTTCTTTGCATTAAATCCCAGTTGCCACTCTTCTGACCATTCTGCTAGTTTATCTAGATCTCTTTCTCATTCTGCCCACCCCATCTGGCTCATCTACTCTGTTGCAGATCTTGGTGTCATCTGCAAACAGACAAGCCTTACCCTCTAGTCCATCTGCAAGGTCACTAATGAAGATGTTGAATAGGACTGGCCCCAGGACTGATCCCTGAGGTACCCCACTGTGACTTGCATCTCTTCTGACTGTATACCATTTACCACCAATCTCTGTTTTCTGCCAGTCAACCAGTTTGCCACCAGTTGACCAACTTCTGACCCACCCCGAGCCTACCCAGCTTATTTATCAATCTTCTATGTGGAACAGTGTCTAAAGCTTTGCAGTCAAGGTAGGCGACATCAACTGCTCCCCCTTGTCCACCACTCTGTTACCCAGTCAAAGAAATCTATGAGATTAGTTTGACAGGACCTTCCTTTTGTAAACCCATGCTGTCTTGGATCCTGTGCTCCTATAGATTCCAGGTGTTGCACTATCCTTTCCTTAAGGAGTGCCTCCATAATCTTGCCCACTACTGAGGTAAGACTGACCGGTCTGTAGTTCCCCGCCTCCTCCCTGCTACCACTCTTGTGGAGCGGGATCACATGAGCCCTTCTCCAGTCTTCTGGGACCTCTCCTGTGCTCAGAGACTCACTAAACAATTCTGCTACTGGCTCTGCTAGTTCCTCCTTTAGCTCCTTAAGTACCCTGGGATGTATGCCATCAGGTCCCATTGCCTTATCCACTCTGAGCTTAGCAAGCTCTTGTAGGACCCTTTCTTTTGTGAAGGAGTAGTGCTCACCTCCCTCCCCTGTGTCCATGATGCTGGGCTGTGGGCCCTGCCCTACCTTCTCTTCAGTAAATGCTGAGCAAAAGTATCTATTTAGGATAGATGCCTTTACAGGGTCCTCCTCCTCACATGCTCCCTTTTCTCCATTAAGCATTGAATACCCCTCTGGACTTTCTCCTTTCACTAATGTATCTATAGAAAGTCTTGTCACCTTCTTTTACTGTTCGTGCTAGTGTTTCCTCAGTTTGGGACTTTGCCTGCCTTACTGCCTTACCTGCTTCCCTTAGGGCAGTTTGGTATGCCTCCTATCTTCATCCCGCTGTGTTCCTTATATTTCCTAAGGCCAGCCTTTTGGCTCTGACCTTTTCTGCTACTGTATTTGAGAACCAAAGTGGTTTCCTTCTTCTTTTGCACTTCCTTTTCTGTCTAACACAATGGGATGTTGCTTCAAGTATTGCATCCTTAATGCTTGCCCACTTTGCCTGTACCCCTCACCTGTGTTTCTTTTGCCAGGGCTATCTTAACTCTGTTGGCCATCTTATCAAAGTCAGCTCCTCTGAAGTCCCATATTTTGCCTTGGAATGGGATGATTTAGATGTAGTAGCCAAATTGAACCATACCATGTGATGGTCACTGGCCCCAGGTGACCTTCTACCTGAGATCTGTGATCCCTTCTTTGTTAGTCAGTACTAGATCTAGGATAGCCCTGTCTCTTGTGGGTTGCTGTACCAGTTGTTTGAGGCCCTCCTCCTGCGGAATCCACTATGAGTCTAGTTCTGGCAGATGTTCCTGCTGGTATTGACCAATCTGTATCTGGCATGTTGAAGTCTCCATTATCAGAACCTCCCTTTAGCTGTCATGTTTTGTATATCTTCTAACAGTAATGTGTCTATGTCCTCCTCTGGTCTGGGGGCCTGTAGACAACCCCAGTTCTTATGGCTGTCCCATTTCCTGTTTCCAGGGTGACCCACAGTTCTTCTGGCTCCTTATGTGTATTCTGAATTTCTGTAGCTTTGATATTTTCATTAACATACAGGGCCACTCCTCCCCCCTTTTTGCACCTCGGTCTCTTCTGAACAATACATAGCCAGGTACTGAAGTCTCCCAAGTGTGGTTACTGGTAAACCACGTCTCACTAATTGCTACGATGTCCAGTTTAGCCTCTGACATTATTGCCTGCAGGTCTGGGATCTTATTTCCCAGGCTGTGAGCATTTGTGTACATGATTTTCCATTGGCCAGATTTTGGTGTGTTAGTTGTTGGGTGAAGTTTGGCATTACCCCTGTGCATCGTATGGGGAGACAAACCTTTTTTCTTACCTGGTGATGCAAATGAACGGCAAGCACGCTGGGTACATGGGCACACACTGAACGAATGAGGGCTGTGCCAATACATTGACAGATGAGATGATCAATGAACGCTGGCAACACAGTCATGTCACAAAGCACAGAACAGCACACATGCATGCCATCCATCACAGTGACATTGGACAACACCATGTGTTGGTAGTGACAGCATGCTACATGCACACCCAAACATAGGGGTTCCACCTTGACGGCTGGTGGTTTGGCTTACACACAGTGCCCATGGCACGTGTAACCAAGAGAATCCCATGATACCACAGACATGCATGTATGGTGCACAGCTCTTGGTGGAACAGATGCTGTCAACTGTGCTGGTGAAGAGCATGCAATGGGTGCACTGTCATTCGGTAGTACACTGCCATTTCACAAGGCATGTGATCTTGGCACACTGCTACATGTATGTGCACATCACACACTGTGCACCGGGGGCCAATGGTACAAGGTGATGTGTGTCAATACACACACTGTATGAATGCTGACCTATGCTGCATGGACAAGCAATGCAACATGGTGGGATGAAACAGAAACATAGAAGCTGATGGCGGATAAGGACCACAAGGCCCATCCAGCCTGCCCATTAATTGTTACCTGTGAATGTGCCATAGGCATACTCTGTCACTGGCCTATTTATTCATACTCATCTGTATGCCTATCCCATACCTGTATGAAGTTCTGCACTGTATTCATATCCAGCACCTCCTGAGGCAGGCCATTCCATGCATCCATTACCCTTTCTGTGAAAACAAAAATCATCACAATACCCCTTAATCGGACACCCTCTGTTCTCTTGCTGTGCCCTCTTGTCCTGATATTTACTGATATTGAAACATGTTAGACTCTGTCACCTTGTTTGTGCACTCAAGATATTTGAATATTTTGATCAGATCACCTCTATCTCATTTGCTCTTGGGTATACATATAGAGCTCCATTAATCTGTCCTGAAATGTGTTCTGATGCAGTCCCTGCACCACTTTGGTTGCCCATCTCTTTACTGCCTCCACTTTGCTAATGTCCATGTGCAGACATGAGCTCCAGTTCTGCATGCAGTACTCCAGATGGGGCCTAACCAGTGTCCTGTGAAGAGGGATATGTGGCTCCCTCATACGACTTGTGAAGCCCCTTCTAATACACCCCCAGCATCCCTCTAGCCTTACCTACTGCTGTAATGATGTGCATGAATGATTTCAGGTCATCTGTGATGATGATGCCCAAGTCCCTTTCCTCCCTTCTGACTGTCAGTAAATCCCTTCCCCCCAACATATAGGTAGCTTCAGGGTTTCCCTTCCCTATGTGCATGATCATGCACTTCCTTGCATAAAACCCCAAGTGCCACAACTCAGGCCATTTATACCAGCAAGGCCACATGAAAACCATGACTAGGGACCACCTGGCAACACAACATCCAGTGTCATGCTCTGGACACATGCCAGCTGTCACCTGGGAGACAGGCATGATTAGCAGCTGCCTGCACACAACTGTCGTGTCACAGATGTGCCATGCTGTGTGCCCATGTGTAGTGTGCACTGCTATACATGGATGTAGATGCACAGCCCATCTATTGCTATGTAGGTGTAGACATGTGTGGGTACTTGGCAGTGTAGCACTGCACTGGGAATGGCCATTGTAAGAGACAGTATCTGACCATGCATAGCTGGTACTGTTATGGGCTGTATGGATGAAGCATTGTGCCAGGCCCATGTACCCATCCTGTTCACAGGTGTTGGCACCATTGCAATACACAACCACACAGTGTCCCACTGCATGCACACACCATCCCCGCTAATGCCCCTGAACACAGGTGCCCTGGACATCATACCAACACATGAACGGTGAATGTACAACAATGGTGGTTGATGTCCATTGTACCTACACACCATTGTACACCGATAGTAACCTCAGGTGGCCTTGGCACCACCCCCGCACAGGTGTACGGCCAACCTGTGCATCCCACCCAACCAGCCTCATGTGCCCCACGGGGAATGGTCACTGGACTGTGATTGTGCTCACCTGGTATCCTGTGTGCAACCACACAGTCCTATGTGCAGTACGTGTTCCATGCTGTGCATGTCACTCCCCAAGGCATACAATGTCATGGCACAACCACGTCCACTGCAGACATACATGTGCAACACCCAAACAGGCCCTGGATGGATAAGTGACATCCCTATGTGAGTGCACCCATTGTAGATAGCGTGTCACATGTTGGCACTTGATATTGTACACCAGGATGTGTGTTGCCACACAACATATCTATGTCTGAGAAGCCGCCCACCATACAACAGTCATTGAGGTTACGCAGGGTGGTGTCCTGTGTAATATCATGGTTGCCCACACTGGGCACATTACAAATTGTACACCTTTGCTGTGCACATGACTGACACAATGACATATGTAACTGTGAAACCATTTATTAATGCAACAGCAATACAATGGTACTCTGAACCGCACTCAAGGCCGACTATACTGTGGCTTCACATGTACTGCAACAAACAACTGAACAACTACTATGGAAGTATCAATGTCACAATGGTATCATCATACACATCTACAGGCATAAACTTGGGACTACACACATAACGACGGTATATATGACATGCAATATGGAGGCAATTATGCCCATGTAGTCCTCATGCACAGTAAACAGACTCACTATTGACCTACTATCTAAGAATCAAATGACATTGCTAATTAGAGATGTGCAACTATACCGCTATACGCAGCTGTAAACCTGTAACACACCTACTATGCAATACGTGTATGACAGGGCTCACATGTGGTGGCTTTGATGGTAGTGCAGGGAGCAGCGACCTATAGTACAGGATACCTAGTATTCTAAACATATCCATGAACACAATCCACAGCTAAGTATGTCCATTGGGTAAACGCATTGTAACATCGATGTGGCAGGCACAGGTTTCATGGAGGCATGCAGTACAGTTTGCTGTCCTACATTATATGTGATGTGTCACCTGGGAATGGGTACAACTGTGCCTCATGTGCATGTGATGTGTGAACATCACTAGCCTGTATGCCCATCAAAGTAGTCCAGCAGCCTGCTGATATCAGCATCTATCAGTGCTACATGACATGCTAGGCCTAACATGGGCCACAAGTCCATGTGCAAATGCCTGCATGGCCTGGTATTGCTGCACACCACCAGCAGGGTCTGCTGCATCAGGCGTCTCATCCTTCCCACCAGATGATATCCCATGTTGCCCCTCTGGGGCCTTGGCCCTGTCAGCTTCACCCTACCCTGCCCTGCCTCAAGGACATCCAGCCCAGCCACATTGTTGCTATTTGTGTCCCTGTAGCTATCTATGCCATTGAGCCCAATGTCCACACTGTTGCTGGGTTGTGTATCCAGATGCCCATCTTGTCGCTGTTCCATGTTCTTCCATTGCTGCACTGCATTCTGGATCCCATGTCCATTGTTGACTTGCATGTGCTCTCCCTGCGTGTGTTAGCTTGTCCTCTCACTGTAAGCCCGTGCCTCTGCTCCCTTCAGTCTGCACATTGCATGCTCAAGGGTATGTCGACGTGCACTGAGTGCTGGACTTGGCCTCTGTCAGGATGGGCCAGTACCTGCAGAAGTGAATGGGAGAATGTGTTACTCTACTGTTCGTGGCATGTCAATGTTGTATTACATCCATTTTGTACACACATATGCAATGATGTGCTGCTACTGCATGCATTCCTGGCTGGCTAGGCATGTAACATGTCAGCGATGACTGTGACTGTGTGCTGTACCCAGTCCTGGTTTCTACAGTGCATTAGACAGTGTGTGGTTGCTTGTCTCCCTGTACACCTTGCATGTACACTTACAGGGGATGTGGTACACTGCCATGCAACTGGTTTGTATGGATGTAATTAGTCTGATGGCCATGTGGCTGTGTGTGGCAAGGCGTGTATCACACACCATGGTGGTGTAGCACATGTGCAGGGGCCATGTGTAGTACAGAGGTGTGTGTGGACATAATTGTTTGGGCACCATATTTGCGATTGTGGCACTGTAAGCCTACCTATCATCACAGACATACACAGCACACACCACACACCAACGTATCCTGAATGTGCTGCTGTGCCACATCGCATGCAGCATCTCTTTGTACACAGTTCAGAACAACACACGCATATCACAGTTACACATGTCCCATTGTACTACACAACAGTAGACATGCAGTGCGTGTTTGTGTGTGAGTGTGGTCTGTCTCTCCTGTCCAATAGTACACTTTTACAGCTTGTAACTGTGCAATGGTACCTGCATGATATGTTCCATGCCAATATACCTGTTGCTGCATGAATGGATTCACCACCCTCCGATGTACGTGATGATGCCAGAGCATCTGACATGTGTCCCTGTGACTGGGCGATGCTGTGCCAGTGGGCATCTGTAGGTGCATGAGGGGAATGTAGTTGTCAGTGGTAATGCATGTAGCAGTACACTACAAAACATGCACATGAGTGTGTCACCAGTGGCATGCATGGTACATAGTCCAGTGGCATTACTTACTTGACATACATGGACATCCACCACACATGGCAATATCTGCTGTCCTTGCTATCATTCTCAGGTTGTCTACAAGGTCCTGCTCCCTCCTGGCAAGGCCATTCCACCAGTGGCGGACTTGTTGGACAGTACGCTGGACACCAGACTGGCAGTTGATACCCTCACAAATGATCCACCCCACACACATCCGCTCATCCTTAGTGGTGTTGTCACTGCCTGGTGGTAGTATCTTTCTGAACCATATCTCCACCATACTGATGAGCAAGACTTTGTCATCATCAGTGAAGTTTGGTGACCTCTTTTCATTGGCCATGTTATTATTGCATGAATTTGTCCTGCTGCCAGTGGCCATGTGTTTTGTTACACCTGTGAGGCCCACAAACTTCTGTCTGTACTTTGAATTGGTTCCTGTGGCCCACTACACTTGTCTGCTGCTTACAAGATGCAAAGCTTGATGCACACCACACCACCTGCACTGCACTCGACAGTCCCTGAGATGCACACAATGCTGCTTGCATAAATCAGATGTCCGGACACCGATGGTACATGATGCAACTGCAGTGGCTGACCTGTAACAGGACAGTGCTTGTATGTACTCCCACACGCCTGTTTGTAGTGCACATGACAAAGGATGGGTTTTCGATGCTGGCCTGCATCACGGAGCTTATGCAGATGCAATGCAACACATCTCAACACTGGTGCACACTGCATTCCACCACCTACACTGCCACTTGTTGCACTGCTTCATTTTTAGTACTATGCTGTGGCAGACTGTGCTAGTCACCATGTGCTGCAGAAAGCATTGTAGCACTAGTGGTGCAGACTGGGGTAGCACTGTGTGTTGCAATGGCAAAGTGCATTGTGGGATGCATATTGCACTGCAGGCACACTAGGGCATTTGTGTCACTGCTTGCAATGCAATGTTGCCCGGTCATGGAGTACCAGTTTGCTGTGGTCACGGCATGCACCTGTGTGGTCAGCCAGCTAGCACGCATGTCCTTTGTGCTGGGCAGAGGTGCTCATCCCATGTGCGGAGACATACAGCCATTGCAGTCTGTGGACAGTGTGTGTGTGTGTGTGCGTGTGCACGTGGGCATGCATGCAATGTACATGTTGACCAGCACTCAAGGTCAAATATATGTACACTGCAAGCAGTTGACCATCCTGCCAGCATGAATGCACCAGTCCACTAACAACTATTTGCTGACATTAGGCTAACAACATGGTTTATATGTGCATGCCGTGGATGGGCATGTTCTGTTGCCTTCACATTATGTGCACTGTTGCACACATGACACTTGTGTTGATGTCATGGTTGTGTGCAGAAACTGTGTAGGGCATTTATGTGGTCACAGTATACTGTGCCACATGACTGATGGTGCTGCACTGGTGACACATGGTTGGGAACATGCATTTGCATGTGTGTCAGGTCAATGCCAGTATGGATGACACCCTGTTGGCAGTGTCATGTGCTGCTGTTGTTCAATCCGTGCATGCCACCTGTGGGGGTCACCTGTGTCCAGCATGTGGGTCCATCATGTTGGCCATACATGTGTAGCCAGAGCTGGCAGCGATGTGTACTGTGACTGACCAAGCCACAGTGTCATGCATGCTGCAGATGTCTCTGTCCACTGCTGTGCCCCAGGTGTGTGGTGGATTGGGTAGTGTGTGTTGTGTGGCCTGGGCCATGGTGGGGCACCTGCCACATCTGTCCTGTCACTGTGGCACGAGAGAGAGGCTGCATTGTTTCTTGTCTGCATTTGCCCACTTGCTGTTGTTGGGGCAGGTGAGTGTATGTGCAGCATCCAAGGCTTTGTGTGGTTGTTGTCATCTTATATGTTGGAATTACATCATTACTGTTCCGTGTACGTGCACAGCTATTTGGCAACTCCAGCACCATGCCTTACCCACACATCTGGCTGTTCGTGTCATGTGTTCTCATGTACTGCATACATCGGGCTATGATGGTGCGGATGTGTGTCCTGTGTATGTTGCTTTCTGAGCAGAGTCAAGAGCCATCAAGGGCTGCACACAGACATCGATCAGGTGCATTCACATGCACAGTACTACCTATGCATTCATGTTGCCCCCTGGCAGTGACACCTCCACATTGCATCAACAAGGGCTGATGGCATGCATGTTGTTTGTCCCCATTGCATGCCACATGTATTTGTCTGCACAGTGTTGCCACCCACTGTGGGGTGCAGACATGCCCAGTTGGATGTTGTGTGCACATCCTTCACAGTGCGTGTTGTGCTGTGGTGAACATGGGCATTCAGCACCTTGTACATCAGTGACTACACTGTTGAGTACACATCACCCATGCATGTGTTGCAAACAGTGATCCCCATGGCTTGCTGTGTCACAACAGTTCCATTATGCAAAATGGTTGCATATAAAGGTGTCCCTGATGCAGTATCCTGCTAGCATTGCCTGTGCATGTAGGTAGGGTCTAATGGCTCCATCTGCCTGTTAGTCTTCATCATCACCAGAGTCATCATCATTGTCATCGTGCATCTCCTCTGGGTCTGGCATGACTAGGCAGTGGTCTATGTCAATGCTGTGCAGAATGCAGCATGCTGTGATAATTTTACATGCCATTTCCAGAGTGTACTGCAGTGCACCACCAGACCGGTCAAAGCACCAGAATCGCATCTTTAGAACACCAATCATTTGTTCCACCACGGACCTTGTCATTGCGTATGACTTATTGTACTGCTCCTATGCCTGTGTCACTGGGTTCTGTACTGGTGTCATTAACCATGGCTGCTGTGTGTATCTGCTGTCACCTGCAAGGAGAGGAATGTGTGTTATTGCTGACAGTATGTCACACACATCAGGGATGTCATACACTGCCTGCAGCATCGCTATGGTGTTGCACGGCACTGCTATGCTGACACATAGTGTCAGCACAATCCATTGCAGTGTCACACATTGTTTTGTGCAGGCATGCATGGTGTCACTAGCCACCTACAATTGTCTTTGTTGTGTGCCTGCATGTTCTGATGCAGGGTTGCTCCATTGCACTCTCATGGCACAACGTGTGCCATTGTCCTGTGTGCATGGTCACTGTGTCACATGACCCTCCATGCATTTCACATCCCTGGCATTGTGCTTGCTGCAACAGGTGCTCCTGGTGCCATACCATGGTGTGCAATGGCCATTGCTGCACTGCAGGGTAATGACATCACTCTGTATGTGTACAGTATGTACCAATCAGCCATCCATCCCATAGCGTGCCATTCTGGAATGCATAGCACAGGCCTGTGTTCCTGAAGATGTAGGAGTCTTGGTTAAATTCTGGGTACCATGCCACTACATGGAGGATGTGGAATTGACTATCATTGACCAGCTGGACGCTGACTGAGTGAAAGTCCTTCCTATTCACATAGTCCTCAGCATTGACTGTTGGTGCCCTTATTGTGAAGTGTGTGCAGTCAACTGCACCGAGCACTCTTGGGAACACAGCTATTGTATAGAAGCCCTGTTTCACAGCCTGCTGTCACTGTGCACCCATGGGGAACCTGATGTACTGGTGTTACCCTGCATGTGAGGGCTTCTACAAACTGGCCCAGATACCTGGACACTGCTGGTTGGGATATTCTGACTGACCCCACTCAGTGTCTGGATATCCCCAGTGGCTAGGACTCGGATCACAGCACATACCTTTACATCAGTGGTGAGTGCATGCCCTGCCCATGTTCAACTCTGCATGTCAGCACTGAGTTCCTGGCACAGGTCCTCAATGGCCACCTTGCATAGCCGGTATCATGCGATACAGTGGTCCTATGTACAAGAGATAAGTGGGAAATGGGCTTCTGTTCTTTGTGATTTTTTTTTCTTCGGCCCCCTCAAAAAAGGCTTCAACAGCTACTGCAAAGAAAATTTGTTCAGGGGGCTCTTCGGAATCAGACTTCACATGATATGATATAACATTTAATCTTTTTATTTCATCTCCCCTACATTTCACTCCAGGATGGAGCTTATTCACAAGGTTTTTAATTGTTTTTCTTTTTTCTTATTTCATTCTGTTTTCAAACAAAAAATGATACTGTAGTATTTCTGTTATTTTTCTGTTTAAACAATCTTTTATTAAAGTTTTTAGCACAATCACATACTAATTATTAGTAAACTTGCATCACTTGGTCTACTTTTTTAAAACTTTTTTCTCTTTCTTTTTCTAGCCTATAGTGCTCATGCACTTCTTATGTTGCTTGCGCAAATGTGCAAGAAACATGTTGTGGCAGCTTGCTGCAGAAGCAGGTTGTGAAGGTGCAGCACTGTTGTGGCCAATGCCTCCACTGCCTTTTGAGACTTGGCCCACTTTCCCCAATGGGGTGGCATGCTGCTTCTGACACTAGTTCAGCCAGCATGCCACCACCTTGAAACGTTTTAGCCGCTGCAATCAGGGGCTGCCTCATCATTTCAGCATCAGTCATTCTGCTGCAGTGAGGAAGTGACCCATCATTGCAGGGTGGTGCCTTGCATGCCACCGACACAGTTTGCTGATAGGGAGCCCAGTCCCCATTGGCATAATGTCCCCACACCAATGTTTCTGCTGTATGCCGAGGGGGTTCCCAATCTCCCTCAGCATCATACACCCCCCCACTTTCTTTGCCAATGGGGCACCCAATCCCCGTTGGCTTCAGTCCCCCCTTCCCAGTTGAATTTGCCAATGGAGAGCCACTCCCCATCAGCATAATGTCTCTCCCCAAGTTGTTGTCAGCCAAGGAGGTGCCCAATCCCCTCATCCCCAGCTGATATGTGCTGACTGGGGTGCCCAATCCCCATCAGCTACAGCCCCCAAACACTCAGGTGGCATGCTGGAAGCCCACCCAGCATGCCAAAGTCCCTGAAAAAGAAAAAAACAGTCCCGCAATGTTTCTTTTTTTTCCCCAAACATCTGTAAAATAAGAAAACGGTCCCTCATAGAGTTTGGTGGCCCCTCCTCGAGCCCGCACCCACCTTCAGTGTACCCCACCTACCCACACCCCCCCATACCCCATATTTACCTCCGGAGCCCAGCACAAGGATCTTCGGTGGACCAGGAACATGTCTGCACTCTTCAAAGCTGACTACGATCTGAATGAATGACGGTAAACCGTATAATGGCATAAATATGGGTTTCTCAACTTTGGTGCATATCTCAGGCATTTTGGGGAATTTAACAGCAGAATTTCAACATGGGATTCTTGGGACTCCTCTTTATGAATTCAGTCAATGTCATTGCGTTATTCGGTCCGGAAAGGTGATTTCCTGGTTACTGTGAGGAATCTCCTTTTGGGACTGATTAACGAAACAACAGTGCCACTGTTCATGAGGTGGGCTCTCAAAAGGTCTATGTTGCAAATTTGGTGAAAATAATCCAAAAATGACTGTTTTACGAGTGTACATTTTGCAGTTTCCAAGCACGCTCGTAACTTCGCAAATTTGTAATATTTTCAAGCCAGATTTTCAACACTGGCATTTTTTCACACCTCCTTATGAACAGTAAATCTGGCATTTTTCACACTCTGGCCAAAATGTGTTTTTGCACTTCCGGTGCAGAATAGCACAATTGTTGTGGGAAATCAGTGTTTGGGACAGATTAAGAAAATGACAGTGGCACTGTTCATGAGCAGAGGTCCTAAAATGCTTATGTTGAAAATTTGGTGACGAAAGTCCATAAAATGACTGTGTTACAAGTGTGCATTGTACAGTTTCTACGCACCCTTGGAACTTTGCAGATTTGTAATATTTTTACGTCAGATTTTCAACACTGGCATTTTTGCACACCTCCTTATGAACAGTACAGCTCTCATTTTTCACATCCTGGCCAAAATATGTTTTTGCACTTCTGGCGCAGAATAGCATGGCCATTATCAGAAATCAGTGTTTGGGACAGATTAAGATTGAATGAGGGAGAGGGAGTGAACGAGCTCAACTGAGCTCTGTCAGGACTGCTGCAGATTTCTTTGTGGGCAGAAAAAGGTGCCAATGCAGGCAGGAGCCCATTACAAAAGGGCAGCCTGCTGCGCCAGTAGAAATAGAATGAGCGAGTGAGAGAGGGGGAGTGACCCAGCTCAATGGAGCTCTGTTGGGACTGCTGAGGATTTCCTTATGGGCAGAAAAAGGCACCAGAGCAAGCAGGAGTCCAGTGGAAAAGGGCAGCCTGCTGCTTCAGTAGAAACAGAATGAGTGAGTGAAGGAGAGGGAGTGAGTGAGCTCAATGGAGCTCTGTCAGGACTGCTGCAGATGTCTTTGTGGGCAGGAAAAGGCGTCAACGCATGCAGAAGCCCGGTACAATAGGGCAGCCTGCAGCGCTGGGTGAAACGGAATGAGCAAGTGAGAGAGGAGGAGTGAGCAAGCTCAGTGGAGCTCTGTCGGGACTGCTGTGATTTTCTTTGTGGGCAGAAAAAGGCACCAACACAGGCAGAAGCCCAGTACAAAAGGGCACCCTGCAGCGCTGGGAGAAATAGGAGTGAGTGAAAGAGGGGGAGTGAGCAAGCTAGCTCAATGGAGCTCTGTCGGGACAGCTGAGAAATTCTTTGTGGGCAGAAAAAGGCATCAGTGCAGGCAGGAGCCAAGTACATAAGAGCACCCTGCAGCACCAGGAGAAACAGAACAAGTGAGTGAAAGAGGGGGAGTGAGCGAGCTCAACGGAGCTCTGTCAGGACTGCTGCGGATTTCTTTGTGAGCATAATAAGGTGACAATACAAGCAGGAGCCTAGTACAAAAGGGCAGCCTGCAGCACTGGGAAAAATAGAATGATCGAGTGAGAGAGGGGAATGAGTGAGCATAATGGAGCTCTGCTGGCACTTTAGAGTTGCCCACCCTCCACCCAGTGTCCTCTGTGGTCCTATATTACAGCAGGGTCTCTGGGCGGAGACAAAGCAAAGATTGGATACTTTTAGGATTGCTGTAATAATACAGATTTAGTTGTTCTATTTATTTCTCTAACTGAGCTAAGTACTGAGCTATAATGTTACAATTGCTGTAAGAATACATATTTATTTGTTCTGTTTATTTGTCTAACTGAGCTGAATAATACTTGGACTGCAATAGAATTTCTAACTGGGCTAAGTGAAACTATATGAGAGCTAAGAAGAAAAAATATGGTAGCTGTGGGTTGAAAAACGGACAAGAAGGCTTTAGGATTGCTGCAGTAATACAGTATCTAATGGATGAGATTTGAGACTGAATTAACCTGGTCAGCAAGGGGGCAGTAGGGGGACTAGTGTGGGGGGGGGCAGGAATTTGAGTACATAGGGACCTAACAGTTGTAATAGGGTACATAACCTGGGAGTAAGAGTCCATAACATAAGATGGGGGCCAAAATGGAGTAGGTGCCACATGTCAATAGGGCAGCCATCTTTGGAAGGGTGGTGGGCTGTACAGGGTGTGGGTCTGCCATGATCCTGGACTGGGCTTGGAGGATTGGGGAGGGTGTATAGTCTGTAAATGACTGGCTAGTTTGAGGGAGGAACTGTGGAGGATAGGGAGGAGTCTAAGTAGCAGGGCAGATGAGTATCGTAGGCATCCTGGAGGGAGATAGTGGATGGCAAAGGGGGATGTAGGAAGAACAACTACAGAGTGAAACTGACCCCAGTATCAGAGGCACTAACAGAAAAGACAGGAGAAGGGGGAGTTCCCGAGGTGAGGGGAGGGCCTCCTGTTGGAGGAGGAAGAGACCACAAGGAGTACCAAGGGAAAAAGCAGATGGACTGAGGGAGGGAGGGACCAGGGGTGGCATGGAGAGGAACAAGTAGAAGGGTGGAACTGATAGGGGAAGAGATGTAAGAGGGGTATTGACTAGGAATAGGTGCAGCTGGTTGGGGTAAGGGGCAGGAAAGAATGAATACCACGGTGGTGGATAGGGCATTAGAAGGGAAAGGGGGTAAGGGATGGGGGTGTACTCATCTTGGGGATTCTATACTGAAATGGGTTGGATAGGGAAGAAAGGGGAAAGGCATAGCCATATTTGTGTTGAAGCTGCCCCAGGTCGACTTCAGGAGGGGCATGGCAGGCACTGCTCAAGTGTACAGAGAGGGGGAAGAAGAAACTTCATTTACTGTTGCATGTGTATACAAACGACTTAGCAGAGGACACTGTGGAAGTAGAGAGGGGGAGGTTTGAGTAGTTGGGCAGGCAGTGTGAGGGGTTGGGGAAGCCGGTGGCATTCTTGGAGGTACTGCCGGTACCATGTGCAAGCATGGGGAAGAAGGGTAGGCTTGAGGAGTTCAATGAGTGGCTGAGGGATTGGTACCACACCAAACATTATGGGTTAGTTACCAATTGGGCTAGGGTCTGGGGAGGAATAGTGACTTGTACATGGGGAACATGGTACACAGGAGCAGGAAGGGAAGGGGAGTATTAAAGGCACCATTACTGCTGGCCCACTGGTGCTGAGAAATGAGGCGCTGGAAGCCACACCTCACACCATGCTGGTGACCTGGGATCGGACGCGAGCCTGGGCCTCCAGGGGTTGGCAGGGGAGGGATAGGATTGAGCATCGGGATGACTCCTCTCCTATCCTGGGGCAGGATCCAGTGACCCACTGCTCTGTAGCGGCCCCTGGTGATGACTGGGGACACAACTACAGTGGCGTTGTAAAGGGAGAAGAGTGTGGCAGATGCTGGCATGCTGTGCTTAGGCGTCATTGCTTGCCCGCACTCCACAAAGGGGAGAAAAGTGGAAAATGGGCTACAGTCGGGCAGCATGAGCTTCTGGCCCCCGCTGACAGTTCTTAGCCATGGTACTTTCACTTCCAAGTATCTAAACATCACATATAAGTAAGCAACATTCGGCATTGACAAATGCTTGTTCTGAAATGAGATAAGACATGAAGCAATGCATGTCATTGTGATGGAATGTGTGGGAGCTAAGTTTCTCTTGTTTCTGCAGCTTTTGAAGCTTGACCCCCCATTAACAAATGAAGCAGCCTACCTGCTGGAATTCTTTGAGTAACATGGAGGTTGGCCCTCACTGTTTGTGATTTTTTTCTTTTGGATGCAGGGAGACAACAAATTTGGTCATGTTTCAACCCTAGTTAAATTTTTCAAAGTTCAGTGCTTAATTCTTTATAAGTTAGGTCTTTTAGTTTAAAAGGTTGTCTCTCTTACCTCCTCCTTAGTGCTCATGTTCCTGTATTCCTTCAATGTGATTCTGCAATTTGGGACTTGCCCAGCTTCCTGGAGGTGCTACCTCTTAAGCTCCTCTTGCCTGTTTTGTGCTGATCAGAGGTCCCTCAACAGTTGCCAAGCAACCGTTAACTTGACCTGTTTACAGCACAAAACAGGCTTGTTCCTAGTTTCCTGTTCATTCCATCACTTTCATGTTTTTTATCAGTTTGTTAGAATACATTCTATTGTAGTTGTGAGTGGAGAAAAACTTAGTGGGGTGGAAGAACTGATTATGGTAGAAATGGTACAGTTTTGTGAAGTATTCTGTTTACTGTTATACAAAATGATAAGTCTATATAATGGTGCTTTCCATTAAGAATATTTCAATCTCTTCTAGCTTTTGTTCATCTTGAGTCTTTAGTGGAGTGTAATATTGTGACACCATTTTCGTGCTGTATGCTTGTGCATAGCAGGGAGGTCACTCCATCTTGGCTTTTCAAATTACAATCTGCTTCTTAGTTATACATATATTCATTCTTGTTATAACTTGTGCTCTTCTTAGCTTCTAGTTGTCACATACAGTTTGTTATTCTTTCATGCATACATAGACACTATACAGGGAGGTCAACTTAATTTGACCTTTCATTATCTACACAAATATGTCTTTGTACTCAGCTTTTTCAAAGACTTTGTATGATGAATATTACATTTCATTTGGCTTCAGTGTATTTAATATAGGTTGTACAAAATACAGCATTATTGACATTGTATTTGATAATATAATATCCTTTTCATGCTGTTATGTTGTTTGCATAACAGGGAGGTCAATCCATCTTGACTTTTCATTATATATTAAAGTCACAATTTACTTTCTAGCTGTAATGTATTCCATTCTTCTTATACATTTTACTCCTTTAGTTAGAATATATTATTGCAATTTTCCTTTCATACACAAAAGGATACAGTAGAAGGAGGTCAACTTAATTTGACCTTTCCTTATTTACATAAAACATGCTTTGTGCTCACTTTTTTTGAATATGGTGTTATGATTGTGACATTTCCTTAAAATCTGTTTCTTAAAGTCTGTTATATTTAGTTTACATTCTAGTCGTTTTTTCAAAAATACTTTT
The DNA here is from genome assembly GCA_016271365.2 of Neoceratodus forsteri. NCBI lineage: Eukaryota > Metazoa > Chordata > Ceratodontiformes > Ceratodontidae > Neoceratodus > Neoceratodus forsteri. Next base: position 1,264,530,492 of record CM057455.1, read on the forward strand.
CATATGTATGTCACCTTTTCCGTTTCACACTGTTCTTGTCTGGTTGTTATTCTGACGGTGTCCATACTGTCCTAATGTGTCCTGTATATTTTGTTTATATTTTTGTGCCTGTTGTTTCAATTGAATGCCCCCCAATTTTTTTCTATGTTCATGCCTTTATGGGGCTCCAGAGTTTTCGTGTAAAAAATCCAGCGCATTTCAGTGCTGAGTAAAAAGTCTCTGTAGTTGCCCCCTCTTCCTGGTAAGTAAACTTTCGCTATCCCCCTAAATCTTAAAAAGGCTCCACTATGTCCAGCTTGCATGAAGTGTGTGGCAACTGGGGAGCTCTCATCCCTCCTTCTAATATCTCCTTTATATTCTTGGATTCTGTTTTTTAGCATATGACCTGTCTGTACGACATACAGCATGTCACAGGAACATTGTATGATGTATATTGCACCCTCCATGGTGCAATCAATATGTTGATGGATTTGGTGTTTATGTCCTATGTATAGATGGAGAAAAATGTTTTTCTTAGAGGTATGATTACACACAGAACATTTATCACATGGTACCATACCTGGTGCTAAAGGCCCTAGGAATAAATGATTTCTTTTTTCTCAGGTAGTTTATACTGTGACCTTACCAGTTGATCTTTGAGGTTTTTTACTCTTTTGGCTGCTATTACTGGCCTATTTTGTAGCTCCAAAATGTCCTCATTGTCAATCTGCACTAAATGCCAGAGTTTGTTGACTATTTTTCTAATTTCCGTCATTTTATGGTTATACATTGTTGCTAGTACAAATCTCTGTTTTTTTTTGTTGTTTTGGGTCCTAGAAGGTTCATCCTGTCTCTTCGTTTTATTCTGTCTTTAGCTGTTTGTAATATGCCTTCCTGATATCCTCTATTTCTGAATCTCCCTTATACACTCTGTCAATTTTTCTTGGTCCTTTTCTGAACTACAGTTCCTCTTTACTCTGGTGAGTTGGGAATATGGTATACTTGTCTTGAATTTTGTTTCATGGAAACTTGTGACATACAGGACTGTATTTCTGTCTATTTCTTTTCTATATAGTGAAGTTTCTAGTTTATGTTAATCTGCTTTGATCATTAAATCCAAATATGGGATTTGTTTTTTATGGGAAATTTATGGTAAATTTTAGATTTAGATTTGTTTGATTTAGTTCCCTGTGGGAGTTTCTAATTTCTTCTTCACTATCATTCCATATCATGAATATATCATCTATATAGCATAGCCATATATCTATTTTGTTGTCTGTTCTGTTGTATATGTTTTTTTTATTCAAAATCATCCATGTATGCTTTGGCATATGCCAGTGCCATTGTTGACCTCATGGCTGTGCCTCTTGATTGCTCGTAATAGACTCTGTCAAATTCAAAATACTTCTTTGTTAATACTATTTCTGCCATCTCCTGTAAAACCTATGTTTTAGACTTGCTCCCTCTTACTCTTTGGTTTAATAGGTTTCCTATACATTGAATTCCCTCCTGGTGTGGAATTGATGTATATAGGTCAGCAACATCTAGTGTCACTAATATTGCATTTTCTTGGATTCCCTTTTCTGAGATACTTTTTAAATTCCAAATCATGTTTGTAGTGTCTGTGACATAGGATTTTGTATTTTCTAATAGGGGTTGGAAAAGGAAGTTAAGGTATCTTGAGATTGGTTCAAATATCGAGTCATTTCCTGAGACCATGGGTCATCCTGGGGATCTACTGGGTTTTGAGGTATTTTGGGTATTGAGTAAAAGGCTAGGAGTCTGGGGTAATCTTTTGTGAATATTTCTCTTTCCCATGGCTATATCCATCCCATAGAGGAACGTTCCTCAAGTGTTATGTCTATCAACTGTTTTATTTTTGCTGTGGGATTGTTCGATAGAATGGAATAGTTCTCCTGATTCTCCAAAAATTTAGGACACTTTTTTTGTATTTGTCTCTATCTTGTATTACTATTCCTCTTCTCTTGTCTGCACTTTTTATTATTATACTACTATCTTTTTTATATTTTCTAGTGTTGTCCTGTCTTTATCATTTAAGTTCTTTTTTGATGGGTATCCACTTCCTTGTTCTAAGAATAGTCCCATTATTTCTTTCTCTGTTACTTTTCAAAAAGTTTCTGTTCCATGATTTCTCCCAGTGGGTGGGTTGTATCTGGGTTTAACTTCCATTTCCTGTCTCAGTTTCTGTTTGTATGTGTCTGTATTACTCATGTCAGTTTCAAATTGTTGCTTTAATCTCAGATTTCTATAGAATTTCTGAAGGTCTACTTCTAGACCAAATTTGTTGTCTCACTGCAGCCAAAACAAATAAATCACAAACAGTGAGGGCCAACCTCCATGTTACTCAAAGTATTCCAGCAGGTAGGCTGCTTCATTTGTTAATGGGGGGGGGGGTCAAGCTTCAAAAGCTACAGAAACAAGAGAAATTTAATTCCCACACATTCCATCACTATGATATGTATTGCTTTATGTCTTTTCTCATTTCAGAAAAAGTGCATGAGCACTGTAAGCTAAAAAAAAGAGAAAAAAAGAGAAAACATATTTAAAAAAGTAGACCAAGTGATGCAAGTATACTAATAATTGGTATGTGATTGTGCTAAAAACTTTAACAAAAGATTGTTTAAACAGAAAAACAACAGAAATACTAAAGTATAATGTTTGTGTTTGAAAACAGAATGAAATAAGAAAAAAAATTAAAAACCCTGTGAACAAGCTCCATGCAGGAGTGAAGTGTAGGGGAGATGAAATAAAAAGATTGAATTGTATATCATATCGTGTGAAGTTTATGAATCCAAAGGGCCCCCTGATATAATGGTCCTCTCTTAGGTTCCTGTGTGAGGTGCATGCATTGTATACCCTCCTTGCATTCCTCCTTCTCATGTTTCACCCAAGCCTTGGCTGTGCCTGTGCAGGGGTTACTTGGTGCTGAGTGCCTTGTGCCCTTTTTTGTGCTCTTCTCTGCTGGAGGTACAGTAGGGCAAGGCTGATGGACAGTATTGCTACTGCCCCAAACATTCCCTCCCTCTGCTGTGTTGCTTCCTCTGCTGCACCCTGGCTTTTGTGGCATTCACACTGAGCTTGCCTCCTATGCCACTCCCTCTTCTGTCCCTTCCCTACATCATGTATTTCTGGCCTAGCTGCTGTGAGAGCGTTGCTGTCTTCAGCGTATCCTTGAGCGTTCCACTTCAGGGATAGTTGCCTCATTTCTGCAGTGCAGGGCCAGTTGCGTAATGGCACCGGTGTTTTCTTGCACTTGTGTGTTGCAGTGTCACTTTGGTGCAGGCACCATGTGTTTGGTCCATCCAGCATTGGAGAATTGCATTCGGCACATTCCTTGGGACATTTGGCTCAAATTTTGGTGCACGCTGCCTTGCATCAGTGCTGAGTCCCTTGCGTAGTAGCTGTGCTTTGAGAATAGTGCCTCCAGAGTTTATGATGCTTAGATAAAGAACTAAGTTTGGTGACAATACTTTAGCAGTTACTGTGCCTCATACTTGGGGTGCTGTTCAGAAGAAACTTAACATGGTATCACTTTTATCAATTTCCCATTTTAAAAATTGTATTAAAAGTTTAGTGACTCATAAATGTGATTGCTATGGATAAACTTTACTATTTCCTAATACTATATATTCTAGTTGAAGTTATAAGTTATGATTTTTGTATAAAATGTATTTTTTTCTGTTTTAATGTTATATGTTTGACACAGTTGTAAATGAGAGTGTGCTCTCAATTTGCCTGCCAGTAAATAAATTGAATTTAATTGAATTCCCTTGCTATTCCTTCTAGGAAATCTACAGCTGGTCAGTTTGCTTTCTATTATTGCTTTACTAAACTTTGGTCTTCCTGTACCATGTCTATTCACTCTGCCTCTTCGGCTTTCTCCTTAAAGTCTCTCCTTTATGACTTTATTTCTCCCTCCTGCAACTGTATTTTACCATATTCCTTCACCCCCTTGCTAGCTTTGCCCTGGCTATCTGTTTTCTCCTTACCTATGCTTATATCATTCTGATTTATATTTAAATGTTATTATTTCTTTATTTAAATAGTATTACAGTATTCTCTCTCTATATATATACAGTATGTTGTAAATGCTTTATATGATCTTCCCCTTCCCTCAGTACGCACCTGGAAATGAGCTGTTATCAGCTCAGTATGCCTTTTCTGGTGAATATTTTGAAATACATCAATGAATATGTAACTAAGGATGGAACAGAGGTTACCAGTAAGGAATGTATTAGACAAAAAAGAAAGAACTCCAGAAAGTGGAGACTAAGCTGATTCAATAGGGATGTGTGCCAAGCAGTATGGGGAAAGAGGGCTGCATACAAGGAATTTAGGAAGTTCGAAAGGGATGAAGATGTGATGGAATACTTGGATAAAGATAAGGAGGCAAGTAGGTTGGTCAGGGATGCCAAGGCCAGAAAGGAGTCACAAACGACAGAAGGGATCGGGGGGAGGGGAATTACTTTTTCCAGTATATCAGGGAGAAAAGAGAAAAAGAATAGTGAAGTTGAACTGGAGGGCTGAAAAGTACTTCAGAGAAGGCAAAGACATTGAATGAATAACATAGAAACATAGAATTTGATGGTAGATAAAAAACACTAGGCCCTACCTAATAGATAAGCTGCAGATCCTAGTTAACCAACAGCCTACTTCCTCCTACTCCCCCCACTAGAATTGCCTTATGTCTGTCCCATGCATTATTGAATTTCCCCACTATTTTTGCCTCTACAACCTCCTCAGGAAGGTCATTTCATGCATCTACAACCCTCTCGGTGAAGAAATACTTCCTCACATTACCTCTGAGCCATTCCCCCTCTATCTTCAAATTGCCTGCCCCCTTGTTCTTGCATATATCATTTTCTGAAAGAAGCTACCCTCTTGGACTTCGTTGATTCCCTTGAGGTATTTGGAAGTTTCTATCATGTCCCCCCTCTGCTTTTCTCGAGACTATACATCTTAATCTTCTTTAGTCTTTCTTCATATGTCTTCTGGTGCAGCCCCTACACCATTTTGGTTGCCTTCTTTGGACAGCCTTCACCCTGTCTGTGTCTTTGAGGAGATGGGATCTCCAGAACTGTACACAGTACTCCAGATGTGGTCTTACCAACTGTCTGTAAAGAGGGTCAACAACTTTCTGTTTTCTACTGGTGATGCCTCTCCCTGTGCATCCCATTATCCCCCAGCCCTTCTTACTGCCTTGTCATATTGCTGGCCCACCTTTAGGTAGTCTGATGTGACTACCTTCAGGTCCCTTTCCATTTTTGTCATTTTCAGTATCTCACCCCCCATTGTGTACTCTTCCCCTGGGTTTTTGTTTCCCAGGTGCATTACGAACATACGAACATACGAAATTTGCCAGCAGATAAAAGCCTAGAGGTCTATCAAGTCTGCTCAAATGTGCAGCTAGCACCCTTTATTCTACAGCTGCCCCTCCCTTCCACCCTTCCCTTCATTAACCCTCCCACTTATCCTGTCCCATCCTCATTTGAAGCAGTCCACTGTTCTACTGCATACCACTTCAGCAGGTAATGCATTCCACCCAGCCACCACCCTCTCTGTAAAAAAGTGTCTCCTCATCTCCATCCTGAACCGTCCTCTCTCCAGTCTCATACCATGGCCCCTCATGGCCCTCCCTTCCCTTACTTTGAACAGCCCCTCTGTACCCATCTTGTTTATTCCTTTCATGTATTTAAAGGTTTCAATCATGTCACCCCTGTCTCTCCTCTCCTCCAGTGAGTACATGTTCAACTCCTTCAACCTCCTCTCGTATGATAAGTCCCCCAGCCCCTTGATCATCTTTGTCACTCTGCGCTGCACCCCCTCCAGTAACTTAATGTCCCTCTTCAGATACAGATGCCAGTACTGCATGCAGTACTCCAGGTGTGGTCTAACTAATGACCTATACAGTGACAGAATCACCTCCTCCCTCCTCGAGGATATACCCTTGCAACACAACCCAGCATTTTGTTGGCCCTTGCAGCTGCCTTCCTACATTGTGCTGAGTTGTTCATTGACCCTGTAATGAGCACACCCAGATCCTTCTCCTCCTCTCTGTCTGGGCTAGCTGCACTCCCCTAGCTGGTAACTCCTCCTTGGGTTCTTCATCCCAAAATTCAGCACCTTGCACTTTTGGCATTAAAGCCCAGTTGCCAGGTGTCTGACCAGGTTTCAAGCTTTGCCAGATCATCCTGCAACTCCTGCCATCCCCCTAGGTCATCCACCACCACGCCTACCTTGGTATCATCAGCAAACAGACTGATCTTGCTCTTGATGTCCCATGATATGTCTGCAATGAATATCCCAAACAATTCTGGTCCCAACACTGAGCCCTGTGGAACACTGCTCATCACTGCCCTTGGGTGTGAGAGCTCCCCACCCACCACCACCCTCTGTTGCCTTCCCTGCAGCCAGTTTCCTACCCATCTCACCAGCTTTGCACCCGCCCCTGTGCCTACTAACTTCCTTCCGGCCTTTCATGTGGCACTGGGTCAAATGCCTTACTGAAGTCCAGATACAGGACACCCACTGAGCCCCTGTCCAGTTGCCTAGTTACCCAGTCATAGAACTCGACCAGGTTGGTTTGGCAGGATCTGCCACGTATGAAGACATGCTGTCTGCTGTCCTGAAGTCCTTTGGCCTCTAGGAGGGCCACCAGCCTCTCCTTCAGGATAGTCTCCATTAGCTTACCCATGATGGATGTGAGGCTCACTGGTCTGTAGTTTCCCTTCATCCTTGGGGCCACTCTTGTGGAGGGGCACCATGAACCATCCTCCAGTCCTGAGTACACACCCGAATGTAGTGAGGCATTAAATAGGTCTGCCAAAGGTCCTGCAAGGACCTCTGCCAACTCCTTCAGTACCCTGGGGTGGATGCCATCTGGGCCTGTTGCCTTGTCCACCCTCAGTGCCTTCAAACCCTCTCGAACTCTGCTCTCCATGATTTCCCCATCTGTCACCACTTCCTCCCCTGCTTCTGCCATTTCTCCCACCTTGGGTGTCACCCCCCTCTTCTCTTTAGTTAATACTGAGCAGAAGTACTCATTTAGTGCTTCCGCCTTATCGCACCCTGCTTCCACCCAACCCCCCTCCTTCCTAATCCTTACTATGTGGTCCTTACAGCTCCTTTTCTCCCTGATGTACTTAAAGACGTCCTTCTCCCCCTTCTTAATGCCTTGTGCCAGCCTGAATTCCATAGATGCTTTGGCTCCCCTTACTGCCCTTGTCACCTCCTTCGATTCCGTCAAGTACTCCTCCCTGTCCTCCCCCCTCCCTGTTTTCTTGTACTTCCTAAAGGCAGCTCTTTTCCTCCTTACCTTTTCCATGACCTCCTTGCTCAACCAGATCGGTTTCTTAGCCCTAGCCTTCTTACTTTGCACTTCTTTGCGTTGATTGTATGCTGTCATACATTTGACCATTCCTCCAGTCTTGCCAAGTCCCTTTCATCATTTCCACCCCACCTTGCGTATCAACCCTGTTGCAGATCTTTGTGTCATCTGCAAAGAGACATACTTTCCATTCCAGTCCCTCTGCAATGTCACTTATAAAGACATTAAAAAGAACAGGTCCCCATACTAAACACTGCGGTACCCCATTAGTAATCCCCCTTTCTTCACTGTGGACTCCATTTACTATTACCCACTGTGTCCTGTTGCCCAGCCAGTGTTTTACCCAGGCTACCACCCTGGGACCCACTATCAGGCTGGCTAATTTGTTTATTAATATTTTGTGCGGTACTGTGTCAAATGCCTTGCTAAAGTCTAGATAGGCCATGTCCACAGAACCTCCCTGGTCTACTACTTTGGTCACCCAGTCAAATAAATTAATTAGATTTGTCTAACATGACCTTCCTGCTGTGAATCCATGCTGCCTCAGGTGCTGTGCCCCACTGGCCTCTAGGTACTCAACAATTCTTTCCTTCAGAAGTGATTTTATTATTTTCCCTAGCACTAAGGTCAAACTGACAGGTCTGTAGTTTTCTTCCTCTGTCTTGCTCCCACTTTTGTGAAGGAGAATTATATCCGCATTCCTCCACTCTTCAGGTACCACACCATCCCCCATGATTTATTAAAAACGGTAGTCACTGGTGTTACTAGTTCTTCCCTTAGTTCTTTTAGAATTCTGGGGTGAATCCCATCAGGCCCCATTGCTTTATCCACTTTCAGTTTTAAGAGTTCTTTTAGACCCCTTTCTTCTGTGAAAGGACTAATATGACCCCCCCCCACCCAGAGTGCTTCTATTGACCAGATTAGGTATCTTCCCCTGCTTTTCCATTGTGAATACTGATCAGAAGTATACATTCAGTATTCCTGCTTTTTCACTGTCACTCTATGCCCGACCACCTTCCTCTTTATTCAGCCTCAGTATCCCTGCCTTTGCCTTTCTTTGCTCCCTAAATGTACCTATAAAAGGCTTTATCCGCCCCTCTTAACTGAGTTGGCTATCTATTCCTCAGTTTGGGCCTTTGGTATTCTGACTGCCTTCCCCACTTCCTTCTCCTTTAACTGGTACAATTCTCTGCCCTGCTCCTTCTGTGTTACCTTATACAGTATTTCCTGAATGCGATCTTTTTCTCCCTTACCTTTCCTACCACTTCTTTTCAGAACCATAGTGTTTTTTTCTTTCATTTTGATTTGTTTATTTGCTTCACACAAAGGCTCGTTGCCTCTGTGATGCCTTCTGCTCTGTCATTACAAAGGAAAAGGATGGACCGGTGCTGCAAGGGATGGGCCACTGCTGTGAGTGAGGAAGTTAGAATGAGGGAGGAGGACAGGGCAGAAGACAGGATTCCTGAAAACAGAGCAAAGTGAGAAGTCATGGCCATCAAAGAAAATAAGTCACCAGATCCTGACAGTGTTCAATCAAGGGCATTGAGTGACCCAGTGGAACACCTCGCAGGTTTGATGGTCGATCATTTTAACAACTCACTGGATACAGGGGTGGTATCACTGGAGCGGAGAACCAAAAACCTCTGCAAAACTTGGTCCAACGATGACCCTGGTAACAACAGGCCAGTCAATCTGACTTCCATTGATGGTAAACTAATGGAGTCCATTCTAAAGGAAAAGATTGGTTGGGTTCTTGGATGCAAATGGCCACCAATACTAGAGGCAACACAGGTTCATGGCAGGGACAGCCTGTCAAATTGGCCTGACTGACTTCTTTGACTGGGTAATAAGAACAGTAAATAATGACAAAGCAGTTGATGTACTGTATGTGGATTGTGCCCCACAAGAGGTTGATCAGGAAGTTGGAGGACCTAGTGGCAGGAAATAAACTAAAAGGAGAACATATTGGTTAAGAGGTAAGACACAGAAGGTGGTGGTGGTGGTGGGGAGCTCCCAAGATCAAGGCAAGTCACTGGTAGGGTACCACAGGGCTCAATGCTCAGCCTGTTCTTAAGTGACACTGGAAATGGCATAAAAGGCTAAATCTGTCTATTTGTGGATGACACCCAGCTCTGTGAGAGGGTAGATGGCAGCTTGGGTTCAATGTAAAGAATGTTAAGAAGTGCAAAGGCATGCACATTGCAGGTAAGAATCCGAGGACCAACTACTGCCTGGGAGGATCCAGGTCACCAAATCAGAAAGAGAAAAAGGACTTTGGAGTAGCCATCCCTAGCAAGTTAAAACAAACACACAGTGCAGAAATACAGCAGTCTTATCAAACAGAATGCTTACATGTATATTGTGAGGATTATCATGAGCAGATGGGAGGAGGTTATATTATTGCTAAACAGACCTTTGGTGCGACCGCACCAGGAGTTCAATGTGCAATACTGGGGACCCTACCTGAAAAAGGATAAAAAGATGTTTGAGGCAGTTCAGAGGAGATTGAAGAAAATGGTCCAGGGCCAGCAGGGCAAGATATAAGTGGACAGGCTGAATGACCTCAACATGTACTCATTCAAGAAAAGGAGGGGGGCATGACTGAAACCTTCACGTACCTAAAATGTATCAACTAGGTGAACACAGAGGACCTCTTTTGTCCTAGTGGGAACAGGACCACAAGGAGGCACTGCTATAAGTTGGGGGGTTCAAGAAGGAGTTCAGAAAACTCTTCTTCACACAACGAGTGGTGATGAGGTGGAATGAACTCACAGCAGATGTCATCTTTCAGAAGATGGTGGTTGGATTCAAGAGGTTATCGGACAGGGTGAAAGAGAATATCAGGGTAAATAGGGAGTGGGCTGGGAAACGGTGAAGTGGGTAATTAGGGTTGATGAGGTTGGGGTGGAACCCACATTAGTTTCTTGGGAAGGAGCTCTGAAAATTGTTTCAGTCACAAACCTTGCAAGACCGTAGCATAATGCTGCCTAATACAATGTAGTATACTAGGAATGTGATTTCTAGTATGTATAAGGTCATTTTGAGGTAGTTTATGAATGTAAATGTGATAACAAGTAATAAAACTAAATTTTCAATGAAAAAAATGAAATAACAAGAAATTCCAGAAAAATAAAAAAAAAATTATGAAAAAAAAGAATTTCACGTGTCTCTACCTATGAGGTACTTGTAGGTCTCTACATCTACAGCTCTTTCTCCTCACCCCTTTTTTCCACTATTCGCTTTTCTTATCCTTTGCATTCTTGAACCACACCATTCCTTTCACTCCAACAACCTCTGCTAGAAGGCTGTTCCAGGAATCCATTACTCTTTCTGGGAAGAAGTATTTCTTCACATTTCTCCTGAAATCTACCTTCCCCCCAGCTTTATAATATGTCCTCTTGCTCTTGAGCATCATTTTCTCTGAAAAATACTTCTCTCCTGTACCTTATTTACACTGTGTGGTATTTAAAGGTTTTTATCATATTCCCTCTCCCTTGTCTGCTCCAGAGTGTACATACTGAGGTCCTTTAGTCACTCCTCATAAGACTTTTGATGCAGACCCAGTACCATTTTAGTTGCCCTCCTCTGGACCACCTCCACTCTTTTATTTATTTATTTATTGAATTTTGTTGACTGGTATGTCCTTGTCTATGCCCTTCTGGAGTTGTGGTCTCCAGAACTGGACACAATACTTAAGGTGGGGCTTTACCAATAATACAGTATATATAGGGGCAGCACCACCACCTCCCTCTTACTGCTGGCAGTACCTCTTCCTTTGTACCTCAGCTTCCCAGTAGCCCTCCTTACTACCTTGGCACATTCCCTGACCACCTTTAGGTCACCTAATATGATTATCCCAAGTCTATTTCCTGCTTAGTGGTCAGCAATACCACTCCACCCATTTTGTACTCAGACCCCTGAGTTACTGCGCCCAGCTTCTAAGTGCAATATGTTGCACTTTTTTTGCATTACAACCCAGCTGCCATTCCCTTGACCACCCCTTGAGTTTTCTCATGTCCCTGCTCAGCCTTTCCACCCCTCCTAGAGTGTCTATCCTCTTACAGATTTTGGTGTCATCTACAAAGAGGCAGACCTTCCCTCCAGCTCCTTTGCAATGTCACTTATAGATGTTAAAAGATGACTGGTCCAAGGCCTGATCCCTAAGAAACACTGATAGTCACTGATCCCACCCCACCACCACTTCCACACAAATCTGCTATAAATTAAGACCGTTGGATTAAATCTGTGCTAAGGACAGGCTGCTTATGGCTAAAGCTAATGCATCATGCCAGTGCAGTACAAGGTGTGTGGGGAGTCAGATGTGAAAGGCCAGGGTCAAATTCAGATCTGTGAAAAAACATACCCCCCCCAAAAAAAAAATTACCTCCAAAAAGGTCATAAACTGGCTGGCCTTGCAAGATATCACCTGTTGGGTGCTGGCAGTCTGAAAAGCTGGCTCACAGCTGCTGTGCAGGCTGAATTTGTGACTGGTTGTCTCTGTCTGTTGTCTCTGTATGCTGGCACAGTGAATTTGTTACAGGGTGCAGCTGCTCTTTTATTTACTATGAAAATGCTGCTGTGAGTGATTTACAGCTGTCCACTGTGGCCTCTTTGTTCTGGGCTGCAGTGCTGTTCATCCGGTGCAATGATGTATCATGCAGGTGGGTATCCATGTTCTCTCTCTCTCTCTCTCTCTCTCTCTCTCTCTCTCTCCTCGTCCTCTCAGCTGGCTCTCTTCTACTGCTCTGGTGGTGGTTGCAATTGGTATTTCCTCTCCAGCACTCAGGAACTTTTCTTGGCTGGTGAGGTTCAAAAGTGCTGGAAGGGACTACAGGTACAAGGAAAAACAAGGGATGGAAGAATGGGGGAAGAGTACCAAATGAGAACAACAGAAACAAAGAGGGTGGTCAGAGATGCAAAAGCGGGGAAGGGGCACTGTGGAGCCCGAGCAGCGTGCAGCAGATCTTTACAGCTACTAAACAATTACAAGGAGTTTTGCCTAAAAACTCAAGTTGAGTGCATCCCTCGACCTTTTGAAAAGGACCCACTATTGAAAAGAGCGGCCCAGAAATAGCTAGGATGGGTAATCCTAGAAAAGAAAAAGGACCAGGAGGAGCTGGAAAATGCAAAGGAGCGGGGGGTCTCGGAAGAGCTGAGGAAGCTACAACATCTGAGGAGAGGCCAGAACCTGGGGAAACCATCACCACCCTGGGCTACAAACTACAGACTTTGATCAAATCCATGTCCACTCTTAATGAAAAAGTGGACAATTTTAATGCTCGTATTATTATTTTGGAGTCTGCAGTGGACGGCCTTAAAGTAGACCTCCGTGATGTGTGCAAACAGGCTGACGCGTCTACTGGTGCGACCACACTAATGCTTAAAGAAAATCAGCATCTCAGGGCACGGCTGGAGGTACTTGAAAACCAAGCCCGAGTGGCGAATGTTAGAATTGTTGGCCTTCCTGAGGGCCTGGAAGGGGATTACCCACTTTTAAACATAAAAGAGTGGTTAACTGAAAAGTTGTCACCAGAAGCCCCTGACAGTACCTGGGAAGTGCAAAAAGTTTATAGAATAGCCCCTCGTGGTCACCCACAGAACATGGAGGAACCACGAACCTTGATGTTAGTGACTTCATGCGCTGCGGCTTGAGATAGGATTCTCCGGTATGCTCATAGGGCAGCTCCCTTGCTCCAAGACGACCATCAGATCCACATATTCCCTGATGTTAGCTTCATGATAAGACAGCGACGTAAGAAGTTTGAGGGAGTGAGAAGAATCCTCTGGGAGTTGGGCATATTGCACACTATTATTTTCTCCGCCAAGTTCTGAATTCTTCATCGAAACGAAGTGTTCATATTCTCGAATACAATTGAAGCTGGTAGATGGGCTGACCGGAGAGCTGCAGAGTTGCGTAGAAGAGCCAGTGGATCAGATGAAGAGGACGAGGGAGCCTCAACTTAATTTTTCCTTTCTGGGACATTACTTTCTATTTTTTTTTTGCCTATACTAAATCGATTTACCTCAGTACAATGGGACTCTATAAAACCTAAAAACTGTTCAGTTAATTTTTTCAGTAGAAACAGAATTATTAATCTTATTTTTGCAGTTCTGGATACAACTCTGAACAGTTTGTTACTAAATAACTTTCAACTGAGGGATATTATTTTATGGCTTTCATGTCCCGGTGTGTTCTAAACCAGGGAACTGTAAGGCATTGTTCTCCCTTTAAGGATGAGCTTTAATAGTCTGCAAGCATATTTAAAAGGGGGTGTTTTTTCTTTCATTACATTAAGATATAAATATGGCACCTATAGTCCCTTTATAAGGGGCATTGCTTATTTTTGGTTAAAATTGTTGGGCAATTAAATTACATAAGGTAAGGCCATATGGCTCATGGGCTAGTATCACAGCACATAATTAAGAATAATTTTAATCAGGTTTTTACCTTAGTAGGAACCCCCATATGTTGTAACACTATATAGTGGATGCATGCTTATACCTTGATTAAGGGGACTGTTTGCACCCCAATGGTCTTAATGGCATTACAGTGTTCTATCTGCTATATGATATATACCAGTCATGTATATGATAAAAAGTAAAAATAAAGTATAAAAAAAGAGAGATGCAAAGGCAGACAATGAGCAGTGAACTGCAGAGAGAGAGTAACGTTAGGGGGGGAAATAGTTCTTTAGATATATTAGAAAAAAAGAAAGATAGGAGGAGGGATTTTTAGGTTAACAGAGAAAGACAGGGTAACTGAGGTGGATGGGTTGAAAATGGGCTCTCTTAACCATTACTGTACTTTGGCTGCATATTCAAAAGGGAAGACAGAGGGCCTCTGCCAGACAGTGGCATTAAGGCACCTATAAGGAGGATCCCTGGGATGAGGCAGCAAGTATTTACCACTGAAAGGGTTTGGAAAGGTCTAGCAGCCCTTAGGACTAGAGCCAGTTGGAATGCATCTGAGGGTGTTACGGGGATTGGCAATGGAACTGTCTGAACCACTGATAAGGCTATGTAATAGCTCAGTTCAGACAGGGGTAGTTCCAAAAGACTGAAAGGTAGACCACAGGATCTATGTGACAACGGTGTCTGGGAAAAGGTGATCACCCTTAGGGCAAATCTGCATTAGCAAAAATTTATTTTGCCCATGTACACTCCCGGCACATGGCAAAAGGGTGCCGAGGGTGATTTTTATGATGCGGGGGCTTTGCCTGACTATTAAAATTCTCAACTCCAGGAGCACATATTGGGAGGGGTGAAAAATGAAAAAAATTTAAATTCTCGGACCAGTGCAAAAATCCCGATGCACCCAGCACTGAAAATGGCAACCATCCCAATCATAGCCTGCAACAAACCCACCATGCCACATGGCCAGCTAGGCAACCCACCATCACGCTACACCTCACAAACCCTCCCTGCCCTTTTTCCCATCGCACAGCGTGCTCGCTCCCCCACGTGAATTTATACATATAATGACAGGATGTTACTATACCGGTATTCACCCCCCCGTCCACTAGCCCTCAGAACAGGCATTGCTATTGAGTCACCCTTTTTGTAAGCACTCAATAGCAGTCACCCTTCTCACAGGATAACTAGAGGACATAGTCTTGCTCCATAAGGAGAGGTGAGGGAGAAGGATTAACTGGGTAACTACAGACCTGTAAGTCTTACCTCTGTGCTCTGTTGTGGGTCAACTAATGGAGACACTAGACAAAGATGACCTCCTGGACTACATGGAGAGCAATGGACTCCAGGATAGTAAACAGGATGGGTTCATGGCAGGGAGAATTTTTCAGACCAACCTATATAGAAACACTGAATGTGTCAGCAGAAAATGACTGGTAGGCCCATCCAGTCTACCCTACACTCCCAGCCTTTCACTACAATCAGGGACCTATTTGGTTCCAAGTGTTCCTCCTTCCTCTCTTACTTCTACTTGTTAAACCCATGTGCCTACCCCATGCATGTTTGAATCTCCCCACTATATTCACCCCCGCCACCTCTTCGGGTAGGCTGTTCCAGGCATCCAACACCCTTTCTGTGAAGAAGTATTTTCTCACATCCCTCAACCCCAAGACAGAGTAATGGATGAGGGACAAAGCAGAGCACAACCTCTGAAAAAAAGACCTGGGGTCATCATCAATGACTCCATAAAATAATCAAGCCAGTGTAAAAAGGCCCACAGAAAGGCAAGCAGGATACTGAGGTGTAGAGGAAGGGGTACTAACACCAGAAGGAAGGAGGTATTACTACCTCTTTCTAGGTCACTGGTGATGTCCCACCTGGAGCAAGGTGCCTAGTTCTGGAGTCCACACCTAAGGAAAGATAAAGACAGGTTGGAGACAGTGCAATGTAGGGTGGCCAAAATTATTAATGGCAAGCATGGTAGGTCATATGAGGAATGTCTCAAAGTACTGAACATTTACTTGCTGGAGGCCAGATGAGAGAGGGAGGTATGATAAACATCTACAATTCCTGGAAGGAATGAACACAGTAAACTGTGAGGAACTATTTTGCATACGTAGCAGATCAAGAACATTGGGATAACTGGAAACTGATGGGGGAAGTTCAAGAGGGAAGTTAAAAACTTTAATTTTACAGAAAGGGTGGTGGAGCCATAGAACAACCTGCCAGCTGATGTGGTGGATACCCTGTATCAATGGTTTCAAACATAGCTGGGATGGAGTGAAGGGCTTAATGTTTGCTCAGTGTGGTAGTGATGGAGTGGGGAGCATGGGGTGAACAGCGTGGGTGAGAACCCTGTATGTACAATAGGTTCTAGGTTTGTTAAGGATTTACAGGCAGACTGAATGGACCAATGGTCTTTTTCTGCCATTATTATCTATATAATGAAACTGCACTGAATGCTTTGTTATCAGATGTAAACCTTATAAGAATAGACCTAATATAGTCTTCTTTGGCATACTACACTATG
The DNA here is from genome assembly GCA_016271365.2 of Neoceratodus forsteri. Lineage (NCBI taxonomy): Eukaryota > Metazoa > Chordata > Ceratodontiformes > Ceratodontidae > Neoceratodus > Neoceratodus forsteri. The sequence continues at coordinate 1,264,546,760 of CM057455.1, forward strand.
TTGCTATGAGGTGTATGGTCTTGGAAGCATTTCAGTAAGGATGGCTCATGCTTTTCTACTACTAGAGTTCATGAAACCACTCCAGCATTAAGGAAATATAGAACCTTTTAAAATAAGTACTAGGAATCCTGCATTCTGATTGGCTAAAGCATGTTCCTACCCATTTGAATGGGACAACATCAAGCATGCATGCTCCCTTTTTTTTAAAGTGAGTGTACGCAAATCTTCTCACCCATGGTTTACCCCTGGTCTGAAGGCAGCGCTTACCAATAGAGACAAGCTTTGGTCCAAGGCTAGGCATTCAAACTACCCTGTAGACTGACAGGCCTTTAGAACGGCTAGGAATGCCTGTGTAAAAAATATTCGTTCTGCTAAAGGAAACTTTTACATCTCCACCCTGGAGCAAGCCAATGAGAATTCCCACAAAATCTGGAGGACTCTGAAATCCATAGAAGGTCATCTTGCTGCTCCCTCTATTCCTACCAAGATTCTTACCAAAGGCAGAGTGGTGGAAAACAATTCTCACATCCTTGAAGAACTTAACTCACACTTTGTCACCACTGGACTAACATTTGACTCCTCACCTTATGCTAGACAGTCAAATAGCTGTGCTAGCTCAACCCCCACAACCACTACCCTCCCCACCCCATTCAGCTGAGAATGTTTAACTACAAGGAGGTTGAAGACTCTCTCCTTAGCCTCGATATCAGAAAAGGTGTAGGGAGACGATGGACTCGAACACTTCTTCCTTAGGCTAGGTTATGCCCATCTCACTACTGCTATCCTACTTATTTTCAATCTCTTCATCACCTCTGCCACAGTTCCAGCCTGCTGGAAATCTGCCCACATTCTTCCACTCTTCAAATCAGTTGACCTGTGTGATTTAAACATCTATAGGAACATATCCATCTTGCTTATTCTCTCTAAAGTCCTGGAAAAGCTGATCTATAACCAACTACAACATTATCTTGAAACATTTTCTCTCCTTAACCCAGCACAATCTGGCTTCAGGTCTAAACACAGCACTATCTCAGCATTAGCTAAAGTCACTAATGATTGGGTTATTGCTGTGGACTCCAAGAATATTATTGGCACAGTCTTTCTAGACCTCAGTAAAGCATTTGATATCATTGACTGTCATCTTCTAATTACCTGCCTTACCAAATTAGGTGTCACCCCGTCCACAGCACAGTGGTTCACCAGTTATCTTTTGGGAAGGATTCAAAAAGTCAAAGCTGATGGTCTTCTCTCAGCCCCCCCTCCCGATTGTCAGAGGTGTCCCTCAGGGCTCCATTCTAAGACCAATCCTTTTTTCCCTGTATATCAGTGATCTTGAGTCACGTATAATGAATTCCATCCTGCATTTCTTCACAGACGACACTGTATTGTATACCGCAGCTACATCTGTGTTGGAAGTTAGTGAAATGTTGCAAGCTGATTTTGCCCAACTCGAAAGCAGTCTCATAAAAATCAAACTTCTCCTAAATGCCAAAAAACCTAAGGCTATGATTTTTTCATGCAATACCTCCCTTGGCTCTCTCCCTGCCCTTCCGAAGGATTTTATTGTCACCTCTCTGGGAGAACCCCTGGAAGTCATATCTAAATTTAAATATCTTGGCATCTGGCTAGACAACAAGATCTCCTGTCATGAACATATCAAGGACTTATCCAAGGGGCTCAAAGCACGCCTGGGATTCTTTTCTCGGAACAAGTCTCTTTTCCCTCTTGCGACCCGTACCAGGCTTGTCCAGGCCACATTCCTTCCATTACTCAATTAGGAAGACTTAATCTATACCTCCTCTGCAATCTAAAACCTAAGCAAGCTGGATGTTCTTTTTCACCGTGCCCTTAGGTTCATCACTAGCTCCCCTTACTGAACCCACCACTGCGATCTTTACACAGCTGGTGGTTGGACCTCACTTACCACCAGACGCCTGCTCCATGCTGGTATCTGGACCCTCAAGATACTCCACCACAAACTACTGAGTTACTTAATGTCTCTCATTCACATTACCCACAGTCCATACTCCCTTAGGAAATTGGACTACATCCTGCTAGCTGTCACTAGGACCCGTACTACCTTTGGCCAATGAATTATTCTGTATGCACTACCTACTATTTGGAATCATCTCCAATCCATACTGAAACTATCTAGCCTCATCTCCATTAACTTCTTCAAATCACTAGCAGCTTCTAAAATGAAAGATATTTGCAGCTGCCGTTAACTCATTCACACCACAAGAGCTCTTTGAGACTTCCACCACTTGTGCCCTGTATACTCTAAGCACTGCATCCTGGACCTTTCTAAGCAAAATCAAGCCATAATCAGCATTTCAAAAACACATGTGAATATCTCTTGAACCATAAGTGCTATACACAAAGTATGACTGGCAAAGTTGTTCAGCACAACATTACCTTTCCAATGGTGCTATGCAATCAACTGTAATCCATTTGGTTTTTATTTTATACTAGCTGAAATACCAAACAGCTGTGTTTTTTTCAGATTTTTTCAAGGTGCTTAGTTGAGGCTTGAGAGACAAATGTCAGCCATGCACACCATTCCTTAAACAAATGCAAATAACTCCTAAAGTATACATGACAGACACAAAGTAACAGCGGCAAAATTGTTCAGCACAAATTACCTTTCTAATGGTGCTATGCAATCAATCGTAATCCATTTCATTTTTATTTTATACTAGCTGAAACATCAAACAACTCTGGGATTTTTTTCAGATTTATTCAAGGTGCTTAGGTGAGGCTTGAGAGACAAATGTCAGCCATGCACACCATACCTTAAACAAATGTGAATAACTCCTAAAGTATACATGATAGACACAAAGTATCAGTAGCAAAATTATTCAGCACAAAATTACATTTCTAACGGTGCAGTGAAATCAATTCTAAGCAGTTCAGTTTGTTTAATATTTAGGTATGAACTGCTGACTTCCTCAGATGTTTCCTGGCCTGAGTGAGAGTCAGAAAAGTATGTCTACAGGCATTATTGGCCTGAGTGGCTATTCTTTCAGATGCCACTTACAGGCGTATCTAGGCCTGAATGAGTTAAGCATACCCCCTACTCCAAGACATTCACACGTGTACCGAATGGACTTGTCCTCTCCTTCTCCAGAACAAAACTGCCTAACCAGCATATGGCTTATAGTTGCTTATTGCTAAAACCCCTTTTTACCTGCTTTCACTGCCCTTAGCCCCAGTTCTCCTACCTATATCATCCCCCACCACACTCTTCCTACCCCCAGCCTTCCCTCCTGCTAATCCTCTACTCTACCCTTCTTTTTATCTATTCTCACTTGTCTTTGCATTTTTATCCTTATTTATTTCCCATACCTGTGCTATGTGTAAATGTCATCCCTTGTGTTAGCTTGGACTGAAGAAACAATTTCTTAACTGGACCTAGCGCTACTAGGTGGCACCTTACCATGTATTTTTTTTTATCAATGTATGCACTTTAATCAGTTACCTATTGCCAATGAAACCCTTATGTAATTTCCTTATGACTGTGTATATGTCTCAGGACCTCCTTGTGAATGAGCTTGCTCAATGGAGTTTTTTTCCTGCAATGAACTTGAACTTGAACAATAGGTATGAAAAAGACCTGCACCAATGTTGCTCAGTTACTAAAAATATCAGTGTGCAGATTCTTGATGCTGCAGCGAGACCCTGGTTTCACTTTCATCCACTGTACTGCATTACATGGCTTAGGCCACTCAGTGAACTAAAACACATAAAGCCAATCATTTCAATGTGTGAAAATAACATTTTGCAGGTGGAATTACAGTGAAAGCTGGGATTTTGCTTCTTCGAAGGTTTGGAATGCAGTTCAGCATTTTTTGTGGAAATTCTGACTTAAAATGATAGAATGAATGTATGAATTATAGATTAATGCATTAAACTGCATAAAGACATTTTGTAAAACTGCTCCCTGTCAGTGATCAGTTCCATGGAATTTAATTCTGGAGTTTAATACATTACTCCATATGTCATACATGCATTCCAGAGTTCAGTGAGTCACAGAACTGCAGAATGAATGTATGAATTGCAGATTAATGTTTTATACCGGGGAAAGAAATTCATCAGAACTGATTACTGAACTACAGAATGATTACATGTATTGTGGACTGGTGTATTGAATAGCAGAATGAAATTCCTCAGAACTGTTATTCTACAGTTCATGTGTATTATTCTACAATTCTGCCAGGAAAGTTCATGGAATTAGGTAAAAGTACACCAGACACATTCAAAGGTTCCAGATTTTGCCAAATTTGGAATTATTGAAAATTCAGTGAAATTAGCAAAGATTGCACAAATTAGGAATTTGCAGATTCTACCCAGCTCTATTTCCAGTTCTAGTACTCAAAGTAAAGCAATATGAAGGGGGGTTTGTTGTCAGTTTGAAAAAAAAGGTGGAACAAAGTAGTGTGTGTGTGTGTGTGTGTGTGTGTGTGTGTGTGTGTGTGTGTGTGTGTGTGTGTGTGTGTGTGTGTGTGTCTGTATATGGGTGTGGGTGTGTATGAATTCAACAGACTGTTCATGCAAAAAGCATACACACCATAGTGGCTTACATAGTGTAACTCAATCTGGCACCCTGTAAAGGCAGTGAATCTGCAGAGGGACTATTTCACACAAAACTATTGAGTTTTAAACATTTCTAAGTTTTTATTTCTCATTTTCTTACTTGTTAACTAAATAAACATTTCAAATGTGCAATAAAACACTCTGGGATGTTGGTTGTGGTGACAACAAGACACTTCCAGGGGCTAAAGACACTCATCCTGCATTTTCATGCCTTACTGTGCCCCTGGGCATGTTGTTGTGGCAGGACAACCAACACCCCATCATGTCTTACTGTTTACTTTCCATCTTGATGTTTGGTTCTGATTAGAGATGGGGATAATCTGAGGTTTACTGATTGCCTCAGGTTGCTGCTGGTTTGGATACCTTAATCAGTTTGTTTTTTCCACCTTCCAATAATTGTGTACCCAGCAGAATATATTATATCACTGGACCACCATTTTGTGAGTTTGTTAATTTATATCTGCCTTACATCAAGTGAATACAGACCATATGCCAGATATTCAAAACATTTACTCATTAAATCTGTCTCCTCTTGCACATATCAATGAACATTTTGCGCAAGAAAATGACTGTCCCAAATCGTTAGGAATACCACTAGAGTTCTCAATATTTTTGACCTCTAGTAGAATCCAAACAACCAGTTTACTGCCAAATAAAGTGTGCTAAAATTAGCTAGAGTTTCAGGTTGAAATATTTTGGCTATCTAGGAAATGTATTTGTTTATAGCAGCCCTACAAAGCTCAGAGCCTTTAACAATAGAAACATGCATGAAAAATAAAAATAAATAAATCTAGGCAAAACACCCTAAAATAAAAAGAATTCCTTTCAAGTCTAGAGAAGAGACAAAACACTCAGTCCAAGTGACTTTTAAAAATACCTTTGAAATCAGGTTGAGTCTGCAACTGGCCATGGATGGTACCTGTGTTTCCCTTGCTTTCCATTATTGTCCTCCATTCACCACAGTTTTTGTTTATGTTTTCTGCACATTTACTAGGTGGAATAATTGCTTACTATGGAATACAAGAACTCAGAATCCTACCATGTGGGCTAGAAACATAGATAACTCCTTGGCAAAAGATATGGTGGATGCCTGGTTGACCCATGTAGCAGAATAATACCTGCTCTGTATTCTAGATTTCCACCTTGTTAATATACTCAGCGATCAAAATCTGGAAAAGGCATGCTCTTAAATATTTAACCAGACAAAAAACTAAAGACACTCAAGAACAGGGGACAGCTGCAACCACAAAAAAATCTAATGTGAGATACAAATGGAAAATGTGGTGTGCAAAACAAATGAATTGAAAATCAGAATGCAGAAGGTTGAGAAATCAGATTTATTGAGCCAACGAAGGAGAACAGACCAAATCCCTAGCATTTCAAATCTCATGGATTCTTCTTCAGGGTCTCATTTGATTTTGTACACCACTTTCCCCCTCCTTGTATCTCTTAAACTTTTAACCCAGTTTTGGGCTCAAGGGAAGATAGAAAAAATTATTAGATAAAATCAAAGAATGAAATCGCCAGCTTCAGAGATTTGATTTCTGCAAATATATGCAGCTTCAGCCCTACCATTTTACCACACAGAGGAAGGTGCACTTCCAAATGCCCTCACATGATTACTAGGCTATACGCATAGGGCAACAAGTCAGAGGGGGAATAAAGAATTAATCTCAGAAATAAACAGGATCCTGATAGAGTCCTCCCATAGATTCAAATAAAATACTAATCTATCGGGAAGTAGATAAAAGGAAACCCTTGGGTAAGAAGTAAGGGGCAAGATCTGCAAGAGGGCATCCATGCTATAGCCTCCAGTGAATGGAGAGAACATAGAGGGTAGGTCATAGTCTGATGGTTATAAACCACACATATTACAAGGAACTAGGGACTGGAGGTGATGTGTTCAAAAAAGGGAACACTCCCTAACTTTGTGGTCTTGCCCAAAAGTAGTACCTTTCTGGAAAGAGTATAGAAATCACATACTGGGGGTGATGGACTTTCATCATAAGCTAGCATGCTCCAACCTCCTGCTTGGAAATTATTCTGTGAGCATTAATAAAAATGGTTAAAATAAATGTATAATAATCTGACAGCTGTGGCTGTGGAAAACAATAATTCAAAAATTCTTAATGGCGGATACTTGCTGCATGGTTATAAAGCATTGAGCATATTTTCCAGATAGCACTGATCACAGCAAAACTGAAGCTTAACAAAAGAAGTTCAAAGGGTGGTGTTTACCTTAGCTGTAGAGAGAAAAGGAAATGGATACTGGTAGTAGACCTATTGGCAGCTCTCTAATAACCCCCAGATTATACATTTCAGCCATTCATGTACACTAAGGGCCACATATTCAGACATGTACCCAAGGATTGCACAATGACTGCACAACACAATGCAGATGTGCCATGTGGGAAAGAACACCATATTCAGAAGATGCACCACTGAAATGCGCCAGCATAACCAGGCTGAATACAGAACAAATGTGCCGCAGCACAACAGATGCCCTGCTGAAACCTGAATGCATGGGACTAGGTCAGAACACACAACCCAGTGGGCTGAGAAAGGTAACAGGCTACAGGAACACACAGGCATGGAAGCACAGGGTCATGGGACACAGTACTCCACCAGCATGGCACAGCATAGTACAGGGGCACACCATCCTGGATGCAACACAGGGCACCAGGGGATGGTGCACACAGTACTCTGGCTTACCAACTGTGGCACAAGCACCAGGCCAACACACTGACACCTTTGGAATGCCAATGGCAGAAACGTGCAAAAGATACCCACCAGGCTATGCCACAAGGGTGCTGTGGCCATGGTGCCAGGAGAACACACAAACACAAAGGTCCATGGTTCAGGAGTAAGGGAGGCACAGGCCACCGAGTGGCACACAGTACACCACCCAGAGTAGGGAAGGGCACAGCACTGTGGGCCACACCAGAGATGGATAGCACGACAGGCAGACAGAAGGGCAGGTAGACAAGGGCACAATGTGCAGGGGCAGTCACAGGCCACTGCAAGACAAACCACAGAGGGCGACACACAGGTCAGGGACATGGAGCACATGCTTGGTGCACACATGCACAGTGGCCCAAGGGTACCACCAGGGACATGGCCAAGCACAGTGCAACAGACACCTGTAGCATGGCTCCACATGCCATCTGCAAAGGAAACACAGACACAGTGATGTAGAAATTAAAAGGCTTTAATAACAATGTAAATAAATACAGGTGGGCCAACAGACAACTATTTACAGTAAAGAAAAGGGACTGGACAGGGTCACGGGAGGCAGGTGATAGGGTCCAGGGGCTACACAAATGGATGTGGGGGTGGCAGAGCAAGAGAGGATGGTCAGGAAAACAGGGGCCGTGCCCCAGTGAAAAGGGGCTATGGTTAGCCGCGGCCTGCCACCACCAGCTGGTGCATCTCGCTCCGCATCACCAGCATCTCATGAAGTAACAACACCAACAGATTTTCCATCCTCCTCTGTAATCTGAACACTCTTGGTGTGTAGGGTAAATAATAATAATACAGATTCTTGTGTCTCGGAGTCTGCCAAGAAACATTCATAAGCAAGCAAGAAGTACTAATAAAGTTTATTATACTACTTACGCCAAGCATGTGACACAGAAAATCACAAGGGAGATGGGTTTCTCACCGCTAGCTTGAAGAATGTACATAATTTTCAGGATTGTAAATCTTAGGTTCTCTAAGATCTTGTGTTCTGTCCCCATGCTCCAGCTCTCTGCCAGAAAGTACTAATCTTCTAGAGATGAAGTAGTAGTGTCTAGAGGAGTTACAGTGGATTACAGATGACTATATAATACAGATAACAGCATAGCAACAGAGATTGCAACATAGTTACAGATATGAGAAACAATATGTATTGGTCCTAAGTCATTCTCCATTGGATAATGACTTAAGAGACAGAATTACTAATGAGTATCATATGAGACACAATATGCTTCCATTAGCATTATAGCTTAGACAAAATTACATGTGGCATTTTTTGCTTACATACAGTATAAAATGCATATACATAACAAAGGCTTTCTCTCTCTGTCAGCTTGCTTAGACAAAGAGAATTGCTGACAGGTCCCTATTACACATGGCATATCTGCCTGAGTGTAAAACACATGCTACATATAATTATATGAGAATATAAGTATACAATAATCACTGATGGCCTCTCAGAGTCATCATATTAGTGATTAGGTGGATTATATATGGAATATATATGAAAGACAAACATAATCTAGATAAACATATCGTAGTGAGGTATAATGAATCATGCATTATCATATTAGCATATCTTAGCAGTAAAGCACATTCCTAGCATGCATGCTTATAAGATGTGTGCCCATATCTATATGTGAGTGCAAAGTAGCAGTATCACAGTACAATAGACCAGGAATACAATGTGAGGTGTATGTGAGGTGTATGTGGGATGATAGGGGGCATAACCAGGTGTAACAATCCCCTCTTTATTGACCTAATTGCAAAAGTGGCAAAACAACAAAAAGATGACAATTAGGCACCAATCGTCTACAGGCCTGTGGCGTGAACCTGATAGAGGAAATCAACAGGTCAAAGTATTGTTTCAGGGTTTTCCTTAAACAACAAAATGTAATTATAAGGGGAAATATTAGTAAACCTTGTATTACTATAAACATTTGGAATACAACTTCACAATGGGGTTTTCCAATATCAAAACAATCAGCAAATACTGATATATATATATATATATGTATATATGGTGTGTATCTCTCCTATTGGGAAGAAATCGAAGAGATAAACTTAAGTTGCCAGTATGGCTATTAAAAATAAGTAAAAATTGAGATAGAGCATCAAGATAGTTAGGACTAGACTTAATGATATCTGGTTCCTGGATGGGAACAGGTGTGATTACTGTGTAACCTATTACCTGTTTGGGGAGTAAAAACAGTAGTTAGAAAGGTTCACTTTGTGTAAATTTTAGTCCATTTCAGAAGACTGTACAGTTGGTCACCACACAATGTTCCACATCATCAGAATATACTACGTTGGAGGATGGCATTTTTCAGTTGGTAAGTTGAACACGACATGAAATGTCAATGTCCACAAGGCATAAACTACGAACAGCTCCAGGGATAAATCTAGTTTCTCTTCAAGTGTTAGATGAAGATTCATAGTTCAAATTCGATGCATTCAGATGTTGCAAAGGTTGATCCAAGAGGCCTAAGTGGGGGGTGCATTAGATTGAACATTGAGTTTTATAGTGGAATAGCAACAGTGTTCAGTTGAAGATGATCATATGGCTGCACAAGGTATAAAAGTTTATGACAGTACTCAGTTTCTATGAGGTGCCAGCCAGGCTTGGAAAACAAGCAGTGAAGAAAAAGGATTTCTTGATTGTAGATCAAATGAAGAACAGTCTTCTTGCTGCAGGTATGACATTCAAACTTCACAGTCAGTCACAATTCCAATACCTCATGGTAAACAAGGAAAGGAGGTAGTTTAATCCTTTCATGATAAAAGTTCTCATCAAGATGATCAATAGAATGGACGGTTGCCAGACGATCAGAGATGGATGTTGCCAGATGAAAATGCGGCAATCACACTGTGAGTGTCACAAACATGGCTTCCTGGATTGTGCAGGAATAAGTTTCAAAACATGTAGCAATGCTAATGTGTGTGGTGACATATCCAAGGTTCCTTGCCATTGACAAGGGAATAGTGCTAGATTCAAATAAACATTTGTTAAGACATGCAATAGAAGAGCAAAATGTGGCAATGCCACTGACCCATACGTCTGTCATGTATGAGATCAAGGATATATCCTAATTCCAGATCCCGGAAGAGATAACCAAAGGGTTGTAAGAACACAATAGCTATAGGCAGTGCAAAGGACTTTCCTAGCTATGTGATGCTCATCTGCTTCCTTACTGTGAGCAGAAATTAATTCACTAACTTGAACATTTGTCAGGTCAAACAACTTCACAATATCCTTAATATTGTAAATGTTTATGTAAATCACTCTTTATTAGCAAAACCATATAACCATGAAATTAGGGGGTATGATATTTTTAATTCTATCATGAACCTTTAACATACATTCTTAAATAATGGCTTTATCAGCCCTATTTCAAATAGGTATGTCAGAGCCAAGTAGGCCTGAGTCTAAACCTCTGTTTTAAAAAAAATGCCTAGTGGGTTTGATTAGGTTTACAGACATAAGATGTACCATTAGCAGTCAGGATGTGAAAATCCTAAGTGTGTGTATTTGTGTGTGGTGCTATCAGTCCCTGTATAGGGAGTCTTTAATGAGTACCTGGTATGCTACCAGGGTATTCAATAACATCATTATGAAAAAAAATGGGAAATTTTTGTTGTGAAACATATAACAAATCATTCCAAGTTCTAAAGGGTGAGATTTAAAATCACTTGGTTGTGCATAAGCTGCACATTATTAACTATGGTACCTGGTTGAGAAGTGGCTGTTAGACCACTGGGTGGGCCATGGTTATATTTTGGGCACTCAGCATTAAGTGTGACAAATTATAGGGCATCATAAGGTAAAAACCTTAAGGTCTAATGTTTTTTATTGCCATATAAATTTGGATGCAAAATTCATGATTATCAATAAAATGTAAACAGGAGGCCACATCAAGTCTAGCTACTAGAATAGATCCAAAGCAATGATCATAACATTCAGCAGGGCCCACTACCCTTTTGAACAATGAACATGTCTTTTAGGACTTTAGAGTGAATTCCACAGGATGCAATTAAATCATGTGGGCTTGTGAGGTATTCTGTCTCAACAACCATTTTAGGTTTTGGTCACTGGTTCTTACTTGCAATATGATGTACAGTTTGAGCTTGTATAAAGATCCATACTTTTAAAAAGAATAATAAGCATAAAAGCAAGCATCTCTCTCTCTCTCTGGAGCCTAAAAGGAAAGAGAAAAGAAAAATACAGTTAGTTTAGTACTATTCCGCCCACTAGGGTATGGAAAAGAAAAGTAATTTAATCTCCTTTAAATAGGTTCATTTGATTGGCATGTAGCCATTTATCAATGACTGTTATAGTGAGGCATTCAAACTTGGTAGACTGCTGGACTGAGTTTGTTTACAATGGGATAGGACCTGTTGTTGGGCCTTGCCCATACTTTGTGAAGCAAACAAGTATACCTTTTGGATGTCTTGTTTGAGTTATTTAACATATTTATCTACTGATGCTCCATCAGCAGTGGCAGTACACAGGTCCAGAAGTAAATGTTCTGGGATTCTCATGGACCATCCGGTCATGATTTCAAAAATGGGGTACGTTGTGTACCTGCAAAGGGTGTCCCTCTAATTGCCATAAGGAGTAAAGGCAATAATGAATTCCAGTCCCTTTCTTTTCCTGAGTGTGCTGCAAAGCCATTCTGGGGTGGCGCGGGCGACCTTGCTGCGAGAGGGCCCCCACACACATCCCTTGAATTTCTGTGACCAGGGCGAGGGGTTTGTGGTGCCAACTCTAGTGCCAGGCTGGGCGGTCTTCCCCCACGAACATAAGTTTTCTTCCCCTGCTCATGAGCAGGTGACAAGGCGCTACGCTAATTGTACACTCAGACTTGCTTCTGCTGGATTAATTTTGCTGAAATGGAGGAATTACTGATTTCTCTTTTGCCTCTTTTCTTTTGGGTGCTAAGTTTGAATTCCCTGTATGCTGCACCTTATTCATCCCCTGCTGTAGTGACGCACTGCTTCAGGCTATAGAAAAGAGCCTAAACCAAGCCTTGCAGCTTACAAGACATTTCTTTTCCTAAGTGTGCTGCAAAGCCATCCTGGGGTGGTGCAGGTCACCTCGCTGCGAGAAGGTCCCCTCCACATCCCTTGAATTTCTGTGACCAGGGTGAGGGGTCTGAGGTGCTGACTCTACCACTGGGCTGGGCGTATATCCCCCACGAACATAAGTTTTCTTCCCCTGCTCATGAGCAGGTGACAAGGCGCTACGCTAATTGTACACTCAGACTTGCTTCTGCTGGATTAATTTTCTTCCCGCCCATTCTCCCCATTCCTTCCTCCTGTTAAATGCTGGCCAGCCAAGCCCACAGGGTTCAGTGAGCCAATCATCTGGTTAACCTGGCTTATCTATCCTGTTTCCTGAGTTAACTGCATCTCTACCGAATACTTAAGTCAGCTCTAAGTGCCTGTCTCCTGAGTTAATTGCATCTCTACACAATACTTAAGTCAGCTCAAAGTGCTTAGACATTAAGACCTGAATGAGGACTTGATAACAGTAACCTAGTTCTTCCCCACAAGGTAACCACCTTACTGTGTTATAAGTAGCCTATGTTTTCAGCATATTGTATCTTAAACTTGTAATACTGTCCGGGACCAAACTGCTGAATCTAACCCTGCTCACCATCTTCAGGACTAGTATAAGTGCTACAGCCGAACTAATTTCCAGCTTGGGTAGAAGAATTATACAGGAATATACTATTGTGTTTTGCCTAACAGCCTAGCCAAGTAACAGCTTTCCATAAATGGCATATCTTGGTTTTCTGACAAAGTTAAAGAGAAATTAGCAACCTCTCCTGTTGCCAGTACCCAGGGTCAGGGGCTGGTTCCTGTTACAAGATAATACTCCTGAGGGGAAATCTGACCCCCGTCAACCCTGCCACAGCTTGTCAGGGTCCCTCCCTGCCACAGCTAACCTCTACTGACTGGATAAAGCATGCATCCTATGAAGGGGGCCTCTGGCCATGTGCCCCAAGGTGCATGTAACCCAAGTGCTCCTCTCCCCAATGGGGGATATTCCTGGCACTGGTCTATATTCTGTCACTTCTCTGGCAGACAGACTCATTGGCTCTGAATACCCAAGACCTATGGGATATCAGCTCAATGACTCCCCCCTTGACTTCTACAATGGAATACCTCCCTCCAGCACACTTGCCCTCTCTTCAGCTTATGAGCTTCTAAGAAGGGGTTATGCTATGACTTGTTCTACTTTGCATGTAGGACACCCTGGAACAACCTAGTCCCCTTGGCCAGCCTTAAGTTACTGTTCCTATTAGCAGCACTGCTACTCTTAGCAGGAGATATCCAACCCAGCCCTGGCACACACACCACCAATATCATATGCACGTCCCCTCAGGACTCTCACTGGACATCCACAAAGGGACTGAGGATAGCGCACTTGAACGTATGCAGCCTCAGACCAAAAATGCAAGAAGTACAAGCCAGGCTTGACATCTACAAGCCTGATATCCTTGCCATCCCTGAGACCTGGCTTAAGGCCCATGTATTAGATCACAAAATACAGGCCCAGGGCTATAGTACCTTCGGAAAGGATAGGTTGACTAAAAGGGGGGGGGTGTACTCATTTATGCAAAGGAAGCTCTCACAGTGTCATTCCTTAACCTACAGAAAAGTACCAACTCGGATGAAGAATCTATTTTCATCCATATAACCCTAGGGCACTCAAAACTACTCACAATTGGCTGTATCTACCACTCATCCAGGTCCACGCTCCAATCTCTTGAGGCCATCACTAAGATCACAGCCCAAGACATCTCCTCAGAGCTTCTCATTCTGGGGGACTTCAACCTAAACTGGGCCCAGGACCCTAGCCAAACCATTATGGCTCTGACCCTTGAGGCTGGCCTGGTTCAGATGATCTCTGAACCGACTAGGCTCAATTACAAAATGGGGAATCACACTACCCTTGACTGGGATCTAGTGTTCAGCCCCCTCAAACATCCAGATAGCCGGTATAATGGTGGACTCCTTGAGTGACAACTTCCCAATTTTCTGCATCTGGAAAAACAGAGCACCAAAGTTCCAGCCCAGAATCCTTACCGCTCGCGACTACTCAAAATTCTCTGAAGTACAATTCAACGACTACCTATGCAGCCTGGACTGGGGCCCAATCATGCTCCTCCCCACAATGGCAGAGGCCCTGGAATACTTCCAGAACCAACTATGCTCTGCAGCTAACCTCTTTGCCCCTCTAAAAAAACTGAGAATGAAAGGTAGCTGCTACAAGTGGATCCCCCCATCCCTTAAAACCCTCATGATCACTTGGGACAAGGCATGGAAGAAGTTCAAAATCTCCTCCCTCCCAGTAGACCTTGAGACTTACAAAACCTTATGAAACAAAACCAAGAGAGTCATTAAAACTGTGAAAAAGGAGTACTTCACTCACCTACAAAAAAACAGTCTAGGTAACCCTAAGCTATTCTGGCATTGTGTCAACAGACTGATCAGGGGGAACAATAAGCCCCATTGAGGTAAATGGTCAGCTAGTTAGCGACTTCTCTCAAATAGCCTCCACCTTTAACAATCACTTAACTAACCTCGATGCCTACAAGGTCTGTCTGTCTGTCTCCTATGCTTACTGCCCCAAACATAGATGAGCCTGCCAACCTTGAATGACCCTCTTTACACCTAGGACTGGTGAAGAAAAAAGAAGTCCAAACCCTCCTAAGGGCCCTGAAGGTCAAAGGCTCCGGGGGGCCTGATGGAATAAACCCTCGACTACTAAAGCCCAGAGCCCCTTCCCTCTCTAGACCCTTGACCTGGCTTCTAAATAGATCTCTATGAGAAGGAATCATTCCTGAACAGTGGAAACAGGCAAATGTGGTCCTAATACACAAAGGTGGCTCCAGAGAAAACATAAATAATTACAGGCCAATCTCCTTGCTCTGCACACTTGCATAGATGCAAGAAAGATTAATCTATAGTCAACTCCGTGACTACCTGGAGGCTCATCAGCTTCTAGCCCTTTTCCAACACAGATTTAGACCCAATCATGGGATGGACACAGCACTAATCAACTTCACGAATAATGTTCTCAGAGCAATGGATAATGGGTTACCCACAGGTGCCGTATTCATAGACCTATCCAAGGCATTTGACCTTGTTGACCACAAACTCCTGTTACATAAGCTAGACAAAATTGGCTTAGACCCCCCTTGCTCTCAAGTGGTTTGGGAGTTACTTAACTGACCAGACACAGAGGGTTATCTGGAAGGGTGCCATATCTGGCCCTCTACCCCTAAATGAGGGGGGTACAGCAGGGCTTAATCCTCAGCTCCCTCCTTTTCTCCTTGTTTACCAATGACCTAAATACCCACTGTGGTAGTAGCTCGGTTGTGCAATATGTGGACGGCACCATCCTCTATCAATCCTTGGGTGATACAGCAGCCCTAGGTCCCCTCCTCCAAGATGACCTCACCTCAGTAGAGGTCTGGCTGAAAGAAAACAAAATGGTCATGAACCCTGGCAAAACCAAGGCGATGCTATTTGGGCCTAGATCCCTTGGCCATGACAGGACATACTCCTTGAAACTCATCTCACTCTCTGGTAGCGGCATTGAGGTAGTGCCCTCCTTAAAATACCTAGGACTTACACTTGACCAGTGCCTCACTTTCAAGAACCATGTGGACCAGGTTACCAAGACCTTACACTGTAAACTTGGTACCTTGTACTGTCTCAAGGACCATCTTATCCCAGAGACCAGGCTCTCTATTTGCATGAGTGTCCTGCTTCCTACCCTGACCTATGCTGCTCCAATAATACAAGGCATGGCTAAGCAAGAGGTCACTAGGATGCAAATATTGTACAACAAGGTAGCCCATTTCACCATCCTGGACCACTTGCGAAGTCACCACTGTGATACCCTGGCCCAGCTATGGTGGCCCTCACTGACTGCTCATCTACAGTACCCTCTGCTCTGTCTGACTTACAAGCTGCTCAGGCCATCAGCTCTGCCTAGCATTGTAGGAACCATAGCCACCAAACAAAACCCCCGGAGGCTACAGGCTTCAGGGTGTACACTGCTGGAAGTTCCCAGAATCAGGTCCAATGCTGGAGGCAGGTCTTTCTCCTACCTAGCCCCCAACCTGTAGAACCAACTTCCTCCTCTTGTGCAGGATGCCACCTCACTCATTAATTTCCACTCCAGATTAAATTCCCACATGACTGACACCAGTATATGCCATTGTCATGGCTCATAAGATTCCCCCCTTGTTTTCTCCCAGGGATCCAGTCAGGATCCCCTCTCTTTTGGCCAGGCCACCTTCCTGCTAGACAGCACTTCACCTGTATACTGGTTATCTGTAACTCATGTTTCGTATCCTTGCCAATCTCTATCATGTATAGTAACTTGTTGATAACCAAGACTGTAACCTACATAGATTCATAGATACATAGATACATAGACAGTGTTGGCAGATAAGGGCCTATGCCCACCCAGTCTGCCCATTTGAGCTTGTAAGTTCAGTTTATGTTTTCCTAGAAGTCTGTTGCCCCTTACCCCTGACCTCCAGAATTCCTTTATGTCTATCCCATGCATTCTTAAATCCCATGATTGTTTCAGCCCCCACCACTTCCTCTGGCAGAGTGTTCTACTTGTCCACCACCTGTTCTGTGAAGAAATTCTCCCTCACGTTTCCTCTGAATCATCCTCCCTCCAACTTCATCCCATGCCCTCTAGTCCTGGAACATCTTTTTCACTTAAACATAGTGTATTCTTGCACCCTTTTCCTCCCTGTAAGATACTTGTATGTCTCTATCATATCCCCTCTCTCCCTCCTCTCCTCCAGGATGTACATATTCAGTTCCTTCAACCTGTCCTCATAGGACTTGTGATGCAATCCATGTACCATCTTTGTTGCCCTCCTCTGAACCTTCTCTACCCTGTCTACGTCCTTACATAGGTCAGGTCTCCAGAACTGTACACTGTACTCCAGGTGGGGCCTCACTAGTGTCTTATATAGTGGAATCATGACCTCCCTTTTCCTGCTGGTGATGCCCCTGCCTATGCATCCCAGCATCCTATTTGCTTTACCTTATGCCTTGTCTCACTGTTTCCCCACCTTGAGGTCATCAGAGATGATAACCCCAAGATCCCTTTCCTGCTTGGTGCATGCTACAGTATATATCCTCATCCCCCAACTGATATATTGTGCCAGGGTTTTTGTGCTCCATATGCATTATCTTGCACTTCTTTGCATTGAATTTCAACTGTCAAACCCCTGACCATTCTTCAAGTTTCTGCAGGTACCTTCTCATTCTGTCTACACCCTCTGGTGTGTCTACTCTGTTAAAGAGTTTTGTGTCATCAGCGAACAGTGAAATTCTGCCTTCTAGGTCCTGCGCAATGTCACTGATGAAGATGTTGAATAGGACCGGTCCCAGCACTGATCCCTGTGGTACCCCACTGGTCACTCTTTCCTCTGTGGGGTGACAGCCATTTACCACCACCCTCTGTGTCCTGCCGCCCAGCCAGTTGCCTACCCACCACACTACTGTCCTGCCCACACCCATATTCCCCAGTTTGTGTAATAGTCTTCTATGTGGCACAGTGTCAAAGGGTCTTGCTGAAGTCCAGATAGGCCATGCCCACTGCCTTCCCCTGATCCACCTCCCTAGTCACCCAGTCAAAAAATTAAATGAGGTTGGTCTGACATGACCTCCCCCTGGTGAAACCATGCTGCCTTGGGTCCTGTAGTCCATTGACAACCAGATGTTCCACCAATCTCTCCTTCAGTAGTGCTTCCATGATCTTCCCCACTACCAAGGTGAGGCTGACTGGTCTGTAGTTCCCTGTTTCTTCTTTGTTCCCACTTTGTATAAGGAGACTACATCTGCTGTCCTCCAGTCTTTGGGTACCTCCCCGTTTCCAGTGATCGGCTAAACAGGATAGCCAGAGGATCAGCCACTACCTCTCTTAGTTCTTTAAGGGCCCTGGGGTGCACCTCATCTGGCCCCATTGCTTTATCAACTCTTATTACTTCCAGTTCCTTCAGTACCCTTTCTCATGTAAAGGGACTTGTGTCCATTTCTTCACCATTCTCACCCCTTGTACTCCCTTCAGACCCATTACCTCCTCTTCCTCAGTAAAGACTGAGCAGAAATACCTGTTCAATATGTCAGCTTTACTGTTGTCATCCTCCACACAGCTCCCATCCTCCCCCTGTAGTCTCACTATCCCTCCCTTTGCCTTTCTTTTTTCACTTATGTACCTGTAAAAGGTTTTGTCCCCTCTGCCCACTGATTTTGCAATGTGTTCTTCTGTCTGAGCTATGGCTTCCCTTACTGACCTCCCTACCTCCTTTTGCTTCTCCTGGTACTTCTCCCTATCCCCTTCTGCCTGTGGCTTTTTGTATTGCCTGAATGCAATCTTTTTGGCTTTCACTTTCTTTGCTACCTCTTTGGAAAACCATAATGGTCTCCTCTTCCTTTTCCTCTTGCTGACCTGCTTAATGCATAATTCTGTTGCTCTTGTAATCCCCATTTTAAATACTGCCCACTGTTCCTCAACCCCTAATTCCTGCCCCATTCCCCTTAAATCCTCTTTCAAGTATCTTCCCATTTTCCCAAAGTCTGCCCCCCTAAAATCCAGGATACATGTTTTTGTGTGGTTTAGTTCTGCTCCTTCTGTGATTTCAAACCATAATGACTAGTGGTCACTGTTCCCCAGGTGCTCCCCCACTGTTACCCCCATCACACTGTCCCTGTTTGTGAGCACAAGGTCCAGTATTGCCTTCTGCCGATTTGGTTCCATGACCAGTTGCTTGAGGAAGGCACCCTGAAGGGAGTCCAGGATAAATCTGCTCCTACTTGATGCTGTTGCTGGGATGCTCCAGTCCATGTCTGGAATATTGAAGTCTCCAACCAGTACTACCTCACCCTTGTCTGCCATCCTTTGGATGGCTAGCATCAGCTCCCTATCTGTTTCTTCCTGCAGGGCTGGTGGTCTATAGACCACACCTGTGTGGATGGCTGGCCCCATTTTCCTTTCCAGCTTAACCCACAGTATCTCTCCCCCATTTTGTTCCTCCTGGATCTCTGTGGCCCTTATGTCATTTCTCACCTACAGTACCACTCCTCCCCCCTTCCTTTCTGCCCTGCCTCTTCTGAATATGTTGTAGCCAGGTATGGCCATCTCCCTGTCATGGTTATCATTACACCAGGTTTCAGTGATGGCCACAATGTCCAGGTCTGACTGCACCATGACAGCCTCCAGATCTTCCATCTTGTTGCTAAGGCTCCTGGCATTGGCACACATGGCTTTCCATGATTTGACCTCCTTAGACTGTTTTGCTGTTCTACTAAAGCCCCTTGCTTGGTTGTCCTTTATCCCTGGTTCTCCTTGCTGTCTGCCCTTCTGCTGAATTTTGCCCCTTTTCTGCCTATCCACCTCTTGGGTGCTAATCTCCATCCTTTGCACACTGCTTTGTAGAGATAGCCACTCCTCTGGTTCACTGGTTCCACTGCTAGCTGTGGGGGGTGAGCAAGTAGGTACCCTCCTTGTTGGCCTGCCACCTCCTTTACTAGTTTAAATGCTTGTCAATGTAGCATTTAAACTTATCATTGAGTGCTTAGATTCCCCTCCAGGATGGATGCAGGCCATTAGGTTTAAACAAACCTCCATCCCTCCAGGTGGGTCCCCAGTCACCAATGAATCCAAACCCTTCCTCACAGCACCAGTTCTTCAACCATGAGTTAAAGTTCCTGGTGCATGCACCCCTCTGCTCTCCCTCGCCTCTCACAGGTAGTACTTCTGAGAAGGTGACAGAAGTAGCTACTTGCTTGAGACCCCTCCCCAGTTTCCTAAACTCTTCCTGAACTTCCTTTGGCTCCCCATTTCCCAGGTCATTAGTACCTAGGTGGATAATGACATCCAGCTCACCCTCCCATCTTGCCTTCCCAGTGAACCCCAGGATCTTCCTTCCATCCCTCCATGCCGTGGCACCTGGTAGGCATCTCACCTCCCTGTCCTCCCCCTCCTGTGTTCCTAGCTGGATCCCTCTTATGATGGAGTCCCCCACCAGTATTCACTTCCTCCTCCTCTGGGGTCCACTGCTCTCTCCGCTGAGGTCACCTCCTTGGCTAACCTCCACATCCTTTCCTTCCACTTCTCTGGGTACCTCTATTCAGTTGTCCCCGTTTGTCAGTATGGGGTACCTCTATTTGGTTGTCCCCATTTGCCAGTGTGGCATACGAGTTCTTGAGTGGAATAGGATCTGGGATGTGCCACTGCCTGACCACTCTAACCCTCCCTGAGCCCACTGCCATCCAACTGCTACTCGTTCTTGGCATCCTTTGAGGCAGTTGCATAGGACTGGGTGGTCTTTGGATAGGGGTGATGGTACTCCTGACCCAGTTTACTTCCATTCTGAATCTGGCTACCTCATCCCACAGTCCAGAGAGATGCATGCAGACAGGGCAGCACCTCAGTGTCCAGAAGGTCTGCCTGAACATGACTGCCCCACAGCCACTGCATTGCACGACTCCCCACATTATACTGCAGTTATACTGCTATTCCACTACTTGTCTGTTACTGAAG
This sequence comes from Neoceratodus forsteri, assembly GCA_016271365.2. Lineage (NCBI taxonomy): Eukaryota > Metazoa > Chordata > Ceratodontiformes > Ceratodontidae > Neoceratodus > Neoceratodus forsteri. The sequence goes on from CM057455.1 coordinate 1,264,567,677, forward strand.
CTCTCCTAGTTCCCTTTTTATTCATTTACTGTCCTAAAAATCCTGCCACTGATCCTCAGATACTTTTCTTTCTAAAAAAAGAAAATAAACCAATAAATAAATAACTGAGTCAAAACACTTGTCATGCTGAGGGTGATCTTCTTCCCCCTTATGCCCCTCCTACTCCACACTCCTTACTATCCCCTGTGTTTAGCTCCTGTCAATCAGATTTAACAGGGCATATAATTAAGAGTTGGGGGGAAGGGGAGGGAGGGGGTGAAAATTTGCAGCAATTAAAGACAGCAAAGAAATACACCACCACTACATTTTAAATTTTCAACAGCCCAAAAACAATTCTAAGTAAAGACAGTAAAGAAATTACAGTGTCACTAAAAGCCCACAATCTAAGTTTAAAAGAAAAATAACAATTGCCAGTTACTGTAAAGCACTGAATTGAATATGTTTCCTTCCCCTTCTGGCTTCTTCTGAGGAAAAAAAAACCTGCATTCTAACCTTGTACACTTTATTTCTGCAACCCTATCTTGTCTTGTTCTGTACCATAATTTGTATTGTTATCCCAGGTCACCCCAGAAAAAGGGACCTTCGGGGCTCAGTGGGCCTACTCAGTTAAAAACTTTATTAAATAAAAATAAATAAATAAATAAATCTGCCTGTTAGCACATTCCACCTGTCCTGATGATTGAGGGTTGTAAGGAATATGAAACTTTTGTTTTACCCATAACAAATCCAGAATTTCCTGCATTACTTGGGCTGTAAAGCTGGATCCCTGTAATCAGAATTTACCTTTAAGGGGTAACCCCCACCAGGTAAATAGCTGGTTTATCAATTCATTTGGATTCCCGTTGACTGTGTTGTTCTGTTTTGGAATAGCTTTAAACTGTTTGGAAGATAGGTCGGTGATCACTAGTGCAAAATAGTTGTTCTTAGTGGTTGGCATAGGGCCAATGTAGTCAATCTTGATAATGTTCCAGGGTCCTTTTGCCTCTGGGGCAACACTGCCTTTGTCCAAGCTGGTATAGGATTGTTCTGTGCACAGATCAAACAGTTACCAATGTAGTGTTCTACATCATTTCTCATGTGTGGCCACAAGAAAGAGGATTTTAGTCTGTCATGGGTTTTTACTGACTCCCTGGTGTCCACCATTTGGAGTATCATGTACTTGGTACAGTAGACAAAATCTACTCTCAGGTGTTCAGGAATCACCCATAACTTTTCATGAGTGTTACAGCAGTGATGTTCCAAATGACTAGGCCATCACTGGATAGGTGAATGCCATTTTCACTTTCTTATAAGAGTTATTTCTGGAAGAGATTCTTCAGTTCCTTTATTAAGGAACCGATACACTGCCCTCAAATAAGGGTCCTTCTTTTGGAGCATAAGGATCACATTTTACAATATGCTTGAACCTTATGAATGTACAATATTTAAACTGGTTAGAGTAGTGACGTACACAAGCAAGTCACTATATTTCTCAGAGGTAATATCAGAAAATTGGAACAGAAGTTTGTCTTCTGCCAAAGAAATTCAGTATAGAGAGAAACATACCATTTAGAAACTGTAATAAAAACATTGTATCTGCAGTCTTTTAAATCCAGGCCATTTTGTCAGACTGCAACACTTAACCCTCTCATGGACTGCTGGTATCATTTTACGTAAGGAAAAATCTTTTTATTCTTTTCTTAACACAAGCTGTGTCTTTCTCAAGGACGTTCCAGCTCTCTAAACCATCCACAAATATTTCTGGTAATTAGGAGACTCCTTGCATTCTTGATTTTCATTTTATTTGCCAGGTGTGTTTTAACATTGCCTGAAAATCATACATGTATAATGATGCAATTACTAGCCATGCACACTCTGTCATCTGAATGTAAAATAATTCCAAACCCTGCTATCTGACCCTCGTTGGTATGTGTGGCTGAGTCATCAGTCCAAACATAACACACATTGGTGTTATTTAACACTTTCTGATGTTCTGTCAGATAGAGTACTGGGACAAGTAGGTCAGGGGGTTGGAGTGAACAATCATGGGTCTCTCCTGCAAACTGTAGGCCATGGGCTAACAAGGATGGAGTTTTGATAGGAAGGACAGTGATGTCATAATCCTGTAAAATGAGAGACCAGTGTGTAAGTCTGGCATTGGATACAGAGTCATCTTTTACTCTGTCTGACAATAGAACGTTAGTTGGCAAATGATCGGAATGCAGCACAATGGGTGCATATCCACTGATGTACATAAAGTATCTCACTGCCCAGTATGTAGCCAAAAGATTCCTTTCACAAATGTTGCATTTCAGCTCCACTGGGGCAAGCATCTGGGATGCATAAGCAATGGATCTGATATGTTCATTGTATATTTGGGCTAAAACTGATGTGATTGCTTTATCTGATGCTGCAGTTTCAAAATAATGACATAAAGCTGTGTTAGGATTAACCAATGCTGTGGAAGTGGTTAGTGATCCCAAAAGAGAAGACAATGATATCAGTATTAGGATACCTTGTACCTTCTTGTAAGAAGTGCCTGATGTTGTATGTTCTGGGAATAACCCAGACTGTTCCTGGTTTGTGCCTGCTATTGCAACCACAGTATAGGATGATCCAGGTGTCACTGATGGAGGGGATTCTGCATCATGTACAGTCAGTGTTGGCACTATTAAGGGTGCCTGCACAGTGGAGAAAAGTGTTGTGCAAGCTGCACATAGTTCTGCAGCTATGGATTGTGGTTCAGTCACCATCAGGCATGGAGAAAGTAGTGCTGAGACATTTGTCAGCTCAGGTTCAGAAATTAAACCTGTAATCCTCCCCCTCAACGTGGCCTGTGATGCTGAAAATATCCCAGCCATGAAGCTTTCAGAATCAGGGTTGTCCCCTGCCCCATCAAATGTAAAGTGAGTTTCCCCACCGGAATGTTGCTGGATGATAGTGTTGGGAGGTCTAAGCCTCACTTTCAGATTCTTGACAATATTGGGAATGCAAGTAATCACAGACATGTTGCATTAGAGTAATAAACAGGTTTATTACTATAAAAGGGATAAATCACAGTTGTCCTAAGCAGTTCTTACCAATACAAACCGGGAGCCAGTGCTAAGCATTCCCTACACCTTGAGGTTTCTTTGTGTCTCTTGGGGTCTCTCAGGTCTCTGAGGCATAAGGCTTGTGCATTACATTATATACCTATGATAATTACTATGGTTACCAAAAGATAGAAACATTTCTAGTTACAGAGATGTGCCCTTTTGGCTAAATTAGAGGTGGCTCCATGGTCCAAGATAACATTATACAATTCTGAAAATTCATCAGTTTGAGAACAAAAAAGTTCTTATACAGAGTCTTACATAATTCAGTGTAATCGTACAAATCACCAAAAGGAGGCAATACCATCTTACATATTATACTTACTCCAAGGACACAGGTGTCTTGGCATCTTAAAAGTAAGAAACACACAGAAAATGCATAGCAAAATATATGTATTAGCAAGCAAAGTGTATTACAACAATATGCATTCATATCCTGACATCTACTCTTGCACGGTAGATGCCCTTAGCCCTTAATGTTAGTATAACATATACCTAAATGCTAGCTGTCTACGGTGTACCTCTGAGGGTACCAATTAGGGTGCAGGGACCTCATATAACATTAGCAATGCTGTTTTTAATGTTGCAGCTTAGGGTATTAATGCACTGCATAGGAAAAGCAGTATGTTCAGTTTTCTCAGGGAAAGCAGATGTTAAATTGTATAGGAAATAAAAACAACCTTTCATGTAATTAACTGCAATGTGTTTTTTAACCAAGGCCACTGTATTGTAAACAATGCTAACAGAAGTTTCTTCTGCAGCACCCGAGACAGACTTCATGACAGATTGCATACCAGTCTTATTCAAAAGTATGTCAACATCATTTTTAATGAGAATCTTCTGTCCCTCAGAAACACTAGTGTTACTGATAACATTATTAATCATGCCAAAAAACTCTGGTTTGTTTTGTTTGGTTATGGCAGCAATCACAGGTCTCTGTGACTGCAGGATCGAATCTCCATAATATGGTGATTGGCAATTTTGGATTACCTCATGGGCATCTTGGGTTACTGTGTCATGACCATAATCACATGACCATGAGCAGCCATCTTGGGGATGGTGTGGGGATGTAATCTGATGACATGTGTGTCCACCATTTTGAAACTCTAACAATTCTCCATTTTGTGAATCACAGAAAAACAAGTATCTAGCCTTTACTCTAGTCCACCCCACAGCATACTTTGAATGTTCAAAATCAAACTCTTCAACATCAGAAGAGGCAAGGTCTTTGGGCATTAAGTTAGTATGCCCTGCCAATACCTCTGACTGACGGTGCAAGTTCGCCATATCTGACTTTTTACTCCTACATTTTAACTGCTCAGATACATGAGTTAACATGCTGAAAGTGCATTGCTTTCAGATTGCAGGACATTCCCATCTTGTAAAACATGCTTATTATTGGCAGAAGCTGTGTCACAGTTTATATTCAAAACCTTCATTTCAAGTCTGCTGTAATTAAAACATACTGAATCATGCTGATCAGTCAAGGTCTGGTGTTGAAATACCAGCATGTTAACTCTTTCAATAATTACTTCAGACTTATCTCTAAGTTTCTTGTTTCCAAAATGTAAGAAATCAGTGTTACTAGTCAGAACACCATTTGTTTGAAAAACTATTTTTCTAACAAGTTTTGCCTTTTCAGCGTTATCTCTTAAGGCATGCATGTCATGCCTGCTTCCTTCATTAATAGAGACTCATTTACTAGATGGACAGACTCCATCTCAGACTGTAGTCCAATTATCCATTCCATATTAGAAGCCTGTTTCAGACTAATTGTCTGCTTGAAAGCAGCATTCTCCATTTTGCAAGCAATATACTCAGATTCCAATACAGATATCTTATTTAGAACAGCATAAAAACAATTAAAAAATGTTGCAATTAATAATCCTTCGGGATCATTGGTACCATTTTTCAATTCCCCATAATGGGCAATGATATCCCTTAATGGGCTGCCATTGGATTCTGTTACCTCAGCAAAACCACACCTACCACCATAAGCAGTTTGGTGTTTAAAGGCATCCAGCCTCAACTCAGTACTGATATATTTAGACAGGTCATATAAGATAAGAAACCCTTAGCTGTCTGTGGATCAAAAACTTTGTTTGCAACCAAAGTTCATGACAGGGCACAAACAGCCTTTGGGGTATGTGGACTCCAAGATGAGTATATACCCATTATGGTTTGAATCCACAAGAAAGCAGTCTGTCTATTCGGATCCCTTTACAGTTGTGTTCCCACAGAGAAAGAATAGAAAAAAACAAACAAAAATAAAACAACTCATTACACAAAGACTGAATATCTGCCAAGAGATTGTTTTGTCTGCACTGTGGAACACACAACAGACCGAAAATTGAAACATAAGACACATTCAGCTTGTTTTTTTTTTTTACTAGGGATTTCTCACCCAGTATTTTAATTTATAGAGGAAATTAAAATGAAACTTGGCAAACATCCAGACTCCACTTGCGGTCGCCATTTATGTGATCTAAACACTCTTGGTGTGTAGGGTAAATAATAATAATACAGATTCTTGTGACTCAGAGTCAGCCAAGAAACATCCGTAAACAAGCTAGGAGTAGTAATAAAGTTTATTATGCTACTTACGCCATGCATGTGACACAGAAAATCACAAGGGAGATGGGTTTCTCACCACTAGCCTAAAGAATGTACATAGTCTCCAGGATTGTAGATCTTAGGTTCTCTAAGATCTTGTGTTCTCTCCCTGTACTCCAGCTCTCTGCCAGAGAGTACTAATCTTCTAGAGATGAACTAGTAGTGTCTAGAGGAGCTGCAGTGGGTTGCAGACAACTATATAATACAGATAACAGCATAGCAACAGAGATTACAACATAGTTATAGATATGAGAAACAATAAATATTGGTCCAAAGTCATTCTCCATTGGATAATGACTTAGGACACATAATTACTAATGAGTATCATATGAGACAGAATATGCTTCCATTAGCACTATAGCTTAGACAAAAGAAATGCTGACAGGTTCACACTACATGTGGCATTTCTTGATTACATAATATAAAACATAGAAACATAACAAAGGCTTTCTCTCTCTATCAGCTTGCTTAGACAAAGAGAATTGATGACAGGTCCCTATTACACATGGCATATGTGCCTGAGTGTAAAACACATGCTACATATAATTATATGAGAATATAAGTATACAATAACCACTGATGATCCCTCAGAGTCCTCATATCAGTGATTAGGTGGATTATATATGGAATATATATGAAAGGCAAACATAATCTAGATAAACGTATCATAGTGAGGTATAATGAATCATGCATGATCAATATTAGCATATCTTAGCAGCAAAGCACATTCCTAGCACTCATGCTTATACAATGTGTGCCCATATCTATATGTGAGCGCAAAATAGCATTTTCACAGTACAATAGACCAGGAATGCAATGTGAGGTGTATGTGGGACAATAGTGGGCATAACCCAGGTGTAACACCTCTGCTGTGCCAGGATGCTGCACAAGGCCTGCACCACTCTGGCTGTCCTCCACTGTGGCCATACCCTGTGGACACCTATGAGAAGAGACAGAACAGGCAATAAGTGACATGCCCAAATGATCCCGAGCCCACCCGGAGTGTTCATTGGACAGTGCATGCACCCATCAGTGGATGGACCTCCAAGGTCCCATGCATGGAAGGCCACACCAACCATCTACTCAGCACACCACACCAGTGCAGATAGGCACACAGGGCCACACAGTGGGCACATCAGTGCATGTGCAAGGCACACAATGCAGACTGCAGGCACCCGTGGCTGCACACACAGTAGAGGCCAAGTGCACAACCCCAACCCGGGAGGCACAGTAGATATGGGCATGGTTCAAGCACATGCAGTGCAATACCAGCACACCCACCAGACATTGCATACACCACATCAATGCCCACACATGGCTGTGGTGACCATGTCCAGACCCTGTGACCAACAGAGACCCACACATACACAGTACAGTAATGGGAACATGCCTACCTGGCTGTTGCTGTCCTACCGACCCAGCTGCTGACCCATCAACACACCCTTTCACCACTGCCACCACTGCCCTGGCCCTCCTGTGGTCCTTTGGTCCTGTGTATGGAAATGAGAGGGTGGACATGAGTGAACAGTCATGCACAGACAGCCCCCCACCACACAGCCTGCATGACACAGGGCAGGACACTGCCCATCCTGTGGCCCTGGTGCCTGCATGACTGCAACTTGTACAGCAGCATTGTGCGTACCAGCCATGCAGAACATGCAGTGACCACCAGGACCATGTCAGCCCCCCGGCAGCAGCACACGCTGTGCATCTGTATGCCCACTTCACTTACACCCTGTGCATGTATGACACATGGATATACTAACCTGGCAGTGGCACTGCCCACACTGCACATGTGTCTGCATCCATCACAGCCTCCTCAGATCCTTGCAGCACAGATCACCATACTGGTGCCTGCACTGATGTGCACTGCGCCTAACCACTGTGCAGCTCTCCAGGGCCATGGCCACATGGTCCTGCACCTCACTTCATGCCTGCTGTAGTGGGACCTGCCCAAACAGCTGGGGTGCAAAGGGCTCAACTAGTACAACTAAGTTGCACATCTATACAGCTGCCCAGTTTACTGGTCTATGAGAGGTAGTGGTGTGCAGCATGCCTCTGGTAGTAAGCGAGAGTTGGAGGCATTATGGTCAATGCAGCACACACATGTTGCAGCATGCAGACATTGTGCAATAGTGTACCTTTGTACGTGACTGTGCAGCATGGGGATGCATGGTTGGTGTGTGCTGTAGAGGTGTATTGTGCAGTACCATGTATGCACACAGCAGCATGGCCTGGTAGGTGTCCAGGGTCATATCTGTGACCCCGACGGCACAGGCCGTGACCCTGCACAGCACCATGCATGATCCTGGCCTGCATGGTATGCAGCATAGTGCTCCATGAGCAGCTGTGACATAGGCCAGTGCACTGTGATGCGCAAGCATGCAAGATAGGTGACCATCATCACATGTGCATGGGGGGCATATCATGCAATGCAGATGGTCATGCAATATGCTAATGCACTGGTGTGTGCTCATGTGCACTGCAGGCCCACGCACCGCACATGTGTGGAACAAACACCACATGATTGCTCTTGTGCAACAAGATTGAGCATGGCACAATAACACAGTATTCAGTCACCATATGCAAGTCACCTCATGAGCCTATGCATGGTGTAATAGGGTGCATTAGCATATCATTACCATTGTGCACAGGATCATTTGCATCTGTTGTGCCTCATATGTGCCATGACACAGCACAGGTCATGAACTGGTATTGCAGCCTTTTTGGTAAGGGGATGCTAATGCTGGGATTGAGAGGCCCATATCTACACTGCAATGGAGCACTGTACTGTGCCATGCTGCCACTGACCTCCTGTGTTGTCACTGTCTACAGGTATCAGAATGTCCGAGGCAGAGGGAGAGGAGGAGGAGCGTGGGCCTGCCCACAAGCGCAGGCCCAATTTCACTAAAGAGGAGCAGCAGGCCCTGTTTGATGCCTACCTTGACAGGGAGGACCTGCTGAGTGGTGCCACAGGTATATCACAGGAGAGGTTGGCTAAGTGGGTTGCGATGGCCACCTATTTGAATGCCCATGGCAGACACCAGAGGAGCACCCAGGAGTGCCACAAGAAGGTGGAAGCCATCAGGGTGTTACGCAGCAAGACTGGCAGAAGACCATCCACCGCACCAGCGTTGATGGTGATGGAGGAGATGGTGACAGCCGCCATCAGCGGTGCTGCCATAGAGGGCTTTCCTGGTGGTGGATATCAGATGGGTGGTAGCACCTCACAGCACGGTGAGTCAACACAAAACATGCTTGGGTGGAGGATATGGGCTGTACCATGCAGGTAGGCCTGCTGCCATGCTGCATGGCCCATGTGTGCATTGCCTGCAGCTGTGCATGGCACACTGTTGGATGGCAGCCATGGCAGCATGCACACCTGGGTGCGAATACCACCTACATGGGTGCTACAGCACCACTGAGTCTGTGTTCCTCCTTTCCAGCACCATCCTGTCTCTATGGAGCAGTCCAGTAGGAGGAGGAGGAGGATGCCAACATGGGCCTGGAGGAGGTGGTGCTATCAACATCCATGGACATCCGTGGCAGGGCCCAGCCGTGATTCAACAGTGTGGGGCTATTGGACGTCCTGGGGCTGGAGTTGGGTGACGTGCTGTCAGAGCTCCTGCTGGGTGAGAACCAACCTGTGCTTTGCACAGGCTCCCAGCTGGAAGGCATGTCCGACTTCAATGATGATATCACTCTGATCCTGGACAGCGTCAGGCATGTGGTGCCAGCCATGGTCCAGGGACCGAAACAGGCACCACTGGGGCACAGTGCTGCGCCTGTGGTTGTGCAGCAGCCCCCGTCCATGCCGGCAGAGTGGTGTGTGGTGCCACTGCTGTGCCTGGTGATGAGGGGGTGCTGTTGCTGGTGCGGCTGCACTGGGCACAGACCAGCAGATGGTTGGGCAGCGGTGGCAGAATGCAGTGACCAATGGGCAGCGTGCCACAGGGACTGCCTCCGGTGCACCCAATGCCACATTACCCCCTGTGTGGTCCCCTCTGCAGTGTCCACCTGAGTGGGGTGCTGACCAACATGCTGCATCACCACCAGGAGGCCAGCATCAGGACCAGGATGCACAGGATGTTGACCAGCTGGTAGAGCACACCCTGCTGCTGCAGGCATCCATATACAACCAGGCACTTCTTGCCATGGAGATCCATGCACTGTGGGCTGAGGTGTATCAGCTGGCCGAGCGTCAGGACAGAGGACATGTGCAGCTCAATGATTTCCTCTGACAGTTGAGGGAGGCCACGACTGCATCTCTGGACTGCATAATCGGTACCATTGTGGCTGGGTTTCCATCACTAGCAGCCACTGGGCATGATTATGCACATAAGACCCCTAGCAGTGCAACATCAAATCCACAGTCCTGGCATATGGTGTCACCTGAATGGCAGATAATGGCTCCAATGTGGCCATCCCTGACACTCCCGGCATGGGCCTGTTCATCCAGCTCTACACCCCAGCGAGAACCCGGTCAAGTTCTCAGGCCTCCACCCCATGGGTGTGTTGAACACTCCCCTGTTGACCATTGTGCAGCCAGCAGCTGCTGATCAGCAGTGGTTGTGGCACTGTGCAGTTGCCCTGATGTGTGTGCTGCCTTTCCCTGCTGTCCACTGCTGCTGCCCAGTGCACACTTGGGTGGTGGTGGTGGTACCCCGTGCATGTGTTGGTGTGCATGTGTGGGGTAGCGCACACACCCTGTGTGTGCTGGCCAGGCTGCTGGGCCTTGTGGTGTGGGTGTGATGAGGGCAGCTCTGCACTGGTTGTGCCTGTGCACTGGTGTCATGTGCCTGATCCATGCCATGTCCTGCAGCCCAAGTGTGTGTGCCCATGCCTGTGCTGTGTTTTGTGTGTTTCTGTGTGGCACTGCATCCACCATGCATGCTGTGTTTGCCTGTGTCCCTGCATGCATCCCTATGTGCCTGGCCAGCCTTGTGGGTGGGGTGATGGTCGGGTGATGGTCTGTGCAGCCCCTGCACAAGTGTCATTACACTTACCTGTGTTCTCCATAATGCTCCTGTGTGATGGTGGCCCTGCGCCTCCTGGCCTCTGTCGCACCAGCCTGGGGTCCTACCTCCCCATGGGTCACTGCACACCCCCCTCTGGCCTGTCTTCACCACCATCCTCACTGCTGTCACCCTCATCCACCTGGACAGCTATCCCATGGTCAATGGCCATGTTGTGCAGAATGCAGCAGGCCAGGAATAGGCCACAGGCTTTTGATGGTCTATATTGTAAGGCACCACCTAGCTTGTCTAGGCAATTAAACTGCATCTTGAGCATGCTGAAGAAATGCTTGATGACATTGCACATGGTGGTGTATGCCTCATTGTATCTCTCCTGCACGGGAGAGGATGGTCGCCAGTAGGGGATGAACAGCCAGGGCCTCAGTGGGTATGCACTGTGACCTGTGTGGGGATAGAGCATGGTTATCTCTGTGCTGTGTCTGTGCCACCCCCTCACCCCTGCTGACCTCTGCCCCCTGTGCCCCACCCCCTGTGTCTTCACCTTCCTCCCTCAGCATTGCTGAACCAGCCTCCATCCCCATGTCTTGCTCACCTAAAAGGTGCCCCATGGGGATAGCCCCACACATGAATCTCTCACACAGTATGGAACTGTGCCAGATGTAGGCATCATGTGCACTCATGGGTTGTGTGGCACAGACATTGAGGATGCATCCCATGGCACTGCACACCACCTGGCAGTTGATGTATGAGTATCCCTTGCGGTTGAAGTATGTTGCCCCCTTGGGGCCAGGTGGTGTGCATATAGCCATGTGGGTGCAGTCTATGGCCCCTATCATGCCTGGCATGCGTGCCAGCCTGTGGAATTCCTGCATGTTTGCTGTACATTCTGCCTGTGTGCTTGGGATTCATATGAACTCTGAAGCATGTGGTAGCAGAGCGTTGAGGAACTGTGTGAGGAGGTGGGACGTGGACGACTAGGTGATCCCTGTGGTGGCACTCGGACTCTGGAAGGTGCCTGTGGTGAGCAAGCACATCACTGTTGTCACCTTGGTCTCCACAGACATTGCATGACTCCATCTGGTGGGTTCCTAAAGCACATCACTGCACAGCTCATAGAGCTGCCTCAGAATTGCCCTGTTCAGGTGGTACCGGCCCACAATCTCCACATTATTGTAGCCCTCGAAAGTGAGGCGGGCATGGTACCATGTGTTGGGCATACTTCTGATGGGCCCTTCGTTGGCCACATTGCTGTTCCTCCCTCCTGCTCACACCCCTCATTACCTGCTCCATCAAAAACAGTGCTATGTCCATGTTTCTGTGCTTAATGCTCAGGGTTGCTCATCTGCCATGTCTGTGTTTGAGCCTGTTTTTATTGGCTCAATCCAACTAGCACATCCTGTGGTTTGTTCCTGACTTGCACCGTGGATTTGGGTTGAATATGACATTTGCTGCATATTCATGGGAATACCCCCTTGCACTTGCACTACATACATTATGTTTGTGCTGCAGCACAATGAGACTTTTGCTCCGCAGCTGCAGTGGTTGAATATCGCTCTGCAGTGCAAATCTGTAGTTGTACCAGCTCAACTCAGTTGCGCCATGTGCAACTGCTCTAAATATCTGGCCCAGATGTATAGACTTTGAATTTCCTCTGATTTGCTTTTGTCAATAAGGGTTAAGTTGTTTATGAACAGACACTACAATAAGAGAACAGGGATGTTACTGAGACCTGAAAGTTACAGCAAATCAAAAAAAAGACAACTCTGAGACAATAAGACAAAACTGATTGTACCTGTATATGACAACAGTGACAACAGAATAATCCATAGCAGAACTACTGTATTATGTTTATACAGCAGAACATATGCAGTAGGCATCTGTACTGAACTACTATGACAGACGCTACTAATGATTTGGTGTATGATCATTTTAACAAGATGTATCCTTTAATAATTTGTCACAACAAAGGAAGTTTAAAGAAATTCAAAACTGTGACTAATTCTTCTGGATGAGTACCCCCCCACACACACACACACAAGTGCATATGGAATATTTACCATGGATTACAAAAATTCTACATTTTCAATACATCTTCTGGCAGAATTTTCACCTCTCCCCTCATACAAAAATAAAAGAAGACCTCATATTGAGCCAGGGACTTAATTTTATTGGTGGAAGGGCAAGTAGCTGAGACTTTAGTGGTAACAGATAAGGATAGGAAAAGGATTTTTCATGATAAGCCAAGAAACACTAGAAAGTAAAACTATGTCTGTATTTTAATTTGTATATGTATACAATAAGTGCATGATGAGAGAATGCAATGTTCAATGAAAAAACAGTAATAAGGCTGGCCAAGTGCTGTGGAGGGCTGAGGCATCAGCCTCACCTGCCACCAAGCCAATGACCCGGGATTGGGAGCGATCTCAGGGCACCAAGGGTTGGCCAAGGGGAGGAGGATCGAGCATCTAATGGACTCCTCTCCTCCTCTGGGGTGAGGGTTGGGTAGAGCCTGCTGCTTGCCTGTCTCCTAGCAGAAGCTGGGGGAAAGGCAGGTCAGGCCAGGAGATTGTTGAGATGGGGCAGACATCAGTGCATGTCATGCAGGAGCATGTGGTGGGTGACTGGATGTTATTGCATGTCACACCTCCCAGGGGACCAGAAAAACAAGGAAATCACCAGTAGCTTGATGACAACAGGTGCCCACAGGTCCCCCTCCCTGACTAGCTGGGCTCACTAGCCTGAATTGGATCCAGTCCTATGCGGGGGCCTAGGACTCCCCCCTGCTGACCCCACGGGGGGCCCTGGGGGAAGATGGCTGGTGGTAAATTCCAGTGGATTTTGTGGGGACAGAACTGGGGCACCTTCCTGAATGAGGGCTGACCAGGTGGTGGAGAAACAGAGAAACAAAAAAAAAAAAAACAATAATAAGGAAGTTTTAGCTGTTTTAGGGCCTAGTCAAATGTTTTTTTAAGGGAATAAATAGCTGCAATTTGAAAGTTTAGAGTTCCAAGAGGTAAGTATAAGGGTTTTATTGTAGGAAATAGGCACGTGGATGGAACATCACCGATAGAAATGTAGCGACTACATTGCCACGGACAAAATGCTTTGTTTACCAGTTTACTTGTGGCAGACAGAATGTTATGTATGCTCGTAGCGACATCCTGTCTACAATTTATTCTGGTGCTTTAGCCCTGCTTAGTTAGGTACTTTAAGCTTGAATGTGTCTCATAGCTGTATAGTTGCTAGTTACCTGAGGCACCTTAATTATTGAGCAGTGTTTGCTTAATGGCTTGTTGCTCTGCGCCTATGTTAGGTTTGAATTCTCCCTCTCCCTCATCTGGCTCTAGGTTCCCACCCTGACCTTTCAGGCCTCCTTGGTTCTTGTTTATGTTTCCTTCTCCTGAAGTAGAAGTCATGAAGTAGAAGTTGCCTGGAGTGCAGTCTGCACAGGCTCTCCGTCTTAAACTAGCAGCCGGCAAGTCGGACCCTCCCTTGCACCACTGGTATGAGCAGCTGGCACACATTACAAAAACATAAATAAAAATCTTGGGTATATTGTATCATTAAGGCACTGGGAACTGAAATAACTAATTGTGCATCACTTAGGTGTATGTAGACAATTGTACAAACTGTAGTAAAGATATGAGAGAGAATAAAAAAATAAATTCTTGACATTTCTCATTGATGCCCTTTGCTTTTGATGAGTTTGTGAAGATGCCAAATAAACTATTAGTACTATAATGTACAATACTGTCTAGACCGCACACAAAGTCTGAAGAAGGCTTTTCAGACCTAGTCTTGCTACTTTAATGCATTTCCTCCCTTGCACCATAGGTGCAGCTGTCTACACTACTGTCGGAGGCTCCCTACTACCCACAGCCTGAATGTAAGGTTCCTTAATTACTTTCAATTCCAACAAGTCAGACCCTCCCTTCCATAGGCAAGGAGTCAGGCAGAAATGTAATGGCTTCAATCTAGTTGCAATTTAAGGCAGAAGCGTTTTGTCTGCTACCAAACAGTAATCGTGGCTATTTTTACTGTTACCTTTTGTCCCCGCAACTTCATAACCATAATATTTTGTCCACAACATTATGTCCGGGGACTATTCGGCTATATGCAGGGCAATAAGCTGGCTAGTCTTTGGTTGTGGGTTCATTGCTTGTTTTATCACAGCTAAGGACTAATAAGAGTTCTCAAATACTCCTACTCATTTTATAATCGTGTTATTAGTACTTAGGAGTTGAGTGCTGTAATATCTCCAAGTGTAGACTCCACTGAGTAAGTTTCTCCAGTCTGCCTCTCTAATGCCAGTTCCAGCCACTGAAGCACAAAAATATAGTGCCTGAGGAGAGGAAAATACCGAATCATCGGAAAAGCCCAAACTACCAGAAGATGTAGTCATCTATCCTTTGGGAGTCCATTTTAGCATCTTACACAAGCACTGCCAAAGTAAAACCCTCAGCTATTTTTAAAAGCAATTTTAAGGTGTTTTCCTTTTGATTAGGGTTAGGTGAAATAAGCAAATTCTGATTGTGCTGAATTTTCACAGAAGTCACAACATTTTGAGGAATTTTATGAATATATTGAATTGGTCATACTTCAGTCAGTGTTAAAGCTAGAGGTTTGTAATTTGTCATGTGTATTGTATGGATGAGACCTTAAAACAATGCCAGGTTTCATGTAACTTGGATGAGGGACAGGGAAGTTACAGGGGCTCAAAATCTGGAAATTTATTAGTCCTGTAAAAATTTCTGAAAATATTTCAATGCTTACAACTTATCCAAATTTGTAGCAAGATAATGGAAAACTTTTATGCATACTTTCTTGGAAGAGTGATACACTCTGCTAAGTAGAGAGGCAATTGGTTGTGTAAATTGTAAGTTATGAGAGTTCAAAAATTCACAATTTAATTATTTGTTAAATTGTATGACAGTTTTCTGACCATTTTGATATTTATAACCATATTGCTATTTCAGGTGTACACACAAGATTTGGTATGCATACCAAAGTAAATATGTCCCAGAAACTGATATAATTAAGTTGGATAAGTAGGTTTAGTAGGTTAAAATTTATTGCATTTACTTTAGAAATTAGTAGGTTTTTCTCCAACATTTATTTCTTCCCATCTCCTCTGGTGAGGGTGGTGCCTCTGTCAGCCTTGCATAGCCACAGCTTTCCCTGCAGCAGGAGAAAGCTCCCTGGTTCAACTGCAGGTGTTACTGTGTAGGTAGGATCCACCACCAACTCTCCCCAACTGAGATGCACTGCTGAGCAGAAGATGTCTTACCATGTCTTGCCTCCTGTCATGACTTCTTGGGCTTGCTTCCAAACCTGGGTCACCAGCATGCAGTGTGACTTTCTGCTGCTGGCCATGGTGGTGGCCTTTGTAAGAGAAGTGTTCTACACTTTCTATGTATAGAAACATAAACACTCTAACTGATGAACCCTTTTCTGTCTTTTTTGTCTTCACCTCTATAAAACTTCTGCTGCACAACAGTACCCCTTTGATTTTCATACGTACCTTAATTCCTTTATTCTAGGTAGACCACCTAGGATAAGGCTGCACTATCTTCTTTTATATAAATAATCTC
This sequence comes from Neoceratodus forsteri, assembly GCA_016271365.2. Lineage (NCBI taxonomy): Eukaryota > Metazoa > Chordata > Ceratodontiformes > Ceratodontidae > Neoceratodus > Neoceratodus forsteri. The sequence continues at coordinate 1,264,583,928 of CM057455.1, forward strand.
CTCTTAGTGCTGTGTTTGCTTTCTTCTCTTCTTGGTTCTTTCAGTCCCCCCGGTTTCAATAAATAAATGAAAAGCTCTACAGATTTACTACAACGTTTAGTAGTAAAAGAAACAGTTGTTGTTATCAAAATAAAGGAAATCATTTCGTGCTGTATAGGAGCCAGCAGAAAAATATGTAGCTTGCTGGTTTAATTATGATTTGTGTCCCTAGATCTTAATGGGAGCTGCTGTATCAACTCGGGGAAGGCACGCTTTGCTTTTGCAGCTACCAGAGGTGGAGAAAATGCTTAAATGTTTAAATAATTAAATGTTTAGATTCTACTGCTGAAAATGCCCCTTTTAGTCTCATGGTGTTGGTTTCTAAATGTACTGAGAGAAGAGGAACTAGTAATAGAAAGGGGACAGTGTAAGATGAGGTGGTGCGGCAAAAGGAAATATCAGCCACCTGCCAGAAAGTGAAAGTGAAGCACTTTCCTTTTTACAAGTCATGCTGCAGGAGACTCGTGTAAGAAGGGAGCCTTCTGACTTTAGCCTCCTCAGGATGCTGTACTAAGCTGCTACCGGGGGTAAATAATGTTCCGGTAAGCATGCAAATAGTCAGGGGCTGGAAAGTAAATGAATAGCCATGTAGAAGTGACAGTGAACTGCAAAACAAGAGTTTTGCTATTTCAAGCTGTCGCTCTTGCTGAACTGAGAGCGCTACAAGCTGTACTGGCTCTGTGGACTAAAAAGAGTTGTAAATGACTCAGGAGAGTGTGGAGAAAGCTCTGTCAGGTTACAACTGCAATAATTTGTATTAGTTACTAAAACATGCTTTGAGTTCAATATCTGAAACCTGTAAGGTAGCATTATTAGCCTACTGTGTTGTTTAAGAACAGTAATGTTATTATGAAGAATAGTAATATTATTATTGTCTATACAAATGTACTACTGGAGCTTATCGTTTGTTCCAGAGCAGTCCACAGCAGGGCTACTGTTTTTGTGGGGTAATTCCTTAAGGAGTGAGTACCCTCTAATGTCCCTATTTTATAGGGCAGTTTAATCAGGAACTGTCACTCTTCCTGTTACCAAGGTAGCTACCTCAGGGTTGCTAGGTGATTAATAGCCTCATTTTCATGTTTCCTATATCTGTCTGGCTACAGGGTGATATAGTAGGATTTTTGTGATGAGGTAGAAGGGATTATTGTGTGGAGGACTCATGTAGAATTCTTATATCACTACCCTGAGTAAAGTAATAGGTTTTTTATGTTAAGGGTCTGGGTCATGTGACCATAACCCAGGGGTAAAAATACCCCCTCTGCTGGACATCAGACAGTTGAACATGGAAAGTGACAAGGAAAGGTCAACTGAGTGAGTAGGTACAGAAGTATTGAGAGTTGCAGCAGTTCTGCTAATTCTAAGACTGTATTGAATATCTGAAGGTTCAAGAAACCACTGAAGGGACAAGTGGTTGTTATATTGCTGAATATTTTGTTTTACCTGACTTGAAGGTTATTTATTTTGGTTTTTCTGATTTTCTTTTTTTTTCTTCCTTTCTGTAAATAGGTTTTGTTAATAAATATCCCATGAGCTGTGTGTTTTAAATCTTAAAATATTGTCCTGTCTGTCAATTTCTCCCACTTTGACAGCCTTGAAGCCTAATATTTAGGGTCAATGAACCTAACAACATTGGTGATATTCTGTTCTGTAGTTTTAGTTATAGGGCTTAAAATTATGCAGTTTATAAAACTGTGAAATGTAATTTCAAAATTGTTGAATGTTTGGAGACCTGTAACGCTGTCACCTTTACAGACAGATTTCACAAACTTGAAATGCTTCTGTATGGACATCAGGGACATCAGCATACCACATTTGGTGCAATTTGGACAAACACTGTTTAAAGTAGATGGAAGTAATTGAAATCACAATTTTGGCAAAATATGACATTTTTGTGGAAATTTCACAAATGTTTGCAGAAGAGAAATCCTAATTCTGACAGAATTATGCTGGTGAAAGATACATTTTGCCCAGCTTTACTTTCAACTCATTGCCAAAAAAACAGTTTAATAAGGATGTATACAATTTACATTCTTCTGACTGGACCACAATACAACTACCATTTCCACTTTTACAATATTATGTCTAATTTTTGAGAAAATTCCACAAATGTCACATTAAGGAAATCCTATGATTTTTAAAATGATAGTAGTACTGTGCGTAAGCTGAAGAATTTCTATAGTTTACTTGATGGCTGCCCACTGATGGATGTTTCCTCCTTTGGAGTACTGTACCTTGATGTGTGGCTCAATCTGAACCTCAGTTTCTCTCAACATTTCAAGTGCCATCCACAAGAAGTAAGAAACATAGACACATAGACGATGATGACAGAAAAAAGGCAGATGACCCATCTAGTCTGCCCATATTACCCTATCATACTCCAAGCCATATTGTCTATATACGGTCTACGAATACCCAGTTACCCCTTCTGCTTTCCATGTTTCCACCTCTCGCATCCTGCTGAGTAACTACTGTATCCTTAGCCAGAGTTGGGTAGTAATGTGTTACAAGTAATGCATTACTGTAGTTAGAGTACACTGACCAGTAACTTGTACTTGTAACTGATTACTAGTACGAAAATGTAGTTGGGTAGTAATGTGTTACAAGTAACAAATTACTGTAGTTAGATTACACTGACCAATAACGTGTACTAGTAACTGATTACTTGTATGAAAATGTAATGTTGTTGAGTTACTTATTACATTTTTGTACAAGAAATGTGTTACTTGTAATGCTCCTTTACTTATTACTTGGTCACAGTGTAGCAGTTTAGAGAAACAGTGTGGAGGAGGACACGTGAAGGTGATTTAGTTCATTCTGTCATTCCAAGCTGTAGCAGGCTCCTCTCCTTTTGATGGTGCTGGCGCCACCAGCCAGACAAATGGTTCTACTTTAAAATATACAACTGAAATACTGATGACAGTGCAGCTGTAGCAATAGCACATGCAAGCGTCTGACGACTTATTTATTTACAGAGGACAGCACCAGCAGAGAAATAGCATCTTGTTTGAAGTGGTTTCTGGCATCAATCTACCCATTTCCCCAGATGACTGAGCCAGAGCACGGGGAGTTTAAGTTTTGGAATTTGGCTCTGGTGAGGATCAAATCAATGAAGTATTGTATGGAAAAACTATTTTCTTTCTGGGGAGAGATGCACATGTATTTATTGAAGTGTATACCAAGCTGCCTTTTATTGGTAAACATTCATTATTTGATAAATTAGTATTGCCACCTCTGTCTAAATAGCTGCTATGTCTGGTACAAAAGCCTGGAATGTCAACATGCACTATAAATCTAGCATTTGCAGCCCCAGTACCCAGACAGTTTATTTTCTTAACTTGACCTGATTCCTGAACTTTGGAGAAATGACCGCACTGTGGAATGAAAAAAAACAAAAAAAACAAGCATTTTTCAATGCCGAATGTTTGCTTGCTGGCATTAGCAGTGGAAGTGCAGGAGTTAGGCAGATGCAGTATAGGAATGGCATTGAAGTATTGAACTGCCACCAACTCCACCCTCACCCTGCAGAGATGGACAGGAGTTGGGGTGTGCCTTTAGGTCGTCACCCATAGCAGTCATGACATTTCACCTCACCCTACCCTTCAGACACTGGCAAGTGTTGAAGTGTGCCTTGGGGTGTTTGGGCTTTACATTCACCTCATTCCATAAGGAAATTCACTGACACGAGCACAGTATAAGAGAATAGGGTTAACATGTGGGACAAAGGGTCCAAGGCACACCTCGATGCCTGTCACTGGCTGCAGGGTGGGAGTGGGGGTGGAATGGCATGAGCATTACAGTTGACAATCCCAAGTCACACCTGATGCCTGTCAGTCCCTACAGGTTAGGGTGTTATGTATGGTCGAAAACCCTAACACCCTGGGCATTTCTTGGTATTTTTATTTCAAGTTTTCCACATCGGCTTTTTGTGACCCCACCGCATGAACAGTGACACAACCAGTTCGTTAGGCGAAAGGTGATTTTGTACAGTGACTGCGGCATTTGGCTCCACAGGTGCAAAAACACATTTTGAACAGGATGTGAAAAGTGACAGGTGTACTGTTCATGAGGAGGTGTAAAAAATGACATTGTTGAAAATCTGGGGTGAAAATATAAAAAAACTGGTGAAGTCACGAGAGTGCGTAGAAACTACACAATGTGCACCTATAATGTAATTAGTTTTGGGATTTTTTACAGCAGATTTTCAACACATGCATTTTGGGACCTCAGCTCATGAACAGCATCACTGTGATTTTCTTAATCTGTCCTGAACACTAATTTCCCACAGCGACTGTGCTATTCTGTGCTGGAAGTGCGACAACATATTTCGGCCAGGGTGTCAAAAATGACAGCTCTACTGTTGATAAGGAGGTGTGGAAAACTGTCAATGTTGAAAATCTGGACTGAAAATATTACAAATTCGTGAACTTATGAGGGTGTGTGGAAATTGTCTAATGCATGCTTGTAACACAGTCATTTTATGGACTTTTGTCACAAAATTTTCAGCATAATCATTTTAACACCTCTGCCCATGAGCAGTGTCACTGTGATTTTCCAAATGTGTCCTGAACATTGATTTCACACACCGATCATGCCAATGTGCGCTACATGTGCAAAAACACATTTTGGGTGAGATGTGAAAAATGACAGCTGTACTGTTCATAAGGAGGTGTGGTAAAATGGCAATGTTGAAAATCTGAAGTGAAAATCTTAAAAATTCTCAAAGTTACAAGTGTGCATAGGAACTGCACAACGCATGCTCATAAAACAGTAATTTATGGGAATTTTTCCACCAACTTTTCCACATATTGTTTTTGGAGGCCTACCTCATGAACTGTGGCACTGTTGTTTCATTAATCAGTCCCAAAAGATGGTTCTACACAGTGACCGAGAAATCACCTTTCGGGACTGAATAACAAAATGACAGTGACTGAGTTCATGAGGTGGGGTTCCAAGAACCCCATGTTGAAAATTTGGTGAACAAATTCCAGAAAATGGCTGAGATATGCACCAAAGTTTAAAAAAATAAATATTTATGCTATTACACGGCTTACCGGCATTTCTTCAGTTCATGGTCAACTTTGAAGAGTGCAGATATGTTCTCTGCCCACGAAGATCACAGCGATAGCCTCAGAGAGTAAGTATGGGGTGAGACAGGTGTGTGGGGAGGTGAAGTAAGCAGAGGGTAGGTGTGGGTTGGGGAGGGGCAAGGTGTTTTTTCTTTTTAGGAAGACGACACGGGACTTTTGACACACGGGGTGGGCAGCTGGAAGTTTGTTTGGGGGGCAGTGGAGCCCATGGGGGATTGGGCATCCCTGTCAGCAATACAGACTTTTACCATGCTGGAGTGGGCTTCCAGCATGGCACCTGGAAGTCTGTTGGGGGAAAGTGGAGCTGGCAGGGGATTGGGCACCCTCATTGACCATATGGACTTTTGCCATGCTGGGGTGGGCTCCCAGTGTGGCACCTGGAAGTCTGATTTTTTGGGGGTACAGTGGAGCTGATGGGGGATTGGGCACCCCCATCAGGCATATGGACATTTGCCATGCTGGGGTGTGCTCCCAGTGTGGCACCACAAAGTCTGTTTGGGGAGCCAGTGGAGATAATGGGGGATTGGGCACCCCAATCGGCCATATAGTGTGTGAGGGGAAGTGCATGAGCATGCTGGGGTGGGATCCCGGTGTGCTACTTGGGTGTTTGTTGGGGGGGACCAAGAAAAAAACTGAGCTGCTTATGACAGCTGTTCAGATGCAGTGTTGATGTGTAGGCACTTCGCATGCTGCCAACAGCAGTATGTAAATTGCCTGCCAATGGCAGTATGCAAATTGCCTACATGTTACCACCACTGATTGTAGCAGTCTTTTCTTTGAACTGTACACCACTGCATCTGAACTGCTGTCATAGACAGCTTGGACATTTATTGGTGCAGTGAGGTCGTGCCTGCAAGCAAAGAGATGGACATTGGAAGTGGAGTGGTACACCTATGAAAATTCATACTGTATGGTGGCACTATGTTTCTTGCACATGCTTGCAAGCAAACATAAAAAGCAAAACAAAACACAGGACTACTTTCACAGAAAACCAGCTGGTGATTGGAGACCCAGAGAAAAACTAAAAGGAGGGAACGAACATGCAAGAGGTGACAAGCTACGGTGGTCTCAGCAGTGGACTTGAAACTGTAAAAAAAATTCTGTTGTGACTGCTAAAAAAATTGTATTTATTTTAAATCACTGGTTGGCTGACATAAAAAAGAATCATGGGGGAAAACATGCTTCCTTGGTTGCAGTGTAAGACAAGTCAGGCTGATTTTACTTTTTGCTTGTCTTTTTGTTTATTTCACACCACCCATTGACCCCCCCAAACACACACACAGTTTGCTACCTTTAGGAACAAAAATTGATTATTTCCCTTTCTTCTTCACTTCTACAAACTTGACCTTTTTTGCATCACTGGGTCTACTGGTAAGTATTGGTAAAACATGTTAATTTTTTAATTCTCATGAGGGTTTGATATCAGGCTGATGCAGTGCATGAACAGTTCATTTTTGAGCCATTTTATGGCAAGAAGACCCATAGAAAAGCATTCACATGTATTTAAATATTTTTTTCAGACTTTAAGCCTGAGTAGACTCTGCATACTTTCAAAAGTCTTTCCTTTTTGCCAGTTGAACTCCAGTAACTAAGCAGTCTTCTCTTCTACTTTTACATAAGTGTGTGTGTGACACATACACACAGTAATCTCTATTCTTCTTGTTCTTGGTTAAATGGCATAAGAGTTTGCAGAGTCTTCTCAGGCTTTTTAAGGTTTTCAAATGATTATTTAATCTATGTGAATGCCTTTCTGTGGGTCTACTTGCCATAAAAGATTACTCTAAATTAATTGTTTCCTCTTGGTTACCAGCTACCTTTGGTATATACTGATATTTAGAAGCTTATTTTCTTTAGAGTCTAATCCCATTTATATACATATTCTGTGACTCAAGTGTGATTGTATTTGAAGTCCCTGTCCCTGAACTCTGCTTGCTCATAACTAGATAACAGTGACAGAGGTTGTAGTTAAGTGATTCCCTTTCATTTAAGCTAGCAGTATAGCCTAGAATTTAGAATAATGAGCTGTGAATCAGTATGGGTCATCCAGCAGATCTGAGTTTAATTCCCACAACCTCTACTTCTATACTTTACGACCCTAAGCAAGTCTCTTAACCTCACCAGTCCTCCAAGTATACTTGTGACTGTAACGTAATAACGGTCTACTAGTTTTGTATATAATTTTGATAAATATATGTTTCTTTGCATTTCTGCTTATGAGACATGACCAGGTCAGCAGGACCATGAGGAAGACTAGCTTTTAAAGGGGCCTGACCTTTTGACCCCAAAGCAGTTGCTTGCTGGAGCTAAATAGCCAGATTTCCTTTTCTGTGTTAATACCTATCTGTTAACTTCCTGAAACTGATATAAAAAACTGGTTAACAAGTCATTGCTTTGAACCTAGGAAACTGGTAGTAAAATGTTGCATTTTACATCATCAGGAGGAAATCAGTTCTGATAGCTACCTGTGAAAATTTACACAGCTAAGAGAAGTGTTTTCAGGATGCTTTTCTGAAACATCAAAGGGGAATGCAGTCATAACATATGCTTTGATGAAAAGAGACCATCTGTGTAATTTGATATGACTGTCTTTGCAGATTTCAAGCAAGCAATAAGATGATGTTACAAGCTCAGGCTGCAAAAATATGGAATGAGATCTTACCTCGGACAAGAAACCTTGCACAACTTTCTTTATTCAAACCCAGACTGGATGAGAGTTACACTAGAGAATGTATCTGTTATAAGTACTTTTAAGTTGGGGGTGGAATGTTTAACTTTCTGTCTTTTCTCTGGTAAATGCACTGACTATTGTAACTTGTATGTCTGTGTCTATATGTTAGACATGAGTAATGAAATGAGGTGCTGATATCTTGCAATTATGGCTACAATAGGAAGTTTTTGGATTTTGTATGACATTTGTTTATTTTGTCCCTGTAATTTATAAATGCCTTGTAACTTATCTGAATGTGAAACAGGATTACTTTGTAAACAGGTCTTAGGACCTTAATACTACCCTGTCTAAAAATAAACATTGTTACTACTACATTTTTACTACACCCATTTGGGTATACTTGGTCATGTTACAAATTAATTATAGGACTAAAAGTGACCTCATGTGCTGTGACATCACAAGGAGGATGGGACTTTAACTTTGGATATTGCCAAGCTGTCTGAGGGGACTGTGACTGAATGTTGTTCCAAACTTTGAATGAACTGACATACTTGTGTTCTGGACTTGAGGCACTTCTGTCAAGAATAAGTAACACCCAACTGAAAACTGAGTTAGAACTAATAATTTAGTTACAATATGTTTTGTTTTCTAATTTCCGTTTTCTTACTGACTGTAAGCATTAATGTATATATGTTCAGTGTTTTGAATTTATCTACTATTTTTAATTTTAGTAAACATTTTGGTTTCCTTAATCCTGCCTGAGATATTTTCTCATTTTGAGTGTGAATGCTGGAACAGTATTCATAATTCTGACATAACCGTTGAAGTGCTTATTGTGTCACCATATGCAGCCACACTAACAAGGATCTGTTTAAAGTTCCAGAAAGGTAAGGAAATACCTAGGTCTCAATTGAGTCAGAAGGGGGATTTTGAACCAGGTTGGTTGTATGCCAGCTGGGATCATGTATTGTGCTGCTTTCCCCAAAGAGGGTGTGCTGCTTGGACCTGTTACCTGGGCATTCTAGCTAAAAAGGGTTCATATTTGACCCCAGGACTCAAGACTGGTAGTTGTCCAGACCCAAAACAAACTAGTGGGTGTCCCTGTTTGTCCCCTGTTAACAGATTGCACTTTGAGGTTGGGTTGGGTACTGTGGGAGAAGAGGGCCTGACCTCAGGAGTGCATTTGTGACAGATTTGGTTGGCAGTGGTGTGATCTAAACATTTGGTTTGCAGTGGTGCAATCTGAAAGATTTGTTGCATTCTGTGCAACTATTTGATGGCACGGGTGTTAACAGTCCAGTGTGTCAGATTGATAAACTGTAACAGTTCACACACAAATAGGGCAGAGATTTTAAAAAGATATATATCATTTTTGTTACAGTCAAAATTCCCTACCTGTTTTATTTTTTTTGGGTGCAAGCTAGTGTAACCATAGATTAGGGAAGAAGATGGCTTCCAGCTACAGTAAATACACTGCAGACCATCTGTGGCAGTTGTGCCATGAAAGAGGAGTTCAGAATGAGGGGCAAAACAAACAGCACCTTGTGGAGGCTCTTGTGGTAGCTGATGCACACGCAACTGCCCAGACCTCGAGTCATAGTCGGTGACTGGAAGGGACCAGACCTTGCGAGTGGAGGGGCCAGTGTCTGCCACAGTGTCCAGTCCCAGGGAGGGGACAGTGGAACCAGTGTGAACCGAGAGCCACAGCAGCAGAAGAAGGTCACCACAACACTGGAGCCAAAAGGGATCAGGTTGCAGATAGAGCTGAGGAGAATGGAGCTGGAATTCAAGCAGAGGAAGTTCCAGATGGAGATGGAGAGAGTGAGAGAGAGAGAAGAAGCAAAAGCAGTGAGAGGTTGAGTGAGAGGAGAGAGAGAGAGAGATTGCCATAGGAAATTTGAACTGGAGAAGATACAACTCCAAGACCAGCGCCAGAACAGGTAAGTGGCATGGGTTAACCTGTACCTCCAGGACTGGGTTACAAATTAAATTCTATATTGATAGCTGAATTTAATGAAGCGGAGGATATGGATGCATTTATAAATTCATTTGAAAAGGTATGCATTCAGGCAAAAATTCCCCTGGAGTCCTGGAGCTTCCATCTATTCCCTCTGCTTACCAGGAAAGCTTGTGATACGTTGGGTCAAATGGACAATCAGGACGATAATGATTATGGCAAACGTAAAGCTGCATTGCTAAAATTATGACTTGACAGCTGAAGCATACAGAGTTAAGTTCCATAAACTGAGAATAATCCCTGACATGAGCTTCAATGAACTAGCCACAAAACAACGTCAGATTTTGTATTGTTGGTGGGAGGGGATCATAGCAGAGTCTGTAGAGAAAATTGAGGATGTGGTACTTTTGGAATAATTCTTTTGGGCTTTCCCAGCAGAGCTGAAAACCTGGCTATAGGATCAAGATCAAAAAACAGCACAGGAGACTGCTGAGCTCTCAGACCACTATGCCAGGAGTAGGCCTGCTCTGAAAGGAAATGGGGTGGGTGTGGCAACACAGAAAGAGAAAAGTGCATCTTCGGGGTAGCTAAAACCCTCACTGCCTCCCCAGAAAGCAGACAGCCCTAGGTTACAAAGAAATGATTTGCCTGATAAAAGAAATAGAAACATAGAAACATAGAGTTTGATGGCAGATAAGGACCACTTGGCCCACCCAGTCTGCCCATTTCCCTACCTACTGGATAAGCTGCAGATTCTAGTTAACCAACAGCCTACTTCCTGCCACCCCCCACTACAATTGCCTTTTGTCTGTCCCATGCATGTTTGAATTCCCCCACTGTTTAAGACCCAACAACCTCCCCAGGAAGGCGGTTCCATGCATACACCACACTCTCCATGAAAGAACATTTCCTCCCATTACCCCTGAGCCATCCCTCTTATATCTTTAAATTGTGCCCCCTTGTTCTTACACATCTCTTTTTCTGAAAGATGCTACCGTCCTGGACTTTGTTGATTCCCTTCAGGTACTTAAATGTTTCTATTATGTCCCCCCCCGTCCCTCCTTTCATCAAGGGTATACATAGTAAGCTCTCTCAGTCTGTCTTCTTATGGTTTCTGATGCAGACTCTGCACCATTTTAGTTGCCTTCCTCTGGACTGCTTCCATCTTGTCTATGTCCTTGCATAGATGAGTTCTCCAAAACTGCACACAATACTCCAGATGGGGTCTCAACCACTCTCTGTACAGAGGGATAACCACTTCCCTTTTTTTACTTGTGATGCCCCTCCCTATGCATCCCAGTATCCCCCTGGCTCTCCTTACTGTCTTCTCACATTGCTTACCAACCTTTAGATCATCTGATATGACTACCGCCAGGTTCCTTTCAATTTTTGTTGTTGTTAGTACCTCCCCTGCTATTGTGTACTCTTCTCCTGGGTTTTTGTTTCCCACTTAAATTACTTTGCACTTCTTTGCATTGAATCTAAGTTGCCATATGTCTGACCATTCCTCCAACCTTGCCAAGTCCCTTCTCATCCTTTCTACTCCCTCTTGTGTATCAACTCTGTTACAAATCTTTGTGTCATCTGCAAAGAGGCATACCGTTCCCTCCAGACCCTCTGCAATGTCACCTATAAAAATGTTAAAGAGGACTGGACCCAGTACTGAGCCCTGAGGTACTCCACTAGTGAACCCCCTTTCTTCAGAATGTGTTCCATTCACTAGTACCTTCTGTGCCCTGTTTTGCTGCCAGTTTGCTACCCAGGCTATCACCCTGGGACCCACTTCCATGCTGGCTAACTTGATTATTAATCTTTTGTGCGGGACTGTGTCAAATGCCTTGGTAAATTCTAGGTAGGCCATATCCACAGCCCCTCCCTGGTCTATTACTTTGGTCACCCAGTGAAAGATATATATTAGATTCATCTGACATGACCTTCCTACTGTAAATCCATGTTGCTTTGGGTCCTGTGTCCCGCTGGCCTCTAGGTATTCAACAATTCTTTCTTTCAGAAGTGATTCTATCATTTTCCCTACCACTGAGGTCAAACTTACAGGTCTGTAGTTTCCTGCTTCTGCCTTGCTCCTGCTTTTGTGAAGTGGAATCACATCTTCCCTCTTCCAGTCCTCAGGTACCACCCCATCCTGCCATGATTTGTTAAAAAGTGTGGTCAGTGGTGTCACTAGGTCCTCCCTTGGTTCCTTTAGGATTCTGGGGTGAATCCCGTCAGGCCCCATTGCTTTGTCCACCTTGAGTTTCGAGTTCTTTCAGGACTCTTTCTTCTGTAAATGGACTGGTGTCAACCCCCTACCCAGAGTGCTTCTATTGTCTGGTTTAGGTAACTCCTCCTTATCTTCTTTTGAGATACTGAGCAAAAAGTATTCATTCAGTATCTCTGCCTTTTCACTGTCTCCCTCTGTCCACCTCCTCTCTCCCTTATTAATCTTCACTATTCCTCCCTTAACTTTTCTATGCTCCCTAATGTTCCTATAAAAGGTTTTATCTCCCTTCTTAACTGAATTGGCTATTTTTTCCTCGGTTTGGGCTTTTGCTATTCTGACTACTTTCACCACTTCTTTCTGCTTTAATTGATACAGTTCCCTGTTGTGCCCCTTCTGTGATTCCTTATACTTTTTGAATGCGGCCTTTTTCTCCTTAACCTTCCCTGCCACCTCTTTTGAGAACCATATTTTTTTTACTCCGGTTTGTTTTCTTTATCTGTTTCACACAAGGGCTTGTTGCCCCTATGATGGCAGTTTAAATTTTTCTCCATTGTTCTTCCACCTCTCCTTTTTGGTCATTTGCTAGTGTATTCCTCAGGTATTCACCCATTTTGCCAAAGTCAGCCCTTCTAAAATCCAGTATGCTTGTTTTTGTATGGCTCATCTCCATGGTTGTACATACTGGAGGCCATGATTCCGGCCAGGTACTAGGTGATACACCACCCGAGATTGGACTGCAGGGAAGGGGGGTTGCAGTCTGTTTCAAGACTAAATTGGGCCTCACGAATGTGGTAGTAGGTGAGACTGAATCCTTTGAGTGTACAGTTGTAGCTGGTGTAGGCATTCTAATCACTCTCATCTACCATCCACCCGGAGATGGGAAACGTTTCTTACAGGAAGTAGCAGACTTCCTCGTCGATATGTCATTTGAGTCACCCAGATTGATGGTTCTGGGTGACTTTAATGCCTGGGTCGACGGTGAACTCTCACAATTTGGTAATCACTTCCTCCGACTTATGTCTTCTTTGGGCCTCACACAGGTAGTTTCCACTGCTACACATAAATCTGGGCACTCTCTGGATTTGGTCTTCCTCTTGGGGATTGATTTATCTGATGTGGGGGTGGAACCAGTCACTTGGTCTGACCACCACACAGTGAAGTTCAATTTTTGCACCCTCCTGAAAAGGCCTTCCCCTGTGGAGATGGCCAGGTACAGCCCATTATGGGCTATTACTTCCCAGGGCCTTGCAGCGGTCCTTAACCTCTCATCTTCCGGGTTGGCTAGCAGTAACCCAGGGTCACTGGTGTCAGCTTATAATACAGCCATTACAGTGGCCCTGGATCTTATTGCTCCTGTTTGTGAGTGCCCCCATCCCTTCACCCCAGGTCCCCTTGGTTTGATGGGACACTGAGGGAGTTGCGGAGACAGGGGCAAAGGTTAGAGCATTGCTGGCGCAAGTCCACCCTTGATGCTGACCACCTTAGATTGATGGAACATTATTCTACCTATCAATCTGCAATCACCTGTAAGAAGGCAGAATTCCTGTCCAGGGAGACTGCAGTTGCACAGAATCGACCGGCTCAGTTGTTTCGAACTGTAGACAGACTGTGCAACCCAGCCTGTCTGCAAGTCCAAAAAGCTTTTTCGCAATTGGAGTGAGAGGAGCTCGCTTGGTTCTTTGCAACTAAGTTGTCTGACATCAGGGCGGACTTGCGTCTGGCATTCTCTAAGGGTGATGTTGTGGAACAGTGCAAGTTCACAATACTTCAGTTCTCTTGGAGTACCTTTTGCCGACTGGAGGTCATGGATATTATGAGGATCATCCATAGTATGCAGCCCATGAGCTGTAGTTTGGCCCCTGGACCAACTCCCCTAATTTTGGGTTGTTTTGAGATCATCAGTCCAGTTATGGTGCAAATAGTCTGGTGCTCCTTAGAGTCAGGTGAGTTTCCTAACTCCCTGAAAGAGGCAGTGGTTACACCCCTGCTGAAAAAAGCTACTTTGGACTCAGACTGTTTCTCAAACTACAGACCTATCTCTAACCTTCCCTTTATTGGGAAGGTTATTGAGAAAGTAGTGGCAGCCCAATTGGAAGATCATTTAACCATCCATAATGTCTCAGATCCTTCCAATCTGGTTTCGTAAAAGACACAGCACCAAGACTGCGCTGGTTCGGGTGCTTAATGATCTTCTGAGGGCGAGGGATCAGAAGAGATGTTCCATTCTAGTTCTTCTTGATCTCTCCTCAGCTTCTGACACTGTGGATCACCTGGCGTTGTTAGCATGCCTGAGGTTACTCTGTGGAATGTAGGGAACTGTTTTAAAATGGTTCACTTCATTCCTTACTGGGAGATCACAAAGAGTTGTGTCGGGGGTTTATTCCTCCAGCCCAACTTCTTTGTTGTGTGCGATCCTCAGGGTTCAGTGCTGTCACGATGATTTGCAGTGCATATGCTGCCCCTCGGAGACATTATAAGATGGTATGGGCTGAAGTCACACTGCTATGCAGATGATACCCAGCTATACCTGTCTTTTGTGCCTGATCAGGATGGAGCTCTCTCAGTGTTTAATAACTGTCTGGAAGAAATCCAAGGGTGGATGGATTCTAGTTGGTTAAAGTTGAACTCAGAGAAGACAGAGGTGTTAGTGGTGGACCCTGGTGGTCAGATAGCGAGGTCGCATGATGACATGCCCTCTGGAATTTTCCTTGATGGCGTGTCTCTTCCAACCTCTGAAAGGGTGCACAACCTTGGGATTGTCCTTGACGACTGTCTGACCCTTCAATCTCAGGTGTCGGCCATTGTCAGGACTTCCTTTTACCATCTTAGGAATATTGCCAGGGTGCGTCACCTTGTTCCGTCTAAATCTTTGCCAACATTGGTCCATGCTTTTGTGTCCTCGCATCTGGACTACTGCAACGCCTTTTACTTTGGGCTTTCTGGGGTTGAAATCCATTGCCTACAGCTGGTGCAGGACGCTGCAGCCAGGGTGTTGACTGGGACAAGGAGATCCAGTCACATTACCCTGGTACTGTGCAAACTGCACTGGCTTCCTATACGGTGTCGGATCACCTTTAAAGTAGTTTTATTGACTTTTAAAGCCCTTCATGATCAGGGTCCGACCTATCTGAAAGAACTTCTGGTACCTTACTGCCCCGTCTGATCGCTCCGCTTTGCCGAAGAGGGGTTGTTAGAGATTCCAAGAGTAAGTTTAAAATCTTCTGGCAGTAGAGCTTTTTCTTATACTGCACCCACTCTTTGGAATTCTCTACCTCGCTGGTTAAGGGAGTGCACCTCCGTGGAGGAATTTAAGAAAAATTTGAAGACTTACCTGTGGAATATGGCCTATTCGGAAAAGATTAATGAAATCTGAATGCTGACATTATACTATGATTGTATGGATGACTTTACTATTTATTTTAACATATGATGTCATGTATTTATCTTATTTATATGTTTTTAATTAGCATTGTATATTGTGGCTTTTGATATGTAAAGCGCCTTGATATTTTGAAAGGTGCTTTAAAAATAAAGTTATTACTATTATTGTTATTATTATTATTATTATTGTGAAGCACTCTGTGCAGTGGTCGCTTGTTCCCAGATGTCTACTGACTTCTAAATTTGTGATCCTCTCTCCATTTGAGAGTACCAAGTCTAGTATTGCTCCCTCCCAAATTGGTTCCAACACTAGCTGTCTAAGGCCTCCCCCCTGCAGGGCATTGAGAATGACCCTGCTCTTGGATGGGCTGCAGTACACGTCATCCAGTTAATATCTGCCATATTCAGGTCCCCCATCAACAGTATCTCCCCTTTTTCAGCCATTTTGAGAATGTCCTTTATCATTTTCTTGTCCATTTCCTCCCCTTGAGACGGGGGTCTGTATACAACCCCTGTGTGGATTGTGATGCCATTCCCTGTCTCACAGGTGACCCAGAGTGCCTCTTGTCCTCCCCCTTTACTTTTTAGTTCTGTAGCTTTGATCCTTTCCCTTGCATATAGAGCTACTCCACCTCCTCTTTTCTCCTCCCTGTCCCTTCTGTAGACTGTGTACCCTGGTATGTTGACATCCCAGTCATGGTTCTCCATGTACCATGTTTCAGTAACTGCCACAATATCCAGTTGTTCATCTTCCATCAAGGCTACTAGCTGAGGAAGCTTGTTTCCCAGACTACAGGCATTGGTACTCATTGCCCTCCATTTAATGTTGGCTTTATCCCTTTTCCCCCAAGCCTGCTCTTTTTGCCCTTGTCTATTTTTCCATTTACCCCTGTCCTGCCCTCTGCTGAGCACTGTACCTCAGTGTTTACCTTACTACCTGGCATGTTTTGTGGGGGAGGCTTAAACTTTCCTGCCTCTTATTAGCACCTCCCCCATGGCTAGTTTAAAGCTTGCCAAGGAAGAATTTAAACCTGTCACTTAGGATCTTGGGTCCCTTTGTGGACAGATGCAGACCATCATGCCATTATAGACCTTCATCTCTCCAGGTGTACCTCCAGTCCCCAATGAAGCCAAAGCCCTGTGCTCTGCACCAGTTTTGCAACCATTCATTAAACTGCATGGTGTGTATTACCTTAGCCTCACACCTGCCATGGACTGGCAGCACCACTGAGAAGGTAACAATGCTTGCTACCTGTCTGAGGCCCCTTCCCAACTCCACAGTTTCATCCTGCACTGCACTGATCCCATGGCTAGCTAGTTCATTCGTCACAAGGTGGACAATGATATCTAGTTCCCTCTCCTGTGATGTTGCTTCTGCAATCCTGATGATTTGCTTCTTGTCCCTCCAAGCCATGGCATCAGGCATGCACCTTACTTTCCTCTCTGACTGTGATGAATTTTGGTTTTGCAAACAACCTGGGCATATTGCAAGACAGTGTCCTAAAAAGGCAGAGTGCACAAAGTGGTGTTGGGAAAGAGGTGGGTTTTTTGTGTATCCCCAAAAATGTGCTGGTAAACATGAGGGAGCACATACACCCAGTTTCTGTGAATGGGGTGAAACCCATGGGTTCAGGGACATGGGGGCATCCCTTACTTTGGTATTAGGGGATTTGGATGAGCCTGAACAGCTTATACGTAATCAATTTGTTACAGTATGGGGATTCACTGAGCTGGAGAAAACTCTGCAACTTGCTAGTGTTCTCCTGGACTGGGGTGAGACAGGACAGACTGTGCAAAATGTTGCAGTGGCAGAAAAGCTTACTCTGGATGTGATTATCTGGAACTATCTCCAAGAGGGGGTGGTGTGTGAAGTTACCCACAGTCAGATGGCAAGAGGCAACTGTGGTTCCCTGGACCCCACAGAAGCCTCTGCAGAAAACACTGGGAGGCTGGTGCCCCAGCCTGTGTCTCTTGATATGGAGAATAGAGAAAGAGGGAGGGTAGACATTCCACAGGTAGCAGTTAAAACTACAGATGGTTACTCTGAGGAAAGGAGGTAGCCAGTAAAACCCAAGCTGCCCTAATTCCCTTCCTCATAGTGGAGGAACCATTCCAGAGGGTTGAAATGGATATTGTGGGGCCTTTGAATACCCCCAGCTCCTCCAGGAAGAGGTTCATCCTAACCATGGTGGATTATGCCACCCAGTACCCAGAGGCAGTCGTCCTATCCTCACTGAGGAAAGACAAAGTGGCAGATGCCTTGCTAGGGATTTTCTCCCATGTCAGGTTCCCGCAGGAGATTATCACTGATCAAGGGGGTTCCTTCATGTCAGACCTGATGTAGTGTTTGTGGGAGAAGTGTGGGGTAGCGCAAATACATATGACACCATATCACCCGTAAACCAATGGGCTTGTAGAAAGGTTTAATGGTACCCTAAAATCGATGCTCCAAGTATTTGCTGAACAGCATGGCAGAGACTGGGAGAAATGTCTTCTCCACCTGTTGTTTGCATACAGGGAGATGCCCCAAGAGTCGACAGAGTTTTCCCCCTTTGTGCTCTTATTTGGACGCAGGGTGTGTGGACCCCTAGACTTGATCAAGGAGGACTGGGAAGGCAAGCATTCCACCCAGGGAACTCCCATAGTGGATTATGTCCTTAGGTTTAGGGAAAAGTTGAAGGAGCTTATGGGAAAAGCCCAGAGCAACCTGGCAGCCACACAGCAGAAGCAAAAGGTATGGTACAACCGCAGAGCCAGAGCTCGCTCATACACTGTGGATCAGGAGGTCATGGTTCTAATCCTAGTCCAGAAAGATAAGCTGCAGGCCGAGTAGGCAGGACCATACAAATTAGTCAAACAGGTGAATGACATAAATTACATTGTAGAACTGCCTGAAAGGAGTCATACCCAAAGGATGTACCATGTCAATGTGATGAAGCCATATGCAAATAGGGCTGACATGGTCTTTGGAATGTGTGGTCCTGGGGAGAGGATGGATGAGGAAGATCCCCTATGGACTTGCTGGAAGAAAGCAAGTGGGAGTCCTCTGTAGAGGCAATCAAAATGTCACCCCAGTTTACCCTGGACCAGACCCAGGTAGTAAGGCATGTTTTAACAGATTTTAACCCATTGTTTAATGCCAAGCCTGCAACCCTAACCCTGAACTACTTCAAAACGACCTCCAACTAGGATTTGCTGCTGCTGAAACATGGTTTAAGGAGCACAGACTAATCCTTAACTACAAGAAAACTAAGACCATGAGCTACTCTAGCACACTCAACAAACACAAGACCTTCCTACTATTCATCCTGAACAACAGTGGTGATGTGCTGGAACTCGTGCAGTAATTTAAGTACCTGGGTATCACCCATGACTCCACCCTGTCCTATGTACAGCATATGGACAACAAAACCAAGGCCATCAGTTCCAGAACTGTATTCTCCACTGACGCAAGTACAGCCTTACATATGAAGCACTTAATGGGACAAGTTGGGTGGGGTGACATATCTTACCACAATTGACCTGACAAAAGGGTATTGGCAGCTGGAGTTAACTGCCAGAGCTAGGGAGAGGTCAGCCTTCATCACTCTGATAGGGTTATTTGAGTTTAAGATAATGCCTTTTGGAATGAAGAACACCCTTGCCACCTTCAAAAGGTTGGTGAATCAGGTGTTACATGGTATTGAGGAGTACGCCATGGTGTACCAGGACAATATTGCCATCTTCAGTACCAGCTGGAAGGAACACCTATTCCACCTTAAGGAAGTGTTGGGCAGGACACAAAGGGCCAGGCTCACTCTGAAAACTGAAAAGTGCCAGGTGGCCATGGCTAAAGTGGCATACCTAGGGCATGTAGTATGGTGGGGACAGCTCCTTCCTAATCGAATTAAGATTGAGACAATTGAGGCATGGCCCAGACCTGAAACACAGAAGCAGATTCAGAGTTTACTAGGGACTACAGGGTACTTTAGAAAAGTTGTATCAAGCTACAGTGCCCTGGCAACCCCCCTGTCTTGCCTGCTAAAGAAAAGAATGCCTACAAAGGTAAACTGGAAGCCAGCCTGTGAACAAGCCTTTACATGGCTAAGAGAGGCACTGTGCACTGCTCCTACTGTATGTTAACCAGTCCAGACCACAGTAAATAATTTGTAGTCCAGACAGATGCCTGAGAGGTGGATATTGGGGCATTACTTAGGCAGACTTCTAACCAAGGGACAGATCATCCAATAGTGTACCTCAGTAAGAAATTACTTACCAGGGAGCAGGCTTATTCTACAGTGGAGAAAGAATGTCTTGCAATGGTGTGGGCACTGAAGAAATTAGAGCCATACCTATACTGGCGGCACTTTGAGGTACAGATGGATCATAACCACTTGGTTTATCTGACACAAATGGGTAAAACAAATGGTAGGCTTTTAAGATGGATCCTTGCCTTGCAGGGTTCCAACATGACTGTCACTCACAGGGCAGGGGCAGCAAACATGAATGCAGACAGGTTATCCCTACACTTAGAGCAGTGAACTGAATTTGGGGAAATCATCCCATGCCTAGGAATAGATTCCCCCAAATTCAGTCTAGGAGGGAGGAATGTAATGGAATAATCATCTACTAATTATGTGCATAATTTTGATAAATATGTGTTTCTTTGAATTTCTGCTTATGACATGGCCTGGTCAGCAGGCCCATGGGGAAGACTAACTTTTAAAGGGGCATGACCTTTTGACCCCAAAAGCAGTTGCTTGCTGGAGCTAAATAGCTAGAGTTCCTTTTCTGTGTTAACACTTATCTGTTAAACTTCCAGAAACTGTTATAAAAAAAGCAGGTTACAAGCCACTGCTTTGAATCTAGGAAACCGGTCATAAAATATTGCATTTTACATCATCAGAAGGGAAGCCAGTTCTGATAGATACCTGTGAAAATTCACACAGCTAAGAGAAGTGTTGTCAGTTAGCTTTTCTGAAACATCGAAGGGGAATGCTGTCATAACTTATGCTTTGATGAAGAGAGAGCATCTGAATAATTTGATATGGCTAACTTTGAAGATTTCAAGAAAGCATTAAGATGACACCCATTTGGGTATACTTTGTCATGTTACAAATTAATTACAGGACTTAAAGTGGCCTCATGTGCTGTGACATCACAAGGAGGTTGGGACTTTAACTTTGAATATTGCCAAACTGTCTGAGGGGACTGTGGCTCAATCTTGTTCCAAACTTTGAAAGAACTGACATACTTGTGTTCTGGACTTAAGAGGCACTTCTGTCAAGAATAGGTAACACCCAACTGAAAACTGAGTTAGAACTAGTAATTCAGTTACAATATGTTTTGTTTTGTAATTTCCATTTTCTTACTGACTGTAAGCATTAATGTACATAAGTTCAGTGTTTTGTATTTATCTACTCTTTTTAATTTTATTAAACTTTTTGGTTTCCTTAATCCTGCCTGAGACATTTTCTCATTTTGAGTGTGAATGCTGGAACAGTATTGATAATTCTGACATAACTGTTAAAGTTCTTATTGTGTCACCATATGCAGCCTCGCTAACAAGGATCTGAGTAAAGATCCAGGAAGGTAAGGAAATGCCTAGGTCTCAATTCAGTCAAAAGGAGGATTGTGAATCAGGTTGGTTGTATGCCAGCTGGGATCAAGTATTGTACTGCTTTACCCAAAGAGGTTGTGATATTTGGACCTATTAC
This sequence comes from Neoceratodus forsteri, assembly GCA_016271365.2. NCBI lineage: Eukaryota > Metazoa > Chordata > Ceratodontiformes > Ceratodontidae > Neoceratodus > Neoceratodus forsteri. The sequence continues at coordinate 1,264,604,977 of CM057455.1, forward strand.
CTGGGTGTACTAGCTAAAAAAGGTTCTTATTTGACCCCAGGACTCGAGACTGGTAGTTGCTCAGACTCAAAACAAACTGGAAAGTGTCCCTGTTTGTCCTCTGTTAACATATTGCACTTTGAGGTTGGGCACTGTGTGAGCAGAGTACCTGATCCCAGGTGTGCGTTTGTGACAGTGCCTAGTGGGCCTTACCCAGTTACCATAGACTGAAATAAAAAAATAAAATAAAAATTTCTGCTACTTAGAGAACAGATGTCTCTTCTTTATTTTACAGTAGCTGTAACACTAATATCTTGACCTCAGCATTTACAATTAAAAGGGGTTAGAACACACAGACTGGAGTTATGTGCCCATTGCATTAGTAATATGCTTTTCCATATGTTTGTCCAAAGGAAACTGACCCCTAGATAATTAACTGGAGTTTTGAATTGTACAGGGGGCTCTGGCTGTGCTGGGAGAGGGTGAGATGGCCATATGTGTAGTGAGGGGAGTTGGACGCATGTGTGTGTGTGTGTGTGTGTGTGTGTGTGTTATATGTGTGAGGGGGAGTTGCAGCTTACTGTGTGTGTAGGGGGAGTTGAGAGAGGGGAACTGGTCATGCATGTCCTTGACTCCTCCTCTTCCCATTATGCCCGCTGCACTTATCCCCTCCCCACCCTTTCCCCCAGCCCCTCTCATGGAACCTGACAAAGAAGTACTTATCCTGCTTAACTCTTGAGCTCGACAAAGAAACATTTATTTCTGCTTAAATACCTCATTTGTTGTTACATTGTAATATAATTGTATGTTATCCTTATATTCTCTGTTTCAGACACTGGTGCCCTGTAACACTGCACTTTTACTGTTCCCAGTGTTCCAATCTTGTAATGTATGTCATGTGTCTTTTGTTCATTTGATGTGGAACCTTTGTAAATGAGCTTTCAGTTCAAAGGTGTATTTCCAAGATTTCAATAAATAAATAAATGTTTAGTGGGCAGGGGGCATTGGCTATAAGGAACTGACTGTGTTAGAGGGTTGAACTGGCCATGTGTGTAGGGGAAAAGCTGTCTATGTTTGTGTGTATATGAGTGGGGGGGGGACCATGTGTTTGCTACTGGTACAAGTTGACTGAACTGTGTGTGCACTGACAGGCAGAAGGTGAGGAATTTGCATCAAGAAATATATATAGGCCCAGATAGTCAGAGCAGTTGTGCATGGTGCAACTGAGTTGTGCTGGTGCAAGTGCGGAATTGCACCAAGGAGCCATATACAGCTGAAGCCATTGCGCAGCACAAAAGCCATTGTGCCAATGTGCAACTATAATGTATGCAGGCGTGAGTGCAGGGGGTGTTCCCCATGAATATCCAGTGCAGTGGCATGTTCAACCATGACACCATGATGCAAGTGAGGAGCAAATCAAAGTTGCTCTGAGCAGGCTTGTTCTTAGTAAAACAGGGGGCAATCACACAGACAGCAGTTGCACCAAGAGTGGGAGTGAGAGGGAGAGATACAGAGAGACAGACACACATGACCCAGACACAGAGAGAGGGACAGAGAGGTGGTGTGGGATAGGGAGAGAGGGGCAGAGAGAAAAAAGAGAGAGAAAGAGACACACATACACACACACAGACACAAAGCCTGTGTACCAGGGTGGCACACAGCCAGCAGCCAACCACCCAGGGGGACAGTGGACAGCAGGAGTCATGGAGAGCATGCCCGTCCTGCTGGGGGCAGTAATGTGGAGTGTGAAGTGGCAGAAGGAACAGCCACATGGCTGACGAAGGGCCCAGCAGTGGCATGCCCAAAACAGGTGGTACCATGCCTGCAGCACCACTGGGAACCACAGTGACACTGGGATTGTGGGCCAGTACTGCCTGAACAGAGCCATGCTGCAGCAGCTTGCCAGCTGTGCAGTGCGGAGCTGCAGACACCCACCAGACAGAGCCATGCCATGTCCATGGAGACAACAGTGACCACCAGCATGTGCCTGCTCACCACAGGCAATGGCCAAGGACCAACAGGGGACACCATGGGCATCACCCAGGAGGCCAGGGCCCACCGTTCCACATAGGTCCCCACAGCTGTGCTGCCACGTGCTGTGGAATGTAGCCAGCTCCTCAGCACACAGGCAGAGTGTACAACACTGATGTAGGACAGCCAGGGTGGCATGCATGCCTAGTGTGCATGGGGCCTGTGCCTGCACCCAGGTGGGCATCTGCATGCCACCTGGCCCTGTGGGACTGGTGCATATCAACAGGAAGGGGCACCCAAGCATTACCTGCCTGGTGGTGTGCGATGCCATTGGGCACACACCAATGCCTGTGCCATGCAACCTAGGAGTGCACAGGATGCCAGCAACTGACACAGCCCTGCACAGAGCTATGGATATGAACATGGGGATGACCCCACAGGGTACCCAGTGGGCGTGTGTGTGTGGCACGGGCAGGGTGCGATGGGCAGCGCAGTCCTGCAGGTGGGGGTGGGCAAGGTGTGCATGGCAGTGTGAGTGCTAGGGACAGGCAATGGGTGCAGATCAGCATAGCAGAGGACTAACCATGGCATTCCCCACACAGGTGACAGTGCATACCAGCTGATGCCCAGGCAACATGACCCTAGTCCATTCCACCCTGCAGTGCTGTCTGCCCCCAGTGTGCTACTGCCACATACACCACACCAATCATGGTTGCAATACTGGTACACGGCCTATGCTGTTCTGTGGTGTTTCTATGGTGTAACACATGCAAATGAGGTCATGCGCAATGGCAATTATATGCTAATACACCCCACTGCACCATGCATTGGCTGATGAGCTAATTTGCATGCAGCTTCTGAATATCGAAATAGTGCACTGTGTGCAATGGTACTTCACCGGAGCAAGTGGCGGTGAAATGCCCACGCATGCGCAGTGCATAGGCCTGCATTGTGGATGCGCACAGTGCTGACATGGTGTCTGTTGCACAGGCCGCATGACCAGCATGATGTAGCAACACAGTGCAAGCTGTGCAGGGCTAGTAATGCACACTTTGCACATCATGGTGTGTTCCCTATCACACACATGCACACTGTGGGTGGGCATGGTTCCTTGGGCCATTGCACTGGGCACCTGTCATGGCCCTTGCCATAGGTGTCCAGTGGGCAGTGCAGACACCGCCATGCCAGATGCTGAGCCAGCTCATGCGGCAGACCTTGCTCGTGGTCTCGGGCATACTTGTGGGTGGTGGCGGCCATGCAGGGCATGCATACAGCAGAAGGGTGTGAGGGATGGCATGCTAGGGTTGCCCTTGTGTCCCCTGTTACCCCTGTTGGGCCTTTCCCTACAGTCCCCCCTCCCGCTGAACACTGCTTGTTCCCTATCATGGTGGCATGAGTCGCCATGCTGCAGTGGCCCTGTGTCCATCCATGTTGTGTGTATGTGAGGGGGTGAGTTTTGTGCTGCCATGGTTCACTGCTGTGTACTGTGGTCTGTCCCACTGTGGTGGTGTCCATCCCGTGGGTCAGGGGCTGTGCATTGGGGTGCCCATCGGGTGGTGATCAGGGGTGTGTGGCAGGTTTGTGCATGGTGTTGGCTCACAGCCATGGTCATTGGTCGGGTACTGTCCATGCACTTTGTTGGAGTCCTCTGCCTGGCATTGTGCAGCCTGTCCCATGTGGTCTGCCATGCTGCCTGCCACCCAGCTTGTTCAGTGCCCCCTGTGTAGGCTCCCTGTGTGCCTTCGTGGCGTGTGTGTGCTTGGCTGCATGGTCCAGGGTGTGGCCTGCTATGGTCATGGGGGGTGAGGCATGGCCAGCAGCCTGCCGGGGGTCTCCCTTGGTGGCCTTCCATTGGCTGTTGGCACCTCCTGTCACCTGGTATCCACACCACTGTTGTGTTCTGGGGTCCCATGTCTGTGTGCCCTGCCATGCCCTGCTAGTGGAGGCCTCCTGTGGCCTGTCACTGTGCTGCCATGGCCCTGTCCCTGGGAATGTTCTCTGTGCCCTGCCCCCCATTGCTCTGCTGCTCTGCTGCCATGGGTGCCCTGAGGCATCTCTGCGTGCACTATGGCGCACCTCTGTTTGCGCCATGGTGCAAATCTGCCATATTCAGCCACATTGTGCTGGTGCAGTTCAGGTTGTGCATCCTCTGAATATGGCTACAGTTGTGCCATGGTGCATCAGATTTGTGCTGCGCCAGACTTTCGCCTGGCTTTGGCACATTTCTGAATATCTGGGCCATAGTCTTTAGTCATAGGAGTGAGTGAGTCTGTGTGTAGACAAATTTAAATTTCATTAAAGAAAGACTCAGAATTCTTTGAGTACAAAGCTACCTGTCAGGAGAGATTTGGAAAGAGTCAGGAGTGGAGGAGGGAAAAGAGAATAAGATAAATTTCAAAGAAATATTATTCATCTAGAGCCAAATGTTGGGGCTGCTGTTGCCTGGGCTGGGTGGAGAGGGGTTCTTCAAGACCCCCTTCAGGATTTCTGGACCCTGGCTGTGTCCTTCCCAGCAGTCTGAATTCCTGGAGTGGCCACTGACAACTGCAGATATACCATTGCCTTTAGATATTATTTTCTTTTTTAAGCTTTTTGGGAGTTTCCTGACCAAAAATTGTAGGTTCTGTATGTTTACTATGTGTACATAACCAACTGATCAAAAGTTGAAGAAATATGAAACGTAATAGGCATTATAGTTAAAGTTACTAATTACCTTTAACAAAAAAGTAATAAGTAACTGTAACTGATTACATTTATTTGAAAGTAGCTAGTAACTGTAACTGATTACTTTTTGAAAATAACTAATCCAACTCTGCCCTTAGCTCTATACCAGCTGTGTTTAAAGCCATTTATGATTCGGGTACCCACCACCTGTACTGGAAGACCATTCAACGGCTCAAACACTATTTCTGTAAAACAGTACTTCCTCACATCCTTTTTAAGTCTTTCCCTCATTGATCTCCACTAATGACACTGTATCCTAGGTTCTCTGTTCCTGGTAAATAGCTCTTAACAGTTCACCTTGTTTTTTTTTTTCTTTCAGGAACTTGAAGGTCTCAGTCATATCCCCTACCCCAATGTTCAGACCCTTTAGCCAGTTCTCATAGGAGCTGCCTTCCTGACCCTGAATCATCTTGGTCACCCTGGGTTGTACCATTTGTAGCTTATGCCTATCCTTTTTTAGGTGTGAACTCCAGAACTGGGCACAGTACTCCAGGTGTGGTCTTACCAGTGACCTATGCAGAAGTAACAGTACCTGCTTTTCTACTGTTGAACTCTCTCCCAATGCACCCTAGCATCCTGTTAGCCTAACTGAAGACTTTGTTACACTGGCTGGTTTCTTTAAGGGAGTTGCTGATGATCACTCCTAGGTCCCTTTTCTCTGGTGATGTATCCAGCTGAACCTCTCTCATCCAGTATTCTGCTCTGGGGGTTTTGTTCCCTAAGTTCTTCACTTTGCACTTCTTGGCATTGAATTTCAGTCTCCAAACTTTTTATCAATTTTCCAGGCATTTCAGGTCTGCAAGTCCTTTATCCCCTCTATATTGTCATCTCTAATACAAAGTTTAGCGCCACTTGCAAATAGATACAGCTTTCATGGATTCCCTCTCCTATTTAGCTGATGAACATATTGTAGAGGGCAGGGCCTAGTAAACATCATTGTGGTACTCTGCTGGTGACCACTCTTTCTGCTGATCTGACCCCATTCACCACAACTCTCTGCTACCTCCCTTCCAGCCAACTACCTACAAACCTTACTATTTCCCCAACTATACCAACATTCCTCAATTTCTTCAGCAGCCTTCAGTAGTGCACTGAGTTGAATGCCTTACTAAAGTCAATGTACAGTAAGTCTACTCTGTGCCCTTTGTCAACTACTCTGGTTACCCAGTTAAAGAATACTGTCAGGTTGGTCTGACAAGACCTCCCTTCCACCAACCCGTGCTGCTTACTTTACTGAAGCCCAGTGTTCTCCTGGTATTGTATTAGGTCTTCTTTGACTAGTAGAAAAAGAGCAGAGAGATGCATTCACTGCTGAACTGGCAAATACAATTTGTTTAGTGAGAACCTAACAAGGTGAACTAACACCAATGTGTATTCGCCTCTCACAAAGCTTCATCAGGGGTGGTGCTAGGAGTTCACAGGTGATATTATATAGTCAATGAAAATAACATATGTGTAGAATATTTAAATTAGTTAGAAATCATTGGAGCATGTGAAACACATTAAAGTACAAGTCAGTTGGTGACGTATAGTGTGTTTTCAATATTACAACCAGTCTGAATTCAATCTGATTAATTAAAGACAGTATTATTTAAGAAAAAAAATCATTATACTGTTACAGGCAATGTTCCATGTGACCAGCTATTATACTAAGCAAGTAAGCACATGAGCACTTCCATTCAGAAGGTGGGTTGTGCCAGTTGTCTTCTCCAAGCCTGGGTGAGAGGGGCTTCATCATCATTTTATTAGATGTGGGTGTTGGAGGAAGGAGGGTAGGAGTTGAGGGCTGCTGCTGGTGTGAGAGGAGGGGGATGATTTTGTTTAACAATAAAAAGTGTCAGAAGAGATGGCAGCCAACTGTGGTGATGCTCGGGTTGTGTCAGTCACCCATCATGGGTCTAGCATTGCTTGTAAAGTGCTTTGGGATGTATGAACAGCACTATATAAATGTTGATTCTTCTTCTTCTTCTTCATGGGAATTTATTTTGCTAAACTATATCTAAAAATTCAGTCATAGGTGTTGGGGGTGGAGGGTGTGATTGGGCTTTGTTGCAGAGGGTGGGGGATGAAATTTAAGTTGATTGGGCTGGGGACGATGTTGGGGTCTGTCTCCCCCCCCCCAACAGGTACTTGAACAACAAATTTCTGAATATCTGGAGCCCTGAATATAAATATTTTGCTGAATATTTGAAATAAGGTATTTGCTCACCCTTTCTAGAAATCAGAAGAATAACATGAGCTACAGACAGCAGTAAAGCCATCTTCCAATGAATAATGGAAGGAAGAAGGTAAAGGGGGGTGATTGGGCACTGGAAAACATGGTCGGGGAGTAGTCTAAGAGAGGTAAGCAATAAGAAGTGATGAGATGTGCATTACATATAGGATAAAGTATGGGGTGGTATGTGTAATGAGAAGTTTACAAACATCCGAGGTGTTAGATGCCACACAAACTCAAGAGCAAAGCACGAGGGATTTGTGAAAAGCATCTAACACTGAGGGTGTGTGTCAACTTTATTATGCTTATAAAATGAGGCAATGTATTCTATATTAATGTAATCTCTGAAATTAAGAGTTTAAAATACTGTTATTTTTACCTAAAATTGTCCCTTTGCTTCTTTGCTTGTAGGGGTTTGAAGCATTGTTTTGGGATGAGGACTTCTGTCCTAAGTAAGCTTTCATAGATGAAATTTTGCTTTTATATCCTGTAGTTCAAAGCCCCCCAGCACCCATGCCATCACAAGCAAAGAAACTTACACACACACACACACACACACACACACACACACACACACACACACACACACACATATATTTTAAAGGGACGCTGTTAACCTCAAATTCTGTTGTTTAGAGGGACCATTGAAATTAAATTTTTTTAATGAAATGACACACTGATTTTATCTTGTCTACTGTTTATCTGTTAGTATTCAGTCTGAGTAATGTGCTCATTTACATGGTTCATTTGTTTTGTTTATTTGAATTCCACTGTCCTCTCCCTGCCGAGTTGGAGAGTCTGTGTCCCACCAGTTTGCGAGTGCTTGTTGTAAGGTTACGTTCTCACATGAACAGTTCCACTGTGGATTCTATGAACATGCCCATCCGCACTGTAAAAGCTTGTTGATGTGTTTACCTTAGCCAGGCAATGAAGCAGTCAAAATATGTCAAATTCCAAGGTGTGAATATTGATGTGGACAGCTCATGTCACAAATTTGTGAAGAGTATAAACTTCTAGTCTGTTTTAGATTGAATGTAATGTGATTCTGTATTATTTTCACTGTCAGGTGTTTACAGTGATGGTTGAGTACTTCTAATGGAGCTCCCTTTCACTTTTCTAGCATGCTATGTAAAATGTGTTGTGTTGTGGTGAAAAGGTTGTGGTTCTGTTGGTGACAATGTGTAGCATACACATTGTGAGGTTTCTCATTATTTTTCATTTTAGATTTTTTTTCTAACTCTGTTTTTATTTTGCAGAGCCATTTACAGTACTTGATGTGCATTTGTCCAGCACAAGTCTACAATTGCTTTCTCTTGTGGTTATGCAGTATTGCAGTCTCCATCTCCAGTTACAAAAATCGAAGTAACTGAAATGTGGTGTTGTTGCTAATTTGTATTAATTTGAAGTGGTCAATAAGCGGATATATTTTCCATGATTCTAAATTTTAAGTAATTAATTGGTTGTGTACTTTACACTTAAAAAATGCCCCAGTAATATGAGCCATACTGTTGTAAAGTACGAACGGAATGTGCTTAACGTCACCATTTTGGCATTGTATATTTCTGTTTTTATTCATTATATATATATATATATACGTTGTGTATGTTATTTTGTTCCCTATACATATACTGTAATTTTTATCTGTTTTTTCATATTGCAGGCTGACAGTTACTTTGTCTCACAGCAAAGTGGGTGCTGGGCATTGCAAACCACATTTTGTATGTGGCTAGTACTGTCATTGATACTAGTGCTGATGTGCAGCTCTGTATGAATGAGTAAAAATGTACTGTCCTGATTAGGCATGTCATGGGAATTCATTGTTTTTTTTTGTTTTTTTGTGTTTTTACATTAAGACAACTGCGATTCTGTATTTGATTGCAGTGCAAATATGACTAAGCTATACAATGTTTTGCACGTTCATTCAATCTGCTAGCTCTGTTGCTGATGTTCCACTTTTGTGTGAGAATGATATTTGAGGTAATCTTCTGTAACTGATAAATGTCTATGCTGCAACTGTTCATGTAGTTTCAGTATGAAGTGGCAGAATGGCTATTTGAGGAGAGAGGTAGACCTCTATGGTATTATAGTTCCCAAACCTGATGTGATGCAGTGTGCAGGCTTATTTAATCATTTACATGTCTATTCAGTTTTTCAGTCATGCATGGATTATTTAAAAAAAAACAGTCTTGTACTAGTGTACCGTGATATGTTTTGATCTGATTACTTTCCTGATTTACAGTCTTGGACATGCATTAATATGTTATGCACCATTATTTTGTTGTTTATGAAACCTAATCCTTACTCGGTGCATGTATGCATTGGTCTGTGTACCTTAAGAGTTTGTCAACATGCTAAGTGATGACAATCATAAATGGCATTTTTAAAATTGGAGACTGATGTCAGTGCACAGTGTAGATTATCATCAGTCAAGTAGTTGTGAAAAGGGGTCACTCTGCACCATGTTAATATATACACGGGACAAAATGATCAGTGAAAAATTGGTTCAATGGATATACTTTTACCATGCTAGTAGTTGTCAGTCTGGAGAATAACAAATTAATTATCTGTACTATAAATTGAAAATGTCCAATATATGACATTAAATATCTTAAGAAAAATCATGAGTTTTCATGCATATTATCAACCCATGATTCCTTTTGTCAATTCTTACAGATAGGACACCAAATAAGCAAAGTAAGACAAAACAAAAACGTAAAAGATTATGTGCATGTAAAGATTGGTATGTGTTTGTACAATGCGATGTATATCCATAATACTCACATCTGACATGTTTTCATAATCTGCTATATCTATAAAGAATACACATAATTTTGTGCCTGTGGCATTTGTGTGTACTGCAACATTACATCTTCCCTAGTTGACATCTTCTTATTTATATGTGGTCAGTCAGATCATAATGAATCACTATGCCAGTATTTTAATTTTTTTTGGGGGGGAGGGGGGTAGAGATTCTGCTGTAACTACCATTACCAGTGCATCCTTTGTTCCAAGCCCAAATAGTTTATGAGGAAGGTGTTGGTGTTGCAGTCCGCAATATAAAGTAGCACATCGTAAAAACATTTCAGATGAGGTGCTGAATATATCTTGGTTCTTGTGTGACCCTAATCTAAGGTCACATGAGCTTTCAACATGTCATATTGAGATTAACTTTGCTAAAGTGCTGAACAACAGTCTACAAATGTGAGAGTACATTGTGACAGGGAGTGGTACATTGGTTCAAGTCATGTACTATATCTAGTACACCTTATTGGTAAACAACCCCCCATTCCCCCCATCTATAACCATAAAAAATGAAACAAGATTGAAGGAATGGCTTTTGATTCTATAGTTGCAGTAGCCTTCCTGTTTTGCTAAATGTGGTACAGGTTTTCTGTGCGAAGAGTCTTTTCTTAACTACTTATTTTTATTTCTTCCAGAAGTATTGTATATTTGTACTTACATGAATATCATAATATATGTACATGTGTATTATACTGTTATATATACCTTAGTGTGCCACTAAGACAATAGACTGGGGCCAAGCAGTATACATAATCTATCTTGAGTTTAGCAATGCCTTTTACTCTGTGCACCGCAACAGGTTGGTCTTGAAGGTGGCAAAAATTGGGGCTGGGGTAAAGATATCCAGATTGGTGGAAAACTGCCTGAGGGTTGCATTTCAGAGGATTGTTGTGTGGGGGGGGTTATATGGCACAAGATAGGTAAGCAGCGGTGTCCCTCAGGGCTCTGTGCTTGTGCCAGTGTTGGCATGAAGGGAAAAGTGTGCCTATTTGTAGATAACACCAAGATTTGTGGAAGAGTGTACACCACTGAAGGGACCTACTGGAAGATATGGAAAATCTTGCGAGCTGGTCCAGGATTTGTCAGCTCGCCTTCAATTCCAAGAAATGTAGCTTTCTTTCATATTGGTGCCAAGAATACTACCAGGTTGATTCCTAGTATCTGCATTAGAGGATGAGAAGGTCCTGTGTGTGATGACCACTAGTGCCTTAAGCACCCCACACAATGCAGTGCAAGAAAGCAACAGCAAAGGCAAAGAAGATGCTGGGATGCATGTATAGGTGGATCATAAGTAGAAGAGAGGAGGTTATACTGGCTTTGTACAGGTCATTGTTAAGGCCGCAGTACTGGTTCCCACATCTCAATAAGGACATTAACCTGCTGGAGAAGGTTCAGTGGGGGGCTACAATGGTGATAGTGAGTCAGCAGGGTAAGGCAGATGAAGAGAGGTTGAGGGCAATGAATATGTACCGGAAAGTTAGGAGAGAGACAGAGTGCATGTTTGGGACCTTGAAATGGATTAATAGGGTTGATAAGGAGAGTCTTTTTAATCTCAGTGTCAATGATAACAAGATGGCATTGTTTAGGATGGGGGAGGATGTTTTGGAGGGAGGTCAGGAAGCACTTCTTCAGAGAGAGGGTGGTGGACACTTGGAATGCACTGTCAGAAGAGGGCATCTTGTTGAAGAGAGTGGGCAACTGTATGAGTGGCATGGATATGCAGAGGAGGAAAGCAAAGGATGCAGGCCTAATGGTCAGTCTAGTGTGCTCAGGTGTGCAGCATTTCAGTATTTTGGAATGCTGGTGCCACCCATGCTTGTCCCCTTTACATTGATTTTTCTCATGTATGATTCACTCTCACTCACAAGCCTCACTATGTTGTGAACCCTTCCTTTTTAACATGCACCACTCAATTTTGAATGTGCAAACCATTAGCAGTGATATCACCTCTACTGACAATACATTTCACCCTTTGGCACCACCCTTTCATGGAAGAAGTACCTCCTTATTTTACCCCTGAAGCTACCTTTTTCAAGCTACATACTGTGCTGTTTTCTCTTGGTCTATCCTCTCAAGTTTCAATTTTCAAAGTCATTATAAGTTTTGTTACCTCACCTGGTGCTGTACTTCCTTTAGTAGATTGTCGTAATTTTGAAACTAGGTATGTCAGCAATGCACGCATTATTTCAATTGTGGCCATAGCAGATACTTGTAAAAGGTCAGGATCATTTTCCATGTCATATATTGGTAGTTTGTCTTGTTGTGCACCATAGCAATATGATAGCTTTTTTGCTGCTGCCTTCTCACACTTTGCTTTATACAGGTATGTGTAGTTTGTGTGGTGTGGGGGGAGGCTAGACAATGTTTTCATTTTTTTTTGTCTGACTGACATTTTTTTTTAGTAGTTTTACACTGATCACACCCCCATTTAAATGCTGAAGTCAAATTGTGCCTAAGCTTTGCTCGGTGGTCCATTCCTTTGTTAGTAGTGCACACAGAACCTCCTCTTCATTTGAAGGTAGCAAGTGCATTCCACCTTGCCATTAAGTGTTTATGTTGTTCCTGACTCTCAGCTGCATGATCCTGTACTTATAGGCATGGAACATAAAAGTTGCCATTTGTTAGACCATTCCTCCAGTTTAGCTCAATCTCTCAGGAGTACTGTACTGCTTCACACTCCCAACCCCCACACGCACAATTTACCCCGATCCCTTCTGAGATATTGGTAATGAAAACGTTTTTTTATCACGCAAAATTTTTTCTCGCCTTCTACCTTGGATAGCCCCCATCAGGCCAACCCTCCCAGCCCTTACACCCATTCTGGGAGCAGTGGATGCGGAGAGTCAGTCATCATCCTGCAGCTGGCAATGTTTTCCCCACCATTTTCTCCCAAGGACCCTGGGAGTGGGTATGCATGTGTGTGGAGGCACGTATCAGTCCCACGGCCCCAGTAACAGCCCCTTTCCTCCCACCCCATTGGCCTAGCACCTGGCTCCTCTCTTGGCCCATGCTGTCCCCAGCCTCCACCAGGTGGCAGCCATCAGCCTAGAGGAGCTATCCCACCTCCCCAGAGAGGAGAGTGTGCCTGTCAGCAGCTCCATCCAGCTCCACCCTCCTCCCCTGTTGCCGACCTCCAATGGCCCGGGCTCATTCCTGAACCCAGGTCACCAGCATGAAGCAAGGTTAGGCATCCAGTGCCCTAGCCCTCAGCACCACCAGGCTGGTTGTAATGAAAATGTTAAACAGAAGTGGACCTAGTAGTGTACTCACATTGAAATAATTATAAAGACAATACTGGATGGGTTACTATGCACAGCCAGTGTGTTCTGCCACAGAGGGGTTCTGGTTCCCGCTGACCTCGAGAGTGAAGCTCAAAAGTCAAATTGAACTCAGAACCCCGAGGTAGCAGAACACAGTGGATGTACATAGAGTTGTTCATCCTGTAATTTTTATATTTTATAGTGCAGTGTTACATATGTGTGCATGAATTATTTTACTTTCAAAATGAAACTGACTCATGCAGTCTCAAGGGGATGTAGCATGATGTTGTACCACAGTAGGGTAAAATCACATTCCATGACCTTTGGAAATGTAGTACAACAGCATTTTGAAAAGGATGAAATTGTATACAGAACAACACTTTACTATACACTATCTTTCTATTCAGGATAGAGGGTATGTCTAGTTGTTTGAATTGTATGTAATGATACTCTGTCTACATGTGTACATTTTTTTTGAGCATCCAATGTACTACATTCTGTTGCCATTAGTTTGCATATCGCAATCGAAATGAAAAGTCTTGATAATCTGATGCACCACACTTGAGAGACACATTGCATATGTGTTTCTTTAATAGTCATGCGGTCGGTCATACATGCAGAGTATTGTTAATTCATGACTGAGTTTGTGTATGCAGTGTTCCTAATGTGTATGTTTGTTTCTTTTACTTACAGCACTCACAAGTTGCAATGTTTGTAAATCCAATGCTGGAGCGTCGCCGTGGCAGACCAAGAGGTCGTGGGGTGGCAAGCCGATCTCGAGTAGTCATTCAGCAGTCAAGGAGTACTGCCTATTTACCTGAGACTAGTCAGGAGACAGAGATGACACAGCATAACTCAAGTACATCAGCCGCAAGTAGGGCTTATACTAATTCATGAAGAGGTAGACATGCTGCAAGATGAATGCTTAGGGGTAGACTTCAGTATTTGGAAGAGAGGCATACTGCATGCTGAAATACTTTGCAGGTATGCTTATATTTATTAGAATATTTGCTTCTGGACTTTGTCTTGGAAAACCATATAATAGCATGTATGAATATTTTGAAAGGCAAAATCACCGTCACTTTGAGGCCCAAAATTGCCCATGGTTCATAAGGTGTATATATATATATATATATATATATATATATATATATATATATATATATATATATATATATATATATATATATATATATATATAGTGTGTGTGTATATATATATATATATATATATATATATATATATATATATATATATATATATATATATATATATATATATATATATATATATATATATATATATATATATATATATATATATATATATATATATATATATATATATATATATATATATATATATATATAGCTGTGTGGACAGTATTCGAGAGATAAAGTGTGACATTCATACACCCAAAAAAGTTTTATAATTAGGCATGACTTAACTTTAATTTTAATGTGTGTATGAGGTAGTTGCATAATACAAAACATTAAGATAGCTTTGTATTTCTAAGTTTGGAAAAATGGCACAGTTATCTATGATATGTAAACTACTTTTGTGGGTAACACAGTGTCCATTATGCATTATTTCCCATTTCTAGTAATAAATAAAATTTTCAAATGCAGTTTCTCTGTCTTCTGTTTAAGTGTATTCATTTACAACATCTATTAATTTGATGTTCTTCCATACCTATGTGTTGCTATCTATCTTTCAATGTAGACAGCACTAAAAATACAAACAGGAGGTTACCAAAGTTTCATTACTTCATGCTTATACTGTTTATGTCCAGTCTACATGCCTTTCACAATTAAGCTGGACGCTAAGCAGAAAGATAAACATGAACAAATCACTTGGTTGTACTTGATTTATTATGTGACCATCTCTGTCACATACTACTACAGTGGGTAACATGGATACCACAGTAGCAATGCAACATGTGAAATACATGGTGCAACTTTTATTAGTGGCTTATTATCAATCAAACAGCCAATACACATTGATAAGTTCCAGGTCACATTAGGGGCCATTTTGACATCACTGTAGCTCTGCAGAGCAAGACTGACTAGAGGCCCAACCACAGTTAACAACCAGAAAGCACCCAGGCAAGCTGCTTGGTACTAATAACTATAGATGAGAGTGCCACATGATGCTCCCTGGCAAACCCATGCTGGCCTTTAAGGGGAAAATGATGCCAAAATATCACACAGGCCCACCCTAGGCTCACCACCATGTGCATCACAGGGATGCCACTGCAGTGGGGTGCTTGTTCTGCACATGGAATGCCACATTCAAACTGCTCTACAAGTCAAAACAATACACCAAAGTTCCCAATAAACAAACGAAGGCAAGGCAAGAGACAGCTGGATGTTACATGGTGGGTCTGAGCCACATCAGGGGTCGTTTTGACATCACTGTACCTCCACAGAGTCAAACTGAGGGCAGGCCCAACCACAGTTAACAACAAGAAAGTACCCAGGCAAGCTGTTTGGTGTTGATAACTGTAGCTGCAGGCACTGCATGGCATCCCTTATCAACCCAGTGCCAGCCATAATGGGGGAAAGTATGCCAAAATATCACACAGGCCCACCCTGTGCTCACCACCACATGCATCACAGGGACACCACTGCTGCAGGGTTCTTGTACTGTACATGGAATGCCATATCCAAACTGCTTAAATCAGGCCCAGGTGACATATTTTTTTATTTTCAAACAGTTCCAAGATATGCCAACACTTGACATTTAATTTATAGGCAGTCTCATTATAAATAAATCTGCTAAATGTTTTTCCAGATGAATCCAAACCAACAGGCACTATTACACCCAGGTAATGACCAGATTACAGTACTACACATGGTATCTCTCCCATACCCCTGAATGTACTAAGCAATGCCATGAGCAGCCTTTCTGAGGTAAGCCCAAGTGCTGTATTTTTTATTTTAAACAGTCACAACACATTGTGCCATCACACATATATAAATATATATATATATATATATATATATATATATATATATATATATATATGTGTATATATATATATATATATATATATATATATATATATATATATATATATATATATATATATATATATATATATATATATATATATATATATATATATATATATATATATATATATATATATAGATATATAGATATATATATATATATATGTTAGAGGAAAAAACACTGTTTAATGCATCAGTTAGGGTTGTTCCACCACAAAAAGCTAGGAAATTCAGGGTTGGGTTGAAAGACCCCTCGACTCCCCAGCCCATCCTCCAACCGCATTCGTGTGCATTGGGGTCATCGGCCCTAACTCTCACCCCATCACATGTGTAAAGAAGCTGAGGTATAGGAGAATGGGGTGAGAGTTAGGACTGATGACCCAACGCTCACCCCGATGCCAGTTGGGGGTGGGCTGGGGAGGTCCAAGGGGGGGTCTTTCAACCCTAACCCCAAATGTCCTAGCTTTTTTTTGCAGTGGAACAACCCTAACTGATGCATTAAATGGAGTTTTTTGCCTCTAATTTCCCTTCTTTGAGAGAATGAAGATGATAAATAATGAAAGCAATGCAGTGGCGGCAGGGCCCCACACTCCCGCCACTTGATGTTTTCTTACACAGTAACAGGAACTGCAAAGCAAACGCAAGCATCAACAGTAATGCACATGGCAAAGCAAACGTAAATGGCAAAGCAAACGTTAATAGAAACAAGCATAAAGTGATGCCGAACCAAACAGTTATGTAAACGGAGATATCAAACAGAAGTGCATACAGAATGCCACTGGTAACACACACATTCACAGTACCACAGTTGTAAATGCAAATGGTAACAGTAACACCAACAATAACTCCCAAGTAAACAGAAAAGCAAGCACATATGAAAACGCAAACCGTAACGCACACACTCACAAAACCACAGTTGTAAATGCAAATGGTTATTGTAACAGCAACAATAAAGCAATAAAAACAGAAACGCAAGCGCATATGAAAATGCAAACTGTTACACATAAGGTCATGGTACCTCAATAGTAAACATAAATGGTAACAGCAACAGTAAAAACAACAGAAACAGAAATGCAATGAAAACGCAAACCATTATGCACACTGTGGCATAGACGGGAATGGTGATTCGAATGGTAACAGAAGTGCAACTGAAAATGCTAGCTGTCACAGTAACAAAAGGGCACACCCTTCTTTTCCCAAAAAACTGCATTAAAAATTAATTGAAAACTAAGAATGTATGCATTATAATTGACTTCAGAGCATAAAAGTACGACTTGGAATACTAAATTGCTTATATCTCAGGAACCATATGACGTAGGAAAAAAAATTACAATTTTATATGAATTATTACTTTTCCTGGGTAGTTTTTTGCTTAGCTCCTTAATTTGGGGGCTAAGTATTTTTTTTGACAAAAAGTCCATATCTCACACTTTTCTGAGATACGGGCCCTGAAAGATGCAACGGACGCCACAATGTTATCCAATGGGACAAATTGTCAACTTCGGAGTGCTGTCACTTTGCCACCCTGTAATATTTTTTATCCAAACCACCAAAAGGCACATTTGTAGGATGTTGGCTTTCTTCCCTCCAAATTTCAGCCCAAAAGACCAAACCGTTATTTTCCAGCAGAGCGGCAAAGAATTCCTGTAATATGGCGGATGCAGTAATGTTATTCTATGGGAAAAAGTGCCAACTTTGTAGTGCAGCAACTTTGCCACCCTGTAATATTTTATGACTACTAAAAGGCACATCTGTGGGATGTTGCCTTTCTTCCCTCCAAATTTCAAGTAAAAAGACCAAACCATTTCTGAGATATTCAATGTCAAAGATTGGCAACATTTCCCTATCTATTCCATTTTAAGAAATCTGGCCATCTTGTCCCTATTCTGCGATCAAAGATCACAATCAAAGAATCTCACGATCAAAGAATTTGCAGCCTCACGATCAAAGAATTTGCAG
This sequence comes from Neoceratodus forsteri, assembly GCA_016271365.2. Classification (NCBI taxonomy): domain Eukaryota; kingdom Metazoa; phylum Chordata; order Ceratodontiformes; family Ceratodontidae; genus Neoceratodus; species Neoceratodus forsteri. Next base: position 1,264,622,901 of record CM057455.1, read on the forward strand.
CCTCACGAACAAAGAATAAAAAATTTAATAATTCAAAAAATAGAAGTAACTGCAGTAAACCACCACCACAGTTCAATAGAACGAAGTCCCCTGAGTAAAATCCATCCTCATTCGACTTCCTAGGACACCCCTGGGCTAAGAAAATTGAATTTTAAATTGGGCCATCTTGTCACTCACTCACGATGCAAGAAAGCAGTCAAAGAATCTCATCATCAAAGAATTTGTGGCCTTATGATCAAAGAATTTGCAGGCTCACGAACAAAGAATAAAAAATTTAATGATTCAAAAAATAGAAGCAATTGCAGGAAACCACTGCCATAGTTCAACAGAATGAAGCCCCCTGAGTAAAACCCACCCTCATTTGACTTCCTAGGGCACCCATGGGCTGAGAAAAATTATTTTTAAATTCAGCCATCTCGTTCCTCACTCACGTTGCAAGATTGCAATTGAAGAATCTCACGATCAAAGAATTTGCAGCCTCAAGATCAAAGAATGTGCAGGCTCATGATCAAAGAATAAAAAAGGGTGAAACGCAGTTTATTCACCAATTTGAACCAAACCAATGGCATGGTTCGACATAACTGACCCTCCTGAGCAAAACAAGCCCTCATTTGTGTCCCTAGCCCACCCCTGAGCTGAGATATTAGTGTTTTGGGGCACAATGCAAGATCACGATCACAGAATCTCACGATCAAAGAATTTGCAGGCTCGAGATCAAAGATCGTTAGTGAGCCGCAAATTAAGATTTTAAAAGCTTATAACTCTATTTTTTCACTGGTTTGGATGGAAACAAAGCCATGGCTTGATAGGTCAGGGTCCCCTGAGTAAAACCCATCGAAGTTTTACTTCAGAAGTGACCCCTGAGCCGAGATATTTGTGTTTGTGTGATTAGAAAACTGAAAACAAGATGGCGAACCTCGCGGTCAAAGAATTTTGGAAAATTCCTTGGGAACAAAGATTCTTGAACTGTGAGGCTGCACATTCTTTGATCGCCAGGCAAGACCAGATGGCCAGAACCCCCATTCTTTGATTGCAAGATATACATATAAATTTTCCCATTGACTTATGGTGGGAACTTAAAAGTGCCATAACTTTTGAATGCCTTAATATTTTTTCACCAAACAAAAAGCGGCATGTTCAGCCACCAAAGCTCTTTCAAACAAGCCTTCTTGCAGAGCAGCACACCACACAACAGCTGTACAGGACCACATTAAGAATGCCTTAAGGTGCCTTCAAAAATGAATAATTTAACATTTTTCAGCACTTTTGTACACGAAGACCAGCACTCCCACACAAATGTAATTTGGTAAATCTAGAGATCTGGTGCACCCCAACATGTGTACCAAATTTCAGGCAAATCCATTGAACGGGTCCAAAGTTATTAATGTCCAACGTTTTGACTTTAGTATGTAAGTAGCCGCTTAACCCTAACTACAGTGGTGAGACCGCACCACTACTATAATATATATATGTGTATATATATGTATATATATATATATATATATATATATATATATATATATATATATATATATATATTATTATAAATAACTCAGGAAAATGTTTTTACCAGATTAATCCAAAACAATGATGTTGCCCTACAGACACTAGAACACCCAGGCAATGACCCAATTATTACACATGGTACCCCCCCCATGCCATGAGCAGCCATTTTGAGGTAGGCACAAGTGCTGTATTCTTTTATTTTTAAACAGTTCCAACATATTATGCCACCACTTGATGTCTAGTTTAGAAGCAGTACCATTCCTACACGTGGAAACCCTGATAACCTTGAATGAATTGACCAATGCCATGAGAAGCATTTTTGAGGTAGGTCCCATTGCTGTCATTTTTTTATTTCCTACAGTTACAGTATATTATGCCTCTTCCAACAACTGATCCCCTAGTTTAGTATGCGAATACAATGATGGTCCTTTATAATATTACATCAAGAAAGGCAACTTTATCATTCTAAAATAACACCAGATATACACACACTCACACACACACACACACACACACACACACACACACACACACACACACTTAACCGGAGCCAGCATCAACCCTTCTTTCCAAAAATTACAAGCACCTCTCACAAATTGCATTTTTTTTTGTTTAAAACATTTTAAAAATGCAGCTTTTATATTCATTTCACATATGCACTTCTAAAATAGAGCCATCATCACATCAACAAGTGTAGCATTCATTTGACATTCTCAGAATTTACCAATAGGAACCCCATAGGTGTTGTTTTTTCCCCCTTTAAACATGATTAAAGCCATCACCAGGAGAAATTTCACCAATATTAACAATATTCTGAAAAAATCTAATTTTATAAAGAAAACCCACTGGATGGATTGTAAACAAAATACAATAAATCTCAAACAAAACTCTATTTGATTAGACTGGTCACATATATGCACAGCCCCATTTTGAAGAGGTGCCCTTCACAAACATCTGGGTTGTGCGAGAACACACAAATTTAACGTTTCTGCCCCCAAAGATGATAGAACACAACTATTGCACTATAGCCAGATAGTATTTAATATGCCCCATTTAGACAGTGCCAACACCAGAGAAAAGTTCAGCTCATATACTTCCCAAACACAGCCTTAAAATATACTATTTAATATGCCCCATTTAAATGGTGCCAGCACCAGAGGAAAGTTCTGCTGATTTACTTCCCAAACAAAATTTTAAAATATACTATTTAATATGCCCCATTTACACAGTGCTAGAACCAGAGGAAAGTTCTGCTGATATACTTCCCAAACAAAACTTTAAAATATACTTATTATACTGCACAGCCCACTAATCCGATCATCCTCTATTTTGAAGAGGTGCCCTTCACAAATAGCAGGACCATAACGTCTTAAGATGAAAACTTTACTTTTTCTGTCCCCAAAATGACATAGAATAACTGCTGCACTTTAGCCAGTCACCACTTAATATGCCTCCCAGAATTTTAACTTGCAATGTTGTAGCAGAATGCTACAGATCATGTTTTCTAGTGACTGGAGAACTCTAAGATCCATCCAAACTCTTGTGCGGCACACCAGATTTAAAACAGATGATGCTTCATTCTACCTGTTTTTAAGAATGGTAAATAGGAGAAGCAGCGGGAAGAGAACAATTTTGCTTAGAGCAAGAGTACCAAAACTGAATGCCTGATGCCACCTTCGGGTCCCAGCTATTTGTACCAATAGTAGTATCATCATCATCCATGTGGGTAACATGGACACGACAGCAAGAGCCACAGCTTTTGATGCTGCTGCTCCTAGCAGGTTGAATGTACCACTGCATTAAGATTGCAGATGTATGTGGGGGAAAACACATTAAGCAATGTGAACTGACTCTGAAAAAAAACTCAAAGCATAAAGGCAGACTACAAAAAAGAAATTAAACAGCTATATAAGACACCACAGTAATGCACAAAAGTAATAAATTAAATGTGGTGTCATGTAAATGTAATTACATCTGCATAAAATCAATAATCACTGGGGGACAGTTACACATCCACTCTGTCCACTAAAAAAGAAAACTTTAGTATTGTGCTTTAAATACAGTAAATTTAATGGTCACCAAGATGTGTAACACAGACATGTCACAAAATGGCTGCCTTTTTTATGACTATTTTCATTATTAAAATGTTGCCACAATAAAATAAAAACACATACACCCTTTAGTTTATGCACACTATCTATTGACCATATGGGAAACAGTACAGAACACAAATTCTGTATTTTTAATAAATTATGAGTAAAATACAGACCTTATTTTAAGTGCACACTCAAGTCTCTTGAATACTGTCCACACACCTATATATATATATATATATTATGGTAGCACGGTAGTGCTACCGTAGTTAGGGTTGAGGAGCCATTTACTCGTAAACCCAAAATTTTGCACCTAAATACCTTTGCAACCATTTGACGGATTTGTCTGAAATTTGGAATACACGATCAAGACCCATATGCCTTGGGATCTGCCAAGTTTGTACCAGTCGGATATACGGCTGCGGAGTTATTAAGCATGATCTGTGCATGCGTTTATGCTTTTTTTGGAATTCTACGGTCACGCCTACAGGTCGCATGGTTTGCACTACTGGTCCAAAATCTTCAGGGAACGTATGCGGTGTATCCCAATGTGCCTTTAGAAGATTTTGTGAAAAAATATTAAATGGTTCAAAAGTTATTCAAAAAACAAGTTCCCATTATAAGTCAATGGGAAAAGTTAAAAAAAAGTTTGACAGTGTCGCAAATGCAGTTTTTACTTTCGCAAATGGCCCTTTTACTGTCACAAATCCACCATTTTGTTTTCAGTTGGTGATCATAAAAATGCTTGGCATTTAAATTTGTGACCCTCTAGCAACCTAATTATTTTTGCATTCACCTAGACAGACTCTGAGGAAGCTAGCAAAGTCTTTATTTTGTTGTAAAACACCCCAGAAATATGTTTTTCACATTTCTGGAAAAAGTACTTTCGCAAAGAACTTTCGCACTTGCGACACTGTTGAATGAATTTGCTAAAGTTTTCGCAAATCGCGACAGTGCTTTTCTAGGCTGTGGGAAAATTACAGCAATTCTTTGGCACCCGGCTGCAAAAGAACGGTTTGGAGTTTTGGGCTGAAATTTGGAGGGAACGCAGACGACATTCCACAGATGTGCATTTCAGTGTTTTGTAGAGAAAATATTACATGGCAGCAAGGTTACACTACTCCAAAGTTGATGCTTTTTCTCATAGGGTAACATTACGGTGTACGATGCATTGCAGCAATTGTTTGGTGCCCTGCTGCAAAATAACAGTTGAGTCTTTTGGGCTGACATTTGCAGGGAAGACAGTCAACATCCCACAGATGTGCCTTTTTGTAGTTTGCTGAAAAGATATTATAGGAAGGCAAAGTTATGGTACTCCGAACTTCTGTTTTTTTTCCCAAAGGATGACGTTACAGCGTTCGCCGCGCATTTAAGGGCCCGTATCTCAGAAACGGCGCGAGATATGGACTTTTTGTAGGAAAAATGCTTAGCCCCTATTGGGGGCTAAGTGCAAAACTAGCCAGGAAAGTGATAATTCATATGACTTTTAAATTTTTTTCTATGTCATACGGTTCCTGAAATATAAGCAATTTACTATTCCAAGTCCTCATTTTCTGTTCCGAGACTCATTACTTTGCATACATTCTTTGTACTCACTGTCTTTCTCTATGCAGCTTTTGGGGAAAACCAGTCTGTGCGCTTACATTACTGTTACCATTACCATTTCCGTTGCAGTTCCATACCCGTTTCACTTACCATTCACGTCATGTGCATTACCCTTTGTGTTTTCATTTGTGGTTGTGTTTGCGTTGTTTTTAACATTTCTGTCTACAGTACTGTTTCTCTTTCTGTTTTGCTTTGTGTCACCATGCACATCGTGATTTGTGTTTGTGGGCACAATGTTCCTATGTGACAAGACAACACTTAGCGGGAGTGTGGGGCCCTTGCTCCTGCTGCTGCATTACATTCACTATTTCTTGTTATCATTCTCAAAAAGAAGGGAAATTAGAAGCAAAAAACTCAGTTTAATGCATCAGTTAGGGTTGTTCCACAGCAACGAAAGTGAGGAAATTTGGTGTTAGGGCTGAAACCCCTTGGGACCCCAGCCCACCCCCACAACCAGCATTGAATGCGCATTGGGGTCTTCGGTCCTAACTGTCACCCCATTCTCCTATACCTCTGCTTCTTTACACATGTGATGGGGTGAGAGTTAGGCTGACAACCCCAATGCACACCCTAATGCTGGTTGGGGGATGGGCTGGGGTCCAAGGGGGGTTTCAACCCTAACACTCAATTTCCTCACTTTTGTCGCTGTGGAACAACCCTAACTGATGCATTAAACTGAGCTTTTTGCCTATATATATATATATATATATATATATATATATATATATATATGTTATAGTGGCATGCTAGTGTCACTGACGATTGCTATATAATATGACTAACTACGCAATGATTACTGTCAAACTTCAAATTTCATTCACCTCAATGTACATGAATACTGTCATTTCCAACATGAACTGACATACAGTATCTTCTTCAAGCTGTCTCATTACTTTGGGGTGGGTGCATGATGATTTGGAGTAGATGGAAGGGATACACATTCAAGAGAACTGTGGAAAAATGACATTAAAAAAAATAGAGAATTGCAGTCCAGTTCAGACAGTGTTGCATGCATATGCAGAGAACAATAAATGTGCAAATATTCATAACTAGAATGTTATACATATGATTTCATCTGATTCCCTTGAGACTTCAAACAGCACACTAAAGAGGAACATCGATATTCTGTACCTCATGGTGACACAACATTCCAAGTTTGAATACATGCACATGTCCTGACTACTGTTGTTTAAATTTACTAGCAGTCAGAACAAAGTCTTTCAGCTTTTTCCTTAGGTCTCATACTTGCAAAGAATATAAATATAAGGGATATGACATGGCCTGACAGAAGATATCATATTTGTCTTCATGAGAGGCCAATGATACCATGATATCTCAAGAGTGGCAAAACCACAAGTGAGATATTTCGATGCCATTGGCCTCGAGTGAAAATAAATATGATATCTTCAGTCAGGCCATGTCATGTTCTGTTTATACAACATGGGCTGGATATTCAAACTGTGCTATTTTGTGGTGCAAGCCCTTGCGCTGCACAAAATAGTTGCGCAAGGGTCTGGCCGGGGTGATATTCAAAGGAGTTGCGCTTATTGAGCAACTCCTTGAATATCACCCTCGCCACAGCCACTGTGCATGGTGCAGTGGAACTTGCACCACCACAAGTGGTCAGAGTGGAGCATTCAAGCTGGCGTGGTATTAGTGCCATTGCGCCATGCTAAATTTCCATTTTCAAAAGGTGACATGCAAATGGGGCCATAATTCATGTAATGCAGGGGGCCATTTGCATCTATTTATGGCCCCATTTGCATGCTATTAGCATGCAGGTGCCGATCCTCGAGAGACTCTGCGCTTGGCACCCTGCCAGGCAGCAGCCATCGGGGACTGACACCCCCTGCAGCCCGATCGTGGGCAAAAGTGTAAAATCCCCCACCCCCGACTGGCCTGATCGTGGGCAAAAGTGAAAATAAACCCACCCCCACCAGCCCAATCATGGCAATCAAGTGTCCAACCCCCCAAGACCATATCCCTGGTGGTCCAGTGGACCGCTAAGCCTGATCGCAGGCTGCATAATTTTTAAACCCCCAAGAACATATCCCTGGTGGTCCAGTGACCGCTAAGCTCAATCGTGGGCTGCATAATGTTTAACCCCACCCAAGAACATATCCCTGGTGATCTAGTGTCCCCACCCCACCCACCCACAAAGCCCCACCACCCCACTCCCCCGCAGCTGGCAGGTGGCAGCATCCCACTCGCCTGCCACCCCGCCACCCGCCAACTGACTGCCCAGTAGGGCTGCACGCCCATTGGTGCAAAGCAAGAGTCAATGGGCGTACAGCCCATACCATACAAGGCAGTCCAGATTTGTGAATGAATTTAGTGGGGGGACACTAGATCACCAGGGATATGTTCTTTGGGGGGGTTTAAACATTATGCAGCCCGCGATTGGGCTTAGCGGTCCACTGGACCACCAGGGATATGTTCTTGGGAGGGTTTAAACATTAAGCAGCCCGTGATCAGGCTTAGCGTCCACTGACCACCAGGGATATGGTCTTGGGGTTGGACACTTTGGTGCCAAGGATCGGGCTGGTGGGGGGTGGTTTTATTTTTTCACTTTTGCCCGCATTTCGCCAGTCGGGGAGGGGGGTATTTTGACATCTGCCCATGATTGGGACAGTCGGGGGAGGGGGGTTACTATATGCCCATGATTGGGCTACAGGGGGGGCACAGGAAGTAGGTTGAGGGCCACCCACAGGTGGCAGCTGCTGTGTTGCGCCCTGCAATGTGGCAGCTCACCTGTTGGTGGCCCTCGACTTACTCCTTTTTTTTGGCTCAAAGTTGTGCAGGCGCAGATTGGGGGTTGCACCTGCACAACTCTGCACAGCCAAGGTGAATATCGGGCTGTTCAGTTTATGCATGGTTCCTCCCCCTCCAGTTCAGCATGCATTCATTTGCATTGCGCTGTTGCTCAGCTTGACTTGGGGGGGCACAACTGCCTCCTGCTGAATATGGCAGAATGGCACAATTTCGGACTTGCGTAGGTGCAACCCTGTTGCGCATGGCGTAACCCTTTTGAATATCCAGCCCCATGTGTTTTGGGCATTGAACCCCCTCCCACCACATAACTCCACATATCACCAACCAATATAAGAGATGGCAGATGTTATGTAAAGAAATTATGTGGTTTAACGTGCCATTTAAAAGTTATTTAAAGAAGGTTATCTAGTTGATCCTGTCATTATTTTTAAATAAACAATACTTTTAAAAAATATCTGGTTGATTCTGCCACTGCAGTATTTTAAAATAGTACTGTACTTTCACTTTCTGCCCCAACATGTAGCATGACTGAGCAGTGTGAAAAGTGAAACATTATGTGCTCTCAGAGCTGTGACAAGCTATGTAAAGTCTGTGTAAGAATTTCCTGTAAAACTGTGTACATTTGTACACTTTCAGTGTTTTTCCTTAAAATAAGCTCCCAACTCTACTGACAGGACAGTGAGTGATTAGGTAGCTTCAGAACAGGAGAATGTGGTGTCAGCGAGTGTTGCTATAGCAACATTCACTGATGCTACCTTTTCATATTCTGAAGCTACCGACTCACTCAGTGTCCTGTTGGTAGAGTCAGAAGCTTATTTTGAGGAAAATCACTGAAAGTGTACAAATGTACACAGTTTAACAGGAATTCTTACACAGACTGCAGTAGTGTACAGCTCTCCGGGTGCATAATGTTTCACTTTTCACACTGCTTGGTCACGCTACATGTTGGGGCAGACAGTGAAAGTGCAGTACCATTTTCAAATACTGCAGTGGCAGAATCCCAACCAGATATTTTTTGTAATTATTGTTTATTTAAAAATAATGGCAGGATCAACCAGATATCAGAGGGCAGCGTGTGTGTGTGTGTGTGTGTGTGTGTGTGTGTGTGTGTGTGTGTGTGGTTGTGGTGTAGGGGTGCAAGTCTTGGGGCAGGTCAGCCGAGTCCAACACCATAGAAATTGAAATACTTTCACTTTCCTTTCATTGATGTACAGGAACATAGAGATATCACCATGATATATAGGAACATGGAGATATCACTATGACATATAGGAACATAAAGATATTAATGATATCTTCAGTGCCTGACTGGGATATTACTTTTTATCTCTCCATTTATGCCAAAACACGTGTTGTGTAAATGTCATATATCTCATGGCTACCATGTCACATTTCCAGACAACATTTCATTTAATATTTCTTCCTTTATATGTATTTCCATGATCAGTAAGCTGTGAGTACTGCATTGTGTTGCACATGTTGAAAACAAACAACAAAAATATGCACTAATTACATTTAGAAAATAGGCTTTTTATTTGGAGGCATCTGATTGGCTGTCACCCATTAAACAGGGGTACATTAACTTTCAGTAGATGCCCACCAAACAAGAAGTCCCAGCCCAAATCTGTCTCATACGCAACCAAGTATCCTTTTGTCCAGCCTGCTTCCTTATTGGCTGAAGCACTGGCCACACAATTTCAAACTGCCACCATTTTTATTTCATTGCTTAGCGAGAGTGACAGCACCCACCCACATACTCATTCCATAGACATGAAAGATACTATCCAGTAACTGACCAAAAGAGATCAGCGTACAGTTTTCCTGTTAGAAGTTAGGCTTTAAGATTTTATATTTTGTTCTGGGAGTAAAACCCCCGCTGCCACCGCTCCTTCATCAGGTCACTCCCCAAGTGCTCTGCCTTTAGAGGCAACCATGTTCTGTATGAACTCCACATGTAGAATGCCATTCTTTACCTCTCAAATGCCCCCCCCACTCTGCTCCACTGTAGAATAGAAAGTTTTGCCTGCCACCCAACAAGGAATCAGCTCCACAGCTCACACCTGCCTGAAAATGAAAGTACAATCCCCCCACCTTGCAGTTCCTCTCCTGACTGCAGTCTTCCTGTCTAATCTCGGTGCTGATTCCTGATACATTTGATACTTTTAAAATTGCAGCCCCAGTAATACCACACCATCTGTTTTTTTTTTTTTTTTGCCCAGTCCGAACCAGACTCCGGCGCTGTCCTGAGACTGAACATCCACTCTCAAGTTCCACTAGCTGGCAGTGCCAGTTGATCTGCACATGGAAAGTCCCGCTTCTCTCTTGCCACAACGCACTAACAAGCCTCCAACAATTTCTGACACCTGGTATTATTTTGGATTTAAAAAAAAAAACAGTGAAAACATGAGCAATCTTTTCCCCTTTGACAACAAAAGAAAAGCTTTTGTAAATGAAAGCACTAGCACTAGCACCACACGTACTCGATGCTACACTGACACATCCAAGCTCTTGTTCACTTCACCTCCAGCCAACAGAAACTGAATACTTGCAGTTTTAAAATTAAAGATTGCTTAACTCAGCTGCGGAGTAGATTTCCAACTGCGCTACATCTGTCACCGAGCTATATTCGCTGAAGTCTGCTCCAGTTTGGTGATGCCGTGTATTTCAGGTCCTGCGAGATACAGGTACAGTCCCTTTAAAAATTGGAAAAATTAGCTAAACAAAGCATGGATTGGGGGGGTAGGGATAAACCAGTGCTTCTCTTACATTTACAGACAACAAAAACAAACTGGAGGTGAGGGTTATAAAACTGCTGCATGATGACAGAGGAGGGCAGTTCCAACTAAAAAAAAATCTGCTATAGCTGCGGTAACTGCATTAAGCCAGCTTTCTAACTATGGGGTCTTCAGTAGGACAAAAGGCCATCATTATAATGAAGGCGGAGGAACTATTTAATTATAAAACATAATTAAAATTAATTATTACATTAATAATAGTGTTATCAAACTTTTTTTTTTACTGTGCCCTTTTTCTAAGTGTAATAATACCCTCCAGGTGGGACGTATGGGCAATACCGGACCTTCCAGGGGCTATAAGGCCCTCCGCCTGTGGTGTCGGGCCTCATTACACCCCTGGGTGGTCCAATATTGCCCAATACCACCCACTCCATCGGGTATTATTGCTTACCTAACTAGAGATGGCCAGGTGGTGCTGCGGGTTGAGGCACTGAATGCCAAACATAAAACAATAACAGCTACCTGGAATCTGAAGCCAGCTTGGATTGCCATGGTGCATCTAATGAAGGAAGATTCCACATCAGAACAACAGTTCACCACTCCTTGGATTGATGGGTATATGACTCTCTGGCAGCCTATAGAGCCTAATGAGATGATAGTGCGCATGACTCTTACCAGATTTGGGAGCATGCCTTATCCCAATCCTATAGTCCCATGACCAGTATATAAAATACAAACACCAGAGTAAACTGAAAGAGTGCCCAAAAGGCTGGTGGATAGTGGACCTATCCTGAAGGATTTGAGACCGAGTATCTCAGGTTGGTGAAATGGGATGCAAGGCCAGAGTTCTAGGTGGAAAGTGATATGAGGGATGGGTCTTAGGCAGTGCTGGGCAAGCAGAAGTCTCCTGATAGATGCCTCATGAACTATGGTACAGACGGAGAAAGAGTATACAAAAATAAAACAAAGAAGAAAAAAAAGGTGAGGAAATGATAAACGTTACTTATACATAATACGCTGGCATCACAATGTTGTTCAGTTGTAAGCGTAACTAATAATAGGTACATGTACACAGAGACATCCCAGTACCATAGGAAGGGTGGGGTGGGGTGGGTGATGCACCAGCCCCGGGAACATGCCTCCAAGGGGTGTAGTTCAAAAGAAGCGCTCACTGTCCATGTCTGATTCACTTGCACAGCTGCTGAGCTGCACTATAGATTTAAATGTTTTTTTTTATTTGTGTTCTTCTTCTGTAGTTACTAATGGCTGTCAGCAGGGGTGCATTTGTGGACCAAGGATAAGGGGTGGTGGTCACATGGTCGCTCGACTCGCTCCATCAAAAATTCTTGTGGTGGGGGTAGAAAAACTGTGAGCAGGCCAGTGCCATGGCCAACCATTAGTATAAGGTATGGGTGGATGGCTGAGCATGGGTTTTGAGAATGAGAGGGAGGCACTGGTTAGAGGTAAGGTAGTGGTCACTGGAGAGGGTGATGGAGCGAGAGAGTGAGAGAGAGAGAGAGAGAGAGTTTACTTTTAGTACTACTATCAAAATGCAAAAGCAAGCGAGAGAGAGGAGAGCAAGGAGACATTGAGAGATTTATTTTGTTGTATAAGTGTAAAAGTAAAAGCAACAATTATGCACAGCCATGCCTCCCTCTGTGTGGGCTGCCCACACTAAGCACTCTGCTCTGATGGAACTCCTATTTACTGGGCTGTTGGGCCTGGGCCTGGCTTTGTGATTGAGTCAATAATCATCATCCATACAGTGTGAGGGAGTCATTCTTCTCCACGAGAGAGTAGTCCAGTCCACAGCTGTGCTGCTTACTGCTCTGCGCTGCTGCTGATTAACTGTGCTGACTGACTGCTCACTCACTTGGGAGATGTAACATAGAAGTCTTGGAGTCAGGACATCAATATTGTGAACTCTGGCAGGATGAGAGGGTAATTGCAGAAGAAGTTAAAAGGGGAAAAGGAAATAGAGGGGTAATTGGGGTAGGAGGAAATGTAAACTGGTAAAGGATGGGGTGCTGCAAATAGTATATGAGTCACTGTGGATTGTGGCATAATTAAGAATTTATTAAAGTTAGAGTCTGGTGGTCCATAACAATTGTCTTTTGACCATCTATGGTAAGGTGCCACTGCCACCTTACCAGCTAATGTAGCAAGATAACTGTTTACTGTTAAAACCCTAGGGCTTGGCAAACATGGATAAGTCTGCACTGAAAAGCTAGACTCTTTTTTCTAACAGCAAAACTGGTAAATTATTTTGTTTTTCTTGAGATTCGTGACCCTTCTAGACCTGTAAGATACTTTTAATGCACATATATCCTGGTCATGAGACTCCACCTATAGGATCCAGATGCATGCATGCTAAAACATTGTAGCTTACTGGTTAAAAATGGGCTGTGAGTCACTAGATGGGGAACTAAACAAAAAAAAAGAATTCCCATTGTTTCTGTGAATGGAATTTGAAAAATTGTGCCAGTGTTTCCTTGGAGTCAAGGTGCTGCTATCAATTCTCCCTCTCTGTCATTAACCATCATTGGGTGTCCTTATCTTCTAATGTTATTTGCTCTCATGCTGGCACTGGCCATAGGGTTTGGTAGACCAACTGGTGTTTCCAGTGTTATGCTGTTGTTGGTAACCTATGCCATTCCTCATACAGTATTTCAGTTTAGTTGCACTAATTTCATACTGGATTTCATACTGGAAAATAGGAAAGTCAAGAAGGCAGAGCCTGTGTAAACTTTCCCCACAATTCAGTAGCAGCAACTTATGTTACCAACTTCATTTAGGTACTTATCTACTCTGATCTTAAAAGCCTCAACACTCCTTGCATCTACAGTTTCCTGCAGTAGTCTATTCCGCATTCTGACTGCTCAATTTTTTTAACCCATTTTTTCTTATATCCGTCCTACACATTGTTTCCTTCAACTGCCTATTATGCCCTCTCAGCTGATACTTTTCTTCTTTAAATTCCATTTCCATCTCTATCCTCATACTCTTATCCTTTAAGATTTTAAATAGAAAAAGCATATCCTCCCTTACTCTTATATCCCTCAAGGGCCACAAACCCAACATCCTCAATCTTCCCTCATAGTCCAGACCTTCACACCCTGAAATCATCATTGTATATGTCCTTTATGGCCTTTTCACCATTTTGACATCTTTCACCAAATACGGACTCCATACCATTGAATAGTAATCCAGTAGGGGCTCTAACCAGAGTCATATGTAACGGCATTAGAACCTCCCTACTTCTAGAGTGGAACCCTCATCTAATACTGTTTACCAAAAACATAGCTTAATTTGATATGTTTCTACACTGTATATCATTCTTTAAGTCACTTTGGATATAGATTCCCAGATCTCTCTCTCATGTAGATACTTTCAGTTTTATACCCTTCATATAATAATTTTGGTGAACATTTTTCCTTCCTAGATGCATTATAATATATTTATCTTCATTAAAATTCATTCCATTTCCATCTCTCCATTCCAAAATTTGTATTATATCTCTTCCAAATGTTAACCTATCATCAAATGTATGTACTACCCTTCCTATTTTCACATTAATCAGCAAATTTCACCAACTTATTCCCATTACCTATATCCAAATCACTTATAAATCAGCTAAACAGCAACGGTCCCAACACTGACCCTTGGGGAACACCACTCCCCACCCCTTGAGTTTCTGACAACACACCCCTGATCCTAACAGTGATTTGTTTTTTTCAGATCCAAACATAACTTTAGAGTCCATGTCCTATCTAAAGTCACTTTCTAAAGTATTACTTTTTAGCACTGCAGTAATCAACACTTTGCAGAGTAGTTCAATTTCTCTGGCTTCTTTCTACAGCCAGGGAGATCCTTCACAACTGTGGATGGCTGCATGAACAACACAAAAAGCAAGCCTAAGCTTTACTAAGTAAGACAGAATAACTTTTAGCAGTACATCTGCATATTTTTTTTAAATATTCAATAGCAGCAGATGGAGTTTATAAAGGTAACATCAAAGCCTGTCAATTCGTAGAAACATAGAATTTGATAGCAGTTAAGGACTGCTTGGCCCACCCAGTCTGCCCATTTCCCTACCTAATGGATAAGTTGCAGATCCTAGTTAACCAGCAGTCTACTTCTTCCTACCCCCACCCCCTAGAATTGCCTTATGACTGTCCCATGCATGCTTGAATTCCACCACTGTTTTTGACTCCACAACCTCCTCCGGAAGGCTGTTCCATGCATCCATAACCCTCTCTATGAAAAAATACGTCCTTAAATTACCTCTGAGCCACCCCCCTCTATCTTCAAATTGCGCCCCCTTGTTCTTACACACCCCTTTTTTTGAAAGATGCTACCCTCTTGGACTTTGTTGATTCCCTTGAGGTATCTGAAAGTTTCTATCATGTCCCCACTCTCACTCCTTTCCTCAAGGCTATACATATTAAGCTCCTTAAGTCTCTGTTCATATGTCTTCCGGAGCAGACCCTGCACCATTTTAGTTGCCCTCCTCTTGACAGCTTCCATCCTGTCTATGTCTTTGCGGAGATTGGGTCTCCAGAACTGCACGCAGTACTCCAGATGGGGTCTCACCAGCTGTCTGTACAGATGGATAATAACTTCCTGTTTTCTACTGGTGATGCCTCTCCCTATGCATCCCAGTATCCCCCCAGCCCTCCTTGCTGCCCTCTCACATTGCTTGCCCACCTTTAGGTCATCTGATATGACTACCCCCAGGTCCCTTTCCATTTTTGCTGTTGTTAGTATCTCACCCCCCATTGTGTACTCTTCCCCTGAGTTTTTGTTTCCCAGGTGCATTACCTTGCACTTCTTAGCATTGAATCTAAGCTGCCATACATTAGACCATTCCTCTAACCGTGCCAAGTCCCTTCTCATCCTTTCCACCCCACCTTGTGCATCAACTCTGTTGCAGATCTTTGTGTCATCTGCAAAGAGACATACTTTTCCTTCCAGTCCTTCTGCAATGTTGCTTAAAAAGACATTGAAGAGGACTGGTCCTAATACTGAACCATGCGGTATCCCACTAGTAACCCCCCTTTCTTCAGAGTGGACTCCATTTACTATTATTCTCTGTGTCCTATTCTCCAGCCAATTCTTTACCCAGGCTGTCATCTTGGGACCCACTCCCAGGCTGGCTAACTTGTATATTAATCTTTTGTGTGGAACTGTGTCAAATGCCTTGCTAAAGTGTAGGTAGGCCATGTCCATAGCCCCTCTCTGATCTACTACTTTGGTCACCAAGTCAAAGAAATCTATCAGATTCGTCTGGCATGAACTTACCCCTGTGAATCCATGCTGCCTTAGGTCCTGTGCCCCTCTGGCCTCTAGATACTCAACAATTCATTCCTTCAGAAGTGATTCCATCATTTTCCCTATCACTGAGGTTAAACTTACAGGTCTGTAGTTTCCTGCTTCTGCCTTGCTCACACTTTTGTGAAGGGGAATCACATCTGCCCTCCTCCAGTCCTCGGGTACCACTCCATCCTCCCATGACTTGTTAAAGAGGGTAGTCAGTGGTGTCACTAGTTCTACCCTTAGTTCTTTTGGAATTCTGGGATGAATCCCATCAGGCCCTATTGCTTTGTCCACCTTCAGTTTTAAGAGTTCTTTCAGAACCCTTGCTTCTGTAAATGGGCTGGTATCAATTTCTGTATCCAGAGTGTTTCTACTGTTTGCTTTAGGTACCTCCCCCTCTTCATTTGTAAATACTGAGCAAAAATATCTGTTTAGTATCTCTGCTTTTTCACAGTCACCCTCTGCCCACCCTCCTCCCCTTTGTTAAGCCTCACTAACCCTCCTTGGTCTTCCTTCACTCTCTGATGTACCTATAAAAGGTTTTATCCCCCTTCTTAACTGAGTTGGCTATCTTTTCCTCGGTTTGGACCTTTGCTGTTCTGACTGCCTTCCCAGCTTCCTTTTACTTTAACTGATGCAGTTATCTGTCCTGCTCCTTCTGTGATTCCTTGTACTTTCTGTATGCTTTCTTTTTCTCTTGAACCTTCACTGCCACCTCCTTTGAGAACCATAGTGGTTTCTTACATCGTTTTGTTTTGTTTATTTGCTTCACACAATGGCTTGTTACCTCTGTGATGGCAGTTTTTATTATTCCCCATTGTTCTTCCACCCCTCCTTCCTGCCCATTTGCTAGTGCATTCCTTAGGCACTCACCCATTTTGGCAAAGTCAGCTCTCCTAAAGTCCAGTACTTTTGCCTTTGTATGGCTTGACTCTATTGCTGTGTTTATTGTGAACCATACTGTTTGATGGTTGCTAGTTCCCAGATGGCTACCCACTTCTACATCTGTGATCCTTTCTCCATCTCCATTTGAGAGAACCAGGTCTAAGATTGCTCCCTCTTGAGTGGGCTCCAATACTAGTTGTCTAAGGCATGCCCCCTGTAGGGCATCTAGAATAACCCCACTCTTTGAAGTGGCTGCTGCAACTGCACTCCAGTTAACATCTGGCATATTCAGATGACCCATCAGCAATATCTCCCCTTTTTCTGCCATTCTAAGTACAATATACTTTCTATCATTTCCTTGTCCATTTCCTCCCCCTGAGAAGGGTGTCTGTATGCAACCCCTGTGTGGACTGTGGTGCCATTGCCTGTCTCCAAATTTACCCACAGTGCTTCTTCTCCTCCCTGTTTAGCCTTTTGTTCTGTTGCTTTGATTCCTTCCCTTATGTAAAGAGCTACTCCTCCTCCTCTTTTACCCTCCCTGTCCCTCCTGTAGATAGTGTATCCTGGTATGTTTACGTCCCAGTCATGGTTTTGTGTGTACCATGTTTCTGTGACTGCCACAATATCCAGATGTTCCTCCTCCATCAAGGCCACTAATTCAGGAAGCTTGTTACCCAGACTACGGGCATTGGTACTCATTGCTCTCCATTTTTTGATGGCTTTACCTTCTGTTTCAGCATCCCCCACTGACCTTTCTACCTCAGTCTTTTTCTCATTTAGTACCCCTGTTATGTAGGGAGAGGCTGGGATTTTCCTGCTGCTTATCAGTGTCTCCCCCCTTGACTAGTTTAAAAGTTTGCCAATGAAGCATTTAAACCGATTGCTCAAAAGACTTGACTTCCAAACAGTTCATCTGGGTGGCAACACTTCCATAGAAAACATAAGCATTTGTCAATGGCAAATGTTTGCTTGCTGGTATTGGTAATGGTACTGCATGAGTTAGAGAGATGCATAATAGGAGTGACAGTGAAGTATTGAACTAACGCCAACCCCCCACCCCTACCCCCACCCTGCAGAGACTGAGAGGCATCGGGTTGTGCCTTTGTGTCGTCAGCCATAACATGCCATTCCACCTCACCCCACCCTGCAGACATTGACAGGTGTCATGGTGTGTCTTGTAGTCTTCTGTCCTTACTCTCACCACATTCCATAAGGAAATAAACTGAGATCGGTTCAGTAAAGGAGAATGGGGTGAAAGTTAGGGTCGAAGACCCCAAGGCACACCTCAATGCCAATCAGTAGCTGCAGGGTGGGGGTGGAATGGTGTGAGCATTATGGCTGATGATCCCAAGCCACAACCCTGATGTCTGTCAATATTTATAGGGTGGGGCATTCTGATTGGATACCCTAATGCCCAAGCGTTTGTTGGTATTTTGACTCCAAATTTTCAACATGTACTTTTTGGGACCCCACCTCATGAACAGTGGTACTATCATATGATATCACAGTATTTTCCAAAAATGCAAATAGGGTGGGTGTTTGATGGAACTGTTGGTCAGCCAGTTGTCCACAACAATTGCTGCTGCACACTTTAATGTCAGCCAGCCAGAGTCTCCCACACCTCAGATTCTATGGGGGCAAAATTTTCCCTGAAATCAGGGGTAGGCAACATATAAAAAAGTATATTTTTCCTTCAAGAAAAGTCCCAAAACTCACCAGAGAGCATGTAGCCACCCCAGAGCTTCTGGGGGCCTTGCAGCCTAAAGACCCCAGGCTCTTTTCTGGGGGGGGTATGTGTGCAACATTAGTCTCTTGCCCAGGGCACCAAAATGCCTTCCTATGGCTCAGTTTGTTGCGCTGCCTGGTTGATGATTTCTAGCTGAAAGCATTGAGTGTAGTCTTATTTTGTGTTGTGTTTAATAGAAATAAGTGAGTACTGCTTGTTTGTGCTTGAATGAAACCATGTAATTCTTGGAGAATCTTGCTCCTATAATTGTAATTTAAGCTGCTGTGAATCTATCCTCCTATTACTCCCTTATTACCTGTGGGCTTAGCCTGAATCTGAACTCCCTCTTCTTCTGTCCTTCACCCTCTGTCTACATACTTTCACATTGGTCTCCCTCCTTGCCCCTCTTCTGCCATTATTCCTGTGTAGCACTGCTAGCTTGAGTTTCCAACCCTCTGCTGCATATTTAATCTCCTACCCTCCTCTTCTCTTCCAGTTATCTCTGGCTGGACCACCCTCAGAGCTGCTTCCATCACCCTGCCAACCCTGTTAAAGGTACGCTTGGAGTCTACATTGACTGCGCTACTCTCCTTTGTCTAGGATTTTGAACTTTGGTGCCTTTTTCTAGCTGAACCCCTAGCTAGTTCCCGATGTTATACTTAAGGAGTCTTGTTGCTCACACTTAATTTGGAATGTTCAGGAGTGCAGGACTTTTTCCTTTGTTTACTCTGTTATACTATAAAATAGAAAAAATAAATAAAAGCTGGGTCAGAGTGTGTGCTCTGCCTGTATGTTCAAGAGCTGTTGATAATAATTTAATTTCAACCTGGAGAGAGCTGCTGACAAATAATTACTTCTGCCAGCCAAACTGCTTTTTTGTTAATATCAACTCCACTTTTAATTCGGAGCCCAGCCAAAGTAATACTGCAACTGCAGGCAGCTCAAGCTGATTTACTGTCTACTGTAATTTTGTAGCAGTCAGGCTGCCAGTTTTATTTCAGTGCACTGCCTAGCTGTTTTCCTGCCCCCCAATACCCTACCACCCTTAGCTAGTGTGAAATATATAGGGAGGTATCCTCTCACGTGACTTCTTTCCTTTTTTTTTTGTAACTCTCGGGTTTCTTGTTTGTACCTTGTATAGTTTCCCTACTTGAGGTTGTCTGACCTCTTTTGGTATTTCCTTATCTGTCTTTGCCACAATGTTCCTACAGTAAATCTCCCCAAATTGTCCTCTCCTGTTGGAGTTTTGGCCATTCCTACTCTCACCCTAGCTGTTTAATCTGATTTATCTGTTTTGCTCCTTTTTCCACTGTTAACAATATTTTTACCTGTCTCCCTGCTTCAGACTCGTTTCCTTCACTTCTGATTCCATTTGATACCAGCTATCCTCTCTTCTGACCCATATCTCTCACACTCTCCACTTGCCTCTCCTGTCTCTCTCCGTCCCATTCTTGCCTCCCTAACTACACCTTACTCGTACTCCTTTCTCACTATGTATTCTAGGGCTATATACCCCCTCCTGCTTTTATTTTTCAATGCTAGTACTTTGTGAATTCTTTGCTGTTCCTTCTGAGTCTCCCTCTAATCGCCATATATATTCACTTGATAACTTCTGCTACTCCAACTTACTGGCTGGGCCAACCCCTTATCCCTCACCTCTGTTGGGGATTAGTCATAAATATATAGGGATACTACTTAGATATAGCTTGCAGAGGTATTCTAGCTCCCCTGGTTGCACCTCTCAGGCATTACTGACTGCAGCTATATGGATAATAACCCTAACCCTCACCCTTGCTGGGGCTACTGAGACCAACCCAGGCCCTACTATTGTTACTAATACCACCCAGTCTCACCCCTCCAATTGCCTGCCTCATTCATCTTGCTTCACCTTCATCCACCTTAACATAAGGAGCCTTACTGCTAACCTCCCTGAACTTGAGGCTTGGGTATGCTCAAACAGCCCTGACATCCTAGCCTTATTTGAAACATGGCTGAAGCACTCCATTGCGGACTCCCTCTGCACCCTACCTGGCTACAATATGCTTCGGGCTGATTGCCCTAGGTGAGTGCTTGGCACTGTACTACAAGTCTCATCTTAAAATGTCTGTCATACATGGTCACCCTCTGACTAACTGTGAGGTTCTTCATTCCCTTCTTTTGCTTGGGGTGTCAAAAAACTCCACTTCTTCTGTGTTTATATGCCTCCCAAAAACTCCAGACTAGGTCTTGAAGAATTTTGTCGAACTTGTGCTGTCTGTGACTGGGAAAAATGAAGTAATCTGCTTGGGAGATTTTAACCATGACTGGGCCTGGCCTAGTTCCTCTCTCCTATCATCTATTACTAGCAAGGCCAACTTCACTCAGCTCATCCTGGCCTCCATTAGGATCCCTCACTGTGGTTCCTGCAACACCCTTTTAGATTGGATCCAGACTAATAGGAAGGAGAAAATCCCTACTGCTGGGGTTCTACCTCACTCCATAAGAGATCACTGCCCAGTATTCTGTGTCTGGGACACCTCCCCCCCACCCCTCTAAAGTCTTATCTTTTTCCAGCTTCTCCAATCTTAACCCTACTGCGTTCATGTGAGATCTAAACCTGGTTGACTGGTCTCTCCTCTACATAACCAATGATATCGACATAGTGACTGATTATTTCAATGCTACTCTAATCTCTCTTCAGAACCAACACATTCTGGTCACCACGCTTAGCGTAAAAGAGGGAAAGTCACCAAATGGCTCAAGTGCCCTCTACTCCAGCTGCTGAAATGTAAGGATAAACACTGGTCATCATGGAAGTCCTCCTTCCTTCAAGCAGACTTTGAGGCCTTCAGGTCCTTGTGCAATACCTGTAAACAGGAGATTCACTCTGCTAAGAGTATTTACTACTGGAACCTGCTCAGTTCCTCTTCCTCAAACCCAAAACATTACTGGTCTCAAATTAAGGAAATCCTTGGGAACAATAAGCCTTTGAGTACAAATTATATGCTCATAAATGATATTCATTGTGATAACCCTCTCACTATAGCTAATGTCTTCAACTCCCTCTTTTCCATACTGCCCACCTCCACCCCCTCTCCACCTATCATTCCCTTGTCATCCCCCCTTCACCAGCCACTGCTCCCCCTGCTCTTTTGCTGGCCCTGGTCACGTGTGCCAAGAAGCTCTTAAGTTACTAAAGACTATTCCTGCACACGGCAGCACGGGTTCTGATGGCATTGATCCAAGGATTCTTAGGCAGTTGGCCTCTCTTCTTGCTGAACCAGTTACCAGGCTTTTCAACCTCTCAATCTGCTCAGCCTCAGTCCCTTCAGTCTGGAAAACTGCCAGAACTATACCAGTGCTTAAGAAAGGTGACGTCAAAATCCTGTTGAACTACTGTCCCATTTCACTTCTGCCCATGCTCAGTAAGTTGCTGGAAAAACTTGTTCATCGACAGGTCTCTGTGCACCTTTTCAATTTAACCCTTCAATCCCCTATACAACATGGCTTTAGGGCTGGACAGAGCACAACTACTGCGCTTACCCAGTTTACCAGTGACGCTAAATGTAACATGGACAAGGGCTTACTTACTGGATCTGTGTTCATTGACCTCTCCAAAGCATTTGGCATGGTACATCACCTCCTACTACTGGACAAGCTGCAATCTCTTGATGCCTATGACTCTACCCTATCATGGTTTTGCAGCTACGTAGAAAATCATTCTTAGACTGCCTCCTTCTGTAAGGTTCTCTCTTCCCCTGTCCCTATCTCCTGTGGTGTTCCACAGGGGGTCAGTTCTTGGTCTCCTACTCTTTTCTCTCTTCATTGATGGCATACCCAACCCCTCTCCACACTGCAGTTCTATTATGTATGCTGATGACCTGGTATCTACTCTGCCTCCAAGTCTATTGTCAACCAAAACCAACAATTATCACCAGCCTTTCAGATCCTCCAATCCTGGTTTTCCTCCAACTATCAAATCCTAAACCTATATAAGACCCAGGCCATGCTCCTTGGGTCCTGTTAAAAGGTACCTACCGAGTCCCCTAAGCTTCTAGTCCGTGGCTGTAATGGGTCTTCTGTCTCTAACACTTTATCTTTCAACTATCTTGGGGTAACGCTTGACCCAGTACTGGATTTTGCTGCACATGTCAATGAGGTATGTTGCTCAGTTAATTCCAAGATTGGCATGGTCTATAGAGTGCGTCACTCACTTACTCTGGCCACCAGGATTTCTGTTGCGAGAGGTGTGTTGCTACCACAGCTGCTATATGCCCTTCCAGTACTGTCTCTTGCCAGTGCAGGGGTACTTCATAAGTGGAATATTACGTATAACAATATCTGCAGATTCACCTTATTGGCTCCTCATCTAACCCATCACTGCCTACTATACTCTGCCTTAAACTGACTGTCTCCCAATGCCCTCCGTTCATATTCTATAAGTTGTTTTGTTGAATCTTTTACCAGAACTCCTTGTTCAGCTGCTCTAGCTGATATGCTTTCCCTAGTCTCTCGCTTTCACTCCCTCAGGTCCTCCACCTCCCCTTTGCCATCAGTTCAGCCCTGTTCTACTAAAACGGGTGAGCAAGCTTTTTCTTTTTTTGACCCTAGGTTTTGGAATTCACTCCCCCTTCATGTTAAGAACTCTGCATCTCACCTAACTTTTAAGCATGCTCTTTTTTCCCACCTTAATAATCTTGGTAATTGTGACTGCACTTAATGTTTGTGCGTCTCTCTGTTTGCTCACCAGCTTGTTCTCATGCCCATTTCAGCTATTCCTAATGTGAATGTGTGTCTACGTGTCTCTCATCACCACTATTTAGGACATATGACATGTTTACCTGGCTATTATGCAATAATTGTATATGGCTGTGTTCATGAAAACCTAGTACCAATGCCATGACAATATGCACATTGTAATATAAGTAAAGCAAAATGAAAAAAATAAATGTCTCACATGCTGTTTTAATCTTTATTGTGTGTATATATACATATGATAAAATTGCTGTCCTCAGCTTGCAGTAAGTTTTATTTATTTTTTGTCCAACATCAATTGATAGCCTATTTCTTTAGTCTAACCTGTGACATGGGAAATCATAGGTTGTCGCTGTGTGGCTACAAAAATGCATGGCATGTATTTTTTAAAAATAAATATTGTTTTCAATTAATTATATGTTGTCCTGTCATTTTTTCTGCAGATTAGTCCCTTTCCATGTTTTGTCTTACTGTGCTATGCTCATAAAGAACTTGTTCTGAATGTAGTAGCTGGTGTCTCCTGCTGGTGCATTCAGAACATACACAGTTCACATATTTAAGTCATACTGCATCCTTTTCTTTTTGCTTCTGTTTTGTTGACACATGTGCCCTTCTTGTAATGCCAGGTATGTTATCTTGCCTGGTACTATCATTTTGTGTGAGGTCATCAGTTTGTAGCCCTCCACCAATCATGTTCGTGGATTCCTGTAGTGCATTCAGAACACCCCCCCCCCATTTTGGTTGCATTCACCCCTCGGGATTCTTGTTTGGCTCATTTAAATAGTGGGCTGTGAGGGGTGTAAAATATGCTGCTTCTAGCTGCTTGGCCCTTTTGGTTAATTTTTAATGACTCCTAGCTCATCGTGTCCTATTTAAGCAGCTTCTGTGCACTTGGAACAACTTATCAGCCTGCCCGCCAAAAGTGCACTCGGAACGCCAATGGTAAGTGTTCTTTCTTTTCTTGTGGTGCTAGGGACCAATGAATCAATGTGCTGCATATGTAGCAGCAAAGCAGCTTTAATCTGCTCAGTTCTGCAGGCCAATGAGTTGTTGGCTGCGGCGTGGGGGTGATTTCTTGTGGTGCAGACACCACACGATGCCATTTCTTGACTGCATTCATAACGGCATGTCTGGCGTCTGTGCACATTCGCAACAGTCCCTAAAGTTGAGGTGTGGTATCCAGAGAATGCTTGGAACAGCCAGCGAGGCTGTTTTCAGAAAAGGGTAGACCACTTTTTTTTGCCCCTGAAACAGAGCCCAGACGTCCTTGGTGCCTGAAACAGATCTTTTAGGAGGTGGCTAGGCTAGGTAAGCCTGCTGGTATTGGGGGGGGGGGTCAGGTACATGCTGGGCTGCTGGTATGGGGTACATGCTGGGATGCTGGCTGCTGGTATGGGGTACATTCTGGACTGCAGGTGTGTGGTAAATTCTTGACTGCAGGACAGGTTGTGAGTGATACTGTGTGGGGAGATCAAGTGTGGGGTACATACTGGGCTGCTAGTGTGGGGTATATGCTGGGTTGCAGGTATGGTGTATATGCTGTGCTGCTGGTGTGGCTTATATGCTGGGCTGCTGGTGTGGGGTAAATGCTGGGATACTGTTGGACAAAAAAAATTATGTTGCAAGTTGCTGAGTGGTAATATTTCGTGTGTTGTGTGGGTGTTCTTGGAGATCTTAAATGGATGTGTGTGTTGGGCTACACTTTGCTAACTAGCTAGATAGCATTTTATATTTTTTTGTGGTGGGGGTGGATGGTATTGTTTGCCACTGTTTGCTCGGTCTCTATTGTGTTGTTTAAGTATGTTCGTTTTTACCTCCACCGCATAGTCTTAAAATGGCTGGGCAGGTCTTTGCTTGCTGCTTCACCTTCAGCTATGTTGAGATCATGCATTGTGTGGTTGTGGGTGGGGGGGACTATTGATTGGCCTGCTTGCTACTGAGAATTTTTTTGTTTAATATGTGCTTTTCTGTGGACATGTCTGGGCTTTTGTGTGCTGAAGTTTCCACAGTTTTCGAAACCACTCACCTCATGGTCTTAAAATGGCTGGATGCTGGGCAGGCCTTTGTTTGCTGCTTCATCTTTGGCCATGTTAAGACCATGCAGTGTGTGGTTGTGGGGACTATTGATTAGAAACATAGAAACATAGACTTTGATGGCAAATAAGGGCTGCTTGGTCCACCTCATCTGCCCATTTCCCTACCTTCAGGATAAACCGCAGATCCTAGTTAAACAAAATCCTATTTCTTCCTACCCTCCACATGAATTGCCTTATGTCTGTCCCATGCATTCTTGAATTCTCCCACTGTTTTAGACACCACAACCTCCTCAGGAAGGCTGTTCCATGCATCCACTACCCTCTCTGTGAAAAAATACTTCCTCACATTGCCTCTGAACCGCCCCCCTCCATTTTTAAATTGTGTGCCCTTGTTCTTGCACGTCTCTTTTTCTGAAAGATGTTACCCTCTTGGACTTTTTGATTCCACTGAGGTACTTAAAAGTTTCTATCATGTCCCCCCTCTCCCTTCTTTCCTCAAGGGTATACATATTAAGCTGCTTTAGTCTCTCCTCTTACTGCTTATCTTGTAGACCCTGCACCATTTTAGATGCCCTCCTCTGGACTGCCTCTATCCTGTCTATGTCCTTGCCGAGATGGGGTCTCCAGAACTGAATGCAGTACTCCAGATGGGGTCTCACCAACTGTCTGTACAGAGGGATAATAACTTCCTGTTTTCTTCTGGTGATGCCTCTCCCTATGCATCCCAGTATACCCCCAACCCTCCCTACTGCCTTCTCACATTGCCTGCTAGCCTTAAGGTCATCTGATATGAATACCCCCAGGTCCCTTTCCTTTTTTGTTGTTGTTACTACCCCCCCATTGTGTAATCTTCCCCTGGGTTATTGTCTCCCAGGTGCATTATTTTGCACTTCTTTACATTGAATTCTAGCTGCCATACTTCTGACCATTCCTCCAACCTTGCCAAGTCCCTTCTCATCCTTTCCACATCTCCTTGTGTAGCAACCCTGTTTCAGATCTTTGTGTCATCTGCAAAGAGGCATACTTTTCATTCCAGTCCCTTGGCAATGTCACTTATAAAGACATTGAAAAGGAATGGACCCAGTACTGAACCCTGCGGTACCCCACTAGTAACCCCTCTTTCTTCAGAGTGAACTCCATTTACAATTACCTTTTGTGTCCTGTTGTCCAGCCAATGTTTTACCCAGGCTACCACCCTGGGACCCACTCCCAGGCTGGTTAATTTGACTATTAATCTTTTGTGTGGGACTGTGTCAAATATCTTGCTAAAGTATAGGTAGGCCATGTCCACAGCCCCTCCCTGGTCTACTACTTTGGTCACCCAGTTGAAGAAATCTATTAGATTCATCTGACATAACCTTCCCACTGTGAACCCATGCTACCTTAGGTCCTGTGCCCCACTGGCCTCTAGGTACTCAACAATTCTTTCCTTCAGAAGTGACTCCATTACTTTTTCTACCACAGAGGTCAAACTGACAGGTCTATAGTTTCCTACCTCTGTCTTGGTCCCACTTTTGTGAAGGAGAATCACATCCACCTTTCTCCAGTCCTTAGGTACCACACCATCCTCCCATGATTTATTAAAAAGAGTAGTCAGTGGTTTCACTAGTTCCCCCCTTAATTCTTTTAAAATTCTGGGGTGAATTCCATCAGGCTCCATTGCTTTGTCCACCTTCAGTTTTAGGAGTTCTTGCAGAACACTTTCTTCTGTGAAAGGACTGGGGTCGACATCCCTATCAAGAGTGCTTCTGTTAATTGGATTAGGTACTTCCACCTCCTCTTTTGTGAATACTGAGCAGAAATATTTGTTCAGTATCCCTGCTTTTTCACTGTCCCCCTCTGCCCACCCACCTTTCATTCTATTCAGCCTCACTATCCCTCCCTTTGTCTTTCTATGCTCTCTGATGTACCTATAAAATGTTTTATCCCCTTTCTTAACCGAGTTGGCTATCTTTTCCTCAGTTTGGGCCTTTGCTATTCTGACTTCCCTCCCTGCTTCCTTGTGCCTTAACTGGTACAGCTCTCTGTTCTGCTCTTTCTGTGTTTCCTTATACATCCTGAATGCTATCTTTTTCTCCCTGACTTTCTCAGACACCTCTTTTGAGAACCATAGTGGGTTTTTCTTTCATTTTGATTTGTTTATTTGCTTCACACAAAGGCTTGTTACCTCTGTGATGGCAGTTTTGATGATTTCCCATTGTTGTTCCACCCCTCCTTCTAGCCTGCTTGTTAGTGTTTTTCTGAGGCACTCTCCCATCTTGCCAACGTCAGCCCTCCTGAAGTCCAGTACCCTCACTTTTGTATGGCTTGACTCTGTAGCTGAGTTTAATGTGAACCACACTGTTTGATGGTCTCTTGTTCTCAGATGGCTACCCACTTCTAGATCTGAGATCCACTAACTGCCCCCATTTGAGAGTACAAGGTCTAAGATTGCTCCCTCATGAGTGGGTTCCGAAACTAGCTGTCTGATTGGCCTGCTTGCTACCAAGATTGTTTGTTTAATATGTGCTTTTCTGTGTGCATTTCTGGGCTTTTGTGTGCTGAAGTCTGCACATTTTTCAAAACCACCCACCTCATTGTCTTAAAAATGGCTGGATGCTGGGAAGGCCTTTGCTTGCTGCTTCAGCTTCGGCCATGTTGAGACCATGCAGTGTATGGTTGTGGGACAGGGGACTATTGATCAGCCTGCTTGCTACTGAGATTTTTTTTGTTTATTATGTGCTTTTCTATGTGCATTTCTGGGCTTTTGTGTGATGAAGTTTGCATATTTTTGAAAACCACCTACCTCTTGGTCTTAAAATGGCTGGATGCTGGGCAAGCCTTTGTTCTCTGCTTCACCTTCAGTCTTGTTGAGACCATGTGGTGTGTGGTTATTTTGTAGGGTGGGGGTAGTTCGAAGTATTGATTGGGCATGAATGTTTCTGTAGCACTCCACATTGTCAATGGGCAATCATTACAACTGGGTATAGTGCTCCTCTGCCAGGGGAATGGCTGTAAAAATGCTTTTCTTTAAGTTGGTTTGCTTGCTGTGTCCATTTTTGTGGTGCTAGGCTCTAACATCTGTCCGAAGTTGTGCAATCACCCGCTGCATGGTATCAACCTGTCTGGATGATGAGAAGGCCTTTCTTTGCTGCTTGACCTCCAGCCATGTTAAGACCATGTGGGTTGTGGTTATTTTGGGGGTGGGATCAAGTATTGTTCTTCCAGAAAAATGTTGTTCTTTTAAATTGGTTTTGCTTGCTCTTTCATTTATTTGGTTTTGGCTGCTGACGTCCAACCATTTTTTCATAACCACCCACTGTATGGTGTTAAGGTGGCTGGATGCTGAGCAGGCATTTGTTTTCTGCCTCAGCTCCAACCATGTTGAGACCATGTGGTGTGTGTTGTGACCATTTACCCTCTTTAATCCATGGTTTGCCGTGTTAGTGTCTGGTTTCTGTGCTGCTGTGTATCTGATTTTTTATTCACATAATGCATGGAGGGTTTTTATTTCCTGTTACA
Source organism: Neoceratodus forsteri (assembly GCA_016271365.2). Lineage (NCBI taxonomy): Eukaryota > Metazoa > Chordata > Ceratodontiformes > Ceratodontidae > Neoceratodus > Neoceratodus forsteri. The sequence continues at coordinate 1,264,651,810 of CM057455.1, forward strand.
GTGGACCACTCTTCTTCATCACATTCCTTGTCTCTCATCTTGTGTGAAACAATTGATGTGTGCTGTCCTTCCTTCCATCATTTCTTCTGCGGACACACTGACTTGCACTCTCCTTCCATCATTTTTTTTGAGGACGTTGACATGCACTATTCTTGCTTCCATCATTTCTTCTGAGGAGACTGACATGTGCTCTCCTCCCTTCTATCATTCCTTCTGAGCCAACTGATGTGCGCTTCCTTCTTTCCATCATTTCTTCTGAGGCAACTGAAATGCCCTTTACTTTCTTCCATTTAATATGTTTGTGAGGCTGCTGATATGTTCTCTTTCTTTCATCACTGCATCTCCTCAGGCCACAGTTGACATGGCTAACTCCTTTGTTCCATCATGTCATCTGTTCTGAGTCAATCAGTGTGTGTTTGCTCTCCTTCTGTCCTTCTTTGTAGTGAAGAAATGGTGCCCTGTTGCTCAGGCCATATCAGCTGTGAAAGAGGAAGTTATTGTGTGTGATTAATTCTGAATCTTTCTGCTATTTAAGGTTCTTGTGAACAATGGAATCTCAATGTAGTTGAAGACCATGTGTGTCTGCTGCATCCTTGATCAACGCTGGACTGGGAATGTTGTCCACTCTGCTGACAGGAAAGAAGAGAAGTAAATGCTTCAGAGATGACATCAAGAATGACCCTGAACTTTATGAAGAATATCTGAATACCTACAAAGCTCAATCAAAAACTTACCGTAAGAATCTGGATGAGGAGAAGTGCTGTAAATACAGAGAGAAATCTAGGCTGCGAGTGAAGAAGTACAGAGAATGTCAAAAGAAAAAGAAACTGGAGCAAACCAATAATGTGGAGTTTGCAGTTAGTTGCAAACCTACCACAAGAGGAGAGACAAGAAGAGAGCAACAAAGAAAGCAACAAGAAAGACAGAAATGGAGGGAACAAAAAAGAAAGCAATGTTCAGCTATGTCATTGCAGAAGAAGTAGAGAATCAATGAAAAAAGATGACAAACCTACAAGGAGTACAAAGAAGTATAGATCAGCATCACGGTTTCAGTGCAAGCAAATGTATCTAATACCCCTGATGCAGCTGCAGTGGAGGATCCCCAATCTGATAGTGCCATCGGGAAGGCATTTCATAGGGCATGATCAGCACTGGAATGGTTACCTGCCTATTTTGCATGTACAGTGGTTAAGCTGATAACAACAAGTTCACCTGCAAAGAATGCAGCACTGGGAAAAATAGGAAAAAACATGGCCTGTTGTGGAAATTTGGGGAAGAAACTGTTGGAGGCTGGAAAGGAAAAAGTCAGTAGTGGACAAAAACAGAAAGATGAATGGGTCCGAGCACTTCTGTTTTTGAAAAATATAAGATGATACATGATGCCAGCAGAACCCTTGTAATCAGCTGGACAACCCTGATGAATGCAATGCGCAGGGAACAGAAGTGTGTGAAAAATACACACAAATTGGCGTTGTCTTCCGAAACAGCCAATAAAGTTTGAAGTTTTTTTGAAGAGTCTGCCACCCCTCTACCTTACAAGAAAGGGCTTCTGAAAAGAAGTCAGTGTGTGAAAGCCTTCCTTTCCAAAACACTCAATACACTGCACCAAGAATTTCTAAAGGAAAACCCAGAGTGCCATATCGGTGCAACGAAATTCAACAGTCTGTGACCTACACATATTAAACTCACCAAAGAACAGAAACTCAACCAGTACCTGTGTGAGTACTGTGAAAATGTCTCTTCAAAACTACACACTTTAAACCGCATGGTCGATAATCATAAAATGAATGAGTGCAAAATTCTGAACATATACAAAGCCGTGGAGCTGACAATGTGTCCAAAGGAAAAAGGTAACAGCTTCTTTAGAAGAGACTGTGTGGATAAGACGTGTGACAGCTGCACTGTTAATGCAATAGATAATCACACAGAGGAACTGTTGAGGAAATATGGATCAGAAATGGTAAGGTGGTATTGTGGGAAAGCATGACTTTGACCAAAACGATAGATGAACTAGAAACAAAAAAAATCACGATAAGTGCTGAAGAGCAAGCTGACAACACTACAACAACTTGCCAACATGTTTAAGGAGGATCTTCAGTTTTTGGGATGCCACCTGCATGTGGCTGCATGGCAACACTACCAGTTCAAGATGCTTAATAAGAAAGCACCTCAGGGATGAGTTATCATGGTGCTGGATTTCACTGAAAACTATGCCTGCAAATACCAGGATGAAATAAAGTCCTGCCACTGGCATCATGAACACGTCACAGTGCACCCCATTGTTGCATACAACAGATGTGCTCATTGTGAAGGTATCATCACAGAATGCCTGGTATTCATCTCAGAGGACATCACACATGATCACCATGCAGTTCGGCACTTCGTTAACATGGCTAACACACATCTCACAAAGATGCAGCACCTAATCATAGAAAAGGAGGTACATTTTACAGATAGCTATGGGAGCCAATATAAATCAAAGTGTATGTTCAATGCAATTTCAATGGCTACCCAAGAATTTGAATTTTCAATTAAAAGGGTGTACTTTGGATGAAGGCATGGGAACGGCCCTTCAGATGGACAGATTGCTATTGTTAAATCAATGGCAACGATGGCTGTTGTGTCACGTCTTGCAGTCATTTCCACAGCAGAATTGCTGTTTGTGTACTGTCAGGATAAACTAACACTACCACCTCCAACTGAGGGGTGCAGACACTACCAAAGAACTTTCTTCTGGGTGCCCAACAACAGAATAAGAAGGCCAAAAGGAAAAGATGTGAAACCTGTCCCTGGAACTCAACAGATTCAAAGTGTGAAGACTGTGATGCCTGGTGTGGTGGCCAGTAGAAATTTAACTTGTTTTTGCATGCACTGCCAAACTGATGATGCCTCATGTCTGAACAATGAACATCTACAACCATGAACAGTAAGGAGGCTCACAACTTCACATGTGAGAAACATTACTGAAATGCCTGCCCACAGGACAAACTCTGAACCTGTTCCTGGCACATCACTGACTGAAATTACAGTGATGGGCAGCAGCACTGTTTCTGACACTCAACAGCTAGATCCTTCAACTGCTTCTGCAACTCCAGCAATAAACCCCAGTGATGCTTCTGCCTATCCAGTGATAACTCCTGTGTCTCAACTCCAGTGATGGACCCCCATGCAGATTCCATCACTCCACTGAACAAACCCTCAACTACTAAAGCCTGCCATCAATAGACCCCGGTGATGCTTCTAGCACTCCAGTGATGGATCACAACATTGTTTCCATGTCTCCACTGACAGAACCCTCTTCTGCTTCTGGTGCATCTGCTACCAACCCCTCCACCACTGCTCAGCATGCTGTACTTCCACCGATTCAAAGGAAAAAGATGAACCCAGACAAAATGGAATTTGGGAAATTGTATGCAGTGCACTATTCAAAAACATTTTATTTCAGGCAGGTGGTGGAATTCCTTGAAGACTGATGTCTTTTTTCAGTCAAATTTTCTGCAGTGACATGCACATGGATGGTACATATGGCCACGAAAACAAGACACTGACATGGTCAGGCAACACAGACTTTTTCATTGGCCATTAACTCTGAATGCAGAAAGCCAAGATGAGCCACAAGTACAACAAATAATCACGAGATATGAAAAGCTAAAGCAATGCTAGAACTGAAATCTGTTTTAGTTTGGGACATTATCAAATGTCTCTTTAAAAGTCTAAAGTATAGCTTAGAGGACATATTACAACATTTATTTTTCTTTATTTGAAGAAATAAGCATCCCACGAAAGCAAGTGGGTTGCACTTGAATTGCAGTTGTGTCAATCTGTTATCCTGCAGCATAACAAATACATTTTCATACAGTTTCTCAAATAGATGTCAAATTGTTAACTTTAAAGAACTTGCACTGAAGCTTGGTGTCCACCATAACATTCAAACGCATGCATGATGTCCACCATAACATTCAGAACATATGCTTGGTGTCCACCATAACATTTAGAACTTTAGTGATCATTTTTCTCAGGCATTTCAAAGTGAGTTATCTCACAACACAGAGTACTTTTGACTGCAGGGTCACAGCATATTGAAATGCCTAAAAAAAGTCATATTCTCTGTATTTAAAAATTCACCCCTCATGTCACAGTTTGGTACAACATTTTCATGAACAGAGCCATTACTCCTCTAACTTGTATTATTCTTGCTTTTATTCCTATGCTGTTCAGTTCTGCTGATGTTACTGCGGTTTTATTTTTTGTCCTGACAGTCATCTTTGCCTTATGTACCTCATTGTTGTCTTTGCAGTATTATTTAAACAGTACTCTTCTGGGCCGTGCCAGAAAATAGGCAGTTTTGTTTGCCTAGTGCACTTACCCAGTCATTAAAAGCTAATAAATAAATAAATGTTTTTTTGTCTGTTGTTCAGATATCCAATTATTTTTGAGGTTAGTAGTTCTTGAGAACCCCAATTTTAAAAAGGCTAGCATACATGTGGAAATCATTTTAGATTTTAAACAGTTAATTTAAAGAATATTGACAAAATAGATGCAGAATATTCTAACTAGGTTTAACTTTCAAGGCTTGTTAGTAAAAAACAGTCTTTCTGAAATACAAGTAATTTTGCAATACACTACCACATTCTGTTGTTGTTGTTGCTGCCTCTTTCCTTAGTATTCAAACCTGTAACTTTTCAAACAAAGCAGCATAATGCCATTTTAGTTCCAGCACCATTTTCCTGTTGCTAAAAATATTGTAGGCTAGCTGAACTACTGTACTTGACATGCAGAAAACACATTCTTTCATTATAATTACCACCTTGTAATTACTTTTTAAAATACATTTTCATAAAAGGCCACATGCCTCTGGCAAATTCTTCTTCCACACTGCATAAAAATTACTCTGTGTTACTGAATTTCAGTTGTTTTCTTTGATCGCTCTGGGAGTTAACTGTAAACCTGTTTTTCTAAGTAGGAAAATCCTCATTTTTATAAGGTAAATGCAGCTTGCAATGCAGACATTTTGGATGGGGAGAATCGCTATCTTCTGCTTTGGGTGATTTAAAGACAAAGCCTTTTACTCTGATGCTGGCTTAAGACTGAATATCTGAAACTGGGAAGTGATGTCTAACAATTGATTTCCTGTCAGTCCCAAGTCTGAGTATCTCATGCAATGGAAGTCAGTTTTGAGCCAGAAAAGCCATCAGCCAATGTAAATTTAAATATCTGTTCTGCAAAAACTGCCTTAGCCAGATATATTTTGGGGGGATCTTTAAATTTTTTTGGGGGTGACCGGGAAGGGGCAGACCCAAGATTAATGGGATGGGCTAAAGCTGGGGAACCGTAAGTTGGTTCTATATCTCTCCTGAGATTAGAGATGCGAGTCACTCAAAAGTGATATTTATTCCAGCATAACTACAAGTGGATTCTGACTCAAGAGAGTACAGTTGTTCCTCTAAATAGAGATATTGCTAATTAGAACTTCTGCAGCAAAGCTGGTGAAAAGTCAAGAACTTTATGACTATGCATAACATCTCAAGCTTCCCTGACATCTGCTAACCTTCACCTGGCAAAGTCGTTTTTTTTTTTTTAAATCCTGTTTTAAAAGTATCAATTACCTCCCTACCCATATAGAAATGTTTTCCAGTCTCCTCCCCAATCCCAGATATTAAAAATGAAATGCCCCATATCTCCACCTTTATAACGCTTATACTGTAGCACCCTCCTCGCCTTCAATCTTGGTGAAGTTAAGTGAATCAATCACAAATTAATTTCATCCCCCACCCAATGTTTGTAATCTCATTCTGTAAAACCCACGTTCTTCTCCCCACTCAACCCAGTGAAATCAATTATATTTATTTATTGAACGAGTTCTATCATGAAATGACTAGTGAGCTGTAAACTGCCTGTTTTCAGAGGCATCATGGAGAAGCAAGCAATACAGTGGTAGTTTAGCACTGTTTGCTGTATATTTTATACATTTTGGGGGCACTATCAACATAAAATTGAAACCTGCTTCTGATACAGAGTGGGTAAGGTGTGTCTAGAGGGACTAAGGATGTTCCTTCTGTATATCCAAGAGACCTTGTACTGTATGAGCACCTTGGGTCAACTACTTTTAGGCTAGTGTGATGCACCATTAATATTACCTTTGAATTTCTACATTGGTATGTGGCACACGATTACTGCTCTTCCTGTTGCTGTGCTACACATGGGACCATTTTAAAGAGGAACAGTCAGTACAAAGGGCTCCACACTTAAGTATGGGTCTGGTCCCAGTGTGCACATTGTGTGCAAAAACATTTTAGTTTACTTATTTTTTACTGTAGTAGAGCAGATTGCATCAAACTAATTCTGTTTACTTCTAGGCTGACATCTTCTGTTACTACAAATCCCAGAATCCCTTGAAGCTGATATCAGAGCAGTAGTCAGTAGTGGGAGATTCAATAGCCTGCAGAGCATGTTAGAGCTTTTATAGTCTTCAATGAGATATTTTCCAACTCTGCTTTTCTCCATGGGCTAAGTACAGCTCTCTGTGACTGCACTTAGCCCAGAAAGGACAGCGGGGCTAGCAAACAAAAGATCAGAGCTTATATAAACTCCAACATGCATTACAAGCTATTGAATCTAACACTGCCGTCTACTGCTCTAATGTCAGCTGCAGGGGATCTTGGTATTTGTAGTAACAGAAGATGTCAGCCTGGAAGTAAACAAAATTAGTATGATACATCTATTATATTACAGTGAACAGTAAGTAAGCCGGAATGAGTAGCCAGGAGACAAAGGAAGATAAACATTAGTGGCACTAAGCAGTAAAGCCACTTGTGTTTGTTTAGTGCAAAAATTCATAATGCAATGCAAAACAGTGTCATGGGTGTAGGCAGGCATACTCCATGTACTCCATGGTGTGCAATTTTATTTAAGGGGAGCAGCAAATAGGTTCTGAACTTCTTCCTTCGTCCATTAAAACAAAAGATAGAACCAGCAGAACCTTCCTGTAATTTTATTCATATTAGTCAAAACTAGAAGGATTGCTCACTGATACTGTCTTTGCCCAAAGACTATACAGCCTTACAGGCTCTGGGCTGGTATGTCAGCATCTTAAGGAGCCATGTATGGCATCTGTATTTACCCATGCATGGGGAGGCAGCAACCAGTGTCATGAGGTACAATAGACATATTTATTGTGCCAAACAGGGCAATAAACATGGTCCTGGTGTACATGTTTATTTTGTCTGGCTACACCCCTGAGTGCAGTCAGTCATGTTCTTACCTAAACCACAATATACACGGCAGCAGCAGCATTAGATCTTCAACTGGACACGAGCATGTAATATGTTTCACATAGCAACTGCCATGCCTCATCAGCTTTTATGAAGCATGGCAGTTGCTTTGTGAAAAAACAGACTTTTTTCAGTTTTTGTTGACCAGGTAAGTGCACTAGACAAGTCCTGCCTATTTTCAGGCATGACATGGGGAAGGGGGATACAGATGAATGCCAACTGACCTTAAACCAGATTAAGCTGTTGGTGGTATTTTTTTTTAGTGAACAAGGGAAATTTGGCCAGGACACTGGGGAAATTTGCCTACTCTTTTCGATAAGTGCCATGGGATCTTTAACATCCCCCTGAACTACCACCAATCCAGGCAGATGGGACATTGGTTTAACATCTCATCCAAAAGATGGCACCTCAGAAATGCAGCACCCCTCTCACTACAGTGCTAGTAGTGGGATATTAACTCAAGCACCAGATGTGAGAAATGAACCCCCAGCCCTCTGATCTCTCAGCCTCTGAGGTGAGTATGCTACATACTGAGCCACTGACATGCTCAGATCCAGTAGATGGTCTTGTGCTGCTTCTGTGTATACTGTGGTTTAGGTAACAATGTGAGTGACTGCACAGTTTTGCACTGATTTATGGAGTTCTGCACTAAATAAATATTGGCTGTAGTGCTTTGACACTAACTTTTATCCTCCTTCATTTCCTGGGTGCTCATTTTTGTTGATCCACTTGTTGCTCATTTTATGTTGGCACAGGAGCACTTCCTTGTTGCATCGCTGCAGATCTTTTGCGTACATTTAGTTTGGCAGTTAGCAATTTATGTAATTTTTGTCTGCTCCTAGTGCTTGCAGGAACTTGCACTATACAATATAGGTGGTATATCCCTGCATCAGCTTGGTTAGTTTAGAACTACTCAGTGCCAGTATCAAGTGTGGAATGCAATCTTTGTGAATTCTGAACTCTAATACAAGGGTAGCTACCTTTTATTTGCAACAGCACCTGCATGAGTAGCACAGTCCCCCTTTTTTCCTTTGTGTTTACAGCAGACTGTAAACTGCAATGGCTGGAGAGATGCATACTTCAGAACCTGTGTGAGCTTCTTGGGGGGGATTGAATAGCACCACACAATGGAGACAATTGCTGTTCCTGAAACTGAATATAACAGCTGCTATCCTTTCTCTCCACTGGCACCTTTCGGGCTTATGAAAAAAACACTGATGGGATTAATTTGTAAGCATGTCACTTTTATAATTCATAGAATTACAAAAACATATATAAATTATGAATTAGAACATAAATAATTATTGTTTATATCAATGTTGATTTAAAGGGAAGTTACATAAAAAAAACAATTAACTTGTTTGTTATGCTCCCTTTTTTTAGCTTTTAAAAATTGTAACAGAGGACATTATGCAGCATTAGCACAATGTAGAATTATCAATTTTCAGAAAAGATTGGATAATTGTTTTAACCACCTGATTGCACCCATATTGATGTTGCATTACTGTTCCTCTTTGTAATCTTACACATGGTTTCAATTACTAATTTGCACTTTGCAATTTTATGTATTTCAAAAGTGACATGCTTACAAATCAGCCCTGCCCTTCCCCCCCAAAGAAAGCCACAGAGTGTGGCAATGCATAGTAGTGGTTGGGCGGTGGTCAATTAGCTTTGCACCAATAAATTATTTTTAGCCTCCCATTACTCAGTGTGTGCACCATTTGTTTGTTTTTTATGCAATAGTGACATTTGTGTGGGTGCACCTTTATGAGCATTGGAGTGCTGCCACTGTACCTTTGTTTACTACAAGGATTAACCCAGTTTGCTATATCAAGTCTGCTTAGTCAGTGCCTGACTGCATTGACTCAGATCACTGCAGATTACCTCAAGATCCCCGTGATACCAGAAGAGAGGACATGTACAGTGTAGGAGTTTTAGCAGCAGGCATGCAGCCCATTTGTGCTTAATTCCATAAATTGTACCCATCTGTCCCTCAAAATCATACCATTGCTTCTGGTGACACCATCCCTGAATGTAGATGTGGAGGTGCACAGCTCTGCTTATTGCCCTTCTTAAATCTATATAAATGGGCAGAATCAATATAAAAATTTTGTTCAGGTGTTGGTGATTGCACATAATAAGGATGGTAGCACACCAAAAACTAAATATCTTCTACCTGGGAAGTCTGAAGATGCTGCATAAGTTGCAGTTGGGCTGTGACCTCATCCCTGGTGAGCCTTACATGTGTCTGATTCCAGACTTGCATAGCTATATGGATGATGACTCTGCAACCTTGTATAGGAGCTCAGAAATACTGGTTTATCACTGTGACACCTTGAGTCTAGTCTCATGGATGTAAGACAAGGTGTCAGAAAAATCAAGGACAAATTGAAAGAGTTGGAACAGTGACTGACCAGTTTTGCTGAACAGACAGAAGCCCACAAAAAATCTTATTGTACTTGTACAGGAAGGAACAAGAGCAGGTGATGAAACTGGGATACTTGGAAAGCCAGTTATGGAGCAATAACATCAGGATAACTAGTATGCCTGAAGACACAGAAAGTGGTAACATAGAACAGTTTATCACCTCCTGGCTAGCCAAACATACTGCATGGCAACAAGATAACTTGGCCTTTGGCATAGATTGTGCTAACAGTCATGTGACCCCAGTCCTGCGGGCTCTGCACTGGCTGCCTGTCAGGTGGATGATCCTATTCAAGGTGGGCCTGCTCACCTATAAGGGCCTATATGGGCTGGGCCCTGGTTATCTGGCTGCTCTCCTAACACCTGTCTCCTTGGCCTATTCCCTCTGCTCCTCAACCTAGGACCTCCTTGATGTTCCCAGGGTCAGGCTGAAATACTGGGCGACTGTGCTTTCAGTGATGCACAGCTGATCCTGTGGAATACTTTGCCAGCTGTTATCAGGAAGGCCCCAATAGTCAAGCTGTTTAAAAAGGGGCTAGAGGCCCACATTTTCTGTTTGACCTTCCCTGATGAAAGTGACTGACGTGTATTAATTTTATGAAACTATTTAGTTATGCTGAGATTTATATATGTATATATTTTTTTACTTTTACTGTGTGTTGTGTTGTATTGACCCTACCTTTTATTGTAAGGCACCCAGAGCCTCAGGTACTGGGCACTGAATAAATAACATTTTCCTTACCTTGCCTTGTCTCTCACCCCAAACCCACAAACCCAAACGCACACGCCCAGTTATTTCTGGCAAAGTTTCTAGACAGCAAGCAGAAAATGGACTTCCTGAAACATGCATGTGGTAAAAAATAAATGTATTTTGGGATGCTTGAATTTTCCTGGACCATGATTATGATCCCCATAGCCAGGCTAAATAAACAAAAGTGTTAGGGTCCAATCTCAACTGAAAGCAAACATGATAAAAACCATTTATTCTTTCCAGCAAAACTAAGATTTTGTGTTATTCTGGATCAAAACTTGATATGGTGCTGAATGAAGCCACTCCTAACTTAAAACAGTGGGTCCTTGGTGTCAGCTTGGGAAATGTGGAACTCACACCCTTGGAACAAGAAATAAATAAGGTTATGTTAGCAACTGGAAGGTCACCTGAAAAGAAAACCTAATTCAACGTCATCGCTGCACGGTGCATATTGGAACTCAATATGGTGAAGACAGTGCACAGACTAAAGGTCTTGCACCTCTGAGGAAAGCATTACAGTTCTACAAGATGTGACAATACATGGCTACAGTAGGTAAGACACTGTGATGAAATAACACTGTAGATCATAATCTCCAATACCTTAAAAACTGGGTTATGTGTGCCTGATAGGCTGAGATACACATGTGACTAAAAAGGTGACAATCTGTCTCACCTTGGGCTTTGCCTTGTCCTTAGATCTTCAGTTTTTCATGTGCATCAGACCAGACTGCAGTACAGTTTTAAAGCTCCTGCAAGTTGCATTTAATAATATATTTAATTGAAAATGTAAGGTAAAATGTGTTATTCTGGCTAGTGGATTCACTATTACCAATTAAAGGGACAGGTTAACTTCAATTCTGGCTAAACAACACCACCTTTTAAGTATATATGCTGCTCTTTGTATCACTGGCTACCATTCATCACAAGCAACATGGAACAGGCAATATTCCAATTAAGTAATAACAAAGCACCTGATCCAGATATCATTCCAGGGGAACATAAAAATTATTGGGTGCCTTTCTTAACACACTTCTTTAATGCTTGTTTAACTGAAAGATTTATTCCTCATTCATGGTCTAAAAACATAATTATCCCTATAGATAAAAAAGGTTAATTTCAAGTACTCTATAATTATCGATCAATACGTTTACTAGATATAAGCAGTAAAATATTTTCTGGGATAATACTGGAGAAACTTCAAGCTTGGGTAAATAACTTCAGCCCTCTCTCCAAATTTCAAGCTGGATTTCGGCATGGTTTTTCTACCATAGACAATATTTTCATTGTAGCCCACTTACGGGAAAGGGATCAACTAGAACTAAAGATTACTAAAAAAAAAACTAAAGTTATGATATTTGGAGCTCACTCACGCCAGCCAAACCTTTTTCTAGATAAAAGTCACATTGAAGTTGTCTCCTCATATGTTTACCTGGATATTAAGCTTTCCACAAAGTGTTGCTGGAATCTATATTTTGGAGACCAAATAATAAAAGCTAAACATCCTGCTAAAGCGCTTCAACATTTTAATTTTAAGTTTGGAGGTCTCACGGTGGCACCTGCCATCACATCTGGGGAAGCCAAAATTACCCCTCTCCTCCTTTATGGAGCAGAAGTCTGGAGTACCAAGGACTTCCCTAATTTGGAACTCCAATTATCTTACTGTACTACTGTAAGTGTATTCTGCAAGTACCACTTTGTACGTCAAATCCTGTAGTCAGACCGGAGCTGGGAAGAATACCCATTGCTAATATAATAAACGTATGCCTGGTTTCATACTGGCTCAAAATTATAAACAACTCATGTAATATTATTCCACTAGCTTGTTTAACTGAAAAGAGATTATAATTTAAAAGTGGATTCCACTCACCTTGGCTAAAGGCGCTCACCTTAGTTTTACATAATATCACTTCCATACTTTTATGCAATGATTATCAGACAGGTATAATACTGTAATATTGTCAGCCTATAGAACTTGAATTAAGGTAAACATTTTTGCTCTAGCCCCCAAAAAAAACAGATGTAACAAGTTAGGTCCCAAAAACAGGCCGCCCTCTGGTATAGCCAAAACAAAATAGATCCAACTATAGAGGATTATTTGATACTTCCAATAGCTCCTATGGTGCAGAAGATGATCACGTGGGCTAGATTTGGCATTATCACCTCTAAGCATACTCACTTTAAGCAATATATCTCACTTGACACTCCTCAAGAAAATAGCTACTTGTGTAATAGAGGTTTTTAAGAGACTTTATTTCATGTTGTAATCCAATGTCCACTATATAATTGTTATAAAGATAAATTTCTAAAAGAATTCTTGTTTAGATTTGCAAACACAGATTACAACGCGTTATTTATTTTAATACTTCCGATGGTTGGAGAAGATGCAGAAATGATAGCCAAGCTTTTGTCCTCAGTGATCAGCTCCAACAAAAAAAAGATTCTTTGCACTAAAGAAATGCAGTTGATGCTAGTCTGTTATGAAGCACTTTTTGATCTACTGACTGTGTACATACTCTAGCATATGCACTTTTTTCTCTCTTCATTTGTTTTACTGTTTGTAATATTTATAGTTTAAACATACATTGTCTACCGTCATATTTATATTGTAATTTTTTGTATTAAACTATACTTTTGTAATGTTCAAAACTATAATCTTCTGTCAAACAGAAAATTAAATCCAGTACACAACTTATCTCTTTATGTCATTCACCCTTCCAAGCAAAGTTATTTCTTTCTCACTCACCCTCCTGTGGTGCCAAAATGCCTCCTGCTCCTCTTTAATTACTCATGTGAACCTTGGGTGCCTCTGTTACATTTATCCCTATCTGGAGACATTGAGCTAAATCCTGGCTCCTCCTCCAATAAAAGGCATACACATTGCTCCTCGTAGTTCTCCTCCAAAGGAATGAAAATTGCCCATATGAATATTAGAAGTCTTCCTGCATATTTCCTCAAATTCGAAGCCTGGGTTGTCCTCTATAGCCCTGACAGTCTAGGACTGACAGAAATGTGGCTTATGTCTGACATACCTGACGCTATGTATAATATAAATGGCTACAAACTTATAAGATTTGACCACCCCTTAAAACAAAGGGTTGGGGGGGGGGTTGCACTCTACTATAAAGAACACCTTAATATTTCTCTTCAATATTCTGGGTTATCAGGGTACTGTGAAACCCTGCATGCTGTTTTGCTCCTTGGAGGTGTGAAAAGATTAAACTTGGTATGTGCTTACAATCCTCCAAAGAGGGCTCTCCCCAGTTTAATTGGCCTCATGGACTATCTTTCCACTCTAAAGGTTAAATATGAAGTAATTCTTATGGGTGATTTTAACCTTGACCTATCCAGTACCTACTCGGGATCATATAGTGAAGCTCTGGTGAGATTCCACCTATCTCAAGTTATAACTAGCCCTACTCACTTCTCTGCAAATGGCACACACCAGTCCCTGCTGGTCTGGTTTGCCACAAACAGAGCACATAAGATCATGGCGGCAGGCACCTTTCCTGATTCTATTAGTGATCACCTACCAATGTATTGCATCTGGAATAGTCACGGTCCAAATCATCCTCCCAAAATAATACAGTTTCGAGACTTCACTAAGCTCATACCAAATGCACTTCTTGATGACATAAAGAATATTGACTGGTCTCCCATCTGTATCAGTGAGGATGTAAATAGCGCCCTAGACTACCTAAATTCTAAGCTACTCTTACTTCAGGATCTGCATGTTCCTCTGAAAAGGAGGCAAATCAGGGGCTCAGCAAACAGATGGTTACACAAGGATCTCCTTAGTGCTATGAGAAGAAGGAACAAGGCCTGGGCCACTGCAAAAAAGTCCCAACAGACTGAGGACTGGTTTAAATATAGAAACCTGAGGAATGCCTGCAAGAAGGATATACGAAAGGCTAAAAGGGACTACTGCAAGCCTCTGCTGGTGATACTCTGGTTTTTTGGAACCAAAAACACTTCAGCTCTGTCAGTGCCCTTCTGGCACAAACACTTCAGCTCTCTCTCTCTCTCTCTGATGGACTGGAGTCCAGGATAGAGCCCATGGTACCTTCAAGGAGTGGGCCCTGAGGAGGACCCATGGAACTTCTAAGGAGTGGGTCCTGGGGAGGATCCACGTGGAGTAGGCCTGAAGAGGCCCCAGGTCCCTAACACTGATGCAGCTCTGCACTGCCTAGCATCCCAGCTGAACTGTTCCCCTTATCAAGGGCTCATAAACTTTTTTCTTATTTATTCAACTTCTGGTTGTGCAGACGAGTCCTTCCATCAGTCCTTCTACCCTGTTCTGCCCTTCAATTGGCTTAAAAAGCCCACCAATCCAATTGGGAGGAACCTGTTGCATCATACTCCCACAATCCATCACCTGTCTTTGCTGCTCACTGATTGGTGATTTCAGGGAGATGGGTCACAAAGATAGTGGCCCTTCTGCATGACTGGAGCTCTGTGCTCCAAAAGTCTGTATTTTATTTATCTTGGGATTGCCCCTTCAAATCTGTTGTCCAGATATTTGTTGCAGCCCCACCTCCACCGGTCTGTTAGCTGGTGGAGGCATAGAGTGGAATTGGCTCATGAACTCTTTGTTATGAGCTTCATTCTCTGCTCCCTCCTGAAATGCAGGTAGTCTCTGTATGCAGCCAGGAGACACTCTCTTACAGCCACAGTGTGCCAAATGTCCCATTCCTTCCTTCTCCTTCCTCAGTGTCTCTGAGCCCCCCAATGTTCACTGGGGTCACTGGGACCAGCGCACACTAGGCAAGGTGCTATAGGGGCTGCCCATGTGACATTCAGGGCTCCTGGCAGGTGGGCACCTCCAGTGTTGAAAAACACGAGCTGATTGCAGCTCAATTCTGTGTACACTGCAATGTGTAGGTGCACTGATTCTGTTTGCTGCTCCTCCTGCCCCTTTACAGTGGCAGTCATAGGGCTAGAGCAAGTGAAGACACAGGTGGCAATGTTTGGAGGCCAGCTCACTGGGACTCTTGGTACATCCCCAACAGAGTGGGGGCTACACTCTCCCTGGGTCACAAATTGTCATCCTGACAATTTCATGAGTTCCATCTGGTGTATAGCTGAAAAGCAGAATCCAAACAACAACCATATTAACATTTCTACCTAGACAAATGATCCCTTTCTGTTCAGCATGTACATTAACACACAAACAACATTTTCACTTACACAGAAACTTTGGGAAGGGAGGATGGGCTCCAAGACAAAGTCTCGAAGAACCCTAGGGGAGCCCAGCCACTAACAGGAGATCCCAGTGGTGCCTCCAATGTGTGACCCTCCCAAGTTGAAGCAGTGACCTGGTTCACACTCCTGCCTGTTGACAATAATGTGGGCACACCTAGTTCAAGGGGTTGAGTTAGTTTGTTCTCCTGTAGTAGGAGAGTTCATCTCAAATTAGTAAATAACATGGTGCTTCCATCCAGAGAGAATAAATGGGCCAGATGTTGTATGCATTGCTGTCCTTTAGGATGCTGTACCTACCCACCTCCCTTCGATGGATAAGACCACCCCCCGGGGACCACAAATTGCTGTTTCCTTTACCACACAGTAATTCAGTCAGGACTTACAAACTGAATACTCACACAGTGATAAAATGCACCAAATGAAAGAATGCTTTATTTTGGCACACTGGCCTAGAGACTGTGAAGAGAGAAGAGCTTTGACAATAACAGGTTACTGTATGCTCAGTCACTCTCAGGCAATTGCCTTCAAATCCCACTGCATATACACACCCACCCAATCAAGGGGCACATAAAATGGCTATTTTGCACAGGGTGAGATAACTTTTATCTGGTATCAATAATAAAACTACAAGCACAAGTACAATATGACAAATCAGACTCTAGGCACCCAGGAATTATAACACAATCCCTGTGCAGGCTTGATTGAAGAGTTGCCCATGATCTTGAGATTGTGCACTTGATGGAAAACTGCAAGGTTGCCTTTTAACCTCCCAACAGGCCATAATGTGCTAGCACACATTTAATGGGAACTGAAGTCCTAATAAACTTGCTTGGACTTTTGAACAAACTGGAAATCCCCAATTGTAATCTAAACAGGGAGGACATAAAATTCAGCTAGCAATGTCAGCAACTAACATGACCCTTGGATAGAGCAAACCAGAAGCAGAATGGTGTTTCAAAGGGAGCAGCACACAGGAGCAGGAAGCAGCCCAGAAGCCTTGGATTCTTTTTAGCAACCAACAATGGTTCCGCCCTTCTTGCCTCATGATTCTGTGACTGCAGCTCTTCTGTATCAAGTCTCAAGCCACAGCCCTTCTAGCTCACCCTTCTCTGGATGGAGAACCCTTCTGGCACCACTTCTGTGGTCATGGCTGTTCAGAATCACAGCCAGGCTACAGGAGCACTATGAAGCAGCTTTCTGGTTCCAAGGAGCCCAGACCCAGTAGTAACCCCACAGTTTGACTCCCGCAAAGGGTTTGAGAGTACCCTAGCACTTGGGCCTGCACCTGTGGCTCCCTGTTCCCCAATTCATTCCACTTGATGAGGGCTAGCTGGCTCCTTACCTGGATCCGAGGTGGCCTGAACAAGATGCAATCTCTGTCTCCTCTTGGATCAGCAGGGACCCTTTGATTCACACTTTCTGCCGAGTGCTATGGCACAGCCTCTGCAAATGGGTGAACCCATATGTAGATTCACAAGGATGGAACCCTGAGAAAGACTACCAGAAGTATTCTTGATGAGGTCTGGGGTGGATTCCAACAAATTTTTCTCATGAGCCCAGGGGAGGACTCGTGAAATGTATGGCCTGGCTAGGTCAATCTCTTACACTCATGGTGACCTTCCTGTCACTGTATCTTTTACTTCTCTCAACAGTACCCCTCCTGGCACAGTCTCTTCTTCTATCTTAAATTGTGCCCTCTGCCCTTTTTGGCACTTTCACAACTTTCCCTTGGATGGTGCCCTTCTGGCACAAACACTTCAGCTGTGTTGGTGTCCCTTCTGGCTCTATCACCCCTTTCACTCAGAAGGTACCTTTCTGGCACAAACACTTCTGCTCTGTCAGTGACCTTCTGGCACAAACACTTTGGCTATCTCTCTGTCTGATGGACTGGAGCCCAGGAGAAACCACTTGGATCTTTCAAGGAGTGGGCCCTGGGGAGGACCTACATGGAGCAGACCTGAAGAGGCCCAAACTCCCTCACATTGACTTAGCTCTACACTGCTTTGTGTCCAAGTTGAACTGCCCTTCTTTTCAAGGGCTCACAAACTTTTCTCTTTTTTTCACCTCTAATTGGGCAGACAGGGCTGTGTGTCAGTCCTTCTGCCCTATCTTGCCCTCCAATTGGTTTAAAAAGCCCACCAATCCAATTGGAGGAGGAACCCATTGCATCATCCTCCCACAATCCATCACTTGGCATTGCTGCTCACTGACTGGTGCCTTCAGGGTGTCAGGTCACAAAGATGGCATCCCTTCTGCATGAATGGAGCCCTGTACTCCAGAAGTCTGTATTTTATTTATTTTGGGATTGCCCCTTAAAATGTGCTGCCCTGACTTTGTTGCAGCTCCCCCCTCAGGCTGTTATCCAGTGGTGGCATGGAGTGGAATTGATTCATGAGCTCCCCATCAGGAGCTCCTTTCTCTGTTGCCCCCCTAAATGCAGGCTGTTTCTGTATGCAGCTGGGAGCAGCTCTCTTAAAGGCACAGCATGCCAAATATCCCATTTCTTCCTTCTCCTCCCCCAGTGCCTCCAAGTCCCCTGATGTTTACTGGTGCCCCAGGCACTGCAGCACATTAAAGAAGGTGCTGTGGTGGCTGCCAATGTGGCTTTCAGGGCTCCTGCAAGGCTGGAACTTCCAGTGCCAAAAAACATTCGAGCCAACCTAGGTTCAATCCTAGACATGCTGTGATGTGAGAATGTGGTGATTCTCTTTGTTACTCCTCCAGCCCCCTTTCCAGTGGCAGTCCTGTAGCTGGAGCAAGTGAAGACACAGGCAGCAAAGTTTGGATAAGATAATCCCTCTGCACCCCATAGGGGGGCTACAAGTCTGCTGCAAGGAACAGTGTAATTCAGTGGCAATAAAGTGACTTATTACTGCAGTATTTTGTAACATGTCATTTTCTGCAAGTTACTACAGTGCACTGTGGCTGACTTCACTGTAGAAGAGCTCAGTGGCATGTTTTTTCATAGCAAGACACAATGTTATTAAGAGGACATTTTATCTTCTGTTTGTTTTGTTAATTACTTGTTGCACTGCATGGTATGCAATCTACTGGTTGGCCCTACAGTGGAAAATAACACGCTGTGAGTCACAACTGTGTATGTACAACTGTATTTTTTGTTTTGTTTTGCATTGGCATCACAGAAGAGTCCCTCACCAAAGTAAAAACAAAACAACTTGCCATTTTGTTGTTCTGTTCTATGAACAAAATTAAATTTACAGACTTTTACAAGTTAAAATATATAACTCTGGGCACTAGGTGGTTAGTAAGCAGCTGGGTGTGGGGTAAATGAATAATTTAAAATGTTTTTATGGGAGGGCTTAAGCCTGAGGTTCAATGTGGGGGAACAGCTCCTCCCATATTCCTAATAAAATCCATCCTCTTCCAGCAACTCACACTTAGTGTGTTTCAAAGCCTGTGCATTTCCTGACCTCTGGGATCCTGTGTGGCTTGTGTGGCTGTTCCTCCTTGGGTTCTTGCCTGCTTCCTTGTTACTGTTTCATCTCTCCCTTTGCATCTCCCTCTTTGCTGAGTTTTGTTGTTGTTTTTTTTTTTGCTTGTTTTCTTCTCCCTCTTGTTTTGTCTCTTGTTTGCTCTGTTTGTGCCCCTCTTGGCTCCTTTTTGCTTTTTGCTCCCCATTCATGGTTCCCATTCTCTTGTGGTGTTGTGTTTCCTTTCCCTTCCCCTGTCTGTTCCCCTACCCACTCCTGTCTTTTGCTCTGTAGTTCTCCAACCCCCTACCTCATTTGTTCTTTGCTTTTGCTTCTCAATCTTTGTCCCATTTTGTTTCTTTTGGGTATTTCTTCTAACTTGTTTTTAGAGTCGAAGCTCTGTCTCTGTGCCAGCACTTTCAGAGTGTGACATCATCCTATAGCTCTTGGCCTAAAGCTATACCTACAGAACACATATGCTAAATGCATTTGGTGACTCTCACTCACATTTCTAAGATACTGCCTCATGGTCAGCACTATACAAGACATAAGTACATAAGTGTACAACTTCATTTCTGTGTTGGTCATTTTTACCTATTGAAATGTAAACACCATAGTTGATCAGTCCCAATTTGTTCACATGGTACTATTTGGATTTCTTCAAGTAGCATGTCTCAGATCACTTTATTCCCATAGTCCTAACTTGTTTGGTACTAATTCACAATGTAATTTAACAATACATTTGTTCAAATGCTTTTCTGCAATGAGTATTTTTCTTTTGATCACTCGGGCAAAACCAAGGTATATAGCACTGTGCTAATCTCCTGTTATTACACACACCCACTTTTGTCCTAGAGCTTCTGTTTGCTGTGCCTTCAGTTTGTTTACCTTGTATTGTATCTCATCTAGCAGTATATGTTTTGTCCTCCCTTCTTGCTATTCTCCAACCTCCTTCCCTGCTACCCCTTTTCTCCTGATAATTAATTCTGTTTTGCTTATTCCTATTAAAGCAGCATCAGCTGTTCTTTCCTTGCTCAGCCTACACCAGCAGTCTGACAGCCTACATCCCTAACTCTGCCTTGTGAGATAATGAGTGAAGGTGGGCTTGTCCTGTCCACTGGGGTTGAGAGTCTGTTTTTTCCAATTACAGCCCCTACTAGCATGTCTGACAATCTCCATCCCTAACTCTTCCTTATGAGGTATGGAGTACAGGTAGGCTTGCCCTGTCTACTGGGGATGGGAGTCTGTTTTCATTCAGTTACAATCTCTACCAGCAGTCTGACTGTCTATGTCTCTGACTAACACCCTGTGAGATATTTGAGTGAAGGTGGGCTTGCCTAGCCTACCAGGGATGGGAGTATATTTCCTCCAGTTACAGACTATACCAGCAGTCTAATAGTCTCCATCCCTAACTCACTTTGTGAGGTATTAGAGTGAAGGTGAGCTTGCCCTGTCTACCAGTGATGGGAGTCTGTTTCATCCAGTTAACATTCTTTTCTACTTTTGCCTTGTTCTCAGTTCTGTAGGTTTTAGGGAATGAGATACAGGTCATCCATATCCAGCAGGAGATGGGAATCCTGTAACCCATCAGTGAAGTGTCTCCCGTACCTGGGATCATCCTTCAGTTCAGTATAGAGCCCTAGCTGCTTGGGGTCTCCCCCTTTAGCTCTCAGCCATACATAGCACATATTGACATCATGATATTTTCTACACCTCCTGATACTATGCCTTTAAAACACCCGAAGAAGGTCCTGCAAAGTCTCCTTGGACTTCCTCCAGGGCTCCTCCAGCCCATCAGTGGGCTTCCAACTCAAACTTTTTCATTAAAGATTGGACTATTCCAGCCTCGTGGTCAACCTAAAAAGCCAGGGTATCCGACACTCAGTTTCTACCCGCAGACAGGAGTTGCATGATTTGTTCCTATCTTCCCAGCCTCAACCTGTGTGGGATCCTGTTCCTAGCCAGTCTGTTCCTCAATGAGACTCCCCCCTGTTGTTTAATAGTGGGTGTTCATGGCTCACCTTGCCTCATCAGTTTATAACCTGTATTCTGTATGTTGGACAATTGAAATGTGCTTCCCTGCCCAACCTGCTCCTGCCTCTGAAACTACAGCTTCTGCTGCTATCCCATCTAACAGCCATGCTCCAGACATTCCTGCTCCTCTGCCTACTCTTCCAAGTGTCCATAATCCCTCCACCTCAGAGCCATCACCACTTCAAAACAAAGACTGTGGACATCATATTCATCTGCTGTGGCACCATTTTCGTGATATTGAAGTCACACATCCTTACACTCTTGAGGAAATTTGACTGATTTTGTCCTAGCATTCAGCCTCTGCTGCACTGTGGTGTGTTCTGCATTTCCTTTGAGATGTGAGGACTTGTACTCTTCTCTTTTGTGTGATCTATCTTTTGTGTGCTTCACATGGATTCCTCACAGGCATCTCAGTGATCCCCTTCAATATCTTCCACTGCCATAATCCTTAGTCTGTTATGATGGCACCTGCAGCTGTTCATAAGCTGTTCCACAAAGTACATCATCTGGATTCCTCCTGTTTACTTTTCAATGGCTGCCAATTCCCATCTCTCAACTCAGTCACATGGGTATCACTACTGGACAATGTCTAACAAGCAGTCTCCTTATCACCCAATCTGCACTTCAGTCTCATCCACCCTGGCTTCAATTCATCAATTCCCTCCCCTCCCTCTCCTATGCTTGTATCACAGCTGCCATGCCAAACATTGTAATGCATTGGCCCTGGCTCCTAGCTCTCCATGCACTGCTATCATGTCTGTATTTCAGCTGTTACTCATTCATCCATCTATCTGGAATCACTATTGACTGCCTTGGGAGACCCGCTATTTCTGTGCATTTCATCTCATGTTCAGCTGCGAAGCAGCCAATGGCTTTCATCATTTTGCTGAATTACTTTTTGGAATTACTTAGTGTTTGTCACCATCTGGCAGTTATTCATCTATTAGAGAACTTTGTCCTGATTGTTCCACCATATTCTCCTCTTGATGCTGGTATTACTGCTCTTGTCCAGCTGGTCCAAAAACTATCAGTTTTTCTGTCTGAAGAAACAACCCTAGGTCCAGAGACATCCTTTGAATTATTTGGCATAATATTAGATACAGACAATATGGAAACACATTTACCTCCTGATAAACTACACCAGATACAAGCTTTAGTGAAATAAGTTTTGCAACCAATCCTCTTACACGAAATGCGCACTTCTTTCCCTCCTGGGATACTTCAACTTCACCATAAAAATAGTTCCTCAAGGTTGTTCTTTCATTTTCTACCTCCTGACACTGGCATCTTTGATTTCTGGATGCACTATCATATCCAGATCATGGCTGCTGCAAAATTAGATCTAGCAATGTGGTTCCACTTCTAGCTTACTGGACTGACAATTCAATGTTCTACAAAGACCGTTCTACTGACTAGCACCTGAAAATATTCACCGATGCATCTCCAACACATGACTACTGGATTGCTACTCCCCAGCCTTTGGACATTTCCTGTTTGAGATTTACCCAGTCATAGCAGTTGTTTTCCTCTGGAGTCATCACTGGTCCCATCAGTTAGTATCCATCCTTCTCAATGTTGTACCGACTGGAGAGCGACACTGTAACCTTGAAGACCAGCACAGTGACAGATTTCACCTGAAATTGTCAGGTTGCTGTACTGGTCCCTGCAGACTCTGGCGACACATCACCTGGTGTTGCACTCCCACCCCGAGACAACTCCGACTCAGTGTTGTATATATATAGAGACCCAGGGGTGTTGGGGGCAGAGCCCTTCAAATGAAAACATGCTGACACCCCTGACAGAACAATGCCGACACTCAGCATTGGGTCTGTCATTGTGAGGGATTTTGGCACCTGCGCTGTTGCAGCACTATAGGTAAACCCTGCCCAATAATCGGCTAATGGTAGATATTTTTATCAAAGCAGGTCTTCATCCTATTCTACCATGTTGTTCATGTGGAGGCTGACTGCCTGTCTGTTCCTCACATTTTTGCACTGCTGAGCTTATGTGCTTGGTTATGCAAATGAAGCAACTCACACATTATCTCAATTCTGATTTCAGACCATTTATCATCTCCATCCTTCAACAACTAAGCCATGACTTTACCTCTCTCATTCAGTAACCTCATAATGATTTAGACTTTTATTGCCAGCAAAACAACACTATCATGTGGACCACTCTAGCTACTGCCACTCGAGCTACTTATACTATAGCATGGAAAAAGTATTCCCCATTCTGCACATTGCAGTCCTCTCAGAATATTTTTGTTCATGTAAGAACATGTTCTAGCATTTCTAACTTGTCATCAAGCCTTCAAACTATCATATAGAATTATTAAGCAATACCTCTTAGGTATCTGGTTATTTTCTTTCAGTGTAAACCATCCTAGTAGTCACTGTTTTCCAAACTCCCCATTAAACTTCTTCAACAGAGTATCTAAAAAGTTTAAATCACAAAAATTATCATTGTCTTCCTATAGATGGCTCCAGAATGTGAAACATGTCAGATTCATTGACCTCAGATCCATTTGTTTCTACATCGAACATCATGGCTTCTTCTAATTGTCTAGCCTTCTATGGATTCTTGCATCCTAGAGAATTCACTGTCTCATCATCCTTCTCTCCCAAACATCCTTAAGACCACCAATTTACAGAAAAAGGCTATACGTCATACCCTATTGGTACCTTCTTCAAAGACTGGCAGATTACTTAAAGGAGGTCACATAACTTAATACCCTTCCTGTAATAACTGGTGTCCAGTAGCTCATCTAGACAAATTCATGGTCTTCCTCTCATGAGCAGATTCATCACATCCACTATCGATCTCTGAAAAGCAATCACTAGTGACCACAAAAATGTTTCCTGGATTACACTAGAATCCTTCTTCGACATCTTGGACTTACTCTATATTCATTCTCTCGACATTCTTTCTGGATTGAAGCAGCTTCTTTAGCTTCAAAAAATAACACCCCTGTGCACATCATTAAGAAACTCAGAAGATGGACCTCATCAGCCTGAATCTGACATTCCTAACCCAGAAGTAAAAATCAGAGAAGTAATTAGGATCATTTCCTCTTACTGTAGTTAGCCCTGAGAATGGGCAGGTCAGTAGCCATGGGTCCTCATAAGTTTTCCCACAGGGTTTATTTCCTCTCCTGCATGCTACTGGTCACAATCTCTGTGAGTTGGGGGATGCAGTCTTTTAGGGCCCTCTATTTTCTACATGCTACCCAGCTTATCTACTAAAGGGGGGACAGAGAAAGGCCAGTGTTTATTTCAGTATACACGTGCACTACTCTGTTCACCAAACATTGCAATGGGAGGGCTAACACCCAAGGTTCAATGTGGGGGAATGGCTCCTCTCACATTCCTAACAAAAACCAATCTCTCCCAGCAGCTCACGCTTAGTGTGGTTCAAAGCAAAAAGTATAGCCAGCAAATATAACACTAACACTGGGAGTGCCCAGTCTCCAGTGTCTCCATCTGAAATAAAGGAAAACATCCATCCTAGTTTTTTTTTTAATACACCCTGTAAAAAAAAAGTCCATCAATGTCTGTTGTTGATGCTGTCGTAACTGTCCCCCCTCCAATCCCAAACCACACATGTTAATATTCCAGCATGGGGGTGCCCGATCTCCTGTGCTGGCTGCTACTCCCCACCCTGCCTGTTTTGCTTCTGCAACATTGGGGAGCCGACCCCCAGTGCTGTCAAACATAGCACCAACACTGGGGGTGCCAAATCCTCCAGTGTTGCCACCTGAAACAAAGAAAACCATCCCTCATAGTTATTTTAACATAACCCTATAAAAATGAAAAACATCCATCTATGTCTGTTGCTGCCAGCCACCATTATTGTCCCCCATCCTACCCTCGCACTCATCACCCACCACCCCACATACCCTCAAGCCCTTACTTACCCACTGGGGGTCCAATGCCATAATCCTCTCTGGATCATAGACACATCTTTACTCTTCAACATCAGATGATGAACTGAGGAAATCAGCAATGCAGTTCAATGTATTTCAGTGGGATTTTGAACTTACTGGCACAACTTGGTTATTTCTGAATATTTTTGCAATAAATTTTCAACATGCCTTTTTTGAGGCCCCACCTCATGAACAATGAAGTGAAATTAGGCAAATCTGTCATGAAAGGTGATTTTGCTGTCACTGAGCAAAATCATCTTTCAGCAGGAGTTGAACATTTTCTCCACCCTGCTCATGAGGTGGGGTCATAAGATGGCTATGTTGAAAATTTGGAGTAAAGATATTAGAAAACAACAAAGTCATGAGCCTACATTGAAACTTATGAATGCAGGCTCATAACATTAATACTTTTCTATATTTGACCCAAATTTCAAACATAGCCATTTCTTCACAGCATTTCATGAATGCTATCATTTTTGTGTTGCTTGCACACATGTGCAAGAAACACGTTGCGATGGGTTTCTTTCATAAGCGGGTTTTGGAGGCATGGCAGTATTGTGCCAAATGGCAGCAGCCCATTCAGGGGCTGGTCTCTGCCTTGGCCAATAGAGGATCATGCTGTCGATCACCAGCAGTTAATGATCAGGCTACTAGATCAAAGAAGCTGAGCTGCTGCAATCAGGGAGTGCCCCGTCACTACACAATCAGCTGTTTTTGCTGTGGGGTGTCCCTGACTGCAGCAGCCAATTACACAACTCCATTGTGCTGTGTTCCCATGGTGATGGCTTCTCCGTCTGCCTCTCACAGTCCCCAGGAAGACGATGAAAAGCTGATGCCCACCATTCAGTGTGCCTTCCTGGTGAGACATTTCAATAAAAAAAAATGCAGATGGGGTGCCCAATCCCCCTGTCAGCATGCCCCTTTCCAGTTCAATTTGCCAATGAGGAGCCCACTCCCAGTCGGCATAATGTCCCCCCTGCCAAATTTGTTGTGTGCTGAGGGTGCCCAATCTCCTCAGCTCTTGCCACCCCCCCTGTACTTATATGTGCTGACAGGGTTGCCCAATTCCCCTGTCAGCATGTCCCTTCCTGGTAATTTTGACGATGGGGGAGCTCAATCCCCATCAGCATAATGCTCCCCCCCAATTTCTTGTGTGCTGAAGGGGGAGCCCAATCTCCCTCAGCTCTTGTCCCCCCCAGCACTCGGTATGTGCCAATGGGGGTGCCCAATCCCCCATCGGCTACAGTCCCCCCAAACATTCAGGTGGTACACTGGGAGCCCACTCCACTGTGCCAAAATTAAATATGACCATGCAAAAAAGAAAACCTTCCAGCAAGGCTTTTTTTTTTAAATATACATGTAAATTAGAAAACAGGGATGTCTAAATTAGAAAATGGTCCCTTGTTGATTCCCCAACCCACACCCACCCTCTGCATACCCCACCTCTCCACACCCCCCTCACCCCATACTTATCTCTGGAGCCTGGCGTGATGATCTGCGGTGGACCCGGAACACGTCTGCACTCTTCAAAGCCGACTGCGAACTGAAGAAATGCTGGTATGCTGTATAATGGCATAAATGTTGTTTTTTTTTAACTTTTATGCATATCTCAGCCATTTTAGGGAATTTTTTCACCAAACTTTCAACATGAGGTTCTTGAGATCCCTCCTCATGAACTCAGTCACTGAATTTGTGTTATTTGGTCCTGAAAGGTGATTTCTTGGTCACTGTGTGGAACCATCTTTCAGGACTGATTAATGAAATGACAGTGCTACAGTTCATGAGGGGCCCCAAAAACCTATGTTGAAAATTTGATAATTCCCAAATGACTTTATTTCTGTCGTGCATATGCACAGTTCCCTACGCACACTCCTAACTTGAACATTTTAATATTTTCACTCCAGATTTTCAACATTGCCATTTTACCACACATTCTTAAAAACAGTATAGTTGTCATTTTTCACAACTCACCTGAAATGTGTTTTCACACATGTAGCATACAATGGCGTGGTTAGTGTGCGAAATCAATGTTCGGACAGATTAAGAAAATCACATTGACACTGTTCATAAGCAGAGGTCTTAAACTGGCTATGTTGAAAATGTGGTGACAAAAGTCCATAAAATGACTGTGTTACAAGCGTGCATTGTACAATTTCCATGCACCCTCGTAAGTTCACCAATTCGTAATCTTTTCAGTCCAGATTTTCAACATTGCCATTTTTCCACACCTCTTTATGAAGAGTACAGCTGTCATTTTTCACGCCCTGGCCGAAATGTGTTTTTGCACTTCCAGCGCAGAATAGCATGGTCGCTGTGGGAAATCAGTGTTCAGGACAGACTTAGCTCCTCCGCCTGGGGCTGTGTGGGTGGCTGTTTGTGCTTGTCTGTGTCTGTAGGTTAGTTTTTGTTCATTTACATGTTTTTCTGCTGGGAATACCTGTGCCATTCTTGCACACAACATTGGTGAAAGTCTCCTGGACTGAATTTCTGCAAATCGCCATCATCAGGTATCAGCTTTTTAATTTTAAATCAACTTTCTTGAAGCCTCCCCAAGGAAGCATATGCCTTACAACTAGTCTTACAAACATGGTGATGCTGGGTCCTGCAACTGAATCAACATTTTCAACATTCTCATCTGACCACTCTTAAAGCAACTGCACTTGTGGACTTTAAAGAACAAAGGAATTTTAACACATTTTGTGACTGAATCAACATTTTTGTCTGACCTTTTCCAAAGGTATTGTACTTGTCTCTGAGGACTTTGAGATCAAAGGAAACATACAGACAAAAGTATTTCACACATTGCATATGCCTACTGTCTGACCTACTCCCAAGGTATTGTACTTATCTCTGAGGACTTTGAAGAACAAAGGAAACATATAGACAAAAGGATTTTACACATTGCATATGCCCAGGCCACAGTTTATCACCTTTCAGGAACTTTAACATATTATGTGATCCTGGATCTCAACAGTACTATAGTACTTCTCTTAAACCCTCTGGCACCAAACCCTCCCAGTCTATTTTTTTTTATTTTCTCTGTACTTCGCCATAGTGCTTAGCTATCCACCTTAGCCCACTAAAATCCGTACTCCACCACCCTCCTATTGCTCGCCACCCCCCCGACTGCCTAGCCCACACTATTTCTCGGCTCTCTCCTGCCTCGCTAAAAAAATGCTTTGGCTTAGTCCCCACCACCTGTTCCTGCTCACCCTCACCCTCCTTTTCCCTTTATGCCAACTCCCCCCCTCCGCCTACCCTACCCCTCCACCTACTCTCACCTTTCTATACTACTACCTGAAACATTGTACCATGGCTTTTACTCTGGAAGTCTTAAACAAACATCACCCAATTAATACCTGGGTGCAAAGAGCCATATTTCCTAATTGGAAACTGCCACATCATTATAACTCACTAACGATCACCCTCTACTGGGACTCCAGAAGACAATCCAAGCATCTTAAAAAGTACAAGCAGAAACTTGCTCCAACCTATTATGAACTACGAATGGCATCGCTGAAACTCCTGCTCTCCTACTTTTAATATCTGGTGGGATACACCAAACCCTGGTCCTGTTGCACTGAAGCCGACAAAAACAGGGAAAGTTGGTAGTGGTCTCTCCATTATCACTCTAAATATCTGCAGCCTCCTTCCCAAATTGGCATCTCTTCAAACTCTTGCTGGACAAAAAAACCCTGATATACTAGCCATTGTGGAAACCTGGCTATCTTCCAGCACCCCGGATCATGCGGTCTCGCTTGAAGTCTACAATCTATTCAGACTCGACCGGGCAAGCAAGAAAGGTGGGGGCTGTGCTATCTACATAAAGGACAACCTCTCCTGTCAATGCGGCAGCTTCACCCCCACAAATACGCAGATGCAACTCCTCCCTATCAAACTGCTTCTTGGTGCACAAAACAAAGTTCTCACAGTAGCGGCAGTCTATATCCTCAAAAGACCACCGTGCCAGTATTAAGTCTGTACTTGATTTTGTTAGTCTGCAGCCCTCTGAAAATGAGCTCCTCCTCCTCCTCGGGGATTTCAACATAAACTGGCTCACCTCTGACACTGGCTCTTACAAAGATGACATCCCAGCAGCAAACCTGACTCAGATGGTAACCTCCCCCACCCGGAAAATTACAAAACTGGTACAAGCACCCTTATTGACTGGGTTCTCACAAATCACCCTGACCAGATAAAAAACATTAAAATCCTCCCTGACTCCCTCAGTGACCACTCCCCAGTGTCCTGTACCTGGTCTAATAAATTTCTCAAGCCACCCCCCAAAGTTATAACAAGCAGAGTACTGCCTTATGGGAATCTTATCAAGTTGAAAACCCATCTCCTACAACAGGACTGGACACCAATCCTTGAATCAACTGATATTAATACCGCACTAGAATACTTCATTAAATCTTTCAACTCTGCATGTGACTTATACGCCCCAGTAAAAAAACGTAAAATCAAAGTGCTATCAAATCCATGGATTACTGCCAAACTACTTGCCGAGCTCAAGGTTCGGGACCACCTCTGGGCAGTTGCCAGAGACACAGGCTCACCTCATGATACCCTAAAATACAAGCAGGCACGAAATAGATGTACCTCACAAATTAGGCAAATGAAGGCGCCTATTTCAAAATGCCTTGAAATCCACCTGGGGTGATGGAAGAGCTTTTGGGACAACATCGAAACATAATGGGTAAACAATCAAAATCGTCACCTACCATTAAGAAAGTTGATGGATCCACCACTCTTGACCCAAAGTCTATTGCAGATGCATAATAAGACATTCACAGACCTTAGTGGGTTCCTCCCCAGATTTCTTCTCGGACTTACCTGTACCTAGCCTAGTATCACAAAACACCCCTCGTGACAAACCACAATTTTACTTCAAGAAAATCAAAGAATGCGCACAGCAAGTACATAAGAAAGGCCTGCTCCAAATCCAGAACAAGTAGTGACACGTTAGATCTAAAATCCTGTCTCTCACCCTGGATGAAGTAATTCACCACCTTGCAAAAATTCTTAATCTGTCACTTTGCAAAGTCAATTTCCCAACAAATGGAAATCTGCCATAATTACGCCAGTGCACAAAGGGGGACAAAACCTCAACAGGAAACTATCACCAATATCAATACTCCTCCCTCTCAAAGCACTTGAATGAATAGTGGCAGACCAACTCTCTGATTACCTGGACAAATACAATCTACTCTGTAATCAACAGCATGGCTTTAGGAAAGGACATAGTACAACAACAGCCTTACTTGATTTCTCTGGAAAGTCCACTCAGCCCTGGACAAAGGGTGCCAAACAGGTGCAGTCTTTATCGATCTTACAAAAGCTTTCGACACAGTCCATCATGCCAGCTCTTACCTCCCTACTTTCTAGACTAGGCCTGGCGAAGGTCCTTGTGCTTGGGTAAAAGTTACCTGTCCAATCGGTCACAGGCTGTAAAAATCTCTAATGAACTCTCCGACTTCAAACCAGTTCTCTCGGTGTACCACAGGGATCAATTCTTGGACCGCTCATCTTTAGCCTGTTCCTTAACTCCCTCCCAGATATCTGCCAGGAGAAAATAATCTTATACTCTGATGATGCTGTAATTCTCTTCCTACAAGGATCCAAACTCCCTCGAAAAGCCTGCAACTTGCTTTCTCTAGTGTTGAAAGGTGGTTCCTGGATAGTAAACTTGTGCTAAACCACAATAAAACAAAAGCCATAGCTCTTCTCCAATCACCAAAACAAAAATAGGCATACTCCACTCACCATACAAACCTCTGCAGGAATTACACTGGAATAATCGTACTTTCAAAATACCTTGGCATCACTTTTGACCAAGGGCTCACCTTTGCAACCCACATTGACAACACTGCGAAAACAGTGAACTAGCATTGGAATACTATTCTGTAACCGTCAATTTCTAAATCAAGTGGCATTGAGAATAGCTATACAGAGTTCCATAATCTCAATCATTGACTATGGCCTTATTATTTATGGCTCAGCTACCTCCACTGCTCTAAGGCGTATCTCAATCACTCTAATTAAGGCCTGCCGGCTCCTCACGGGGGCTCAAAGACTGACTCACACGTGTGATCTGTACTATGAATCAGGCTGGTTGAACCTATCAAATCGTCTTATTTATCTCACCTGTACAATGGCAAAAAAATCTATCTTGGGACTGACTCCATTATGTATTCAAAACCTACTCCGACTGAATCCTGGCTCACGACCCTCCACCAGATCTGAACGCCAACCTTTCCTGGTTCCGAGGTGCCGGACTGCACAGGGACAAAGATCTTTTGCATACAGGGCCCCGACATGGTTCAATGTGCTTAGTCTACCTACTCTATCCTCAACCTCGCCTGAAGCTTTCAAATCCATGCTCTATGCCCACCTCACCACCACTAGCAACTGTGACTGTGCTAGATAAAGACTACTACTCCTCATGTCCATCCTCACATCTGAGGCCTCTTCCTCCCTGACTAATGAACCCTCTGGTACCTCTACTACTTCCTGTCTCCCACCCAACTCACTCCCCTTTTTCCTGTCCTCTCACTTACTCTCCGCTCACCACCTTTCCCTCCTCTCTAGCCTCCTTTTGGCACCTAATGATCACCCTTTCCTGGAAGTTTCCTTAACCTCGAAATTGTCTACTCGCTTGAAGCTGTTATAGCTTGTTTTTCTATGAAACTTAAAAACGTTACTGCCTTAGACTGTTAATAGCAAATTTATGATGTAACTTTCCTGTCTGGTTTTACCTGTAATGTGTATCATGCTTTGTTAAATGTTCTTTGTGACGTGGAACCTTTGTAAAAGAGCCCTGGCTCAAAGGTATTAATTCCTAGATTAATAAACTAAACTAAAACTAAACTAAAAAATCACAGTGACACTGGTCATGAGTGGAGGTCCCAAAATTCCTATGTTGAAAATCTGCTGTAAAATATCCCAAAAACTAATTACATTAGGGGTGTGCATTGCACAGTTTCTAAGCACACTCGTGAGGGGAGGAGTGCCTGGCAGGTTTAAAACAGCATTGTGCTACAAGGCTGTGCTGACTGTTTTCATTGAGTAATAACTCCCAACAGGTGAGAGCTGGAAAAGGCAAGCAGGAGAACAGTGCTGTGCTGCTACTGAGAGACTGAATGACTGTGTGGTATTTGTGCTTGCTGAAGGCTTCTGAAAGCCTGAGCTGTTGCACTTTAAAACTTGCTGCTAATTAATTAATTCCCTGGTCTGTGAGCAGTATGAAGAGATTAGAGGAGCACCTGGCAGGTATAAAACAGCATTGCGCTACAAAGCGCGAGCAGCATGAGTGGCGCGAGTGCCACTTGGTCACAGAAAGTTGTTTACTAGGTTAGGTGACTAATAAAACTTGGATAGTAGAAAGAAAAAAGAGAATAAAGGTAAATAAAGCAGCCACTTTACAAAAGGTAGTAGTTAAAATAACTGGTGGGATTGTATAAGGCACAGAAGTAGTAAAAGATGAAGGGGATAAAGGTTTTAAAATTATGTTTGCTTAGTCTGTTAGTAGTTTTACAGAAGTCTAGCCCTCAAGAAAAGTTTGGTAAAGTATGGTTAACTGCCATATCATTAAGAACTATGTACAAATGGGATTATTATCAATTAGGGTCCTTAAGTAGAAATGGTAGAAACCAGTTTACTCAAAACTGGAATCAGTTTACTGTCAAATTTAAAGCCTCTATCTCTCTCTCTCTCTCTCTCTCTCTCTCTCTATCGCTCTCTCCTTGTCTTTATGCCTACAAACTCCCTCTTTGAGATTGATAATGATTTTGCTTTTGTGTGGGATGTAGAACTGAACTCAGGTCCTTGCTCTTTGGATAAAATCAAAGCTCTTCTTGATAATGCAACAAGTTTAAAAACTAAAATGGATATTTTAAAATTATGGGTTGTAGATGAACTCCATGACATTATAGCCATAACAGAATCATGGTTAACCCCACAGGTTCATTCAAATGAAATTGAAATAAAGGTTTTTTTTCTGCACAGAGCAGAGAGATAGGAAACGAGAGGTGGGGGGTTGTATACAAATTGGAATCTGGGAAGTTTTAGGGTAGTTTATACAGGGACAAAAAATCAAATGGAAATATTGTTGGTTCAATTGTTAAAGTGCAATCTTGTTATAGGTGTGATCTACTCACCCCCAAAAGTGAGGGTAGAGGAATTTAGGCATTTGGCACAATGTATACAGAAATTAATAATGGGTTATGATTTACTTCTGTTGGGGGATTTCAGTGCAGCGTGGGGTGGACCGAGGGGCAATGCATTGATGCAGAGTTTGAGTCCCCTTGGCCTGACCCAGGCTATGATGACACCCACCAGAAAGACAGATTTGAATAGTAAAGGAAATGTTTTAGATTTATGTTTTATAACAGAACGTATAAAAGTTCAAAAGATACGGGTAAATCAACCTGTTTTGGGACATCACTGTTCAATTGTTTGTAATTGTGAATTAAAAATTGAAGGTAAAGGAATAGAACCAGAAGTCCCAAGAAAAATAAGAAAGAGGTCTTTTAAAAATTGCAGTAAAGAATTATTTTTACATACATTGGCAAGCCTGGAGTGGTATAGGATTTTCTTTATTCCTGATCTGGATTTAGCTGTGAAAGAGATCTGAACCTATTTGTTTACTACTAAGGGAGATTGAACACACACTCATGATTCAGTCAAAGTTAGTGAAACAATGGTCACCTTTCTGAATCTTACTATAAGCAAGGAGATGGATTTTCAAAGCCCTTGAAAATCTTGTAGCTGTGGTAAAAACTTGGTGCAAGTGGCTTACCTTTTGTGGAGCTGCAGTATTTCCTGCAGCTATGGTATTCTCAAAAGTGGAGCTGGTTTTCAACCAGCTCCATGATTTCTGGCAACTTGTGGGTACCTTTTTCAGACAGCTGTGGAAAAAATGTTATGGCTGTGGGACCAAGTATAACATCTCCCACAGCTGCGGGGACAGAAAATGCAAACCTCGACAGCTGTGGAGATCTCGGTCTGCAACTAGAGTTGTGGTGTGGGACTTAGTCTCTGTAAGTTTTGAAAATCTGGCCCAAGGCCCCTAGAATTCTACGGCTGCAGAATTTTGCACAGAACTTACAGCCTGCCACAGAATATTTGCAGTGCCACATAATTCACTGTTCTTGGTGATTCTTTGCTGATATTTAGTTTTTCCATAGCATCTGGTTACCTCTCCCCCTTTATATCCCAGAGTCCTCCATGTTCAGCATGTGATGTTATCGATGACATCACATTATACATTATCTAACGGCAGGGCTGCATTCTGCCACAGAAATGAATAGGCATTTATCTTCCACTGTTCCCACTCCCTGAGGAAGTGGCACAGCACATCAGGTACTGTGATATTTGCTCAACCTGCACTACAGCCTAACAAAATGTTCAGTGTTAAGTTATTACACTATGACCAACTTAAAGAAATACTTGAAAACAGCACAGACCTGTTAACTGAAAACCTTATTCTGTACATATTTAATTGTGCCTTTAAAGTATAGGGAAGTCCTCTGAAATGAATAACTGGTAAAACAAATTAACTTGTATTTAAAAAAATTAAAAGAATTATACCCAGAAATATGGAATACATGGTAATGATGTGTAGACCTGTGAAAAGAGCAGACCTATTAAATGAATAATTGTGCTGCATTTATTTTTCCAGGGTTATTGATTACATGCTATAATAGGTTGATCAAATTTCCTAAAAGGTATGAAGAAACATTTTGTGCAGAACCAACAAGGCAGCATGTTGTGTTCCCATGCTGGCATTTCAGGTTCAGGGACAAGCTCAGTGAGCTGGCTGAGCAGCACAAGGATAGGAGAACCAGTACTGTAGCACACCACTGCTCTGAGCCTGGGAAAGTATGGTACAATATTCTGTTGCACAGTTGACACCTTATGATGGGTCGAAAACCTTCCCACGCACAAGGTTTATGTGTGTGTGTCATGGCCTGATTGGGTGACAATGCATGTTGAGAAGTGTTTTGGCATAAAAAATGAGTCTTGAAATTTCTCTACTTTACCATTTGTTTCATTTCCAAAGGGATATGTACAAATAAGGATACAATTTCATGATCTCAAAAAGGTAAATTTATTTTTTAAAAACTACATTAGAGATTGCATATAAATACATATGTGGCATACAATAGGGACCTCACAAGTGGCATAAACAGCATGAGTATACTAGATAAATAATTTGTTACACATGATTTCCTTTGCATATTTCATTTATGCAGTAGATATAAGACCTTGAGTGATCATTTGTTTTTAACTTTTTCTAAAAAATATTATTTCTAAGTCTTTGGGTTTATTTTTATGTTGGCTCACGCTTGCATGCCAGCCAACATATTGCAGTAGTAGCAGATTTGGAGGTGCGGTCACTGTGGTGAATGCAGGGCATGCATCAATAGGTGCACCCCTCATTCCCCAATAAGCCAGCATGCAGGTGCTGACATCAGCTGTACATAAAATGACCACCAGATCTAAGAAAAGTGCCACTGCAATGAGAGGCAAACTCGTCATGCAGTAGCACAATAACATGCCTCCTGACATGCCTTTCCTGGTGAAGCACTTTAATAAACATGGCAGCACTGACTGCCACCGTGCAGAGTGCCAACTTCAGTGGTGCCCAATCCCACTGTTGGCATGCCACAACACACTTCATTTGCTGATGGGGAACCCACTCCCCGTCGGCATAATGCCCCCCTCCCTCCCATTTCAAGTGTCTGCTGAGGGTGTGCCCATTCCCCCTCAGCATCATGCACCCCCAACAATATTTCTTTGTTGATGGGGGGCGCAATCACCATTGACTTTAGTCCCCCCTTCCCACTTTAATTTGATGATGGGGAGCCCTCTCCCCATTGGCATAATGTCCCCCCATTTGTTGTGTGCTGAGGAGGTGCCCAATCCCCTCAGTTCTTGTTCCCCCTTCACCTTTGGTATGTGCTGACAGGGGTGCCCAATCCTCTGTCAGCTACCTTTCCCAAAACACTCAGGTGGCAGGCTGGGAGCCCACTCCAGTGTGCCAAATGCCCTGTAAAAAAAATCCTGCAATGATTTTTTTAAACCTATAAATCAGAAAATGGTCCCTCACGGTCTGTCCTGCTCCCTCCCTCAATCCGCACCCACCACACCCCCTTCACCCCATACTCACCTCTGGAGCCTTGCGTGATGATCTTTCAGTGGACTGGGAGAACATCTGCACTCTTCAAAGCCGACCGCGAACTGAAGAAATGCCGATAAGCTGTATAATGGCATAAATAGTTTTTTTTTCAACTTTGGTGCATATCTGTACCATTTTTGGGAATTTTGGCACCAAATGTTCAACATGGGGTTATTGGGACCCATCCTCGTGAATTCAGTCACTGTCATGGTGTTCTTCAGTCCAGAAAGGTGATTTTGCTGTCACTGCATGGAATCACCTTTTGGGACCAATTAATAAAATGACAGTGTACTGTTCATGAGAGGGGCTCTAAATAAGCCTATGTTGCAAATTTGGTTACAGAAATAAAAAAATTGGCTGTTTTATGAGTGTGCATTGCGCAATTTCCATGCACGTTCGTAACTTCGTGAATTTGTAATATTTTCACTCCAGATTTTCAACATTGCCATTTTCCCACACCCCTTATGAACAGTACAGCTGTCATTTTACATATCCTGGCCAAATGTTTGTTCACAAGTCCAATGCAGAATAGCATGGTTGCTGTGCAAAATTAGTTTTTGGAACAGTTTGACAAAATGACAGTGACACTGTTCATGAGCAGAGGTCCTAAAATGCCTATGTTGAAAATTTTGTGACAAAAGTCCATAAAATGACTGTTACAAGCATGTGTTCTGCAGTTTCCACACACCCTTGTAACTTCACAAATTTGCAATATTTTCATGCCAGATTTTCAACACTGGCATTTTTTCACACCTCCTTATGAACAATACGGCTGTCATTTTTTACATCCTGCTCAAAATCTGTTTTTACACTTCTGGCATACAATGATGTGCTTGCTGTGGGAAATCAACTTTTGGGACAGATTAATGAAATCACAGTGCCACTGTTCATGAGGGAAGGTCCCAAAATGCCTATATTGAAAATGTGGTTAAAAAAACTCATAAATAATTGGGTTGCTGACATGAGTTGAGCAGTTTTTATGCATGCTCATGACTTCACCAATTTTTCATATTTTCACTTCAGATTTTCAATGTTGCCATTTTTTTACACCTCCTCATGAACAATACAGTTGTCCTTTTTCACATCCTGCCCAAAATGTGTTTACTTACCTGTGGCACCAACTGGCGCAGTCACTGTGCAAAATCACCTTTGGCTAACAAACTGATAGTGCCACTCTTCATGAGGTGGGGGTCACAAAAAGCCCATGTTGATAATTTGGAGTGAAAATACCAACACACAGCATTAGGGTTTCCAACTGTAACACCCTACCCTGTACAAACTTGTGCCTTGGACTGTTCAGCCCCAAAGTTCACCCTATTCTCCTATACTGCACCCACCTCA
Source organism: Neoceratodus forsteri (assembly GCA_016271365.2). Classification (NCBI taxonomy): domain Eukaryota; kingdom Metazoa; phylum Chordata; order Ceratodontiformes; family Ceratodontidae; genus Neoceratodus; species Neoceratodus forsteri. The sequence continues at coordinate 1,264,689,368 of CM057455.1, forward strand.
GTGTATTTCCTTATGGAATGGGGTGAGTATAAGGCTTAAAGACCCCAAAGTACACCACAACACTTGTCAGTGTCTAGAGGGTAGGGTGAGGTAAAATGGTATTAGTGTTATAGCTGATGACCCAAAGGCACACCCCAGCACCTGTCAGTCTCTGCAGGGTGGGTGTGGGGTTGGCATCAGTTCAATACTTCACTGCCACTCCTATTATGCATCTCTAACTCCTGCACTACCAATACCAATGCCAGTGAGACAACATTTGGCACTGACAAATCAAATGTTTGTTTGAACTAGTGGTGCCTTATGTTCCATCCCATTTGCCATAGCCATTGCCACAAATGTGGTGTCAGAATGACAAGTTTATGCTGTAATGGGGCAGTTCATTGGTGCTACAGAACTTCCACAGAAATTACAACCACTTCTGCAGCAAATTGTAATCCTGCCACAGAACTGGGTCTCAAAGTGCTGTAGAAAAATCAGATTCACTATAAGCATGGACAGAGGTGGTATGGTATGCATAGATATGCACCAGAAGAACACTGGCAGGAATACAGTCCTGCTGGCACAAAGCTGCCACCCCAGGCAAAAAGTGCAACATATTCTCAAATTCCAGTTTCTGTGAATCTGTAAAAATTGTAGTGAAGATAGATTATGCGTTTAGGAGTGAGGAAATGGCAGAGTGGTTTCACAAAAGAGGCTACAATGACTTTAAAATACAGGCAGCTAATGGTCATGCCAGAGGTACTAATAAGAGAGGATTGCTTATGGTAAAGCCAGTGCCACAGTCTAAGGAAGAGAGACAAGTGTGTTTTGTAATTACCTACTGTAGGCAGTCAAAGGTCATCAGAAACATCATTGAAATAGCTGGCATGTGCTCAGGTTAGACCCAGTGCTATGTAACTATGCTGAGCAGACCCCCAAAATAGTGTACAACACAGATGAATTTATCTAATACTTTAATCCACAGCCTCAAACCCTTTGAGTGACATCAAGGCTCCATACTGGGTCCCACACTCTTCGCAATCGATATTAATAACATTGACTTGCAAATACACAAGGCACATGTGCATCTATTTGCAGATGACACGGTGATATACGCAGTGTGTTCTTCCCCCGAGCTTGCCTTCAAGGAGCTGCAACATGAATTGCACATCCTGCAAAGAACTTTCTGCAGCTGAAGCTCCTACTTAATGCAAGCAAAATGAAAGCTAGGTGTATCTCCCCTAAATCCCACACTCCAATTACAACCATACACCATCATAGGATACTCATCTTACTTGATGAATCAATTGAACTGTTGACAACCTTAAATACTTAGGTTTTTGGCTAGACAGCAATCTTAATTTTATGGTATATTTGCAAGCATTAGGCAAGAAACTGAGACAGCATCTGACCATCTTCTATCATATTAGACATCTTCTCACATGCAAGGCAAAATAGACACTGGTACAAACAACCTTCCTACCTCTACTTGACTATGTGGACATCCTCTCTAGCCACTGCCCTGTATCAGTTCAAAGTAAATTAAACACCTTATGCCACCATGCCCTGAGATTCATATCTACCACTCCTTTAAACACCTACCACTGTCAGCTCTACGAGATGCTTGGCTGGTCCTCTCTTACTATCAGAAGGAAGAGGAATGCGGCCCTTTGGTTTCACAGGGCAATTACAAATAAATTTCCTTCTTATACCTGCAATCTACTTATTCAAAAGTCAGGGACATACTGTTTGAGATGCTACGTATTTGTTATGTCCGATGTCCCCAAGATACAAACATTGTCTGGCACTGCTACTATTAGCTTTGCTCTTCCCTGCTTTTGGAACTCCCTGCAGAAGACACTTAAGGCACTTAAGAATGTTACTGTACCAGGGATATCCATCTTCAAATCTCTTCTCACAGTTGCCTTGAAAGAAACTTGCTCTTGTCATAGATAATTGCTCAAGACCTTGCATTCCCAATCCCACTTTTGTTTGTCAGGTCATTCTAGCATTTCTGCAGATCTTCCCCTTACCCCAACCCATTCTCCTCAACCTCCCCGTTCCTCCTTCTTTTCATCTTTCCACTCCCTATTTCTTCTTTAGCACATATTTAATATCTTCTGTTGTGTTTTATTATTACAGGTAACTATAGTTTTGACGCAGTATTCCCATGTTATCCTTTGTGCCTGTAATCTGTATATACTGTAAAATGCACAAAATGTACCATTGACTGTATTCAAATGTTATATATGTTGTGTACCGGTATATCTATACCATTGTATTGTTGTCCATTGTAATTGTTGTCTAGGACAACCTTGCAAATGAGCTTGCTCAAAGGTGAAAAGCCTGGTTAAATAAAGCGTGATTGCTTGATTGAAACACAATGTTGGTTGCCCTTCTCCCCAAGGGAAACTTTGCATGTGGGAAGTACACATTTTGCACCTTCATGTTTAAAACCACACATTTTACAAGTGTAACTGCTAAAACCCTACAACATTAGGGCATTTATTAACTATGATACTACCAATGTAGTGTATTTGGCCACTTGTAAATGTGACTTCCAGAAAGTTTAAAGTTAGACTAGGGGAACATGTGGGAGCTATTGCTAGGCATGATGTAAACAATGCCTTAGTGCAACATGCTGATAGCCAGACAGACCGCACGGGCCGCATTTTTAAGTTTTGTGACTGGAAAAGGTATCTGTATATAGGACAGATTATTTCAAAGAGAAGGCTTGTGGACTGTACAAATGAGGGCTTTATACCCCCAAGACTAAATGAACACTTTAAATATGCCGTATTTACTGACAGAAGATGACTGAGATTTTCTAACTTATTTATATGTGTTCCTCCCTTTTCCAGTTTGTCATATTTGCAAGGTGAATATTGTTCATGGAAGGAAGCTAAACAGGAGTGTCTAGTATTCATATGCTTGGATTGAGCAACGGATGAAAATTTTAATCCATAACTAATTGTTCAAAGGAAGTTTCCTAAGAAGAAGTAGTTTACTACTCCACTGCATTCTGAATAGATACTGTCATTTTAAAAACATGTTGGTTGACATGGTTTACACTTTACAGTTTTGCACTACTGTTACTTTAAATCATATGTGCATAAATGAACACTATTACCATACCTACAGGACTCCCGATAATGCCACGTGTGCAGCAAAACCAGGAGTTTCTTTTTGTCAATGTGTTCCATGCCATATGGATTTTGCAATTTTCACTATGCACTGCTGGAGGTCTGGTACCATAATTTTTTATTTTGCGTTATGTTTTCTGCAGACAGACCATGGTCCTTTTTGAGTGGAGCACTTTCTGTTGCTGTTTATACCACAATACTTTAGGTTATGTACAGCCTAGAATTGTTTGTGAGTTAGTGTTAAGCCAGTAGATTAGACCCAATTAATAATTTGTTCTGGGTTTGCTGGCATAAGGCACTTAGTTTCTCCTGAGCTCTTTTCTTCTAGAGTTTGCTTGAAAGGAAAGAGCAAGGAGCAACATTAACAGAGCAAGGAGAAAAAGTGAGCCTTCTTTTGGCTAAGTAGAATTACAGTCATATTATTGTTTTGTTTTGTGCTTACAAGTTGAGTTTACAGGTTTAATTACTGTTTTGTGCTTATAATGTATGAAACACAGAAACATAGAATTTGATGGCAGATAAGGACCACTTGGCCCACCTAGTCTGCCCATTTCCCTACCTAACGGATAAGCTGCAGATCCTAGTTAACCAACAGCCTACTTCCTCCTACCCCCCCACCTGAATTGTCTTATGTCTGTCCCATGAATTCTTGAATTGCCCCCACTGTTTTTGACTCTATGGCCTCCTCAGGAAGACCATTCCGTACATCTGCAATCCTCTCTGTGAATAAATACTTCCTCACATTACCTCTGAGCTGTCCCCCCATCTTCAAATTGTGCCCCCTTGTTCTTGCACATCTCTTTTTCTGAAAGATGCTACCCTCTTGGACTTTGTTGATACCCTTGAGGTATTTGAAAGTTTCTATCATGTTCCCCATCACCCTCCTGTCCTCAAGTCTATACATCTTAAGCTCCCTTAGTCTTTCTTCATATGTCTTCTGGTGCAGACCCTACACCATTTTGATTGCCCTCCTCTGGGCAGCTTCCACCCCGTCTATGTCTTTGCAGAGATGGGGTCTCCAGAACTGTACACAGCACTCCTGATGTGGTCTTACCAACTGTCTGTACAGAGGACCAACAACTTCTTGTTTTCTACTAGTGATGCCTCTTCCTGTGCATCCCAGTATCCCCCTAGCCCTCTTTACTGCCTTATCATATTGCTGGCCCACCTTTAGGTCATCTGATGTAACTACCCACAGGTCCCTTTCCATTTATGTTGTTGTCGGTATCTGACCCCCATTGTGTACTCTTCCCTTGGGTTTTTGTTTCCCAGGTGCATTACTTTGCACTTCTTTGTGTTGAATCTAAGCTGCCATACATTTGACCATTCCTCCAACCTTCCCAAGTTCCTATTCATCCTTTCCACCCCACCTTGCAAATCAACCCTGTTGCAGATCTGTGTGTCCTATGCAAAGAAACATACTTTCCCTTCCATTCTCTCTGCAATGACACAAATAAAGACATTAAAAAGGAACGGACCCAGTACTGAACCATGCGGTACACCACTAGAAACCCCCCTTTCTTCACTGTGGACTCTATTTACTATTACCCACTGTGTCCTGTTGTCCAGCCAGTGTTTTACCCAGGCTACCACCCTGGGACCCACTCCCAGGTTGGTTAATTTGTTTATTAATCTTTTGTGTGTCAAATGCCTTGCTAAAGTCTAGGTAGGCCATGTCCAATGCCCCTCCCTGGTCTACTACTTTGGTCATTCAGTCAAAGAAAGCAATTAGATGTGGCTGATATGACCTTCCTGCTGTGAATCCATGCTGTCTTGGGTCCTGTGCCCCACTGGCCTCTAGGTACTTAACGTTTCTTTCCTTCAGAAGTAATTCCATCATTTTCCCTACCACTGAGGTCAAACTGACAGGTCTGTAGTTGCCTGCCTCTATCTTGCTCCCACTTTTGTGAAGGGGAATCACATTCACCTTTCTCCAGTCCTCAGGTACCACACCACCCTCCCATGATTTATTGTAAAAAAATGTTATTGTTTCGCGATCAGCTATTACAACATAGTACACCATAAATATATCACACACTGTATAAAAGAACTTAAAAGAATTCAAATACAAATCCTATTCCACATTCCTAATATTTAGTCATTCTGGAGCTTATTTCTTCATACTAAATACATGTAGAGCAGTATCTTATCCATCATTAAGTTAAAAATACACAAATTATCTATTTGTTTATAATGTACACATTTTATTGTAATCACACAATTATTAGCATTCTATTTTTTACTTTACTAATTGCATTAAAGTACCCTGCAAGCTTCTGGACAGTGGTTATATCTGCAGTATGAATAAGTATACTCATAAGGGTCCCCTGATCAATCCAATAGAGAATTAATAAATGTATTAAGCCAAAATAATCTCTCCTTAGTATAGTATGTACATTTCCATAGAACATTTTCTAGATCTTGTTCGTTTCCTTCAGTACCATCACATTTATCAGAACAATCATCATTCTTATTATATCTTCGTTTTAAGACATTACTGTCAAATTGTTCAAACTTGTATCTTAAGAAAACTGATCTTAAGTGTTGATTAATATATCTAAATATGACTTAAAGCCAAAATAGAAATTATTTCTGCTAAACCATCTTGAGTATTTTGATCCTGAAACATAAGTTAAATCTTGAGTTTTCCAGTGATTAATTCTTTTTTTTTTTTGCTATATACAGTACTTTTTATATTGGAGGCTCAATGTTATTCCTTTATCTACAGTCTTTTTTAAACTCATTAAAGAGTGCTTTTTCAACAAATTCATAACTATAGTAAACCAATATTAATTTCTATAGCCTAGTTTAAACCAATTTTCTTTTTTAATAACACAATGTTTAATAATCATATATTCTTGTAATCTTGTTACTTTTAACCAATAGTTTAGCTTTGTAACTTCAATATTGGCTCTTATGTCTATTAACCCTAGTTTTGCTCATAAATATGCTGCAGGGAATGGCTGTCCTAGTTTTAATGCAGATCCTAAGACCTTATGTATTGGAACTAGCAGCTGGGAAATTTTATAATCCTTAAATTCTTATACTTCTGCACAGTAAAGTATTTGTGCCTCAGCTTTAGCTTGCAGGACTTAGACTAGAGGCCTCACTGAACACCCTCCATATTTATGATTAAATCTGGCAATTCCACCAGTAGTTTTCCTAATCTTCTCAAGAAGAGTTGTATAATGGGTATTCCATTTACAATTTACATTAAAATCTACCACTAGAAAAATATAATTCTGCACCAGCTCCAGTTTATGATCTTCAGTTGTCCAATAGCCTGTCAAGCTTTTATCCCCAAGCTTAATAACTTTAGTGTTTTTTTTATTGATTTTCACTTTTAGTTTTGTAGATTGAGAAGAAAGGTAGTCTATCTAGTCCTGTAATCCCTTTTTGGAAAGAGACAGTAACACACGATCATCTCAGTAAGCTAATAAAGGATAGAATTCAGCTCTAATTTTATGGGAGTCAGAGATAACATCTTCTGCTCCTCTTAGCGTTTGTCAATATAGAAGGAAAATAAAAGTGTTGCCATGACGCAGCCCTATCAAGCACCCATATTTATTTTAAATGGTGCAGATAGACTCCCTTTACTTCCCAATCTTACACTGGCCCAGGATTCATGATATAGAGTTGCTATCAAGCGGAATAAACTTGTGTCAATTCCCCTCTCCACCAAAAGGGTCCACAGTATTCCTTTTGATATTGAATCAAATGCACATGAATAATCAACAAATACTGAATATAATTGTTGTTGTATATTTCTCAAGGAGGTGGTGCAGAATAAATATGTTGTTTGTTGTAAAAAAGTTTGTTCTAAATTCTGCTTGGCATTTTGAAATTCCACTAGTTTCCTCTAACTAAACTTTTAATTTATCTAATACAATTTTGGAAAACATCTTTAGGCTAATATCCAAGAGACTAATTGGGTGATACATAGCAGAATCAGTCATACTGCCCTGTGTATGCACAAGGATTATATTTGCTCCTTTCCAAGTGAGAGGAAAGTCATTGTTTCTAATACATTTATTAAAATATCTGGTCAACATTCTACACCAAAATGTCACATGGCTTAGATATACTTCTGCTGGAATGCCATCTGGGCCAATAGTTTTATTTCTTTTAAGAGACCTGATAGCTAAATGGACCTCAATAGTTGTTATATAAATTCCATTCTCATTATTTTTCCAGGACAGTGGCATCTCTGTTCTTTCTTTCAAGTCAAAGAAAATTCCTGTGAAATATTTGACCCATACATCTTCTTGTATATAAATATCAATTGTATCTTTAAAGACATTAGTCCCTTTGGTCACAAGTAACCAAAATGTTTTAACATTATTTGATTTCACAGCCTCCATCATCATTTCCCATCTCTTTCCATAATAAAGTTGTTTCTTATTTTTTTATAATCTTTTCATAGCTGTTGCATTTATCATTAAGTTATTTTAGAATATTTTTAGCTGGATGTTTTCTACATTTCTTATATAATTTCCTAATTTCAGCTTTACATTTTTGACAGTCAACATCAAACCATCCATTCAGATTAGGATTTTTGTTGTTTTTAATAGGCTATTCTAACTTCTGTCTTATTACTATAAAGAGATTGTTCATCATTTGGGTCAACTCATAAAATGGTATTTTATACAAATCACTCATCCTATTAGGCAGATTAAATTATTCTAATAGTGGTATTATATCACGCTTTGCATTATTATATCATCTGAAAACTGTACTAAATTATCAATAGGCACATTATTTTTTTTCTGTCCAAAATGTTCCAGAATTAAAGGAAAATTATCACTTTCAGACCTCACATCGAAGTATAACCTACTTCATGTTTCAATAGTCCCAGACCAGAATGCCAGATCAATCACAGAAGAACCTCTCATAGAGATATACAGTAAGTAAATGTCCCTTTGTTATCCACCACTAATTCTACTGTTGAGTGGATATAGATCACAATTATTCACAGTTTCTATTATGTTTCCTTGAGACATTAACTTCAGTATCCCTGGTATATCTTGGCAACAGATATGTAGGGTTTAATGTATACTGGAAGACTGATTTATCCATCAATCCATCCCATGGCCCTTTCTGTGCATTAAAGTCCCCAACAAGCAGTATATCAGCTTCTGGATATCTAAACAATGCTTCAGTAATTAGATCAGCCAATTCATCTCACATGGGGGGAGAATAAAATTAGAGTTTTCTGGTGGGACATATCCACTTATAAGACAGAATCATATCCCAATAGAAGAAATATAAAATTATTCTGTGTTTTCCAGCAATGCATTAAGTAAAAAAACCCTAGCTTAATAAAGACCAGCAGCCCCCAGACTATCTACCAGAATTATATTTCTTTTTCCCCATGGATTGAAAACATTCATTACCATTCAGATTTACCAAATCTGACTCATCATGCCATGTTTTGTGCTTACAGGTGGCACAGTTTACTGCTTATTTTTCTCTGAGTGAAATTGTTTTTTGCAGGGTGTATTTTCTGTTACATTCTTGCAGGGTGTGCTTACAGATTTGTTACTGTTTTTGCTTACAGATTACCACTTTATTTTTCTCTGATTCAAATTGCCTTTTTTCCCCAAGCTATATTTTCTGTTAAATTGTTACAGGTTGTGCTTACAGGTTTTGTTACCATTTTGTGATTGCAGGTTTTACAGTTTATTGCTTTCTTTTTTTTTTTTTGATTGAAATGGTCTTTTGCAGGGTATATCTTCTGCTAAATTGTTACAGAGTGTGTTTACAGGTTTTGTTACTATTTTGTGATTGCAGGTTTTACAGTTTATTGCTTTATTTTTTCTGATTGAAATGGTCTTTTGCAGGGTATATCTTCTGCTAAATTGTTACAGGGTGTGCTTACAGGTTTGTTACTGTTTTGGGCCCTACTGCATCAATACCAAGCACGTAAGACAGTGTGGTATTAACTGTGCTGTATAATGAGCACCTGGGATTACAGCAACAGGGGTAGAAAAGTGGTAGGGGAATAATGCTACCCCTGTCACTGCATACAGATCGAGAGGCTGGACAAGTTGCCATGTGTTGGGCGCCTGGTTGAGCCACTGCAGTGGAAAATTAGCTAGGGTATGAGCACCCAGCACAGTAGGGAGACCTGGGCCCATGGTTCAGTTCCTCTGCAGGTCTCCCCTTTTACATCTTTTTGCCACATTTAAAAAAACTACCCCTTCCCGAGTTTTTCCCAATCCCTGAGGTCCCCCCTCCAGAGTTAATGTATTAATGTTCCAGTGGGTGGGGGTAAAGCTCCCCACATTGGGAGTGTGGTGGGAGAAGCCCTCTGTAAAAACACATAAAGACCCATTGTGATCAATGGACATGTTGCATGGAACAGGTCAGTGTTTTGTCTGACTTTGTTTTTGTCCAGCACTGTTTCACTGTAGTATTTTTAGCCATGCTGTTTTGTTGTGTGGTTATGACCCTGTGCCTTTTTGTGCTTACAGGTTACTGCTTTATCTTTTTCTGATTCACATTTTTTTTTGCAAGATATATTTTCTGTGAAATTGTTACAGGTTGTGCTTATGGGTTTTGTTACTGTTTTGTTCTTGCAGGTTTTACAATTTGATCTATCTTTAGGCTAAGTAAAATCACTGTTTTTTTTTTCTACTATTTTGTTTTGTGCTTATGGGTTTTTGTTTTGTGCTTCAAGGTTTTACAGTATCTTCCTCACATTGAAGCAGCTAATTGCTTTTCTTCCACAGCTCTTCCAGGGGATTAGTAATGTAACTGGGGGAGAGGGGTGGAGCTGACAAAGACTTAATACCTTCTAACAGAAGGGAGATTTAAAAGGTCAGGTTAGTTGGTGTGTTGTGATGAAGACTAGGTTTGCTGGCATAAGGCACCTAGCTTCACCTGAGCTCTTTTCTTCTAGGATTTGCTTGAAAGGACAGAGCAAGGAGCAACATTAATGGAGCAAGGAAAAACATCAAGGCTTCTTTTGGATAAGCAGAGTTACTGTTCTGTTACTACTTTTGTTTTGTGTTTACAGGTTGTGCTTACTTGTTTTATTACTGTTTCATTCTTACAGGTTGTACAGTTTACTGCTTTATTTTTCTCTGAGTGAAATTGTTTTTTGCAGGGTATATTTTCTTTTAAATTGTTGTGCAGGTTTTCTTGCTGAAAGTAAGGAAAAGACTCACTGGGATAATGTGTCAGAGCTGTAGCTGACTGTTTCTGGAGGGCACAGGATTGGTCCCCCCACCCACCCTAAGCTCATCATTTCCTTTATACCAGAGGTTCTGAAATCACTTCCCCAAAAGGACAAAGTACATACACCTGTCATAACCTTAACTGCCCAGTATGCAGCAAATGGGGTAGATGCATGCACATGCTCACACACACTAACAAAAAAGAAAAAAAACTAAACAGGAGGGGAGAGAGAGAGAGAGAGAGAGAGGGTATGTGCAATGCATTGGCTGTGGGGCAGCAGTCTTTTGGTGGATGTTCTGGAGGCTGTGATGCTGCCCTATTTGCATGCACCTCTCTGGTCTGAGGGAGGAGGTTGCCTGTCTCCAGGTTGACCTGGTAAAGATTTGGAAAACCTCCTCCCCTACCCAGGGACCACCAGGGCCACTGCTGCTGCTTCAGAGGTTGCCAAGAAATAGGAGCAGTTGGACCATGATGGGCTCAGGGAGGGTGAGGGTGGTGGATCTGAGGTGTATCCCTCCAGTTGTACCTCCCTACAATTCATACACAGTTCCAGTGGAGCATGGTTCCTCTGTAGGATACTGGGAACCTCCACCAAAGAGACCTAGAGGAGGGTGGCATGAGACCCCATATGGGAAGGAAACAACTCCTGGTGGGGGACTCAATCATTAGGAGGGTAGAACTGGGGGGAGGGGATAGGGAGGTAAGGTGCCTGCCCAGCACCATGTCTGGGAGGGACAGGAAGTGAATCCTCAGGATTGTGGGAGCAGTGGCACTGGAGAAGAAGCTGAATGTCATTGTCCACCTATGGAAAAATGACCTGGCTGGGAATTAGATTAGAACAGTGCAGGAGGAGTTTGTAGAGTTGGGAAGGGACCTTAGACAAATACCATACACGATAACCTTCTAGGAGGTGCTGCCTGTCTATGGCATGGGTGAGGCTAGGGTACTCTGCACCATGGGATTTGATTAATGGTTGACAAATTGGTGTGGAGCTCAGGGTTTTGGCTTCATTGGGGACTGGGGATCTACCTGGAGGGATACAAGTCGATACTGGTGCAATGGGCTGCATTTGTCTGGTAGGGGAACCAGGATCCTTGGTGAAAGGGCTTCATTGGAAAGCATTTAAACTAGCCAAGGGGGAGGAACTGAAAAGAAGCATGGAAATCCCAGCCCCCTCCACCCTACAAAACAGGGTAGTTAGTGAGGTAAGCAATAAGGTAGAGAAGTCAATAGGGAGCAGGACAGGGGTCAATGGAGAAAAAGGCAAAGCCAGTAAGGACAGAGATGGGGCTAAAAGGGGTAAGGCTGCCAGAAAATGGAGGGTGATGAGTACCAATGCACATAGTCTTGTTAACAAGTTCCCTAACTAGTGGCCTTGATGGAAGAGGGACACCCAGCTATTGTGGCAATCACAGAAACATGTTACACAGAGAACTATGACTGGGATATCAACCTACCATGATACACAATCTACAGGAGGGACAGGGAGGTAGGAGGAGGAGGAGTAGCTATCTATATAAGAGAAGGGATCAAAGCAATTTAACTAAAGGGTACTCAAGGAGGAGAGGAGATACTGTGGGTCACTCTGGAGACAGAAATGGCCTCACAATCTGTATGGGGTGGTATAAAAAACCCCATCTCAGGGGGAGGAAATTGACAAGGAAATGACAGAAGGCATCCTTAGAATGGCAGATAAGGGAGAGATATTGTATTGTTGATGGGGGACCTGAATATGCCAGATGTTAAATGGAGCACCTTTGCTGCAGCCACATCCAAGAGCAAGGTAATTCTCAATGCCCTAAGGGGAGCATGCCTCAGACAGCTAGTGCTGCAACCCACTCAGGCGGGAGCAATCTTAGACCTAGTACTCTCAAATAAGGATGAAGAGAGGATCTCAGATTTAGAAGTGGGTAGTCATCTGGGAACAAGCAACCACCAAAGAGTGTGTTTCATGATAAACACAGCCATAAAGTCAAGTCACACAAAGGTGAGGGTATTGGAATTTAGGAGGGCTGGCTTTGGCAAAATGAGGGAGTGCCTCAGAAAAGCACTAGCAAATGGGCAAGAAGGTGGGGTTCACTAACAATGAGGAAAAATCAAAGCTGCCATCACACAGTCAACAAGCCTTTGTGTGAAGCAAATAAACAAAACAAAATGAAGGAAAAAAACACTATGGTTCTCAAAAGAGATGATGGGGAAAGTTAGGGAGAAAAATACATTATTCAGGAATTATAAGGATACACAGAAGGAGCAGGACAGAGAACAGTATCAGTTAAAGCAGAAGGAAGCTGGGAAAACAGTCAGAATAACAAAGGCCCCAACCAAGAAAAAGATAGCCAACTCAGTTAAGAAGGGGGATAAAACCTGTTATAGGTACATTAGGGAGTGAAAAAAGACAATGGGAGGGATAGTGAGGCTAAATAAAGAGGATGGAGTTTGGGCAGAGGGTGACAGTGAAAAAGCAGAGATACTGAATGAATACTTCTGTTCGGTGTCCACAAAATAAGAGGAGGGGTAGGTACCTAAACCAAATAATAGAAGAACACTTGATGTGGGGAACCAGTCCATTCACAGAATAAAGGGTCCTGAAAGAACTCTTAAAACTGAAGGTGGGCAAAGCAATGAGGCCTGATGGGATTCACCCCAGAATTCTGAAAGAACAAAGGGGAAAACTAGTGACAACACTGACTACCCTTTTTAACAAATCATGGGAAGATGGTGTGGTACCTGAGGACTGGAGGAGGGCAGATGTGATTCCCCTTCATAAAAGTGTGAGCAAGGCAGATTCAGAAAACTACAGACCTGTTTGATCTCAGCAGTAGGGCAAATGATGGAATCACTTCTGAAAGAAAGAAATGTTGAGTACCTAGAAGCAAGTGGGGCACAGGACCCAAGGCAGCATGGATTCACAGTGAGAAGGTCATGTCAGATGAATCTAAAAGATATCTTTGACTGGGTGACCAAAGTAGTGGACCAGGGTGGGGCTGTGGATGTGGCCTACCTAGACTTTAACAATTCATTTGACACAGTCCCACACAAAAAATTAATAAACAAGTTAACCAGCCTGGGAGTGAGCCCTAAGGTGGTAAACTGGGTAAAACATTGGCTGGACAACAGGACTCAGAGAGTAATAGTAAATGGAGTCTACTCTGAAGAAAGGGGGGTTACTAGCAGGGTACCACAGGGTTCAGTACTGGGACTGGTCCTCTTTAATGTCTTTATAGGGGACATTGCAGAGGGACTGGAAGAAAAAGTATGCCTCTTTGCAGATGACAAAAAGACCTGCAACAGGGTTGATACACAAGATGGGGTGGAAAGGATGAGAAGGGACTTGGAAAGGTAGGAGGAATGGTCAAAAGTATGGCAGCTGAGATTGAACACAAAGAAGTGCAAAGTAATGCACCTGGGAAACAAAAACCCAAGGGAAGAGTACACAATGTGGGTGGGGGTGGAGGTATTAATGACAACAAAAATAGAAAAGGACCTGGGAGTAGTCATATCAGATGAACTAAAGGTAGGCATGCAATGTGATATGGCAGTAAAGAGGGATGGGGGTATTCTGGGATGCAATGGGAGAGGCATCACCAGTGGAAAACAAGAAGTTGGTATCGCTCTGTATAGACAATTGGTGTGATCCCATCTGGAATACTGTTCTTCTGCAATTCTGGAGACCCCATCTCTGCAAGGACATAGACAGGATAGAGGCTGCCCAGAGGAGGGCAACTAAAATGTGCAGGATCTGCACCAAAAGCCATATGTAGAGAGACTAAAATAGTTTAATATGTATACCCAAGAGGAAAAGAGGGAGAGGGAGAGGGGGAACAGAATAGAAACTTTCAAGTACCTCAAGGGAATCAACAAAGTCCAAGAAGGTAGCATCTTTCAGAAAAAGAGATGGGCAAGAACAAGAGGTCACAATTTGAAGATAAGGGAGGGGTGACTCAGGGGCAACATGAGGAAGTATTTTTTCATGGAAAGGGTAGTGGACACATGGAGTGGCCTTCCTGAGGAGGTTGTGGGGTTAAAAACAGTGGGGGAATTTAAGAATGCATAGGACCGACATAAGGCAATTGTAGTGGGAGGTAGGAGGAAGTACAGTAGGCTGTTGGTAAAACTAGGATCTGCAGCTTATCCAATAGGTAGGGAAATGGGCAGACTGGGTGGGCCAAGTGATTCTTATCTGCCATCAAAGTCTATGTTTCTATGGTCAGCCAGTCAATGTAGGGCTTTAAAAAGAAAGCTCCTAAACCAGCAATATTCCCAAGTATTTAACTGAGTCAACAGTTTCAATGAAGTCACCCTGAGTATACAAATTTTTAGTAGCTCCTTCCTGTCTGGACCTAGATTTCAAGTGCCAGAGTATGGATTTCATGCTTTGGAATTTAATAGAAGCTTATTGGACTTAATCCAAGATTCAAGTAACTGAAAGTCCCCATCAGACCTGACCTAATCTATTCCAGGCTCAAATGGCACCTGCAGAGTACCATTTTATCAGTACAGAAGAGAGGTTTGGCACCACTACAGGCTTTTGGGGCAGATCACTTATTAACAGTGAGAACAGCAAAGGGCCCAGAATTTAGCCCTTCTGAACCCCAACTGTGATCTGCCTCATGGAAGACTGGCTGCCCCCATTTGACAAATTGCTTGCCACCTGGCAGATAGTGCTGAACCAGTAGCAAGACAATTGAACAAGACCCAATCTCCTTAGTTTGTGAAGAAGTAGTTTGTGATTCACCAGATGAAATACCTTGGTCAAGCTGATTAACACAGCAGCAGTTACTTGACTAACTTCCATGGAAATAAACAGATCTATCGTGAGCTGAAACAAGAGCCATGTCAGTTCCATGGTTCTTTCTGAAGCTGTGCTGGCATCATTTAGTAGAGAATGATTTTCAATGTTCACCTGAAACTGGTTGCAGACCAATCTTTCTAAGGTTTTGGCCAGGGTAAATACAATTATATAGCTATACTGGTTGTTTTGCATCACTTTTGTGTACTGGAATCACATGGATAACTTTGCAAGTTCTCAATAAATCACTCTGCAGGAAGACGACTTGAAAAGCATTGAGTTTGAGGAGCTTAGGCTCAAGATTGTCATGACCATATTAACCATGAGGATTTATCCTAAGCATTTGATTTAGCACCTCCTTCCTAGTGAACAGCTTGAAGAGAAATTCAGGATAATTAAGTGGAGGGGTTAGCAGTGTCAGGGACAGCACGATTCAAGGAAAAGCCCCCATGGGGCTCCTTATACTGAGTCAGAGCTGTAATTATTGTATTAAATGCTTCAGCAACAATGGTAGGGTCACTAATTGAAAGGGGTACTAGTTTTGCCTTTGAGGAGACTGTTCACTTAGGACCATGTGATATCTTTCAGTGGAGTGGTGTCTGTGCTTCCTGCGGCTGCTATCCAATACCAACCACACCCTCTTGGTTTGCAGACACACCACAAGTAACAGTGGTGACTGCTATTGTTATACCCACACACCACTGTACAAGAACTTGCAGAGTGATGCAGTTACTGGGGTTTCATCAGAGCCCTGTTCACTGTCTGAAATCCTGTCTCCATCATTCTCAGACTCAGTGAACAGGAGCAGAGTCCATGGCTGCTGTTTTACTAGTGGCACATCCTCTGTTCACTCTGCAAGTGGTGCCGGGTTCACTTGGGTGTCTTCATCCTCCTTCATGCTCTTATCGCTGGCATTGTATTCTATAGTGGAATGAAGGCTCAGGAACGGTAAGTGGAGGAGACTGAATGTAGATGTCTATCATTCTGTGTGACAGTATACCGACTGTCGTTCAGGAATGCTTTCTTTGTGTCATTGCCAATTATGCAAGTGAAAATCATGTGACTGCACTATGTTCCCATGTGCACCATCACCTACTCCTTAGTACCACAGCAACAGTCCCCACCGCATGTGTCACATGCTGGGACACACTAACTACATATGACTACACACATGGGTTTAAGTAACACTGTACACTTACATTACCAGGAAAGACTGGTGGCAGTTTAAACTCCACCAGGCACACCCTCCACTTCAGCACTAACAATTCCTCCATGGGTATCAGTGATGTTGATGTGGATAGACCACCCAGTTAGCTTACATGGGCTGCAGCAAAGCTTTCCCAAGTGCAGACATGCATGCCACTTGCCCACTTTTTATGTTTCCTTGTGTGTGTGCAAGAAACATTTTGTTACAGAGAACGGCATTTCAGAGGTGTGTCACTGACTAGCCCAATGCAGGGCAAACTACACTGAGCTTGTCCTTGACCTTGACAGACCAATGACCATGCAAGGTGAGTATGATAGTGGTCACAGTTTTACGGGTGGAAACTTTGTGTACTTGAAAGGACTGATGCTCTCCAATGAGTGAGTGCTTCAGTACTTTCCTTTGCATAAAGCAGGCCAACAAGCAGCTGAGCAGCTTTATTATTTTTTACTCCATGCTTGCTCCTGCAGTCTGTGGAATGCAATTGGTGCCGTACAGCAAACAGAACAGTTAGGCACCATTTTGACCAAGAACAGCACCCAAACTGTGATCCTCAGTGTGCTTTTCCTAACTTGCCCTTCCCTTCTACAGTAACTATATGGCACCAGCCACTCTGCCTCTTCGCTTCTCAACACCTCCTCCCCCGGCTTTGCATATGCCACAGCAGTGGCTTTACTTGAAACTGCAGCCCCTTGTTGTTCTCTCTCTTTCTCTAGCTCTCTCTCTCAAATCACCCCACTAAGCTTTTACTTTAGCCATGGTGCAACTTCACTTGAAACAGCAGCTCCTTGCTGCTCTCTCTCTCTCTCTTAACCGCTTACCCCTCTAGGCTTTTACTGTAGCCACAGTGCAGTTTCACTTGAAACTGCAGCTCCTTGCTGCTCTTTTTTCTCAAAAATTTCCCCAGACTTTTACTTTGCCATGGTGAAGCTTTCACCTACTGGTGGCTCCTGCCACCCCGTGCACTCTCTCTCTCTCCCTGCCTTGCACTGCAGCTGGAGTGGCTTTGCTTAACCAGCAGCTCCCTTGCTGCTACTACAGCCTCTTTCAGCTCCTGGCTGCCTTCTGAGCCCCATAGGGTATAAACTAAACCACCAGAGTGGTGATTTGGGAAGCTGGAAGGAGGTGCTTTCCTCCACTGCCCCTCCACCTCCCCTTAGCTTCCTTTGTCCTCCTCTCCCATCCATGTGGAGTAGACCACAGCCTAAGCTCCATACAGTTGGGGAGTTAATAGTGCCTGAGGGCACTTTCACTTTGAGTGTGGTCATGCTAGAGGCGGGCTGCACTGCAGCCCCAACTTGTTTCCCTGCTGCCACGACATCATCCACAGCATGAAAGGGCTATGGGAGCCCCCACTAGACGCCAGGGAAAGGGATTATTTTATTAAAGGAAACAAAAGCTAGCCTAGCTGCCTGATGGTAGTCCACTAGATTTCACTAGCCCACCTGGGCTACTAACTAAATTACTGGCTACTCGGCCACCATTACGGGCAAAGGGATTTAGCTGAGTCCTCCCCCCCCGCACAATACTCCCTTTTCATCCTTCTGCTTTGTTTTCATGTTTTCCTTTTAAGTAATCTTCTTAGCACCATCTCTGACATCCCCTCCACCCACTACCCTACCCCCTTCACCTTTCCTCCTCTCTATCTAATGCCCCCCCACCCCTGTTTGTCCTGACCGGCCTGTTGGCTGATTTCAACTTAACTTATGATTTTACCAGAAACCGACAAAGCTTGTTTTGGCTGATTTTCAATTTACTGTATGCATTCCTGTGCATGAAACTGCTTAGTGTTACTCATTTCTTTTCTTTAATTCACCGTGAAGATCACCTATTGCTTTCTTTTCTTATTTACAGTTATTTTACCATACCCTGTTTAGTCTGTAAACCTGTTAATCTCATTTTGTATGTATACTGTTTTGCCATACTTATTGTCCTGTTAACCTGTTGTATTATGCTGCTGACATGGAACTTTTGTAAAAGATCTCTAATCTCAAAGTTATTTGTAATCTGAGATCTAAATGAATAAAAAAAAAAATAAAACAACTGTTTTCTTTTTCTTTCATTTCTACAGGTCTGTAAAGGTAAGGATGCCTACCTTATTAGATAAGTATATTTCTCATCTGACCTGTCCTTTCTGCCCTATTTGACCCCCCTTAAGAGCTGCAGATCCTTTGTTTCCTCCTTTTCCAGTTTGTTTTTTTTACAGGTGCACTGGACGTCACCTCTTCAGACACCTACCTTTGGCTCCCTGCACTCAGGTAACTCCCTCTATTTTGCACATATAGGGAGGGTTGACTGGAACAGGGCTTATAGTCCACCCTCCCTATTTGCTACGATATTGTGATCCATACCTTAAGTGGGTCCCTCTGTTGCATACATTTGTTTTTTATTTATTTGAAAATTGGTGACTGGGAGAAGCATGCTAAGCCGAGGCTGATTTCCTGACTTATTCAAGGGGAGGGAAAACAAAATGAAGTACATGAGCAAAAGCAAAATAGTGCAAAGTACATAAAGCAAAATGACAATACTACCATGTCCCCTATATACTGTACATATGGCATATTACACGATAAACAAATGGTAAAAAAATAAATTACACCATAAACATAAAGTGCAACACTTTAGTGGAAAATTCTATCATACAAACTGAGGGGCTGAGTACTGATTTCTGCAACTGAATGTACTGTATACTACACACAGTCCCTGAGCTACCAGCATCTAACTCATTACTCTGTGAAGCACTTTGGGATATAGTCAGTACTAAAGGCATTACATAAAATCAAATTCTATTCTGGTTTAAATACATGGGACTATGCAATAAGCTTAAAGAGCCAGCTTTTGAAAGCCTGTAGGGATACATGTTCTATGACAAAGCCCAAGGTTCAGATGCTGCTTAGATCACTTAATACAGTATGTTGTGTAACAACATCAAAGCACTGAACCCCTGTTGTACTGATTTGCATTAAACATGATCATGTGTCACTTTCTTGATGCAAGCAGAAACTGTTTCAAAAACAAGCAGAGAGTGATGTCAGGACCACAGTTTGTGGCTATTGGTGTAGACGGCCAAGCCTCTGCTATTTTGAACTGCAATGGCCTCGGCAGTGACACACACCATGAAATCCCTTTCACTGTCACAAAATGTCTGGTGTGCAGGTGCATCAGACGTAACTAGGAATTCATTGAAAACATGTAGAACAGGTTTTGACGCATCCAAATGGATGCAGACAGAAACACTTCATGTGTGTTCATCCTTCTGAAACTCATGCCTCAGATCTTCACTGTTATATATTTTCCATTGGAAACAAATCCAGACAGTAGGTTTTACAATTTATGTACCATCTGAGAGCAATGTGAGGATGTAGTATCTCATTGTCAATGCAGTCCAGTTTTTACCCATTTTTCATGGGTGGACTAAAGCAATGAGAGGTTAAGTGACTTGCTCTGGGTCACTTAGTGAGTAAGTGACTCTGGTGGGGTTGGAACTTGGTGTCCCTGTTTATAAGCATGTGCTATAACTAGTAGATCACACTGCTTTCATTTGTTGTAGTACATTGAAGACCAAGTCAGTAAAAACTGTTGATTACTGTGAACATGTGCTTTCATTCCTTCAGATGGTAGCTGGCCAATTTGGTGAGTTTAGGGACTCTTTTCTGGTCACAGTCCACATTTAATGCATCAGAAAACAGGAAGTCATTATCCCTGTGTACAGACAGTTGGTGAGGCCCCATCTGGGAGTATTGTGTGCAGTTCTGGAGACCCCATCTCCGCAAGGACATAGACAGAATGGAGGCAATTCAGAGGAGGGCAACTAAAATGATGCAGGGTCTGCAACAGAAGTCATATGTAGAGAGACTAAAGGAGCTTAACATGTATACCCTTGAGGAAAGGAGGGAGAGGGGGGACATGATATAAACTTTCAATTACCTCAAGGGAATCAACAAAGTCCAAGAAGGTAGCATCTTTCAGAAAAAGTGATGTGCAAAAACAAGGGGACACAATCTGAAGACAGAGGTGGGATGGCTCAGGGGCAATGTGAAGAATTATATTTTCACTGAGAGGGTGGTAGACGCATGGAACAGCCTTCCTGAGAAGGTGTGGGGTCAAAAACAGTGGAGGAATTCAAGAATGCATAGGACAGACATAAGGCAATTCTAGTGGTGGGTAGGAAGAAGTAGGCTGCTGGTTAAGAAGGATCTGCAGCATATCCAATAGGTAGGGAAATGGGCAGATTAGTTGGACCAAGCGGTCCTTATCTGCCGTCAAAGTCCATGTTTCTATGTAGTAGGGGAACCACAGTTCTTACTGGTAGATTTAAATGCAGCTTGGATAAGCATTCAAACTAGCCAGCAGGGAGGCAGTAAAACCAAGTGAGTCAATAATTGCCCCCTCCCTAAATGATGAAGAACCTGGCAGGAAGAACATGAGGGGAGTAAGCTTCCCCAGAGCAGTTATGCAAGAAGGAAGGGGTGGGAACAAGACAGAGGGCAAGGGTGGTATAAATCTGGAAAGAAGGAAGAAAGCAGTAAAGGAGACTGCTAACAGAGAAGGAAACAATTGAAGATGGGGTCACAGGGGGCTTCAGGAAACAGCACAAGAAGGGGGGAACAGGGAAGAAGGTAGGAAGGAAGTAAAGAATAGAGGCATGTGTGCTAATGTAATGCATCTGAGAAATAAAATTCTGAATTTGGAGGCCATCATGATGGAAGTTGGCCTGGAATTGGTGGCCATAATGGAGTTGTGGTGCACTGACAGCCACAGCTGGGATATGGCCCGATTGGGCTATTATCTGTTCAGGAGAGACAGAAAAGGTAAGAGGGGAGATAAGGTTGCATTATAAATGATGGAGGGAATTAGGGCCACTAAAGCACAGAGGCACATAGAGGAGAAAGAAGGTTGAGAGGTTCTGTGGACCATTCTGGGGACAGTTACTGGGTCCATTATCCATACAGGAGTGGTATACAGACCTCCAGCACAGGGAAGCACATTGGATAAGGCACTTGGGCAAGCCATCAACTGGATGGCAAGGAAGGGGAGGTGTTGCTAGTTAGGAACTTCAGTAAGCCAGACGTAGATTGGAGCCTTCTAACTGTAGCTTCACCAAGGAGCAGGGCCATCTTTGACTCCCAGCAAGGGTCTTTTCTCTGGCATCTAGTCTAGGAACCCACTAGGGACAGAGCAGTGCTGGACCTGGTGCTTACAAACTGGAATGGCATTGCAGACAATGGGCAGTTGCCTAGGAAGCAGTGATCACCATTCATAGTGGTTTAACAAGACTCAAGGAACTTAATATGTTTAGCCTTGAGCAGAGGAGGGAGAGGGGGGACATGATAGAAACTTTCAAGTACCTCAAGGGAATCAACAAAGTACAAGAGGGTAGCATCTTTCAGAAAAAGAGGTGTGCAAGAAGAAGGGGGCACATTTTGAAGCTGGGGGGATGGCACAGAGGTAACGTAAGGAAGATTTTTTTTCATGGAGAGGGTTGTGGATGCATGGAACAGCTTTTCTGACTAGGCTGTGAAGTCAAAAACAGTGGTGGAATTCAAGAATGAATGAGACAGTCATAAGGTAATTGGGGTGGGGGTAGGAAGAAGTAGGCTGTTGGTTAGCTATGATCTGTAGCTTATCCATTAGGTAGGGAAATGGGCAGACTGGGTGGGCAAAGTGGTCTTTATCTGCCATCAAATTCCATGTTTCTATGTTCTATGTTATGTTAGAGGCAAACCACACAAGAACGATGGTCCTGGGCTTTAGAAGGCTGGGTTTTAATAAAATTTGAGATTGCCTCATAGGAGGAGAATGCCAGAAAGGAGTAGAGGCACAGTGTGGGAAAATAAGGGACAGCATAATTTAGGCAAACCAAACACTGTGCAACAGATGTGAGTAGAAGTAGGAGGAAAAACAGACTGTTCAAAAGAGGTTGGCATTCAGGAGGTGTAAGGAAATGCAGAAAGAGGAAGACATGGGAGTCATACCACACTGAACAGAGGGAAGCGGCAAAAGCAGTGAGATAAAGCACAGACAGAGGAAATGATACCTAAAGGTATAGCTAAAGGAGATGAGACTTTCTTTAGGTAAATAAGTGAAAAGAAAAAAGCAAGGGGAAGGACAGTAAGGATAAGGAGGGCTGTAGATGGAGACTGCAAAGAAGAGGATCCAGAAAAAGCAGATCCTGAACAAGTACTTCTACTCACTCTTTATAGTGGAGGATGGGGAACAGACCACCAGGGAGCAGCAGTAGGTGGAACACAAGTCCATTGTCAGAGGAAAAAGTCCTGAAGGGACTTCCAGCCCAGAAAGTGTCTGGGGCTATAGGATCGAACAGGATACATCCAAGGGAACTAAAGGAACTAAGGAAGGTGCTAGCTGCCCCACTGATGGCCATATTCAACAGATCACGTGAACATTCATGGTTCCAGAGGACTGGAGAAGAACAGATGTAATTCTTCTCCATAAGAGCGGTAGACTTCCACCATGCTGCAGCACACATATTGTGTTGAATGGCATTACAGCCATGGCACAGTGCCAACAGTCAGCATTGTGCCATCCGGGAAAGCAAGCATTTTTTGCTGGGGGCTTTGACCCCCTACACTCTCCGTACTATAGATAACTTACTCTGAGTCAGATTTGATTCAGTGAGGGGGTGATATCCCCAGAGACAGTAGTGTCAGGAGTACCAGAGACCACTGCAGTGAACTGCCAATTTTGTTGCTGTAATGGTCTTCATGGTATTCCTGTCACTGACTGAACATGATACTGAACAGCAGCATGGAGGAAGCTTGCAACCATAGGTTGGCCAGTCTCACACCAGGTATTGTCAATTAATGGAACCCCTGTTAAAAGAAAGGTTGGTAGAGTATCTTGAATCCAATGGGCTACAAGACCAAAGGCAGCACAGATTCGTGTGAGTGTGGCCATGCCAGACAAACCTGATTGATTTCTTTGACTGAATGACAAGGGCATAGTTAGGGCAAATGCAGTGGACATGGTCTATTTGAATTTTAGTAAGGCATTCAACAGTATGCCACACAGAACATTGATAAAGAAATTGAGCAGCCTTAGAGTGGGACACAAAGTGTTGAATTGGGTAAGGGACTGGTTAATGGATAGGTAACAGATGGTGGTGGTTAATATCACTCTCTCCAGTGAAGGGAGAGTGACCAACGGGGTGCTGCAGGGCTCATTACTAGGGCAAACTCTCTTCAATGTCTTCATAAGTGACATTGCAGAAGAACTGAAAGGGAAGGAGTGCCTTTTTGCAGAAGACACCAAAATCTGTAATGGGGCAGACACTCAGGAGGAGAGAGACTTCATAGGGACCCCAGGAAACTCAAAGAGTGCTCAAGAGCATAGCTACTGGGATTCAATGCCAAAAAGTTCAAAATCATGCACCTAAGGCTCAGGAACCCAGGAGTTAGATATAGAATGGGGGGCGTTACTGACAGTCATTAAGCAGGAAAGGGACCATGGAGTTGTCATATTGGATGGCCTCAAAGTAGCAGGACAGTGTGACAAAGCAGTGGTTATGGCCAGTAAGATACTCGGATGCATAGGGGAAGGGAGGTGATGTTACCACTGTATCACTTGCTCGTGAGACCTTGTCTGAAGATTTGTGTACAGTTCTGGAGGCCGTACCTCAAAAGGGACATAGACAGTGTACAATAAGTCCACAGAAGGATGACTAAAATTGTGCAGGTGTTGCATCAATAGCTCTATACAGAGAGTGAGTGATCTCAACATGTACACCCTGGAAAAGAGATGAGCCAGAGGGGACATGATAGACATCTACAAGTACCCTATTGGGGTGCACAGGGTGCAGTAAGGGAGTCTCTTTCAAATGGGAAAAAGCACCAGAAAGAAAGGACATGTAATAAAGTGGTAAGGGGTAACTTTAAGAGGGATAAGAGGAAGTACTCGTTCATTGAAAGCATGGTGGACACCAGGAACAGATTGCCAGCGAACATGGTGTACAGAAAAATAGTTGATGGCTTCAAACATGTGCGGGATAGATGTAGGGGAATATTACTAAATAAGCAGGGAGGAGGGAGGATTGTCACTGAGCAGTTTGTGTCTGCTGAGACAGACTAGGCAGGGTTCCTCTGGGCAGAGTGGGTGGGCCAAGCAGTCCTTTTCTGCTGGCAAATGTTATGTTTCTATGTAACTATTACTTAACAAAGTTTTCTGACTTCTTGGAGAGTGAAATTACACTTTACTTAGAATCATCTAGTAGTGTGTCTATGTTACTCAACAAAAACTACATGAAGCAACATATTGACAACAACTTAACTGGTATTGTGCCTCTACATGTACTTTTTGCTGAGATTAGTAGCACTTTGCTCATGAAGAATTACTGTACATGGAGTGGCACGTCCTTACCTGAAAAACTTTTTTAAAACTATTTATAAGCCCAAACCGCAATGCCATTATCACAACTACCCCCTCACCCTTTCCTGTAGCTTAGTCCTACTGTGTTACACAGTGCATAAAAAATCCCCTTCTTATCCTTCTTACCCTCCCACTAAAGTTTGCTGTAGTGTCAACTTTAATGTATATAATTGCCCCCAATCTTCTGTACATGCCAAAAAATAATCCCCTTGCCTTTCCTTGCCTGATCAGACTCTGGTGATGAATAAAAATTACCACATCCCAACTCTCCCATCGCCCCAACCCCCATCTAGTCCCAAGCTACCAAAATAATCTATTCTAAATGATCTGTAAAAACTCTGAAGAAACTCCATTCAGATGAGGTGGGGTCTTTTCTCCAGTTTTCACTGGCGTCTCTGCTGCTGCTGATGGGACTGCCTCCTTCCATGTAATTTTTTGATGTGTCTTGTATTTCACACATTTTTGCACTGTTTTTATGTCACCTATCAAGAAAATAATCTTGAAGAAAATCATGAGTATTCTATTTAAAAATGTTGTGTGTCATTTAAGTGTGCTTACTGGTACTTCAGTATCAAACTCAGTGCAGTGGTTTTCAGTTATGGATGGGTGCACTGTTCTTTTGTTGTAATGGTCTGTAAAAAAGAAGGAACAGTCTCTTGGTGCAGAGTGCATGGTCTGTTCAGTGTTCAAGTATCTACAATGGCATTAATGAACAGTGATGTCTTTACTTATAGTAAAACCTGATTAGCTGATCCTCAGCCAGTCAGGTGTTATAATAAGCATATATGCCACCATTCATTCATATCATTACTGATACACAGAACAGGGTGGACCCTGTATATCTGGGAACAGTTTTCTTCTTTTTCAGATCATTGAACCAGATTTTTTTGAGATGCTCAAGGGTCAAGAATGAGGTATGAGCCAGTGATGAGTAGGGTGGGGGGCTCTTATTCATCAGAGGGATCTGGTGGTTGGGTGGGAGAAGATGGGGAATATTTTTTTTGGTGAGCAGGTGGGGGAAGGGAATTACATTTATAATATACGTAACATTACTAGTCAGTGGTGAACTTTTCTGGGAGGCGGGATTTCAGCAGAGTGTGGTGTTGGGTTATGGCACAGTGGTCAAGAGGCTGTAAAACTGTTGTAAAGATTTTTTTTAAAATGCTTTGTGAAGTTGGTGGGGCAGTCAGTAGCTTCATGAAGTCTTCCCAAAGTGTAAAATTCTTGACTTCATACAAAGTTTACAACCGAAGTCAAACTACACATCTCTAGCTGTGTATACACATTTGTACTGGTTTCTTCAAGATGTCTGTTCTGCTTCACTGTACTGTACTGTATGTGTGTGTAGCAATTTATGTGTGACATATTCTATGCATCCATGGGAAGGAACACATATTTTTATTGGAAATACAGCAGTGTTGCCATACCAAATTGCATGCTTGATCTAATTCTGTCAACCCTGTCTGCAGGTTTTGTTGGAAACATCTCTTCTACTTTTTAATGTGTATACATCCTATTACAGCTTCTGTGATTACTAGCGTGAACTAGTGGTGTCACCAGTGCCACCTCCCATAGTGATGAATACCATTACCATTGTACTATTTGTACAGTGCACAGGCAGGAAAGAAATTGGTGTCATCCACTCACTGAAATTATACGTGATGAGGAAAATGTAATTCATGATGTCGGGAGGAGGAGGAGGTAGAAGAGGATTTTTCTGAATCAGTCAACATCTGTATTATTTATAGTTTAATGTAATTATTATTTTTTGCTATTAGCCTTACATTTGAATTTATTTATATGTCAATAAATGTGATTTGTGATGGAGGAAGGAAGATGAGGATGAAGATAAAGAGGATGTGTTGGTTTCTGCAGACAGGGGACCTGATATTCAAAAGCTTGTGAGGGTGCTAACTGGTGTTTGCCTGAATAAACCAGGTTTTGTGCTAGAGACCAATATTCAAAAGGCTCAGCTGCACCAGCAAACAGGGCTAGCACCCATGCAAACCAAAAAGGATATATGCAACTGGTGAGGCAAGGACAGAAATATCGGTATAAGCTGATATTCAGCAGATTTGCAATGTGCAAAAGGGTTTTACATGATCCTTTTGTGCCACAGAAATACCAACAAACAAAATCCCTTCTTACTCCATGCAACCCTAGTGGTTGCCAGAGGTAATGCAACCAAGTAGCCAGTTGCCTACTAGAGGAGCACACCCACCCCTGTGTCCTTGGCACTTGCCCTCTGGTCACCAGCCCATCTATAAAAATATCCATTCCTGGTGCTAGTGGTTTCCCCCTTCCTCCAATCACCAGACCATCTGTAAAAATACCCATCCCTGGTGATAGCCAGTCTGTTGGTAAAAATACCTTTCCCTAGTGTTAGTGGTATAGTTTTATTTAATGTAATTAATAATTATTTTTACATTTGGCTTTATTTATGTGCCAAGAAAATACAATTTCAATGGATTTGTGTTGGCCTCTGTAAAATACTCCCACACTGCAGGGGATTCTTTTTTTTAGGTAAAGTGAGCTGGTGGTGGTGGTGGCTGGGGTGGGGTTACTTCTAAAAAAATTGGGGCTGTTTTGGAATGGCATGCCTTCAGATGGAATTTGGCAGGACAGGTAGAGTAGCAGATGCAATCCAACAATAGACAATATTTTATATACTGTAATTTGTTTATGATAAATAAGAAGATAAAATAATCTAACAAGGCATGATATTATTTAATATATGTTTTTTTTTTTTTTTTTTTTAACTATTATTCACATGCCAAGAGAACATGACTCATTAAATTGAAATTACAATTTGGGCTTGTCACTTGACTCCCTTCCCATATGTTGTTTTCTGAAGCTGCTGGATAGCAAGGTTTAGGGCATTTTGAGGATTGGATCAGAGAATGGAAGATTATATATTTTTTTTGGGAAAAAAGACTTTACATTTCTGGATAATGGAGTTTGCCCTTTAAAGGGCAGACCAGGTTGTCCTGGTGCACCCCTTCCCTTTTCATCAAGATGGTGTGCTCAGAAGGGAAGGGGGGAGGGAAGGGGAGGGCCAGGGGATAGGACAATGACCAAGCAACAGGAAGGGGAGGGGCAAGTGGAGGTACATAAAGAGCAACACAAGAGTGGTTCAGTCACTTTTTGCTGGAGTTTTAATCTTTTGAGCTATTTGAAACTGCAGCACGTCGGATTGGCAAATTAATTGGAAGGTTTGTGCAACAAGATAAAGAGGTAAGGAAGAAACAAATAGTATGGATGAAAGGTGTGATTTTTTTTAAAAAAAGAGAGAAAAGAATATATGTAAATAAATACATATAAATAATATAGTATTTCAATGGACAGTAAGAGGAACAGGAGGCCAGAAATTAGGAGAAGCTGAGAAGTCAAATAATGTGAGAAAGTAACACATAGTTTAAGCTGGTTGCATATTTCAGGATAAGAAGCAATTTGTGGGGAGCAGAGTTTTCAGTGATACAGTGGAAACTGACATTAATTTGTGCATGCATATCTAAGCGTGGTTTGCACACAGTAGTGATAGCAAAGTGTTCTGTTGAGCAGAGAAACTGAACTTTAACTGGTATAGACAGCAGTTTTGTGGAGTGATGAATACTGCAGCATTGACAAAGCATTTGTGGTAGAAAGGTGAAGAATTGCAAGGGGCTGTGCTGATAAGGGGTAGCGAGCGTTTCCTGTCACGCAGTAGATGAGGCATGGTAGTGAGAGATTTAAAGGTTTATGGGTTTAAAAACCTAGTTTTTTTTTTTTTGTTTGTTTTCCAAATATTAGCCAGCCCAGGGTCTTGCTGGCACCAGAATTCAAAGAGCACAGCTGCAACGAGGTTTGTTGTTGAATAAAAGGGAAGCATGGTAAGAGGTGGCTGAGAAGTGCATTGGTACAGGACAAAGAAGGCCAGGGGAATGCCAGTAAATGATGAATCCGATGCATTCAGCTGGGTTTTTGCCTGATTGGGCCTAGCTATGAAGTCAAGGGGACAGAACACTGGAGAGGAGCGCTACATTGAAAAATATTTTTTTTCAGCCAGGAATACATAGCATGTGGCCTGCAGCAGCCCCAGCAGTTTAGTGGAGGAGAGCTGAAGGGGAGAGCGGACTAGTGGACCGAGGAAGTGGAAGCGTGTTGGTAGGCCTTAGCAAAGAGGCCTAGCGCAGACAAGGAGCAAGGAACAGATGTGGGCGGCCATGTGACGTGACATCACACACTGCATGGAGGCCTCAAAGCAAGCTGGGGGCATAAAATGGAAGTGGGTGACAGATAAGGAGCTATGGGGAGAAGGAGAGAAACCTCGGGGACTGCAGATGGAGGAAGGGGCAGTAATTGGGGCCTGGTGGCTATGAATACTAAGCTACATAGACTAGCAGGGTAAAACGTATGGCATGATATCACACCCCCGCAGGACCATGAGGTCCAGCCACAGGTTTTCTCTGTGCAAGCCAGTAACAGGCTACGTCGTTGAACAAGGGGACAACGTGCATTGGGGTGGAGAGGGGGCAGCCCATGCAGGCAAGGCTGCAGGGGAAAAAGGGACTACAACCAGAGGTGGGGGGCATGGGACCAAAAAGGACCTTGACTTAAAAAGAGGCTGGTGGGACACAAGGGGACAGGAGCCCAACAGGCCAAGAACCATGGTGACGATTACCATGAGTAGGAGTAGGCCTAAAGAAAGCAGGGCCCCTCAAGGAGAGGGGATTGAGTTAGGCCATGAGGCCATGCAGAGCAGCAAAGAGTGGGAAAAAGGACAAGGGTGAAAGAACAGGCCCAGAGGGGCAATAGACAGAGGCATGTGACAGCATGCAAGGGGGAGAGCCTTTGCTGGCCTAGGAACATACAAGAGGTGGCATTTGAAGTGTGCAAGGGCTATTAACCAGCCTGAGGCTCACAGGGGCAGGCACAGGAAGGGGAATGAATGAGCCCAGGGGTAACAGCCAGAAGCATGTGAGATCATGAAAAGGGGGAGAGGCTTAGGCCTGGGAGCCCACAGGAAATGGCACCTGAGGCACGTGAAGGCCATGACCATTCTGAGGCCCATGGGGGAAGGGCAGGAGAAGAGATTTGGGCCTGGCGGGTAGTGGATGGGAAGAGGGAGAGAGAAGGTGGAGAGAGCGGAAGAGCGATGTGGGTCACCTGGAGGGGGCCTATGGAACACTTGTGAGGGAGATGACCAAGGCAGAGGTTGGACCAAAAGGAAAAAAGGGGCCTGTCATATGAAGGACAGCTGTACACATGAGTTAATAATGGAATCTTGTATTTTTCTCCTCAGTTGTCTTCACAGTTTGAAAGAAACGACGGACATGGCACTGAAGAAGAGCAGGCCTTCGAAGGAAGATGCTTACAGGGCTATAGTCGAATTGGAGGAAAAAGCCAACAAAATGTGGGAACTGGTGAAAAGGGAGGAACCAGGGAGATCCGCGGAGAAAAAGAAAGTGGGAAGGGGTAAAGCGGGCAGAGGGAAATGACCGGCTGAAAGGCCATGCAGCCCAACAAGGGTACAACCACTGACAGTGGGACCCACCAAAGTGTCTGATCCAGTACCTCTGCAGCCTATCGACCCAGTACTGCCAGTACCTCTTCAAGACCAAGTCAGGGTCCCCCAAGGGGAACCCAAACTGGATCCCCAAAGCATAGTGGTTCCTCCACAACCGCTAGTGGTGCACCCACCCCCTCAACCACTGGAGACCATAATGGGGCACCAGGAAGATGACATGCAACAAGGAATGGACAAGGACACAGGGAATGCACCTGGCACAGTGGGTGATAGTATCAAAGAGTAAATCAAATTGTGTCGGCGCTTGGGACAGGAGGTTTACGGCAAATGGAGTCAGCACTAGCAGAGATTAAGACAGAGAAAGAGGTACCAAAGGGAAAGGAAGGAGGTACAGAGAAAGAAGGAAAAGGAACAAGGGAGATAGGTGCCACTGGGATGAGGGTAGGCGAACACGTTCCACTGGCCACAAAAGAAAAATATATGGAAAGAAGAATAAGTGGATATATTCACTTTGGTAAGCCAGGAAGCGGCAGTGAAATATGAAGAAACAGAGAACAGAGGAAAGAGTGAAATGGCAGCAGCAGTAGTTTTGTTAGGGAAGAAGGAGGAGGACAAATTCACAAAGGAAGACTTCGTATGGGTTGTTTGTAGGTTTTGCCACATTCTCAGCCATTGTATTAGAGAACAAACCAGAGTCAGGCACCCCACTCATCACATACTCCATAATAAGGTGGGCAAAGGTGAAAGGGGGGGTGGGGCAGATATACTATGATGAATTTTTTCGGCAGAGAATGGCGACATACGGGGATGTAAGATGGGACAGAAAGCAACTAGACTTATGGACAGATTATGTAACTGATCAGTCCACACCTGAAGGGGAGTGGGAAGAAAAGGAGCTATGTCCCAGAGGTGTTGCTGGGCTTACAATAGGGCTTTTTGTTCTTGGCCTCAATGTCGTTTTCAGCACGCATGTTCGAAATACGAGGGAGCACATCCAGCAATCAGATGCAGAATGACATGGGTTCAGGGAGCCCAAGGATCTGGGGGTCAAGGTTCAGGTCAACAGTTTTTTCCAGAGGGACAGGGGTTATAAGGGCAGGCATGGAACAGGGGAGAGAGGGGTAGGGGGAACACAAGTAGAGGGAGTCAGAATCACTGACAAGTGAAGCCAAGCACTGTGTGAG
Source organism: Neoceratodus forsteri (assembly GCA_016271365.2). Lineage (NCBI taxonomy): Eukaryota > Metazoa > Chordata > Ceratodontiformes > Ceratodontidae > Neoceratodus > Neoceratodus forsteri. The sequence goes on from CM057455.1 coordinate 1,264,720,737, forward strand.
AGGGGAGAACCGGGGAAGGGAGAAGGGAAGAAAGACAGAGAGCAATTTAGGGCAGCCAGAACCCCCATCAGGATAGAGGCATGGAAAGGTTGGTTGGACAGATACCCGAACAGAAAAATGGTGCAGATGATTGGAAAAGGTTTTTGCGCAGGTTTTTCATTGCAGTGTGAAGGTCCCAGACAAGCAAAGGAGGCGAGCAACCTGGGGTCAAAAAAAGGGAGGGAAGAGATGTTAAGACAGAAGATAGAGAAGGAAAAGGCAGCAGGGAGAGTAGAAGGAACATTTGATACCCCCCATTGCAGAACATGAGAATCTCGCCACTGGGTTTGGTCCCCAAAAAACAGGAGGGAGAATACAGGGTGATTCATCACTTATCCTTTCCAGAAGGGGATTCGGTGAATGATTTTATTGGGGAGGAATATAGTAGAGTGACATACGCAACATTAGAAGATGCAGTCAGGATAATCCTGGCTATGGATGATGCATGGATGACAAAAACAGAAATCGAATCCGCGTTCAGATTGCTACCAGTTAGGAGGGAAGACTGGGACCTTCTGGGTTTTAAAATTGGGGGACAGTACTATTTTGACAAAGCCATGCCCATGAGATGTTCTATAGCGTATGCAACACTTGAAGCATTCAGCACCTGTTTGCAGTGGATATTTCAAGAAAAAACTGGTTATAGAATGGTTATTCACTATTTGGATGATTTACTTTTCATCGTTAGTGGGGAAAACAAGACACAAAAAATGCTGGTCAAATTTCAAGAGCCATGCAAGGAATTAGGGTTTCCGCTTGCACCGGAAAAAACAGAGGGGCCCATCAGGGTGCTAGAATTTCTGGGTATTGAGATAGATGCTCCAGAGGAAATATTCAGGCTGCCGGACAAAAGAGTGAAAAAAACTGAAGGAGTTGATCCAAATGCATACCAGCAGGAGAAGAGTACAACTAAAACAAGTACAACAGGTATTGAGGCACCTGAACTTCACCCGTAGGGCTATTGGACCAGGGAGGGCTTTCACGAAAAGGTTAGCAAGGGCTACAGCCAGAGTGACCAGACCACACCATTGGGCGGACATGACAAAAGGAGTCAAGGAGGATTTTAAAGTATTTGAGGAATTCCTCAGGGAATATAATGGTTGATCCTTCTGGCAGAAGAAATGGGTGCATAACACTGACCTCGATCTTTACACAGATGCGGCTGGAGGCCTAGGCATGGGAGGCTATCTGAGGGGCAGATGGTTTGCAGAACCATGGCCATCAGACTGGGTGAGAGACAGTAAGGTAAAAGATATAACCTTGCTAGAGATCATGCCCATCTGGGCATGCACACTGGTTTGGGGGAGGAATTACAGAATCAGAAAGTGGCATTCTGGTGTGACAATAGAGCAGTGGTAGAGGTCTTAAACAACAAGAGAGCCAGGTCAGACATGGTCATGCAAGTCTTGCGACTTTTGGTACTAAGGGCCTTGCAGTTGAACTTGTCATTCAAAGAGAAACACATAGAAGGGGTACACAATACCCTGGCTGACAGCCTTTCCCGTCTGCAGCTGGATCATTTCCAGAGGCTGGCACCAACAGCGGAGGAACAAAAAATGCCCATGCCAATGAACATCTGGGATATTGGCAAGAAGGAGCAGAACTGTTGTTTCACAGTTCATGGGAACCATGGACTCTGAAGACCTACAATGGGGCCTGGCGAGTGTTTCAAACATTCAGGGCAACACACCATATGGAGATAAGTAGGCCACTCACAGAAGAACAATTGTGGAAGTTCAGCATGGAGCAATGGCAAAAAGGAACAGCCCACACCACAATGGGGGTCTATTTGGCAGGGATTAGTGTTATTTGCAATTTAAAAGGATGGAAGGATCCAACAAAATCAATGTTCATTAGAAGAACGATGCAGGGCTGGGGTAGGTTAAAACAAGGGACGGTGGATAAGAGAAGACCAATAGGGGAACAGTGGCTTGTGAAACTGAAAGATGTGTTACCGGCAATATGCAGATCAAAGGCCAAGGCCCAGCTATTTCACATGATTTATGTTATTATGTTTGCAGGGGCCATGAGAGTGAGCGAGGTGGTAGGTCATGGCAGGAAAGACAAGGAAGGAGGATTAGAATGGGAGGATGTAAGCTGGGGGATGAAGGAGATAGAGATTTTGATTAAGAGGTCTAAGATGGATCAAAGGGGACAGGGTTGCATGATAACACTAAGGAAACATGTAGAGGGCGCAGTGTGCCCAGTGAAGGCTTTGTGGGCTTTCACCGCAGAGCACGGGACTAGAACAGGGAGAATATTTATGCATGGTGATGGGAAAAGAGTCACAGGCTATCAAGTCACAGAAGTACTCAGAAAAGGCATGCAATTCCTGGGGAAGGATCCAATTAATTATTCATCCCACTCCTTACAGATAGGGGCTGCCTCACAATGGGCAGCGGCAGGCGGGACTCCAAATAATATTTTGGAAAGGCGGCGCTGGTGGTCTGCCAGCTATAAGAGGTACATTCGAACACTGCAGTGTGGAGACTAACATATCACCTGTGTTTTTGTTACAGATCTGGAACCACGGGAGGGGGAAGGGAGGAGAGATGATATTATGGTAATGAAACTAAGACCGTATATAAGACATTTATTTTGCTTAAACCCTATAGGAAGAGGGAGGATCATGGATGTCTGGATCTGCTGCCACTCTTATATTTATTGGGCAGAAAGGAGAGCTGAGAAAAAGGCTGGGGGAAAGCAGCTTTACCAAGATGTGAAACAATGTAGATTGGTGTGGCTCGGCATCCGGGGGATGAGATGGGCACAACTGCTTCCTACTCTGAAAGAGCTGAAGGAGCGGATATCCATTCCAGACTTAATTATTATACTTTTAGGGGGTAATGACCTTGGAGGTAAGTCATGGATGGATACATACCTGCAGGTAAAAAGGTATCTAGAGACAATACAACAGTTGTGGCCTAGGCTATGCCTTGCCTGGTTGGATATGATACCAAGGAGGGTTTGGAGACATGAGCACAGCCACAGAGCTTTGGATAGGGCAAGGAGAAAGATGAACAGAAAGGTAGGGACACTGATAAGGAAAATGGGAGGACAGATAATACTGAGGGGTGTGGTAGAGGATTTCTACAGGTTGGATGGCATGCATCTGTCAGATCTAGCTATAAACATGTTCAATACAGAAATTATGGGTTTTATAGAAGCATGGAGGAGGCATGTGAAAAATGGAAGATAAAAAAAAAAAGAGAAGGACTGGGAAGGAGGTTCCCTGATGTATGGGGGAACAATACCCTAAGTGAGGGGAAAGTCAGTCGTCCAATGCAAGTTGGAGACCAGCTAATGTGGAAAAAGGGGGGAGGGAGGGGGGAAGAAAAAGGAATAAGATGAAAAGAGGAAGAAGCTGAAGGAGTAAAGCGGTCTTAGTTTTCACCGTTACCTAACAGAAAAGGAGAAGAAGAATGGCACCCAGGTTTTCACCTGGGGGAGCAAAAAGAGGAAGAAAGAGGGATGAGCAGAGATTGATATATGGATGGAAATAAATTAAATTGTGAGAGATATAATAATAAAAGGTAATGAAATGAAACATGGAATTATGATATATAAATAAATTAATTGCCAATCTGAGCACAACAACAAACAATGGTTTCTGCCTTTTTGAGACAGAAAAGGGGGGAATCCGGGACAATGGGGTTTGCCCTTTATGGGGCAGAGCAGGTTGTCCTGGTGCACCCCTTCTCTTTTCATCAAGATGATGTGCTCAGAAGGGGAGGGAGGAGGGAAGAGGAGGGCCAGGGGATAGAACAATGACCAAGCAACAGGAAGGGGAGGGGCAAGTGGAGGTACATAAGGGGCAATACAAGAGTGGTTCAGCCACATTTGCAGGAGTTTTGATCCTTCCCACCCACACTACAATATAGAGCAAGAGTAGAAGATAGTCAAAAAGGGACTGTATGGTAGGTCTGTCAAAGGTGGATGACAGATGTGTCCGGTAGGATGATTATTGGACTGCCAAAGGTGGATGGCAGGAAATAATATGGTTATTGGACTGCCAAAGGTGTATGGCATAAAAAGGGGAAAAGGGGGGGAAGGAGGGAAGGGGGGAAGAAAAAGGAATAAGATGAAAAGAGGAAAAAGCTGAATGAGAAAGGCAGTCTTGGTTTTCACCATTACCTAACAGAAAAGGAGAAGAAGAATGGCACCCAGGTTTTCACCTGGGGGGAGCAAAAAGAGGAAGAAAGAGGGATGAGCAGAGATTGATATATGGATGGAAATAAATGAAATTGTGAGATAAGTAATAATAAAAGATGATGAAATGGAACATGGAATTATGATATATAAATAAATTAATTGCCAATCTGAGCACAACAACAAACAAAGGTCTCTGTCTTCTTGTGAGGGAAAAGGGGAAAATCTGGGACAATCACTTTTGTGCTGAGCAGAGGAACTGGAAACACTTGAAGAAGGAAGGAGTGGGTTGGTGTGCTCCTTGAGTAACACAGAAACATAGACTTTGACAGCAGATAAGGAATGCTTGACCCACTTATTCTGTCCATTTTTCCCTTTCTGATTGTTCAGGATGGTTTCATCACCAGACACACTGCATGACTGACATGGAAGTCTGCTTGCACTGCAGTGGGAGTGGAACCAATGGATATTTGGAACTAATTAGCCATGGTATGTGACTGTAGTATTATGTACCCAGCCCTTCACCACCAATAGAATAATGATCATAAAAAAACATGGTTATACATGGGTACACTGTGGTTATACAAGATAATAAGCCATGGTCATTCATGGTTTGCTAATAATTTTAACTATAATAACATAAGAACATAAGAAAAGCATCAGCAGATGGGGACCATGTGATCCATCTAGTCTTCCCTAGAAACTACCACCCTCCCTATGCAGCCTTCATCCTAACTTGTCCTTTATGTCTGTCCCCTGCGAGTTTGAACTCCCTGATTCTCTTTGATGCTACCACCTCCTGGGTCAGGCTGTTCCATGGGACTATCACTCTGTGTGAAGAAGTACTTGCTGAGTTTGTTTTTGAACTTTCTTCCTACCAGTCTTATGTCATGCCCTCTCATGCATGCTGCCGTGTTCTGTTGAAGTAGATTGCCTGTCTGAGCTGCGTTAAATCCTCCTATGTACTTAAAAGTTTCAATCATGTCCCCTCTGTTTCTTCTCTGCTCAAGGGAGTATAGGGTCAGCTCCTCGAGCTTTACTTCATATGACCTGTGAGGTAGTCCATGCACCATCTTAGTAGCCCTTCTCTGCACTGTTTCCAAATGGTCAATGTTCTTCTTGACGTGACATCTCCAGAACTGAACGCAGTACACCAAGTGTGGCCTCACAAAGGACCTGTATAGGGGCATGATAACCTCCCTCTTTTTTACTAGAAATATCTCTATTTATATATCTGAGGATGCCATCCACTTTCTGTGCTGCTTTCTCACATTGTTTTCCTACCTTTAATTTGTCAGTGATGATTATGCCAAGATCTTGCTCTGTTTGTGTCTCCTTAAGTCGATGTCCTCCCAGTGTACACTTTTTTCCAGGGTTTATCTTGCCCATGTGCATTACCTTACACCTTTTGGCATTAAATTGTAACTACCAGTCTCTGGACCAATCCTCTAGCCTTCTAAGGTCAGCTTCCATGTTGTCTGCTCCTTCCCTTGTGTCCACTCTACTGCAGAGTTTTGTATTATCTGCAAACAGGCAAACCTTCCCTGTTAGTCCATTCACTGTGTCTGCTATAAATATGTTACATAGGATCGGTCCCAGTACCAATCCCTGTGGGATGCCACTGGTCACCCTACTCTCCCTTGACAATGATCTATTGAGTAGCACTCTCTATGTCCTATTGTTCAGGCAGTTACTGATCCAGCTGACTATCTTCTGGCCATCTCCCATATGTTCCAGCTTGTTTTTTAGTCTTCTGTGAGGGACGGTGTCAAAAGCCTTGCTGAAATCTAGGTAAACAATGTCCACCTCACCTCCCTGATCCCATGTTCTGGTGACACAGTCAAAGAAGTCGATCAAGTTTGTTTGACAAGAGAGTCCTGCTGTGAAGCCATGTTGCTTTGAGTCCAGTTTTCCAGTATCTGTTAGGTACACCACTATCCTTTCTTTTTGTAGTGACTCCATCATTTTCCCCACAACTGAGGTCAAACTGACAGGGCAGTAATTTCCTGCCTCTTCCTTGTTTCTGCTTTTGTGTAAGGGCACAATGGTTGCCTCTTTCCAGTCCTGAGGTATTTTCCCACTGTCTAGTGACTTGTTGAAGAGCTCAGCAAGAGGTGCAGCCAGTTTCTCTTGCAGCTCCTTCAATATTCTAGGGTGTATGCCAACCGGTCCCATGGCTTTTTCCACTTTCAGTTTATTAAGCTCTGTTAGAACCCTCTACCTTGTGAAGATGTTAGTATCTGCTCCCTGAGTATCTTCCTTTTTCCTGCTCAGTGTGAGACCTTTGCCAACATCTTCTATGGTGAAGACAGAGCAAAGAACTCATCCAGCACTTCTGTCTTGTCCTCGTCACTCTCTGCCATCTTACCCTTCTTGGTTGCTAGTTGGACTATTCCTCACTTAATTTTCTTTTTCCTTTTATGTATCTATAGAATATTTTATCTCCCTCCTTAACACCATGTGCTATTTTCTCTTCCATCTGTGCTTTTGGTCTTCTAACAGCTTTCCCTGCCTCCTTTAATTTGTTCTTGTATTCTTCCATGTCTATGGTTATCCTTAGACAGCCACTGAAAGCAAATTGCTCAGGGACAGACCATGAATGATCACCTGTATGTCCATATAGTATGAGAATTTCCAAGGTCATCCATGGTTGTTAATTTCAGATGTTTCTTGCATTACAAAACACATTTCAATACCACTAAGTTTTTTTAATTACCTTAAATTAAACATTTTTTACAATAACCTTAAAATTATTTCGTGAGTATGTATTATCCACACATACCTTTGAAATAGCTTTCATTCACTTACTAGTTTCTGCTGTTGTTCCTCTTTTCAATGGGGTCTCACCTCATTCATAACTGAAAGAATGGCCTGATGGCTACTTATGCCCTAATAAAAGTGAAACTCTTAATAAGTGGTGAACTCTTCAATTTATGTAAACCTTATTTTTCTTCACAAATTGCAATTACAATGTATTATTACAATTATTTGTTAGTTTAAAGTGTAAAATTGTAAACTTCTGCATTCTGATTCAAATAAAAATTGCACATTTGATTGCTAGCTCATGATTTTATGACCATGGACAAACCATGTTCAAACAGGAATGAATCATGCTTGACTATGGTAGTTACAGTATAGTGTGTCCAAAACATTCAAAAATCATATTGGCAAAGTAGATGATATGTAGAGATCATGTTCAAATAACTCTAGAGCAACTCTGACTAAGAACAGTAGCCAGCTTGAAGCACAACAATTTATTGATTAACGTGACCAATGGATACACTATACTGTAGATTTTAGGAATACATCTAAAGTGTAAATATATTTAAGAAGCAGTTTTATATTAATTTGTAAAACAAACGCTATGCTAAGTAACTGTGATTTACATCTCTGATAATAGATGGCACATATTTTTGTCTAAGAGTTTATCTGATCCCAGCAAGGCTTTGTATGGATTATGATTAGTTTAAACAAGAGATGACATCAACTAAAAATAGGCTGACTAGAAATAAAATTAACCAAGAGAGTTATACATTTTAATTTAATCTTCACACTTAGGTTTGATACCACTAACATCACTTAAAATTATCTAGACCCCTGTAAATAGTTTACTTGGACCCATTTCAAAATCAGTCTAAACTGACAACTCAAAATATTTTATATGGTTTTACTGTAGACTTTATACCATAAGTAGTTTGTGTGGTGGAAATACTAATGTGATAAAAACAATATTTTTATTTCAACCAGGATACCAACCATATCATCATCTTAAACAGGCTACAAGGAGAACACATTTAATTAATATCATAATTTATAAAACAAACCATGCAATACCATAATTGAAAAACAAACCATGCAAACCATTATCAAGCATGGACACAGTCACTAAAAAACATATGTAGATATATACTGAGACAATCATGGGTGCTACATGAAATCATTTTAAATGTTATGTTATCAGATTGTTTTTTCTTTTATTTACCATGCTGAAATATGGATTGTGTTCTCCTGAGTTGTCTATCTTTATTGTTAAGGTTTTCTGGGTATTTCTGCATGTTCTTCAAACTTGTACTACAGTGTCTTGTCCATGAATCATGGACATAATTTTCATGCCAAAAATCAGGCTCTAGGAAGGGATGACTATGGATGTCTATGGACAATCTTGTTTCTCCATGAATAATCACACAGCAGCCTACTTTGCTTTTCACTCAGTGACTGTCTGACAGCCTCACAGACACTGGAAAAAGTTAAGATATTGATTTCTTTATCCAACACCACCACCATGCCAGTGCAAAAAAAAAAAAAAACAACAACAAAAAAAAACATATTTGTCAAGTAAATCCTTCAAAACCTTTCCTGCACCTTTCTCACACTATTCAATTCACTCTGCCTTGCTCCTATTGGGGGGGGCATAAAGATGAATATCTGTGCCCTCTGCACCACCAGCACAGTCACACGCAGTTAAAAAAAAGAAAAAAGAAATGTCAAATAACTCCATTGAAAATTCTCTTTGCTGTTTCTCATTTTGATAAATTCACATGGCCCTGCTCCTGTTGCAGGGCCTGCAGCTGCCATGGCAGACTCACATTGTGCACTCTTTCCTCTCCACTGAAGTATTATTTCACTAGCCTGCCTGCTGCCTGAAACTACAGTTATGTATAATGAGAATTAGGCAAGTGGAATAATAATGCATGATTCTGTGATGATTTCAAAAGATTTCTGATCAAAAGTCAGTGATCTTCTTCAGCAGCCAGATCCTTTCCATGTGTGTGTATGAGACAGAGAGATAGAGAGAGAGAAAGAGATGGATATGTGCTGAGACGTGCACAGTGCAAAGAGGTCTTGATCCAGAGAATTGCTGAGTCACTTCTGCAGGTCATGTGGCTTGCCAACAACTTAAATGTGCTCATTGTGTGCTCCAAGTAGCAAGGGCTGGATTTCAACTTTGAAATGCCAAAGTGCCTAAAGGAAATCAAGTTCCTTCTGACATACTTTGCTGGTATCCAAAATGCTAGATTTCAACACATTTACAAAATGCAAATTAGGCATCAGCCCATCCATACTTCCAGGCAATAACTTCTCCTTTTGCTGTCCTTTCCTTGAAGGCCAGCACAATCTGTGTGAGGTGTACAAAAATGTAGCCATTTGTACAATCAGGAGCAAATTCTATAAGACATGTTAAAGAGCCTCCACATGCACTTCCTAGAGGACGGGGGTTCATGATAGAGACTAGAGCTGTATGGAATGAGAAAATTCTGAATTTGTGGAATTTTTATGAAATTTTGCAAAATTCCTTTAAAGTTTGTGGAATAAAATGTATTAATATGGCCATAACATGGTAATCTATTGATCTTGAGATCCACAATTTAGCATGCTTTCTTTCTGCTAGGAGTTCTAATGATGTGCCAAATAACATGAGATTAGAATGGGTTGTCCCAAAATTATTGGTGCTCAAAATCTGTTGTTTTATTTTTGTGGGACATTTCATGAAAATTATTATCTGCATATACCTCAGCTGTCTATTGGGCCACCGATCATACATTTGGCATCATTACATGATGATAGGTATTCTTACAATGTACCAAATTTCATGATATTCAGCTGGATTATCTCAAAACTATGGGTGCTCAAAATCTGTCATTTTATTTTTGGGAAATTTCATGACAGTTTTTAGTTGCACATACATCAGTCATCTATTGGGCCAGAAATGTTATATTTGGCTAGGTTAATTAATGGTAGTCATTCTAAAATGTGTCACATTTTATGACATAAGGATGCATTGTCTCAAAATTATATAATTTATTTAGTTTGTGTTAACCAGGTGAGTACACTAGCAAAATAGTGACTATTTTCAGGCATAACCTGGGAGATTACAAAAAGAGTGGTAAGACAAGTACATTACATCAGTCGGGAACATCATGAACAGTACAGTACACTAGCTACAGGTATTGCTGAACAGTAATAACTCAGGCACCTTTGGAGCTAGACATGTGTACATTAATATGACTAACCTTTTTATAATGTTATTGAATCAACTAAATATGGAGAACATTTGATTATTTTTTTTAAGTTACAGGGTTTAACATTTTACTATCTAAATATTTGTAAAATGTGAGAACTCTCAAAAATGGGGATGTTTGTAACTTCTCTGCTCTTACAGGCATAGACTTAAGATTCAGCATGCATATCTGATTTCAGTGTATCCTTGTGTCTAACACAACTAGATAAATTGGTTTAGCAGTTTTAACATTTACAGTGGAAAAAACAAACAAAAAATTATTGGTAAAATTTTCTCAAGTATTTATGGTAGCATATAGATGAAGCTTCCAGAATTATTTTTGTGAAATTTAACAATCACAATTTACATGTCACTACTTCATTTGATAAGCATGGCTGAGCTTTTTGTAGTTCTGCTGTTCCTCTCTGGGTAACTGTCCCCCCCTCCCCAGCATAGCCAGGTTTTCTCAGTAGAACTACTGATCCCACTGAAATTCTCTTTGTTCTTTATGGTGACAAAATCCCTTTAAATGAGAGTCACCTACTCCTTTTCCTACAAACCTATCCTGTTTGAATAGCCAGAATTCTTTGTTCCAGGTGCCCCAGACATTATCTTCCCCCACTACATCTTTTTGAGTACCTCTAAGTCCCAGACTTGCACATACAACAATCACCTTGGATCATCAATTTACTGAGTATGATTTATACATATCCTGCATTCAGGTGTAATTGTTGACACTCTGTGCTTCTTTGCTTCAAATAGGGGTTCTACCACTCATGTACTGCCAGCTCAGCTGTCCAGTTCTTGATGAAACTATGCATCTAACTCCTGAACCTGGTGACCCCCTGCACTACTTGCCTCAAATACCCCAATTGTTTCATTCCAATCCCCCAGACAAGGTTGAGTGAAATTAGCAAATCCTAATTTTATGGAATTTTCATGAAATTCCACCATTTTTACAAACACTTGTGGCATCTAACTGTAAGTACAGATGTTATGTTACAGTTTATGGCAGCAGCCAATTAATAAAATTAACACACACAGTCTCCTTGTAAGGTCTAAGTACCTACCAAATTTAATGGCATTGCATTCTCTAGTTTTAAAGTTTCAGGAGTTTATAAATTTGCAGTTTACATTCTTGCAAAATTTTATTTTAAAATGTGAATATTTGGCTACTTTAAATTCGGTCTCATTTAAAGCTGTACATATAAACTTTGTCAGAAATGAAAATGTGGTATAGTAGTTTCAATGTTTCAAATCTGGTAAAATTGGATATGTTGTTTTAAAATTAGAGGGGCAAAAACTTAAATTTTAATTTTGGAAACAAGTTTGGCAGGTATAACTCAGTCCCATTTAAAGCTAGAAATCTGACACATAAATCTAGTGATAACCTGTATACCTGTAAAATGTTATAACATTTCAATGAATGCTGTTAAAATTATACTAAAATAACAGAAATCACAATTCTGGCAAAATGTGTTGCTACCTATTACTTAGCTCCCTTTGAAACTTGAGACTTAAACTGTGCTGCACATAACCATGTTGTATGTTTCTCTAAATTGTGAAACTGAGGAGAAATTTGGTTGAGGAATTTTAAAATGAGATCAAAATAACTGAAAATAAAATGTTGATTAAATGTTTGGCCACTTCGTAACTCGGCCCCTTTCACCTGTGACTAAGATATTTGGTAGACTTACATAAGCCATCACTAACAGTCTACATTCCATATTTGGAGTCAGTCAGATCCATTCTTTTAAAATCAAAGCAAAATAACTGAAATGTAAAATTTGGCAACATTTCCATGGAATTTTCATGCACATTCTGCAAAACTGAACAGAACTGGAATGATGATTCTGTGGGTATTCCACAAGTGGCATTTTATATTCTACACAATTCCAATACAGACTTACAAATAGCTACAGAGGTACAACAATATGTATCATTCTTCTCCAACTCTTAATTATACACCCTGTTAAATCTGATTGACAGGGGCTAAACACAGGGTATAGTAAGGGGTGTGAAGTAGGAGGGGCATAAGGGGGAAGAAGTCTACACTCAGCACGACAAGTGTTTTGACTCATTTATTTATTTATTGGTTTCTTTTCTTTTTTTTTTTAAGAAAATTATCTGAGGATCAATAGCAGGATTTTTAGGACAGTAAATTAATAAAAAGGGAACTAGGAGAGCTTCAGTAGCAGACAAGTAGTGGAATAGCAGTATAATTGCAGTATAATGTGGGGAGTGGTGCAATGCAGTGGCTGTGGGGCAGCCATATTCAGGCAGACCATCTGGACACTGAGGTGCTGCCCTATCTGCATGCATCTCTCTGGACTGTGGGATGAGGTAGTCAGACTCAGAGTGGAAGTAAACTGGATCAGGAGTACCATCACCCCTATCCAGAGAGCACCCAGTCCAATGCAACTGCCTCAAAGGATGCCGAGAACGAGGAGCACTTGGATGACAGTGGGCTCAGGGAGGGTTAGAGCGGTCAGGCAGAGGCACATCCCAGATCCTATTCCACTAAAGAACTCATGCCACACTGGCAAATGAAGACAACCAAATAGAGATACCCAGAGAAGTGGAAGGAAAGGATGTGGAAGTTAGCCAAGGAGGTGACCTCAGTGGGGAAAGCAGTGGACCCCAGAGGAGGAGGAGGAAGTGAATCCTGGTGGGGGACTCCATCATAAGAGGGATCCAGATAGGAACACAGGAGGGAGAACAGGGAGGTGAGGTGCCTACCAGATGCCACGGCATGGAGGGATGGAAGGAAGATCCTGGGGATCAAGGGAAGGCAAGGCAGGAGGGTGAGCTGAATGTCATTATCCACCTAGGTACTAATGACCTGGTAAATGGGAGCCAAGGAAGTTCAGGAAGAGTTTAGGAAATTGGGAGGGGTCTCAAGCAAGTAGCTACTTCTGTCACTTTCTCAGAAGTACTTCCTGTGAGAGGCAAGGGAGAGCATGGGTGCATACCAGGAACTTTAACTCATGGTTGAAGAACTGGTGCTGTGAGAAAGGTTTGGATTCATTGGTGACTGGGGACCCACCTGGAGATGGATGGAGTTTGTTCAAGCCTGATGGCTGCATCCATCCTGGAGGAATCAAAGCACTCAATGATAAGTTTAAATACTACATTGACAAGCATTTAAACTAGCTAAGAGGTTGCAGGCCAGCAAGGAGGGTACCTACTTGCTCACCCCACAGCTACCAGTGGAACCAGTGAACCAGAGGAGTGGCTATCTCTGCAAGCAGTGTGCAAAAGATGGAGATTAGTGCCCAAGAGGTGGATAGGCAGAAAAGGGACAAAATTCAGCAGAAGGGCAGACAGCAAGGAGAATTAGGGATAAAGGACAACCAAGGAAGGGGCTGGAGTAGAACAGTGAAATGGTCTAGGGAGGTCAAATCATGGAAAGCCATGTGTGCAAATGCCAGGAGCCTTAGCAACAAGATGGAAGATTTGGAGGCTGTCATGGTGCAGTCAGACCTGGACATTGTGGCCACCACTGAAACCTGGTATAATGATAACCATGACTGGGAGATGGCCATACCTGGCTACAACATATTCAGAAGAGGCAGAGCAGGCAGGAAGGAGGAGGAGTGGCACTGTAGAGAAAAATGACATAAGGGCCACAGAGATCCAGGAGGAACAAAATGGGGAGAGATACTGTGGGTTAAGCTGGAAAGGAAAATGGGACAGCCATCTGCACAGGTGTGGTCTATAGACCACAGGCCCAGGAGGAAGAAACAGATAGGAACTGATGCTAGCCATCCAAAGGATGGCAGACAAAGAAATGAGGTAGTACTGGTTGGAGACTTCAATATTCCAGATGTGGACTGGAGCATCCCAGCAGCAGCATCAACTAGGAGCAGATTTATCCTGGACTCCCTTCAGGGTGCCTTCCTCAAGCAGCTGGTCATGAAACCAACTCGGCAGAAGGCAATACTGGACCCTGTGCTCACAAACAGGGACAGTGTGATGGGGGTAACAGTGGGGGAGCATCTGGGGAACAGTGACCATCAGTCATTGTGGTTTGAAATCACAGAAAGAGCAGAACCAAACCACACAAAAACACGTATCCTGGATTTTAGGGGGGCAGACTTTGGGAAAATGGGGAGATACTTGAAAGAGGCATTAAGGGGAATGGGACAGGAATCAGGGGTTGAGGAACAGTGGGCAGTATTTAAAATCGGGATTACAAGAACAACAGAATTATGCATTAAGCAGGTTAGCAAGAGGAAAAGAAGAGGAGACCATTATGGTTTTCCAAAGAGGTAGCAAAGAAAGTGAAAGCAAAAGATTGCATTCAGGCAATACAAAAGACACAGGCAGAAGGGATACGGAAAAGTACCAGGAGAAGCAAAGGAGGCAGGGAGGTCAGTAAGGAAGCCAAAGCTCAGACAGAAGAACACATTGCAAAATCAGTGGGTAGAGGGACAAAATCTTTACAGGTACATAAGTGAAAAAAGAAAGACAAAGGAGGGATAGTGAGACTGAAGGGGAGGATAGGGGCTATGGAGGACGACAACAGTAAAGCTGACATATTGAACAGGTATTTCTGCTCAGTCTTTACTGAGGAAGAGGAGGGTAATGGGTCTGAAGGGAGTACAAGGGTGAGAATGGTGCAGAAGTGGACACAAGTCCCTTTACACGAGAAAGGGTCCTGAAGGAACTGGAAGCAATAAAACAATGGGGCCAGATGGGGTGCACCCCAGGGTCCTTAAAGAACTAAGAGAGGTGGTGGCTGAACCTCTGGCTATCCTGTTTAGCTGATCACTGGAAACAGGGGGGGTACCCAAAGACTGGAGGACAGCAGATGTAGTCCCCTTATATAAAAGTGGGAACAAAGAGGAAGCAGGGAACTACAGACCAGTCAGCCTCACCTCAGTAGTGGGGAAGGTCATGGAAGCACTACTGAAGGAGAGATTGGTGGAACATCTAGTTGTCAGTGAACTACAGGATCCAAGGCAGCATAGTTTCCCCAGGGAGAGGTCATGTCAGACCAACCTCATTGAATTTTTTGACTGGGTGACTAGGGAGGTGGATCAGGGGAGGGCAGTGGACATGGCCTATCAGGACTTCAGCAAGGCCTTTGACACTGTGCCACATAGAAGACTATTACACAAACTGGGGAATATGGGTGTGGGCAGGACAATAGTGTGGTGGGTAGGTAACTGGCTGGGTGGCAGGACACAGAGGGTGGTGGTAAATGTCACTCCACAAGGGAAGAGTGACCAGTGGGGTACCACAGGGATCAGTGCTGGGACCGTCCTATTCAACATCTTCATCAGTGACATTCTTGAGGACCTAGAAGGCAGAATTTCACTGTTCTCTGATGACACAAAGCTCTGTAACAGAGTAGACACACCAGAAGGTGTAGACAGAATGAGAAGGGACCTGCAGAAACTTGAAGAATGGTCAGGGGTTTGACAGTTAAAATTCAATGCAAGGAAGTGCAAGATAATTCATATGGGGCACTAAAACCCTGGCACAATGTATCAGTTGGGGGGTGAGGATATAGCATGCACCAAGCAGGAAAGGGATCTTGGGGTTATCATCTCTGATGACCTCAAGGTAGGGAAACAGTGTGACAAGGCAGCAGGTAAAGCAAATAGGATGCTGGGATGTATAGGCAGGGGCATCACCAGCAGGAAAAGGGAGGTCATAATTCCGCTATACAAGACACTAGTGATACCCCACCTGGAGTACAGTGTACAGTTCTGGAGACCATACCTACGTAAGGACATAGACAGGGTAGAGAAGGTTCAGAGGAGGGCAACAAAGATGGTGCATGGATTGCATCACAAGTCCTATGAAGACAGGTTGAAGGAACTGAACATGTACTCCCTGGAGGAGAGGAGGGAGAGAGGGGATATGATAGAGACATACAAGTATCTTACAGGGAGGAACAGGGTGCAGGAATACACTATTTTAAATGAAAAAGATGTTCCAGGACTAGAGGGCATGGGATGAAGTTGGAGGGAGGACAATTCAGAGGAAACATGAGGAAGAATTTCTTCACAGAACGGGTGGTGGACAAGTGGAACACCCTGCCAGAGGAAGTGGTGGGGGCTGAAACAATCATGTGATTTAAGAAAGCATGGGATAGACATAAAGGAATTCTGGAGGTCAGGGGTAAGGGGCAACAGACTTCTAGGAAAACATAAACTGAACTTACAAGCTCAAATGGGCAGACTGGGTGGGCCATAGGCCCTTATCTGCCAACACTGTTTATGTATCTATGTACCTATGTAAGTGTTCCAATGGAATGAAAGTTCATCGACTAGGCTTCACAATTTAATGCTAGGATGAAGGGGAGTGCTGAAAAGATGTTAGGAAGCACTTTTTCATGGAGAGGGTAGTGGTTAAGTGGAATAGCCTACCCAGCAAAAATGTCAAAACAAAAAAAAAATCACTAGCTTTATAAATAGCTGGGGTACAAATTAATTTAATAACCAGGGAGGTACCATGGGTGTGGTAGGGTATAGAGGGAGGAGCAATCTTAGAATACAGTAGATCCATGTATAGTTCCTTTCAGGGCAGAAAGAATAGACTTCAAGGGCTCAATTTTTAAAGAGAACCATTAGAGTGGCTGAAGTTGTATCACTGTAGGGCTACAGTGAACTATTGGGCCTAGATATTCAAACTGCACCCAGAAAGGGCACAAGTGGCTGTTCTGTGCAACTAAGATGTGCCAGAGTACAAAACTGCTATATTTAGATGAGATGTGCAATCTCACAACTTGTGTGAATATAGCAAAAGATAAGTGCAGCATAAATGAGGGCCACGAAGATGCACTGGCACACCCCCTGCGTCATCTGAATACCTGGAATGGTGATGTTCATGGCGTCTTGTGGATGCACTGAGTGCAAATTCTAAATATTCAGTCTGCAACATGCAAATGGGTCTATTAGGCATGCAAGGCACATATGGGTCCATTTGTATGTCATTATGGCCCCATTTGCATGTCCTGTGCAGGGATGTGCATGGCAGGATGCGCTAGGAGCCCTGCAAGTACATAGTAGTCCATAGACCCTGGTAGTCTAATGGGCCCCCCCAACCCGGAGACTGATAGTAAAACTTACAATATTAACATGTTTCCCTGGTAGTCTAGTGGCCCTTCTTCCCATCCCCGATCTGCAATGTGAATGGAAAGATTCATCTAAAACAATCCCTGGTAATCTAGTGTAACCCCACTCCCATGTCTGAACCCGATTGATGGGTTATGATAAAATTGCAATCTCCCTGGTGGTCTATTGGTACCCTCCTCCCATCCCCAAACCTGACCATAGGGGTGTGGTCACCTCAGTGGGTGTGGGGGTGGGGGGCCACTGGACCACCAGGGATACTGGGATTTTTTTTTTTTCCATTTAAAGTTTATTGATAGTTTTACCATACATGACAGATCTTCTAGTACAGATACAATTCACATAGACACTACTACATTAGTCTAGACCAGTCCATTCCCCCCTCTCCCTCCCTGCCCCACTAGTACAAATCTTGAATAAAAACCTGTTTCCTACCATTCCTACAGCACAGACAACACAAAGATAATAAAGTACCTCAGATAGTAAAGTCCTCACTCTGAGAAGCTCTGAATCGAGAGTAACGTGTATAAGGGGTCCCATATTTTCTTGAACCTGTCCAACCTATTATTTAAACTTGCAATAGCCTTTTCCGTTCTGAGATTTGCAAGGAGCTCAGATAGCCATTCTCCATACTTGATTTCAGATTGGTCTTTCCAGTGACTTAAAACTACTTTCTTAAGTGACAGGGATATCAAGGCCATATAATATTTTAATTAGGGAAACTAATACCTGAAAAGTCACCTAAGATGCATATTTCGGGGTTAAATAAATCCTCTATTCCCAGAATGAGAGCAATCTTATTTTGAATGGTGGTCCAGAGAGGCATTATTTTGGGACAAGTCCAAAAAATATGAAGTAAAGAGCCCTCGTGCTTAAAGCATCTCACACATTGAGAAGAGGATGTTAACCCGTACTTAAACATTTTCTCAGGGGAGAGATATACATTGTGTAAAATAAACATTTGCATCATCCTTAATCTGTCTTACGTTATGAATTTATGACAATTAAACCAAAGGTCTGTCCAATTAATGTCATAGCCAGGGAAGTGAGAAGACCAGTAACGGGTTGGACCATAGCTGTCTGGGTACGCTCTATCAAACAAAATACCGTAAATCTTGGAGACCGTTTTCTGCTGGCCCACCAATTGAGCCAAGTCCAGCACTAGGGGAGGGTCTGCACAAGGGCATAGCTTTTGCCCAAACACTTTAATTAACAGGTGTCTGAGTTGAATGACTCTAAAATAATGTTTAATAGGGATCTTAAACTTTTGCATTATACATTGGCCTGATAACCAAACATCATCATCCCCTATTAAGGAATTCAGAGGGGTATCCTTCAGTTGAGATAACCAGTTAGAGGGGATACATTTATCACTGATCTTAAAATTAGGGTTTCCGAACAGGGGTTGGTTTGTGTTCCTTTTATTATCATATTTAAGAAAACGACACAGTTGAGAGTGAACTCTAAGCGATAATGCTATAGGAGTATTTTTTAACCTGCTGGGAAGGAGATTCTCTTTGATATGCAGTAGGGATTCTAGTGCTAAGCCACATGCGTTGATCTGGGCCCGCTCTATTTTGAGCCATGACAGGGTGTAACTCATTGATACAGGTAGTGTCCATCTCAGGTATTTATTAATGTGGCTCACCCAAAATTAAAGCCCTAGGTGGGGCAAGCACAAACCACCTTTCAACTTAGGTGCACTTAACTTATGGAACGCAATCCTAGGAGTCTTGTATGCCCAGACAAACTCTAAAAACAGACTATTTACCTTCTTGAACCACGATACTGGGAGCCAAGTATTAAGCATTGACAGGGGATAGAAAAGCTGTGGAAATACATTCATTTTGAGCAGGTTAATTCTTCCCCAGATAGAAATTGGGAGGGAGGCCCATCTGCTGAGATCCTGTTTGATCACATGTAGCAGGGAATCCAAATTCAATTTTATAGTGCTTCCCGTAAGTCTGGATAATTCGATACCTAAATATCGGAGGGAGTCCTGCTTCCAGGCTAGTCCCATTTCTAGGATATCCGCCTTGTGGAGCTTGTGATTAAGGGGGAAAACAGTTGTTTTGTTTACATTTAGTTTGTAATTAGAGACTGAACTAAAGGATTTAATAATCTTTAACATTGGGGAGATAGAAGAAACGGGGTTGGCAACTTGGAGGAGAAGGTCATCTGCGTAAGCGGAGACCTTGACCTCACATGGAAAAATCTGAATTCCTTGTATCTCTGGACAGGCCTGCAGTCTACGGATTAGTGGCTCTAAATATATGTTGAACAATAAAGGGGGAGAGTGGGCAACCTTGCCTAGTTCCAGAATAAAGAGTAAATGGATCCGAAATAATTCCGTTGCCCGATATTCTTGCAGTGGGAAAATGATAAAGAGATTTGATCCAGGTCTGAAAGGCATTAGGAAATTTAAAGGCTTCCAGCATCTGGAATAAGTATTGCCATTTAACTCTGTCAAATGCCTTCTTGGCATCCAGAAAGATTAGAGCCGCAGGATATGGGGCATCTCTGGATGCCAAGAAGACATGAGCCAGGGTGCGGAGGTGGTCGGAAGAAAATCTGCCTTTCATGAATCCTACTTGTTCAGGGCCAATAATGGAAGGGAGAATCGGGTTAAGATGGCAAAGCTATTAGCTTGGCCAGTATGTTAACATCCTGGTTCAGAAGGGAAATTGGTCGGTAATTTGTGACTAGTTCAGGTGCCTTGCCCGGCTTAGGAATAAGCACAATTAGCACTTCAAAAAGAGAAGTGTCTACTTCAGCTCCAGAAAGTATATACTGGAATAAAGGAAGCAACAAGGGGATGACGGAGGTTTTAAACCTTTGATAAAAGTAAGCTGAGAAACCATCTATCCCTGGGATTTTGTTTAAAGGTAAAGTACTTACTTTAAATATCTCGTTGCTTGTAATAGGTGACATTAATGTCCTCTGCTGGTCTTCAGTAAGATTCGGCAGGGGGGGGTCTCCCTAAGATAGCTTTCTAGCTGAGTCTGGGTTGGGGGGTCTGGCATAGGGCCATATAGATCAGTGTAATAGTTAAGGAATTCCAAAACTATGTCATTCGGGGCGGTCTTCGGAAGTCCGTCCGTTTGGGATAGGATAGACGCAATATACCTAGAGGATTCTATTTGTTTAATTCTACGAGCCAAGAGGCATCCTGCTTTCTCCCCCTGGTCAGTAAATGATGCCTGTGTTTTTAGGATAGCGCATTCTGCTTTTTCTCGGAGAATCTGGAGATAGGCCGCCCTTAATTTAATGAGCTTTTGAAATGTGCATTCTGGTGTGGCAGGGGGCAGCCCTTATTTGAAGCAACAGCTGGGACATCTCCTGCTCCTTTGCTTTCTTCCTATTAGAAGCTAACCCAATAAATACTCCCCTTAGATAAACCTTAAAGGCACACCAAAGGATGTCCGGCCTTCAGGTTGTGCCCTGATTAAACTGAATAAACTGATCTATATGGTCCTGTACTGTACGGGCCAAATTAGGGTCTTTAATAAGTTGATCGTTAAGTTTCCATCTTCCTCCACCTCTTCGCGGGGGTTCTATAGTCAATTGACAGCTTACGAGGGAATGATCTGACGGGGTTCCCGGCTGTTTCAAGGAATCACTAACTTGTGGTATGTAAGCCCTTGAGATAAGCAAATAATCTATTCTGGATGAGGTTCTATGGACTGGGGAGATAAAGGTGTATTCCCTATCACGAGGGTGTAAGACCCTCTAAATATCACACTGTCCAACCTGGTCTAGCAAGTCTCTAAACGCACGTTGGGCCGGAGATAATCCCTTCCTTGAGTGCCCGGTTTTATCTACCATCAGGTCATACACCAAGTTAAAGTCATCACCTAGTATCATCGGAATTGAAAGGAAAGGAAGTAAAGTGATAATAATTTGTGTAAAAAAACTAGGGGAATCCTGGTTTGGTCCGTAAATGCTCTCCAGGAGTATTTCTTTCGCATATAGGTTACCAATAATGAAAATAAATCTACGCTTTGGGTCTTTTATTATTTGTGTCGAGGTAAGGGGGAGTTTCCTATGGACCAAGATCATGGTACCACCACTATTTGTGGAGCACTCGGCTGAAAAGACCTGTCCCACCTGTAGCCTCCTCAATTTAATGGCCTCAGCATCTAGTAGGTGCATTTACTGTAGAAACATAATTTCTGCAGCAACCAAGTTTAAATGCTTTAAGATCAAATATTGCTTAGTTTTAAATCAAACCCCTTTAACGTTCCAAGTTATGACATTCAATGGTTTGGTCATTGACCTTTAACTATCCAGCTCGATAGTAGTGTAAATGCAGAAAGGAAGCCACCGGAAGTATTGCGGTGGAATCTATATGTGCTGTGCTGTGCCCTCCCCACCTTCCTTATACCCAACCCTTTACCCACTCCCTTGATTTTCTTCCCAAAACCCTTCCCCCCAAACCATATAGCAAAAACTATCTTTACCAAATCGGTGACCCAGATTACCCCCCTTCTATTATTCCCACTTTGTGCAGAACCACTTTTCACTACCCTCCCAGTTGTTCTGTCCGATTGCCTGACTCCAAGAAGAGTCAGTGTAAAACTATACCAAAACTTTTAGAAGGCTCAAAATAATTACTTCAGGGGAAACCCCCATGCACATTGGATGGGAAAATCCCCAACATGATAACAACACTGACTAGTCCCTTCAATTAAAAGTGAACCACATTAGTTATAAAAGCTGCAAACTTAAGTTATAGGTTTGTTTGTGTAATAGTACCTAATTAGGGTGGTGAATACAATATGGTCTAAAAAGGAACAACTGCACTTAGTTATGACTACTTGGCCATTTTGTTTGGTCTTATTGTACCCCCTTAGGAAAGATAAAGTGCTCTAAAGATGGGGAGAAGAACTTTATCTTGATGGATAGGTTCGATTCCCATTTACTCAAAGGGAAACCCCCACATAAATCAAAAAACCCCTAAAGGCGTTTGGGAGGTGATCCTCCTTAAAACGAGATCCTATGTGCACAAATCAACAGATATCTATCCCTAATCCACGGGATAGCATGAAACAAAAACAGAGAGCGCTTCTCTGGTTATTATTAAACCAACATACTGTCCCCTAATAACGTCTAGAGGCAGAGCATACCATTTCAATCAGGTCTTCAATAAAGAAACACCTAAAAACTACTGCGAAATAAACACAAGAATTAGGACCAGAGGTCAGACAGACAGCATTGCCGCTCTAACTGACCTATAAAAGGTGCAGATTTTGGCTCGCTCAGCATCCCTACATAATGTCCATTCATTCTTCTTCTGCCTTCCGGGGACCTCTAGCGGCAGCAGAGTGCAACCTCAACTTCCACTCGCTCGGAGAAACTGGTAGCAATTCCCCATATGCCAGTTATACCTCTTGGAAAAACAGTACCTGCCGTTTCAAATATTGTACACTGTCCGAAGATTCAGGACTCCTTTTCAGGGTAAGAGTCCTCGTATAAAGGATTTCACCAAGGCCAAACTGAGAATCTGAAGCCTACAGTCGAGACAAGATGGGTGGGGGAGGAGGAATCTTCCACACAGCGATTATTGGGATTTCATGATCAACTGCTTAATTTTCAGCTTTCATGTATTGGAGGACACAGCTACCAGAGTCCCATTTAGTTACTCTCAGCAATTGCTAAACAGATCAGGCAGGGACTTCTGAAGGGCCGCTTTAGCCACCTCCACCTCCTCAAATGCAAGCCAGGAGCTGTCCAGCAGTGCTTGCAGCCTGGCAGGGGTATCCCATTTTAAACTTTATACCAGAAGCGATTAGTTTTGAGACAATTGGATGGAACTGTGTGCGACGCTGCCTAACGGAAGCAGGGAGATCTTGCGTTATTCTGATTTTTACACCCTCCCATCTAATTTCTTGCAGCTCCTTCATCTTTCCCAGCAAATATTGCCTCTCTTGATAGATAAGGAACCTGCATATTATCGGACAGGGCAAGGCTCCGGGTGGTGGCATGAGTCAGAGAGCTCTGTGTGCAAGCTCTATCATGTAGACTTTACCAAATGGAGAAGGGCTAGCTAGTTTTTCCACCAGTTTTTGAATGAAGCTGGTAGCATTTGCACCCTCTTCTTTTTCTGGGATACCAAGAAAGACTGCGTTGTTTCTGCGGCTCCTTTCTTCCAAATCCTCCAGTTTGGCCTCCAGTTTTTTTGATCCTGTGATGGCTTTCTACTACCTCTTCCCTTATGCTGTCTGCTTTTTTCTCCAATGGGACAGTATGGGCTTCATTGTCGGTGATTCTTGCGGTTAGGTCCTCCAGTACCGCGGTCATCTGCTTAACCTCTGTTGTAAGGGACTTAACATCCTCCATGAATGGGGTGAACTCGGCAAGAAATCATTCCAGCGTCAGAGGGATATTCCCTGGTTCTCTCACTGGAGTGGCGCTATTAGCTGCTACCTTGCCGGCATGACTTTGCTGGGCCTTAGGCCGTTTGCTCTGTTTCTCAGGAGATGCCGGCGGGGTGTGCTTAGGGGGCACCGAACGCATCTCTGCCTCCATTTTCATTGACCAGACTCTTCTCCTGTCCTTGAACAAGTAGTTAGCCCCCAGATAACGGTCTTAAGAAGAAGTGGATGTTACAAAAAGGGCTTTTTAACTCACCAGGCAATGGGAGCTAAACTAATGAGCTGCTGCTCGGTGTGCTGCATCACGTGGTCTCTGATACTGGGATTTTATGATTACTCTATGATCTGGTTCAGGGACAGGAGAGGGTACCACTAGGCTACCAGGGATGATTGCAATTTTATCATAACCCATTGATCGAGTTCAGAGAAGGGACAGGGGGTACCACTAGACTACCAGGGATGACTGCCATTTTATTATAACCCATCAATCAGGTTCAGGGACGGTAAGGGGGTCACTGAACTACCAGGGAAACAGGGTTGTTTTCTGTTACTATACAATACGGGATGGGAGGGAGCCACTAGACTACCAAGGAAACAGTGTTTGGGTTTATTTTATTCTATAATCAGGGATGGGGGGAGCTAGCCACCCAGGAGCTGGTGGCTGCTGTGATGCACTGTGCAGTACAGCAGCTGCCTGTCGGTGGCTACCAATTAGGTGTGTTTTTTTTTTACATACCTAACTTTGTGTGGCACATCTCTGAGATGTGCGGGTAGGTGCGCCACACATCTTGGCTAAATATTGTGACGTGTTGCATATGCACGGGAATGCCCCCTCCAGATGCACCACATACATTATCTTTGCAATGTGGCACATTTTAAATTGCATGGTGCATCCCTTCCTTTTGAATATGGCCCAGCGGTGCACTTCTGGGGATGCACCAGTGCACCTCAGGCACATCTCTTTTGAATATCTAGGCCCAGGTATGTCAGGGACCCTGCACTCACTTTTTTAATGGGGGGGGTCCCTGTGCACAGAATGCAGGAGTTGCCTCAGCTTCAGGCCGGAGCAAAACATGTGGTACACCTACAGCAATTGCTGCAGGGATCTGGCCTTCCAGGTGCTGCACTAAAGGGGTAGGATAGTTGGGGTGGTGAATCACCATGTCAGGTGGGGGTTGGTGGCAGAATGGGCAGGGGGTTGCCATAGGTGGCCATCTCACATAAGCCTGTTGGTGGGAAGCAGCCTGCTCCAATGTAAGAAGGTGAATATGAGAGGACTTTGGCGGTGCCTGGAGGACGTTACCTCCATCACTGGTAACCCTCGATCTGCAGCTCTGGTTTACTGCCTACAGGGTTATATGAGGTGGCCACCTATGGGGCAGCTGCCAGGGCTGTGCCCACCTGGGCCATGTCAAACTCTGTTCCTGAACCCCCCCAAAGCAGTCCCTTCCCATGGGCAGTATGGCTTAGCAAACAGCACCTCCACTGGGTGCCAAATCCCAACCTGCCATGCTTGCTGTCTCTCTGATGCTCCTTATGGCACCCCCTGTACCCTTCTGCTCCCAGAAGCCCACTTTCAGACTCTGTCCGCCTTCGCAAAAGTGTGTGGCACTGGCACATGTCCCTTAGACCACATCTGGGCTAGTCTAAGTGGAGCCCCATTCTGAATCCATGATGGGGCTTGCAAAATTGCAAAACAGGGGAAGTTGCAGCCCTGCCATGGCACAAGCCCCCTTGCAACCCTGCACACCACAATTTCAGTTGCAAGGCTAGTGCAGTGCCACTTTGGCACACCAGCTACTATTTCTACCCATACCTTTCTATGTTTCTGTTTCTACGGCTTGGATCTGTCAAATAGGCAACATGAGTGCACTCCCTATGGCAGTTTATGTCCTTTCTCCTGACTGGCTGTGCAGTGGTCTTCAGATGTTCAATATTAATTGCTCACAGATGAGATAATGGTATGGTAATCTTATTGAAATCACAGTTAGTGAGAAGCAGGTGTGGGCTTTGCTCCATGCATAGGGTTATATGAGGTATTCCATATCACAACCCAACATGCCTCCTGTCTCTGATGTCCCCTATGGCACCCACCCTGCCCCTTCTTCCCCCAGCAGCCCACTTTCAGATCCCCCCTTTGCCACAATGTGTGGTGCTGGCACAAGCCCCTTAGACCACCTCCTGGCTGGTCTAAGTGGCACCCCTTGCTGCATCCATTGCGGGGCTTACAAAATTGCAAAAAAAGGGAATGTTGCAGCCCCACCATGGTGCAAGGCCCCTTGCAAACTGGTACCCCACAATTTCAGTTGCAATAAAGTGACAGCAGGTAAAACTGAAGACATTTGAGGGGGGCATAGTGAGGGAATCTGGACCACATAGGAAATGTATTGTGGTGGGTGGAGAAAGAAACAGGAGAGCAACAACAATGGCCAAAGGAGCAAATGCACAACATGGAAGGCATGGTAACTAATGCCCGCAGCCTGGGAAATAAACTCCCCGACCTGGAGGCATTGATAGCAGAGGCAGACCTGGACATAGTAGCAATAACTGAAATCAGGTACACTGCAAATCATGGGTGGGAAATCAATGTACCAGGGTATGCTCTGTTCAGGAGGGATTGGGGGTTAAAAAGGTGGGAGGGAGCTGCCCTGTATGTCAGGCAGGGTATAAAGGCAACACAAGTACAGGGTCAGCAGAGGGAGGCTGAAGCACTATGGGTCACCCTTGAACTGAGAAATGATTCAGCAATATGCACAGGGGTAATACACAGGCCACCAGGACAAGGGGAGGAAGTGGATAGGAAGCCAGTGGATGAAATACATGAGATGGCAATGAAAGACTAAATTCTACTGATGGGGGATTTCAATATGTTGGACGTGGATTGGACCACCCAGGCAGCTACTTCAGCCAGAAGCAGAGGCATCCTAGATTTCTCACAGGAGGCAGGACTTAGGCAGCTTCACCAGAGACAGTGCATTTCTGTATCTGGTGATGACCAATTGGAATAGAATTGCAGATGTCTGGGAAGAATGGCAATAGGGATCCAACAATCACCATGTAGTGTGGTTCAGCATGGGGACTGGGACTCAGTCAAGTCACACTAGAGTAAAGTTTTAGATTTCAAAAAGACAGACTTCACTGAAATGGGGAGAGGTATCAAAACAGCCCTGGAGAAAAGGGGGGATGGGGGGTGGAAGAGCAGTTGGAGTGCCTAAAAGGAGCCATAATAGAAGTGACAAATCAATTCATCAGCTTGGTATCCAAAGGCAAGAGGAGGAGAAAGCCACTATGGTTCTTGAAAGAGGTGGCAGACAAAGTAAGGGCTAAAAGGGCAGGGTTCACCAAATATAAGGAGACCCAAAGGGGGGAGGTCAGAGAGATATAACTAGAGTGTCTAAGGGATGCTTGGAGGGCACTTAGGAGAGCAAAGGTGAAGACTGAGGCAGGATTAGCACAGACAATAAAGAAAGAAGATAAGACATGCTACATGTACATCAGCAAAAGAAGGAAAACTGGGTGGGGGGTTGTTAAACCCAAAGGAGAGGAAGGGGAGTGTAAGGAGAGAGACATGGATAAGGCAAAAATACAGAATAAATATTTCTGTTGAGTATTCAAGAGGGGAAGGGTCAGGGACCACAGCTGAGCAACAGATATCAAGGGAGGGTAGAGGTGGGCAACAGTCCATTCACTAAGGAGAGAGTCCTGCAGGAGCTCACTAAATTGAAGGTGGACAAGGCAATGGGGCCAGATGGCATATACCCGAGGGTATTATGGGAGCTGTGAAGAGAATAAGCAGAACCTCTGGCAGCTCTGTTTCATTGAGCCATTCATCACAGGAGTGGTGCCAGAGCACTGGAGAAGGGCACATGTGGTCCCTCTACACAAATCCGGCAGTAGGAATGAGGCAGGAAACTATAGGCTGGTCAGCCTCACCTCAGTGTTGGGGAAGATCATGAAGGCAATGCTTAAAGAAAGGATAGTGGAACATCTAGAAGCCATTGGTGCCCAGTACCCTAGACAGCATGGTTTCACAGTGGGTAGGTGATGTCAAACGAATCTGATAGATTTTTTTTGACTGGGTGACAAAGGAGGTAAAGGGGGGGTAGGCATTGCCTACCTCAATTTCAGCAAAGCCTTTGACACCCTCCCACATAGGAGGCTGGTTATCAAGATGGGTTGTCTGGGCATGTCGTCACTTGTGACAATTATGTTTGATGCAGGCAACTTATATTATACTCCGGGCTTTGAAAATAGAGCCTCAAATCTTTTTTCTACCTTTCTATGCTTTTGTTTCTACAGCTTGGAGCAGTCAAATAGGGCAACATGAGAGCACTCCCTACTACAGTTTATGTTATTTCTCCTGCGCTGGATGTGCTGTGTACTCCATGGGCTTGATATTAAAATCTGGGCACAGCAGAGGGCAAAACATTGCACTGCCCCTTGCAGTTGTCAAGGTGTCCAACACTGCTATGTTCATTGGAATCATGCATTGGCACTATTTGACTGAATAAAGGGCCACTGAGACCCAACGCTAAGCCACCTAGCACTGGGCAGACATAGCCCCTGAAATTGGGCAGCACAGTGGAGTGTGTCCACACTAAATTCACCATACTCAAATGGATCTATGCAAATGAGCTATGGGGCCATTTGCTGGCCCATTATGGGCACATTTGCATAGGGTGTGAGGCTGTACTGCATGGCACTGCCCCCCAATTGCCTGTTTCCTGAAATCTATCCCTGATGCTAGTGGTGTCCACCCCCACACCAATCACTGGTTCGATGTAAAAAAGTAATGTTTCCTGGTGCCAGTGGGACCTCTCCACCAATTGCTGTCCCCATGTACAGTATTAAAATTTCCTGGGAGCTAGTGGTCCCTTCCTTTGCCGATCACCATCACCATCTACAGTATTAACATTACCTGGTAGCTAGTGGTCCCTCCCCTGATGATCGCCATCCCCTTGTACACTATTAACATTCCCTGGTTTCTAGTGGTACCCCCCCCCCGCTGATCGATGGCCCAATTCTTAATATATAACATTTGCTGGTGTCCAGTGTCCCTCCTAGGGGACCAGACAGGAATTTGGGGCCTGGGACAAGTTCTTGAGTTAGGCCCCTAGCAGCCCCAGAAGCTCTGGGGTTTAGATGCTCTGTGGTGAGTTCTGGGGCTTTTGCTGAAGATAACATGCAAGTACTGAGTGGTTTATGTCGCCCCCCCACACACACACACACAGCTGCCATTTTTTAAAGAGTAAGAGAAGACAGCTTATGCAAGAAACAGTGTTGTTTGATCTGCCTGGCCCAATTAATTGAATCTCCCCAGACTTAAAACACAGGTGTACGTATTTCAAGGGAATACTGCACATAAAGGTAGGGTATATCACATCTCTTCAGACAGCCCATGTTTTATATCAGCATGTCTGTCTCTCTATCTGTCTGTTTGACTCTCTCTATCTGTTCCATAGATTTTCTCCTAGTAGCCAAACAAAAATTCACCCGCCACTGAATATTATACAAAAGCCTTGGTCTGCATAATGCCCCTCATCCACAAGGAAGACAAGACCAGAGACCTTAGAGATCAATATGAAATGTATTTTTCTTTCTGCTACATTCACTGGGGTGCTGTTGACAAGGTCTGCACAGGAAAAGGAACCCCTGAGGGTTTAGGGACTCACCCTTTGGCAGCTTAAGTCTTAAAACTACTACATGAACCACCCAGAGCCCCTCAAAGAACTGAGTGCCTGTGACAATTATTAAAACAGTAAAAGTAAAAAGTCACACCACACCTATTTCCATCCAAAAAAGCCACACGACACCAGCAGTCTTTGCTTCTTTCTTGATTTATGCCAGTTGCCACAAACGTATACAGCAGTTCAGGGCAGAAAACCCTTCTGACAGCATTTTGATTTTTGGCTTTGTCAAGGGATACTGCCAGATAGGATAACAATCCTTAAATAGCTCCCACACACACACTGACACTAACCTGTGTACAATAATTAACAGTGACATCATACTCTTACTTTATAAGTGGAAAAAATCTCTAAAACCTATCCTATTACCAGCTAGTATAAAACTAGTGTCACATGCATACTAGCAAAGATACATACTGTATAACGTGTGCCCAATTATTCAAAATGGACCAGATTACTGGATCATTTTAACTTTAAAATGGCACTTATATGTATTTAATCAAGAACTCTTTTTCAAGCCTTCAGCAAACTATCACATACACAGTACATTTAGACTTCTGTTATACAGTACCTTCTTATAGAAGGCACATATTCAATTAGTAGGCGATGCATAAAACATGACATTCAACCACAGTGGATGATCATAAGACTTCGCCATTTAACCTTGTAAATCTGAAGTAGGGAGCTATGAGAGAATGTTGCAAAAGTAAACTTTACCAGATATGCCAGCTGCTTCAATAGCTTAGGTACTGCAGGTTCAGCAAAGAAAGAACAGATAAACTATTATTAAATGCAGTTCTAAAAATCTGCCGATCAACCATTTCAAGAATACTGTACCTGCAGTCTGGAGTATTTGATAACACATTATTCACTTCAGAGGTGTAAGTAATCAATAGTATAGTATAGTTATAACATTTCTGTTAAAAAAAAAAAAAATTTGAAGTACATTTCACCCAGGCTGGAACAGGAGACACACACTATTTGGATTCATGCTTGGCCTTTCCTTACCAGCTAAAGCTAGCTTAGTGTTCAAATCAACACAGCCTAGATAGGTTAGAGTGGAGAACTGAGTGAACATTTATTTACATCTTACCCACTGGCACCAGTGTTGCCCCAGCCAGCCCCAAGTCCTAGGCTAGCAGCCTGCCCAGGCCCTGCTGCACTAGAATCCTCCTTCAGCAGTCTCCAGAATCCAGGTTGGACCATTGTCTTGTCCTCCTTTCCTCCTCTTCCAAGTTCCAGAGAGACCAGGCAGCAGTTCAACTTTCAGGGAGTCCCAGGCGGCAGTCGGTTGGTCTGATTGATTAGAAGTCCCACTTCTGACGATGATGTCGATGGGCTGTCTCGGTTACTCACTCTCTCCTCTAGTGGTCAAAGAAGCATGCAAGAGTCCCGCCATCACCATGACCTTATGTAGGATGCTGGCTATAGCCTGACCTGACCTCCGACCCCCCTGCGTGATCGCTGCTCTAGCTGCAAGAGTTCTTCACCTGACCTGAGTTGACCCTTGCCTGCTAGGAAATCATGCAATAAGGTTCAGGAAGTACTGTAGAGTGGAGGAGAAAGGAAGCATTGGCCCACCTGGAAACTTCTGCTATCTGGACTGCAGCTGGCACACTGTCTCAGCTGGCATGGTGATGGAGTCCACCAGAGAAGACAAGTGGGTCGGGGGGTGAAGAGAAAGATTAAGTGGGGTCTGGAGAGAAGTGAGAAGGAGTAAGTGGTTGGGGGGCATAGCATCTTCCTCCGACATGCTAGCATCTCTCACTCGCTGTCAGCAATTCAGGCGGGGGGGCCCGGCCGGGGAAAAATGTGATAACTGGCCGGGAGCCGTGGGCCCCCCTTAGCCACCAGGCCCGGCACAGTTGTCTCTGTTGTCCTCCCTGTCAGCACCCTGGAGTCCCTCCTTCCATCTGACAACTGCCTGATGTATCACTGTAATGTTGCCTGGGTTTCAGTAGTTCCCCCATACCAATCCCTAGTCAATAACAGATACACCATTCCCTGGTGGTCCTGCTTTCCCCCCTCCCTGTCTCTGAGCTGCATAAAACATACAGTATATATTTTCCTGGAGTCTAGTGGACCCCCACCCCCACCCTGGCAGATAGTGCCCCACCACCCCGCTCTCTCTTATCTGAACCCCAGGTTGGAGGCCAGCTTAGTCCTCCACTCACTAACATGGTGGCAGCTGACTGAGCTGTCAATAAGTGTACACTGTACACACTACATACTCATTGATTGACAGCTCTGAGCTCACTGCCAATCAATTAGCACTTACTGTATATAGTATATGCTCATTGACAGCTCAGTCAGTGGCCAGCCATGGTGCTGAGCAAAGGGCTGTGCCTGTCACTGGCATGGGGTCAGGATGGGGAGAGAGAGTGGAATAGTAGGGCACTACCTGCCAGGGTGGGGAGGTGGGGGCTCCACTCGACAAAGGAGAAAAATATCTATTGCATGTTATGGGCAGCTCTGTGGTAGGGAGGGGGAACCGGTAGACCAGCAGGGAATGGTGTATCTGTTATTGACTGGGGATTGGAATAAGAGGGAACCATTGAACCCCAAGGAACATTACAGTGATACATCAGGCTGGTGTCAGGTAGTGGCAGGGACCACTGCACACCAGGAAATTCTTTATATTAAGCATTGAATTGGCAATCGAGGGGACCACTAGCCAGCAGAGAATGTTAATACTGTACAAAGGGATGGCGATTGGTGGGGACAGTGACCACTAGCAAAAAGAGAATATTAATACTATACATGGGAGATTGGTGGGTGGGGGAGGACCACTAGCCACCAGGGGATTTTAAAACTATACATGGGGATGGAAATCAGCTGGGGGGGACCACTGGACACCGGGGACTACTGTGTTGTGGGTCAGGGGGGCCACCACACTTCTTCTGCCAACCACTAAGGCTGCACGGGAGTAAGTTGGGGTTTTATTCGGCAGTATGTGCACCATGCAAGGCGACCAGGCAGAACAACTTTGTGCAGCTCACATACTCTGAATATTGGACTGCGCCACTATTCAGGTCTCCATCGCTCAATTTACTTTGCGCCCCCACTGACTCCAGGCTTTGCTATACTGCACATCCGCGTAACACCTGGTTTGCATGGGTGAACTTGGATTTGCACTCAGCAACCTTTTGACTATCAGGCCTCAGCTGCTCACTATCATTCACTCACACAGGAGATAGTGATATGGTAATGCTACCAAAATCACAGTCAATGAGAAGAGGAAGTTGATTTTGTAATGTCTGCATTTACATGTACCCTTTCAAAAATAAATATATTTTTTAATTGTGCACTTAATGAGGTGTGCCACACAATGTGTTTGGGCTCTTGTGCTAACAGCTTCACAAAAGTGATTTGGGATTGTTGTGATGGGACATCCACTAGGGCCTGCTTAGGAGAAGCAGGTTGGGGGCATATTGGATGGGCCACTGATCCTTTTTCTGCCAGCATATTCTATTTCTATATTTCTATGCTGGGGATCAACATTACAGAGGTAAATTTACATACTTATGTGTCATAAGTGCATTTACAGTATGTTGCATGTCACTATTGCCAAATCCCACCTGCATGATGACTTCAGTGCATACACAGTTCTTCATGACAGATTATTGTGGTGTGTTGTGAACAGTATGTGTTTCAGCCACAGAGTGTCAATGCACACTTGCTGACAGTTTTATAGTGATCACAAATGCACCACTGTGCTCTGCAAATGTACAGAATCAATGCTATGCACATCCTGACAACTCTGCAGCACACATATGCAGTCCATTTTTACTGGACTGTTGTAGGAACATGGCTGAACCTTTTTTTTTCTTTTTGGGGGGACTCAGATTAGTTCATTGAGATGATCTTTCCACAAAGACAATTAAGTTCTTAAGTAGTTCCCATACAACCATCATCACCATCCTCCCTTTCTAAATTATCCCGGATTCCATATTTTGCACAAAAAAGTACAATAGTAACAATATTCAATATTACTTTATCACTCGCTCATGGAATTGTACATTTAAGGGACCCCACATTTTCCCTAAAGAGATTAATTTCTGTTCCTTTAAATAATAAATTCTTTCTAATCTGATTGCATCCAACAAAAAATTCAACCAAGTGTCAAAAGATGGAGGGAGAGAGTCCTTCCATTTTAAGAGAATACATTTTTTTGCCAAAATCATAGAAATAGAATAAAGAATTCCCTGATGAGTGGTCATCATACTATTTTGATCTGAAAAAAAAAGCCAAAAGATCCATCATAGGGTCAAATTGTATATTCTGGTTCATGATCCTGTTAAGAAAGTTATAGATTTTGGCCCAATAATTAGACAAATAAGGACAACTATGTAACATAATGTATGTATCAAAGTAAACATGACTGCACCCTGCAGAAAGAGTTAAGGCAAACGGTGGGAGAACTGCTTCTCCTAGGAGCAGCTCACTATCCTCCTGGATTTGGTAACCAGGAAGGAGGACCGCCTGATCAGTTATAATTTCTATTTTATTTGTGGGAATGATCCATTGAGCAAAGGCGCATTTACAATGGAGACCCAGAATATTTATTTATTTAGCTTTTGGTAACTGGGTAAGCATACTAGACAAAGCTGTCTATTTTCAGACATGACCCGGGAATATTGCCATAAAAAAAAATTCTCTTCAGCAGCTACTTCCAGATGTTGCCCAAAGCTGCTAGGATGGAGAACTGGAAGGCAACTGGGGGCACATCAGTGGCAGGACTAGCATTGTGAAGACAGGGGCACAGTACCAGCACAAATCTGATGACTTTTGTAGTTGGGAAAGCTGAGGCTGGCCAGGCAGAAGGAGGAAGTACCCCAGGGTGTCATGCCTGCAGTAGGTGAGTATGCACACTATTGGCATAGTACACAATTTGCCTTTCATTGTGGAGGGGCTTGTGCACCATCATACACAGGCCCACTTTGACCCTGCAGCACTGCAGTATTGTTTTCCATGACACCATCACCTGCACTATGCATGGCTCCAGGGTTGTGTCACCATGAGGTGTTCTGTGGGCACTGTAACTGTGCAGCATGTTAAAGGTTACTGTGCATGCTCACTGAAATAATGTATATTGTATACCAGTAGATGTGGTGCAGGTGACATTACAGAGTGCTGTACTGTCATTGTGATCGTCATTCTGCTGACATGTGCATGGTGCTGTCGTTGCACTGACTGGCTTCTGCATGCAGTGTGTGCTGTGTCAGGCACTGTGGTATGCCTCTTAACATGTTTAGGTCAGATGCTATTCCAATTGTATCCCTTGTACACATTCTGGGTATTTAGTGAACAGGATGCCTTGTGTAGTCTCCCTATCATACTGCTGACTGGCTTCTATAAACTGCATGTGGTATGACCTCACTTATGTACTGATGTAAGCACCCTGCTGGAAAATATTAATTTCAGTTTCAATATATTTATTGGAAAGCAAGATCAGCACATATCTAGTTTACAGTTGTACTCAGTACAGTGGAGATGACTGCTCAGGTACAGTAATCACAATAATAGGTTGAGGAATAAATAGGGGAACAATAAAAATTGTGTGTTGCCACTTGTCATGACAAGATTTTCACCTGAAACATTCTCAAAGATTAAGCTAGGTATTGTGGATCAGAGACTTAAATTTAGACATAACAACAAATGTTTGCAGCTTCAGAGATATTTGTAGAAAGATCTATGAATAGGCTATTGAAAACTTGAAAGACAAACAAATGGCTTTATAGAGACATCGAAATTCACTAGGCAATACCAAACTGTCAAGAATAAAGTAATTGTTGACCAGATTTAAATGTAATTAGTTGAGTTAGGATGGTTGAAGCTTAGCCTATCCCTAGAATGACCTTCTAGCTAAATATAGACAGTACCAGTGATGTAGTCTTCTGTTTGTTAGGAAGGCCAGCCCACAAGGCTATAAACAGTGCAGTGATGAGTGAAAAACGAGGAGCCAATAATGAAACAAAGGGCACTGTGATATGACGGGTTAAGTAGGTGGAGCAAGTTATTAGAGACAAGGCGATATGTGACATCACCTCAGTCAAGAATAGAAAGAAAGATAGTGACTTTAGCACTAATTAGGTTTAAGTTTAGAGGTTAATCAATGCCTTATGTCTTTAAAAGCAGTGTAGCTTTATCTTTAGATTTCAGGCAATGGAGCTAGCATGATGGTGAAGCGTAAGTGCACAATCTAGGTAGATATTTAGGTATTTATAGCATAAGGCATGTTCAGACTGAACATTGTTGTCGACAGGACAGCAGTGGGAGTGCCAGAGGCAGAGTCTTTTACAGCACAACCCCTATGCACCTTTGCTATTTTTAGGATTGAGCAGCAAGCATAAATTCATCTGGGTACTCTCCATCTTGTGTGATTGAAGGTGATAGATACTGCTGCAGTTTTTAGAGATTAGAGGAGTAGCGAATAGTTTTGACAACATACTGCAGAATAGTGGATTTTTTTTTTAGATTTAAATTAGCTAAAAGGGCAAATGTAACCAAATCCTGGAGAACTAGGATTGATAAAGTACAATACAATTCATACATAAAAACATAAAGCATATACATTAAATTTAGACACACTGATACTTAAAGTTAATTAAAAACCACTCATCTTATACAACAACTTATATATTTTGGGTGGGATATTCAGACTGTGCCAGACAGGGGAGCAAGTCTGGGCACAGAGCAACTGGGCTGTGCTAGGGCATGGACCAGGCAATATTCAACGGTGCTGTGCCATGGCTCAGCACTGTTGAATATGGCACTGCAGGCACATGCACTGCACATGGCACAGTGGCACTGCACCAGCGCAAGTGGCAGGAGGGGAGCCAGCGGATGTGCTAGCTCAAGTGCGGTTGTGCTAGGCACATCAACCACAATATTCAGCACTGTGCCTGCAAATGATGCTATTATGCATGGAAGGTGCAAATGGGTCCATTTGCATGTCATTATGGCCCCATTTTCATGCAGTGCACCATCCTCGGTGCCTTGTGCTCTGCTAGGCTACAGCCATTGGGGACCAATGCCCTGCAGCCCCTTGGCAGACCCCACACCCATACACCCAATCGCAGACATAAGTATGTGATATCCCTGGTGGTCCAGTGGACTGCTCTCCATTGCCTGATCACAGACATAAGTATGTGAAATCCCTGGTGGTCCAGTGGACCTCTCTCCATCACCCAACTGTAGGCATATGTAAATTAAATCCCTGGTGGTCCAGTGGACACCTCTCCTCCAGCACCAAATGTGGGTGGGCTCACTGCTCACTGCCATCCACTTCAGTCTTGACTGCTACCTCTCCCTGCCTTGCCCCCTTCTACCTGCCTACCCCTTTGTCCCTCTCCCTTTCCTCTCCCCTGGCATTTCCTGAATTATCCCTCCCTCCCTCCCTCCCCTTTAGAGCTCTTACCCTCACCCTCTACCCTCTGACAATGGCCTTCCTGCCTGCATACCCCCTTCCCTCTCACCTGCAGCACTTATTTCTAAGATTGCCCTTGGCTGGTATGTCATGCTACCTAACATTTGGCACATTTTGAATTACTGGAATTTCCTAAGCCTCGGTCTCTTACTTCTTTTTATTGTGTAACTATGTATTATTATGTTGACCTTTGTATGTATGTATACCCCCATTCCTTCGATGTGGAACCTTTGTAAATGAGCAGTTCCTGCTCAAAGGTATTTGTAATCCTAGATTTCAATAAAAAAAAAAATATATAGCAAAACCACTCCTGATGGTCCAGTAGTACCCCCTCTGCACCTTCCCACTGAGGTCACCCACCACCCAGCACCCCCCCCAGTCAGCAGCAGGCAGTGTCACCCCGCCCACATGCCACCCGGCCACCCACCGACTGACAGTGTACAGTACTATCTGTACACCTACTGGTCCACTGCGTGGGCCAATGGGCATATAGACCATAGTGTACTACACAGGCCTGATATGTGAATGAATGCGACGGGGCACTGGGAAGGGGTGTCCACTGGACCACCAGGGATTTAATTTATATATGTTTGTGATTGGGCGATAGAGAGAGGTCCACTGTACCACCAGGGATGTTCATTACTTATGCCTGCAATTGGGTGATGGGGGGCACAATGCTCCCTGGGCAGGGAGCTTGTGGACAGTGTTCTGGGTGGGTGGCCACCCACGGCCAGTGGCCACATGTTGTGCCCTGCAATATGGCAGCTCACCTGTGGGTGGCCATGACTTGCTCCTGGATTTACCAGGCTCATCTTTGCGCCCTCCTGATTGGTGCAAGGTGGAGTTGTGCCAGCATCTGTGCCACACATCCTGGGCTGAATATCGGGATGTGCCGCATATGCATGGGCACACCCCCTGCACTTCAGCTGCATACATTACCGATGTGCCACAGTGCATCTAGAGTTGGGCAGTGCAACATGCCTCTTTGAATACCGCGTCGGGGCACATTGGTGGGTTGTGTATGGCACAACCCTGTTGCACCTTATGTAAACCTTTTGACTATCCCACCCTTTGATTATTACTTAATTCATCTAAATGGACTTCTGGATTTTAAACATATAGGTATCCTTTAGAAGCAGAATCTGTGTTTTTTTGTTTTCACATAGGGTTTTCTCCACTGTTTGTGCAGCCTGTGTTCACGTATGCATTTTATTACTAGAAGAGTATGCAACATATGTCTAGAGGTGTGCAAAGTCAGGAAAAGTTTGCTTCAAGAAATTAAATGTGAAATTCCCAGACTTGGAGAAGTGTGTAGTGCAACTTTATGTAGCTCTTCACCTAGTGAAGTATTAACTTTGACCAGTGAAGTTTATACATAAAAGTACTATGCGTAGATTTCAACAAGCAAAGTGACACTTTGCCTGGGATGAACTACACAAAATTGGCTCCAATAGTTTTAATGTTAGTGCTTTACCTGTAAAAAGCAAAGAAAAACCTACCCCTCACCCTCTGGGTCATATATCCTCCTCCCACCATGCAGGTATGTTTTCAAATATGTTCCCCCACCTGTTCCCCCTTTTGTGGTCCTAACGTCCCTCCTCCCTGTGCATCCTGTGAAATTCTTATTGCATTTGCAGAGCTACTTGAATTGTCAGTCAGTAATATCCATACATCTGTGCAAGCCATAATCACTTCCCCACACCTCCTCCCTCCCTGTTTCACAAAAATATTCCTTAAACCTCTCACCCTTTGTCATCTTATAGCCAATGACTCTCCTCCTCCCTGCACACCATGCAAATTTATTTGTGCTGCTGGCATCTTCAGTGTATTTCTGTCCCACTGCTCACACCAAAACCACTTCCCTTATTTCTCCCAACCCCATTCCTCAAAATTATCATTTTCCCTCCACTTTTGCTCCATCTTGCCAATAAATCTCCCTGGTCCCCAAAAGCCTTCACACTACAGTTCAAATGATTATCACCTTTACAAAAAAAAAAATCACCATGACAGAATAAGCTTCTGCACTCCTCTGTTTTTTTCAATTCAAATGAATGGTGAATGATGCATACCCTAGTAGTCATATCTGACTGGCTGATAACCAGCCATTAAAGTATTACTACTAGGATATACACCACCATTTATTTGGCTGGAAAATACACAATATTGAGGATGCTTGTGCCATTGGGGGACAGTTTCCTTTTTTTACTGGCAATGACCATTTGAGTTAAGGTGATTGTGGGAAAAGGTGGTCTATTGGAAAGAGTATGGCAAAGGAGGGCTCTTATGTGATCATTTTGTTGAGTGAGGTGGAAGGACGTGGGTAGAAGTAATTTTGGTGCTAGCTACAGGAAAGAAATAGACTGAAAATGTTAGCAGGATTAAAAAGATTGCAGGGTGTGTGTGGGAGGTGGGATTTATTGGCAAGAGAGTGGCAAAGACTGGGATATTAATTAATCATTTTTTTTGTTGGACAAGGTGGGAGGTTGAGAGGGAAACAATGTTGGCATAGTCAGGTGGAAAAGTATATTAACTGAAAATGCTAGTAGTTTGGCAATAAGACATTTGCAGTGTGTGTGTGCATGCGTGAGTGAGTGTGTGTGTGTGTGTGTGTGTGTGCGTGCGAGTGTGTGTGCAGGGGAGGAGTTGGGACCTTGAAGGACGATGGGTGGAGGGATAACATTGTAAATACTCATGCATGGTGAAAGGGGAGTAAAACTCTTAAAGGGTGGGAGGGGTTATGTCTTTTTTTAGGACTTCGTTAGTCTAAAAGCTTAAGTATTTTGTTCTTTTTGTAACATCTATGTTGGTCCAAAAAAGGTATCAAACCATTTGCGTCTGGAGCTGTCTTTTTTTAGGTATTTTTAATAAAAATTAAAAAAAAATCACCAGTGAAGTTCATATAGGGTTGGGGAACTTTGCAAATCTTCACAAAGTGTGAAGTTCCTGACTTTGCACTTACTTCACTAGTGAAGTTCTCATTTGTTGCATTTCGGCCAATGACTTGGTCCAGATTCGGGGTCAAAATGCCATAGACAAAAATAGCTCTGCACACAATGCCTCAAGCAAAACAGCAAAAGGCAAAATAAGGTCGGGCAAAACACTGACTGACACAAAATGTTGCCCACACAATAGAAAGTAATAGTGTGACACTAGAGATTCTTTTTTTTCACCCCCACACCCCCCAGACTTAAAATAATCAAATCCAAGGGGATGTGGACTTCAGGGATGGAAAGAAACTTTGGGGGTGGGATTTCTTTATTTAACAAAAAAAAATGTTGCAAGACTGGGAGAGCAGGGAGAACCAAACTGTGGTCCCAGGTCTCCAATGCTGCAGTGTGCTGGTGCCTTTGCCACTTCACCATCGGAGCAGCTTGACTAGGCACCATACCACTGGCAACTTGATCCCTTCCTTGTCCCAGTGGATAGTGGCTGGGGTAGTGGCAATTCCTTAATGCTATTCTACTCTGGCCACTATAAATGTTTTCACTGTTCTCACAATGTGGTTAATACAGTGCTGTTACTGCAGCAACATTTTGACCTGGAACCCTTGGCCCATACAGTGTATATCCAAAAATACATTTCTAGACACATTTCCCCTCCTAAACAGGTGTACATGTTTGTAAGAACAGGGTAAGGTAGAAATCATGTGCTTACACTATAATAAACATACAAATATAAAATACAGTGTTTATGGATAAATGACCCTGTGTAAAAATTGTGGAAGGATGCTTGCTCTCCTCTGTATACTTACAAGTAAGAATGTATGTCTTCGTAATGCTGGTAGAAATCTTTAAGTACAATTTGAACTGTAAAAATCTGCATGTATCTCAGTAAAAACTTTTGTTTATTTACTATTCAGCTAATATTATATCTTTTTTAAAATTCTGCCCTCCCCACCATTACTGAGGAACTTTGTATCAAAAGTGTCTTAATACTTTGCAATTTATCTACTCTTGTTTCTAACTCCCCACTTGAATTCATATCCCTCCATAGCTACCTCATTATTAGTCATGATCATGGCTGCAATGCCATAAGTAGAGTACAACAGTATGATCTCAGGTGCATACAGTATTAACACTAAGGTGGCACCACTCAAAGAGTTGTAAGAGTGGTCTTGTGCATTCAAATCAAAAACATTGGGAGCAGATGGAAGACACATTTTCTTTAACTCAGCTTTATTGCATGAATTGATACAGCAGATTGTTAAGCTCTTGAAAGTGTAAGGCACAAACAATTTTCAGTATGACACTT
Source organism: Neoceratodus forsteri (assembly GCA_016271365.2). NCBI lineage: Eukaryota > Metazoa > Chordata > Ceratodontiformes > Ceratodontidae > Neoceratodus > Neoceratodus forsteri. The sequence goes on from CM057455.1 coordinate 1,264,761,749, forward strand.
GAGATGCAGTGAATTTAAAATCTGCCGGCAAAGTGAATGCGAAGTGGCCACTTCGTGTTGGCACTTCGCTATGTGGAGTGCACCATAGGAAAGGCTCACTTCGCCTTGTTGTTATTATTATTCATGTTGTCATTCCACCTTAAATGCGAAGTAAGGTGGAGTGACAACAATACTGGCAGCATCCCACCCACACAGTCTCCAAAATGAATGTGCATCCCCAAAGTGCTACTGTCTTGTGTCCAGAAAACTCTGCAGCACTGATGAAGTGAAATGAGAGTGTAACAAGAAATGCAAAGCCTCCTAGAATTAATGGTACACTCAGTCATGCATGCAGTGGTCAGGTCACACACAGAGTCACCAGAATTAATGTGCATCCCCAAAATGCTATTGCCTTGTGTCCAGAAAATTCCCCAGTGCTGACGAAGTGATATGAGAGCATAACAAGAAATGCAGACTCCCAGAATGAATGGTGCCATGCAAATGCACAGACAGATTAAGATTGCGTTGCACACTCAAGGGATGCATATGAAAAGGCACAACACCTAACCAGTGCTCACAAGTCACAAATCCAGTTCTGGAAAGGAATACATTTTGCCAGTTGGGGGATTAGTGCATAGTAGTAACAATCCACTACCAGCAAAGATTCCACAAAGCCATATAAAAAATTCATGCAGGTGCAGTGGATAACAGGTTCACACTGCTGCAATTACTCTGTAACACAATAAAAGGTGTCTGATTTAATGGCATGCATCGCACACACACTCACACGCACACTCAAGTAATGCGCAGCAAACTGAAAACCTTTAGTAATATAACCAAATGTTTTAAACAGACAAATCGTACACTGCTGCACCACAGCAATCAACAAAAAAAGTCAAGAATTACTGAAAATATTACTATGTGTACATTAACACAGTTATACAAGAAAAATATAATCAAAACAGGAAGATTGCCTTTTTCTCCCAGTTAATCTACCTACACCACAAACATGCCCCTCCCTCAAAGCACACTTCACAGTACACAGACTGACTCTTCTAAATTAACATTCAAAATCCACACACAACAACAAACACTCGATCATATGAGCACAGAAGGGTTCCTACAATCGATGTACTAAATTTTGAGCAAAAAATATTACTCAAAAAGGCATTTTAAACAGCATTTAGAGGTTCTGAATCACAGAGCTCTGAAAGCAAACTGTCTCCAGCTACCACTGCACACACACTACCAAGGCCAGAACTGAGGCTTTGCCAAACAATCTAGAGCCCATGTGACCTGCAATCCTATGAATAACTGCAGAATTTCATTTGGAGCTCAATTACAGGGCAAAAGTGAGGTGAATTACATTGATTTCAATGTACTTCACCTTAAAATTGGTGGAGAAGTGGTGTGGGGAAGGTGGAATAAAGCAAAGTTATTGTTTTCAATGGACTTCATGTTGCTCATTATGAAGTGAAATACTCCGCTTCACATTGTGGAGTTCTCCATGGATTCCACGGTACTCAGTGAATCACTTCACGGAGCAAAGTGGGACCATTTCACCCACCGCTACTTACAGTACTGTAACTCACATGCTGTACGGGAAGGAACGCGAATGCCTATGGCTGTACTTCCCTGATGAGCTGTAGTACAAGACTCCCAGACTTAAAAAAAATGCTTATTAATGAGTACAATGGTGGAGTGGTGAAGCCTGGAGAGACACTACAAAACATGCTTACATTACATCCAAGTAACTATTTAGAAAATTAATGTTGTGATTTGTGGCATGATCGTGAATCATGATTTGTGACTGTGATGATGAAGAACGTGATTTGTATCACGAGCGACTCATGATAATGGTCCTGACTTAAAAACGCATATTAATGAGTACAATGTTCATGCAGAATTATGCACCACACCTGTCCAGTACTCTGAAGGGAAGCCAAAGAAACAACTGTGACTTAAGTTACAGATGGAGATTGGGCCCTAAAGAGATGCAAATGCACAGACAGATTAAGATTGCGCTACGCACTGAAGAGATGCAGATGCAAAAGTACAACACCTAACCAGTGCTTACCATCAGAAATTCAAATCTGGAAAAGAATACCTTTACCAGTTGGGGCGGGCCGTGGGGGAAGCGGGCAGTATACTGCACTGCTGCAGTAACAGTTACTAGTACTAGTACCAGTAAAGATACCACATAGAAGTACAAAAATCACGCAGCTGAAGTGGATAGCAGGTTCACATTGCTGAAATTATTATGTGGTACAATAAAAGGAGTCTGATTTGATGACATGCATCACACACATACTCACACACACACACTGAGTAATGCATAGCAAATTAAAAACTTCAGTAATATAACCACATATTTTAAACAAACTAAAATTATGCACTGCTGCACCACAACAATCAGCAAAAAAATGACAAGAATTATTGAAAATATTACTGTGTGTACATTAACACAGTTATACAAGAAAAATATCACCAAAACAGAAAGCACTGTCTTTTTCTCCAAGTTAATCTACCTACACCACAGATACGCCCCTCCCCCTAAGCACACTTTCACTATCTCTCAGTACACGTATTGAATGTTATACATTAACATTCAAAATCCACACACAAACAATAAACGCTCAATGATAAGAGCACAGGAAGGTTTCCTAAAATCGATGAACTAAAGTTTCGGCAAAAAAAATTACTCAAAAAGGCTTTTGTAACAGCTTTTAGAAGGTCTGAATTGCAGAGAGCTCTCAGGGCAGATTGTCTCCTACAGCTTCCTATACACACTACCCCAAACTGAGGCTGTGCAGAACAATCTAGAGCCCATGTGACCTGAAATCCCATGAATCACTGCAAAATTTGCCTTTGGAGCTTAAAAACAAGGCGAAGTGAGGTGAAGTACATTGTTTTCAATGTACTTCGTGCTAAGAATTGGTGGAGTAGTGGTTTGAGAAGGCGGAGTAATGCAAAGTCATTGTTTTCAATGGACTTCGCATTACCTATTATAAAGCAAAATAATCTGCTTTGCATTGCAGAGCACTCTGCGAATGCGCCTTCACGCCACAAATTACTTCACGAAGCAAATTGGGGCCACATTACCGCACTAGAATACTTCATTAAAGCTTTCAATGCTGCATGCGACTTGTACGCCCCAGTAAAAAAGCGTAAAATCAAAGCGCTATCAAATCCATGGATTACTGCCAAACTACTTGCCGAGCTCAAGGCTCGGGACCACCTCTGGGCAACTGCCAGAGACACAGGCTCACCTCATGTTACCCTAAAATACAAGCAGGCATGTAATAGATGTACCTCACAAATTAGGCTAATGAAGAGCGCCTATTTCAAAAATGCCCTTGAATCCACCTGGGGTGACGGAAGAGCCTTTTGGGACAACATCCGAAACATAATGGGTAAGCAATCAAAATCGTCACCTACCATTATGAAAGTTGATGGATCCACCACTCTTGACCCAAAGACTATTGCAGATGCGCTTAATAAGACATTCACTGACCTTAGTGGGTTCCTCCCCTCAGATTTCTTCTCAGACTTACCTGTGCCTAGCCTAGTATCACAAAACACCCCTCATGACAAACCACAATTTTACTTCAAGAAAATCAAAGTGCACGAAGCCCACAAGTATATAAGAAAGGCCTGCTCCAAATCCAGAACAAGTAGTGACACCCTAGATCTAAAAATCCTGTCTCTCACCCTGGATGAAGTAATTCACCCCCTTGCAAAAATTCTTAATCTGTCCCTTTGCCAAAGTCAATTTCCCAACAAATGGAAATCTGCCATAGTTACGCCAGTGCACAAAGGGGGGGACAAAACCTCAACAGGAAACTATCGACCGATATCAATACTCCCTCCCCTCTCCAAATCACTTGAACGTATAGTGGCAGATCAACTCTCTGACTACCTGGACAAATACAATTTACTCTGTAAATAACAGCACGGTTTTAGGAAAGGACATAGTACAACAACAGCCTTACTTGATTTCTCTGGAGAAGTCCACTCAGCCCTGGACAAAGGGTGCCAAACAGGTGCGGTCTTTATCGATCTTACAAAAGCTTCAGACACAGTCCATCATGGCCTACTTACCTCCTTACTTACCAGCCAAGGCCTGGCCGAAGATCCTTGTGCTTAGGTAAAAAGTTACCTGTCTAATCGGTCACAGGCTGTAAAAATCTCTAATAAACTCTCCGACTTCAAACCAGTTCTCTCGGGTGTACCACAGGGATCAATTCTTGGCCCGCTCCTCTTCAGCCTGTTCCTTAACTCCCTCCCAGATTTCTGCCAGGAGAAAATAATCTTATATGCTGATGATGCTGTAATTCTCTCTTCCCACAAGGATCCAAACTCCCTACGCAAAAGCCTGCAACTTGCTTTCTCTAGTGTTGAAAGGTGGTTCCTGGATAGTAAACTTGTGCTAAACCACAATAAAACAAAAGCCATGCTCTTCACCAATCACCAAAACAAAAATAGAAATACTCCACTCACCATACAAACCTCTGCGGGAAATACACTGGTCCAAGTAAATATTTTCAAATACCTTGGCATCACTTTTGACCAAGGGCTCACCTTTGCAACCCATTGACAACACTGCAAAACAGTGAACCAACGCCTTGGAATACTATTTCGTAACCGTCAATTTCTAAACTAAGCGGCATTGAGAATAGCTATACAGAGTTCCATAATCTCTATCATTGACTATGGCCTTATTATTTATGGCTCAGCTACCTCCACTGCTCTAAGGCGTATCTCAATCACTCTAAATAAGGCTTGCCGGCTCCTCACAGGGGCTCAAAGACTGACTCACACATGTGAACTGTACTATGAATCAGGCTGGTTGAACCTATCAAATCATCTTATTTATCTCACCTGCATAACGGCAAAAAAATCCATCTTGGGACTGACTCCATTATGTATCCAAAACCTACTCCAACCAAATCCTGGCTCATGACCCTCCACCAGATCTGAACGCCAACCTTTCCTGGTTCCCAGATGCCGGACTGCACAGGGACAAAGATCTTTTGCATACAGGGCCCCGACATGGTTAAATGCTCTAAGTCCACCTACTCTATCCTCAACCTTTCTCGAAGCTTTCAAATCCATGCTCTATGCCCACCTCACCACCACTAGTAACTGTGATTGCGCTAGATAAAGACTACTACTCCTCATGTCCATCCTCTCATCTGAGGCCTCTTTCTCCTTGTCTAATGATCCCTCTGGTACCACTACTATTTCCTGTCTCCCACCCAAACTCACTCTCCCCCTCCCCCTTTTTCTGTCCCCTCTCACTTACTCTCCTGCTCACCACCTTTCCTCTGCCTCCTTTGGCTCCTAATGATCGCCCTCCCTGGAAGTTTCTTTTCCTCCAAATTGTCTACTCCTTGAAACTGCTATAGCTTGTTTTACTATGAAACTTCTAAAAAAAGTTTCTGCCTTAAACTGTTAATAGCAAATTTATTATGTAACTTTTCCGTCTGGTTTTACCTGTAATGTGTATTGTGCTTTGTTAAATGTTCTTTGTGACGTGGAACCTTTGTAAAAGAGCTCTGGCTCAAAGGTATTAATTCCTAGACAAATAAACTAAAAAACTAAAAACTAAAACATTGTCCATCTCTGCATGACACATCTGCAACTCTGTTCCAGTGTATGCTGGACCTTAACTACAGTACTGTAGAAATATAAGAATACCACAATATACAACTTCGGTTGCTGTAAAATCCAGAAAAGATTAATGACAGAATAACTCCCTAAATACTGGGAGTTGGTTTTAAACAAAGCTAAAATAAAGATATTACTGGTCTAATAGGATCAACTACAACTAGGGCCAAACCAACAAGGGTCCTTGGCTGGACCACATGTAAATCACCCCATTCTGCCTCCCCTTCAATGCTACCTCTAACCCTGCTAGGGATCAGCAGTTCTTGAAAATGTGATTTACCAATTAATCCTCAACATGATCCTGTGGTGGACAAAACCTCTGACTCATATTCTTCCTATCAAGTCCTACAGGGCAATTATACACATTCCTCTCCTTGCCCCAATAACCATGCTTCCTGACTCTGCAATCTTGCTTCATGTTTCTTAAAGCGAAGTCTGAGCTTAACAGTTAGCGCCTCCATTACAAGCACATCCTTAACCCTCTGCACCCAATCCCCCAAAGTGGGCATCTCCCTCTGAAGCCATTTATCTGTGATACACGTCAAGACTACCACTATTAAGGTTAGCAGGACCCCCCCCCCAAACTGTCTGTCCCCCTTTTGGTGTGTTACTGTGGGAATCCCAAGGATCTCATCCTCAAAGGTTAAGGGAAGAAGAATACCGGTGATGGCATGCACAACAGTCTGTACCTTCCCCCAGAACTCTGTAAAAACCAGGCAACTCCAGAAAATGTGCCAATGGTTCCCTGTCTGGCCACAGACCCTCAAGCACGCAACTTTGTTAGAGGTATTGTAATGTTGTGTGAGGGTGGGGTGTGAAAGAATTGAATTAAAACTTTCAAAAAGAATTCACACCATATTGGTGTTGAAGTCACTTCCCACCCCCATTTCAGTCTGTGAGCTCAGCCTGCCTCACTAATGGTAGTGTTTGCTTCCATTTCCCAGGCCTTCCTGTGGGTATGCAGGGAGTCCCCTGTGTGTTAAATTAGCAACTTGTAGAGCCCTACTATGTATGTCCCTGGCCCAGCGATTGTGACAGTTCCATATAAAAATGTTTTCCAACCCGTATAGGGCAGAAAAAGTAATTGAATGTGGTCTTCTGAGTGAATAAAGTGTCTCACTTGTATGTACCATAGAAATTCTGCATTCAACCAGTTAATTTTATCTGTAGCTCTCTGAAATGTAATACATCTGCCATTTTCCACAAATTGGTTGAACCTGGTAATTCCCTGGGCCTCCCAACCAGCGTAACCTGAATCCAGAAGAGGGGGGAAAATTCAGACTCATAGTAGATCAGGGAGGGGGTATTTACCCCAGCTGAGGTACCCGTGAGCTTCCATATTTTCCTAATTATATATAGGCCATGCTTGACCCATCTATTCTGCATCTTTCTTTCATAGTCAGAGAAAACTTCCATTAATGCTAAAGTAAACAGCAGTCTATCTTCCAGCGCAGGTTCTTTAATTTGATACCACTGGGAAAAGGTTTGTTTCCTTGGTCTATGTCATAAGTACTACAACCTGAGCTGCCACGTAATAAAAAAACAGGTTAGGGATTTGCAACAGACATTTGACCATACTGTTTTTTTATTGCTCCAGATAAAATGGGAGATGTGTTTATTTAATTTATTCCAAAATACCAAGGGAATTTGCATAGAAAGGTATTGAAACAGGAACAGCAAACATGGTAAAATGTTTATTTTCACCATATCCACCTTCCCCACTGAGGAAAGGGGCAAAAGGTGCCACCTAGCTATATCCTGCTCCAGAGCCTCCCATGGCCATTCATAATTTACAGCAAAATGTTTGGAGAGGTCTGTAGCTATCTTGATGCCCAGATACTAAATCAGGTTTCTGGGGGCCTATCTAAAAGGGAAAATTTACTTGAAGAGTCTGAAGCAATGACCACTGATCAGCAGGGCTTCAGATTTAGAAAAATTAATTTTACATCCCAAGAGGGAATGGAAGGTTTGTAACATTTATAGACGCGGAGGCAGGGAGGTCTCTGGTGAGGATAGGAAAACAATGGAATTGTCCACTTATAAAGATAATTTTTGTTCAACTCCCCCTGCTATTATACCCTTAATTGCCAAATTTTGTCAGACTTTGATGACTAAGGGCTCCAGGCTCAGGGTGAACAGAAGGGGGGATAGTGAGCACCCCTGTAGTGTTCCTCTAGATATGTGAAAAGAAGCTGAGCGGATGCCATTGACCCTCAATAGTGCTTTAGGATTTTTATACAGCTGGTCTATAGTTTGCATGAATTTGGGGCTGAACTGCATTTTTTTCTTGGATAATTTTAGAAAGAGCTAATTAGCCCTGTCAAATGCTTTTTCAGCATCCGTGGAAATGGCTATCGGAAAGAGTTTGTGAGATATTTGAGATGAAATAATATTTAACAGTTTTTGGATGTTATCAGATAGGTATCTTCTGGAAATAAATGTTGTTTGATGCTCATGTACCAACTCGGAGACTACAGTTTGGAGCCAATTCACCTATAAACCTATAAAAAGCTTCAGATCTACATTTAGTAAGGAGGTAGGACAACACAACTTACATTCCAGAGGATCCTTCCTTTCCTTATGCAGTTCAAAAATCTGAGCTGTCTGCCATGACACCAGAGTCTTCCCTCCTTCCATAATTTCCCTGCATACTGGTAACAAAACTGGGAAGAGCAGGTCTGTGAACTCCTTGTAAAATTACGGCATAAAGCCATCAAGTCCTAATGATTTTTTTATTTTTGAGGCCAGCCACCTGGACCTTCAATTTTTCTATGGTAATGGCTGCCTCTAGATGTTCAATGGAATTCTAGGGTATGGATTTGAGGTCTAAATCATCAAAAAATTGTGAAGCTGCTTCAGAAAAATTCAAAATTTTCTCCTGGGTATACAAACTTTTGTAATATTGTACAAATACTTCTGTAATTTCCCCCAGGTGGCCAGTCTCTACACCTCCCTGAGTATGATCCTTCAGTCAGAGGATCAGCCTGGTAGTCTATTATGTGCTTAGTGTAGCTGTCAGCAGTCACCCAGCCTGGTTACCAATTTCAAAATATTGATGGTGAATTCTCTTGTAATTACCTTCAAGCTGGGCAGTCACCATGGCCCCTAATGCTGCCCTCCACTCCTCCAGATCCCTCTTAACCTCTCGACTCATAGTGATTTTGTGTTGGAATTCTTAGTCTGCAATCTCTGCCACTAATTCCCTCATCCTGTGGGCCTTCCGCCTTTTTGCCTCAGCTGCAATTTAATAATGGCACCATGGAGAACAGCCTTCAGGGTGTCCTACCTGACTGCATGTGTCATGACCCCTTCTGGATTTGCCTCCAGATAATCCCAGATCACTGCCTTTATATGGATTTTAAAATCCAGGTTGTTCAATGAAGCAACATTGAAGTGCCAGTGGGAGTTCCCGGTGGAACAGGCCAGCAGCAAGGTCAATTTTACTGGTGCATTGCCCAAGAGGGTGTGGGGTTATATTTAACAATACATCACCACATGCATTCACTCTTCTGACAAGAAGAGCATGTATGTTCCCATATAACAGTCATGTCCATCAGAATAATGGGAGTAATCTCAAAGCTGTAGATTCACCTACCTCCAGGTATCTATGAGTTTGAATTAATCTGTGCAGTGTGGGGCCTGCAGTCCCCATCCTCGCTCCCAAAGCTCCTCCCTGTTTATCCAGGGCTGGGGAGATCATCATATTACAATCCCGTCCCTGGATGCAGAGATGGCCATTGATATCCACCACTTGTGTGAACAATGTTTTAAAAAATTGGGATGCTTCCTTATCTTCATTTGGGGCATATATATACTTAAGACTGTGCATGGAATGTCTCCGTACAGTGCTCACAGTTTCATAAATCTGCTCTCTGGATCTAGTTTTACATCCTTTACTTGCATGGGACATGATCTATGAATTAAAATAGCCATTCCCCTTTGGGGTAGGTGCGCCAGGAATGAGGAAGCACTGGCTGAGCCCCCACCCGCGGCATAGTTTTTTATGTTCATCCTCCATCAGATGGGTCTCCTGTAGTAAGGCTATATTGGTATCTATCTTGCCTATCTCCTGTAGGAGCTTGGTTTTCTTAATGGGGCTTTTAATTCCTCAAATATTATGCAATACAATGTTTAAATTATCCATTGAAGTGGAGTTTACCAACCTGAATCCTGAGAGCCTGACCACTGCACTGGGCACTTTCCTGTGACCCAACTATCTGGTCTGGTAGTTATAGGGGAGAGGGGGATGTGTGGTCAATTAATCCATCCAAACGACAACAGACAAAACTTTCAAATAACAATAACAAGTGTAAACATGAAACATTAACTGGAGCAAACCTCAGACATACTTCAATACCTTTTCCCTCCAAATACCATACTTCCAAAGTGCACAGAGATCCCATCACACTCTTGCTGCTCTGTAGTGATAAGTAGCACAGGGACAGGCCCTGCACAGAGCTGCAGAGCCTGGAATAAACTGGGCCTGTACAGTGAAAGTAGTGTCACCACACTCAATAGAGCTCAATCCCCCCCCAAACATTCCCCCTCTGTAAGTCATTCATGACAGGAGTGGGACTCCCAATTCCGGTCTGGTGCACCAGCAATTTGGATCCTCCCACTGGCTGGGCCCCCCTTCACTTCAAATGTTTGTTCTGCCATATGATAAAGAAATAAAATAATAAACTCTCCCAACACATGTCATCATAGTAAGACTGAGAGAAAGAGAAACTTATGTCAGCAAAAGAGATATAAGGAACAACGTATGATTCAGCATATTGAACAATCATCCTTTTGGAGACATTTAGAAAGTGAGTTGCTGAAGTGGATTCTACATGTGTGTGTATATATATATATATATATATATATATATATATATATATATATGTGTGTGTGTGTGTGTCAGTGGCTCAGCAGGTAGCACACTTGCCTCTGAGGCTGGGAGATCAGAAGGCTGTGGGTTCTATCCCTACACCAGGCACTTGGGTTGATATCCCAATACTGACACTAATGCAGCTTGGGGGGGTGCTGCACTCCTGAGGTGCCGTCTTTCAGATGAGATATTAAACCAAAGTCCCATCTGCCTGTTCTGGTGGTAGTTCAGGTGGATGTTAAAGAGCCATGGCATTTCTTAAAAAGAGTAGGAGAATTTTTATTTAAAAAACAAGGTAAATAATACACAATGGAAATGTTAGCATCACATTATCCAAAAAGGAAACATAAAAAAAAAAAACATAAAAAACAAAGCATTTTGGAGAAAAGGGATAAACAAGAATAAAATAGCATACCTAGTGGAAAGGGAAAAAAGAATGACAGTGCATAATTAGTAAAATACAGACAGCATGTCAGATAACCATACTGGATTCATCCACTGGATATCAATTCATTTATATTTAATCAAGTGGGAAAATCCATTCCATCATCTTAACACTTCATCTGCTGTATAAATATTGCTATCCCTAATATACACCTTTTCCAATGTCCGATGTACCTGGATGCAAAATGTGTCATAAGACATCATTTTCTGGGCAGCGTCCATTGGCATCTAGCCTGCCATAAATAAAATTTCACACAACAAAAGAAAACAGCCAGCATATCCCTATGATAAGAGTTTTCTAGGAACCCATACTGACCTAACACCAAAGAGTCATATGACAATGAAGTCAACCAGCCCATGAGCCAAAATCTGGCTAAAAAGGCCTATAAGTTTGTAGCATAAGAACAAGTAAAGAAAAAATGCTTCATTAGTTCCTCTAAATTGATACAGTCAGTGTATGGGCAATATCTTCGAACACTGAGTCAGCCATAAACAGACAACCACAACAGTGTAAAACTGGTTAATTTCACTGTAAAAATATTTTCGCTATATTCACTGAATGTGATGTTTGCGCTAAAATAAAATGGTAATAATTTGCCAAAATTACACATTTTCAGTAGAAGTGAATTAGGCACTAATTATTTAGCGTTAAATTAAATTTACTCAAATCTGACCAACTAGTGCATGCGCTAAATATATCTAATGTGAAAATAACCCATTTTACAGTATTTCCCACATATGAAACAGGATTCTTTTGTTTGTTAACTGTCTGCATACCATACCATCCAAAACTTCTGGACAGTTTTTTTTTAAATGTATTATTTTTTATTATTTTCATAATTACAACAATAAATGACATGACACTGTTACACGAGTGCCCAAAGTATACATTGACATACAGAAGAATTGTAAACAATTATCACAGTGACATGCCCCTCCTCTTAACAATCCCCCTATCCCCATCCCTGAGCCCCTACTACTCCCAGTATTCTTACTCTGGACAGTTTTTAAAAACAGGTGCAACAGTATAAATAGTTGTCATCAAAAGTGCATATAATTGTGTATTCTTGTTTTGTGTTATGTTCACTTTAGACGATCCCCATCTGTAGAATTTTTGAGCCCCTGATATAAAATAGTCCGGAACAGAGAGATGAGGTGATAATTTAGGTGTAACCAGTGTCCAGGCCTAAAAATATCTACCCAAATTGTGCGCCACCCACCTCTAATGTAAATAAGTTAAAGAAAGCAACCCCCCTTTCACTGTTTGGGAAAGGAAGACAGTGTGCAAAAATACCACAGAGTCCATCATACACAGGCCCCCCTTATCCCTTGACAGATAGGTATAGAAGAGTTTAATGGGGTTTAAATGATTGTCCTACAACATTTGAAAAAATATCCAGTATATTCTAGTATCAAACTGAGATGGTGGGGTAAAAATCATAGCCACATACAGCAGACATGGAATTAAAAACTGTTTCATGAGCTTAATTCTTTTGAGCTTAGACATTTTCCAGTTCTTCCAATTTTGTACTTTTATGTGTACCTTAGACAGGGAATTTTCCCAATTAATTTCTGGAATATTCTGTGGACCAAATTCTAAACCCAAAATTCTAAGGGGGTCAGAAGAGATAGTAATCCCATGTGTAGAAGTGGAATGAAAGGGACCTGATCCCACCCATACACCTTTACTTTTCCTTGTTTTGATTCCGGCATTAGAGACTAAGGAATATTGTCCCATGAGCTCCAAAAACACCTGAAAATTGATGGTAATGTAGAAAACACAAACAAATATCATCCACATAGGCCTGCGCATAAACTGCCAGATCAGTTGCTACCCCCAAAATGCTCTGCCATTTGGGTGTTTCAATTAATTTCCTGAGTAAGGGGTCTAGCACAAAAATATACAGAAGTGGGCTTATGGGGGAGCCCTGCTGCACCCCTGTTGTAATAGGTATCTTCCGAGTTACTTGAAACTGTAACATGGGCCGTACCATAGCAGAATTATAGAGTGCCTTCAACCAAGTGATAAACAGTGGAGGAACACCATACGCCTTCAATGCGCTAAACAGGAATGGATGATAAACCCAATCAAAGGCTTTGTCTTGATCCACCGATATCACACAGCCAGACCTGCCGTGTAAGGAGAGGTGATCAATAATATCAAGAACAATCATTAAAGCATTCTGTATCTTCCTATGTGGGATACCACAGTATTAGTAACGAGAGACCACTAGAGACACATATCATTTCAATCTGTTATTTAACAGATGAGCCAAAATTTTTTAAACAGAATTTAAAATTGTGATTAGTCTCCAATTCTGTATCTGTCACTTATCTCCTGGTTTGTATAGAAAAATCAATAAACTGTCTGAAAAGGAAGGCAACAAAACCCTGGCCCAGTAAAACATATTGAAAAACAAGAAGCAAATAGTTCACCAAAACTGTAGGAAAGGCTTTTTAAAAATCATTCGAAAGGCCATCAAGTCCCAGCGATACTCCAGGATTTAAAGAAGCAATAACAGATTCTGTCTGTGTTATTGTAATGGGCACCAGCATCTCCTGTGCTTCCACAGGAAAGGCAGGCAAATTGAGGCCTCATAAATAGGAATCAACATCAGCCTGAGTAGGGGAAGACGATGGAGAGTGTGACTGTAAATGCTAACTAATGATAGTATGCAAACCATGGATGGAGTCTGTTTCTACACCTGCACTATCCACTAAAGAGTGCATTGAGGTAGCCTCCCTCCATTCCTTCCAAAATCCAAAAGAGTCTCCAATCGAGAGTGGGTAGTACCATGTTGGTACAAGGCCTGCATAGTAGTACCTCTATTGTATTGAAATGACTTCAGTGTAGCTCTTACTGTGTTAATCTGAGAAGAATAATCATATTTTGAAGTATAAGAAAGGGTGAGAAGGAGTTGTTGCTGTTTTTGGAGAGTTAAATAGGTCAAAAAGTTATTGTTCACTTTCTTTTTCCCATAGTGTTGAAACCACCATTTAAAATCTTTGTTTGAATCCTCCCACCACTCTCCTAGGTTATCATGTAAAAAACCCACACTAAAGTCTAGCTTGAATGAGATAATGCATGCATGTCTGCACCTCTGACTCTGATAAATGCCCTGAATTCACCTTCCATTGGATCCTGGGCCTCGGTACCCTAGATGGCTCCATTAAAGAAATAGCAACAAATGGTCAGAGAATTCTGTTTGGAGAGTTCTAAACTGTGCTGTAGGCATTTGCTTCGAAATAAATATATGGTCTATTGTAGATGTAAATCTGCCTTTCCTAAAGGTATAAGGAGGGCCTTGAACCTGAAAATCCCTACAATCAACTAAATCAGCTGTTTCTATAGTTTTAGTGGGCACAGTTGAGTCACAATATATTTTTCTAGTAGTCTCTATAACACGTGGACAGTCAGTTCTGAGTACACTATGATTTTTTTGTAATATAAAAATGTGTTATGGACTGTCTCTCATGAGAGATGCTGAGACAACATGTGAGATCACACACACACACACACACACATACACACACACATACGTTTTAGATACAATGTGTTACCTGGAAGGCCCGAAGCTAATTACAGACTAGAACAGGCATTAATCAAGAATCTCCTGTTTTTCTAAGTTAAATATTGCTTTAACTGCTAAGAGGGAAAGCAGTATCCCTTTTCATGATGTTTCGAGGAGGAACCCAGGTTTAGCACACTGGTGTGAGATCATAAATGCTTTGATGTCTGTGTGACAGGGGATACTGCTCATAGAAAAGGAAATTTACAGACTTGATTTGGAAAGTCACATGGGGAAAGGAGTTTCTACTGATGTAACCTTAATTAACTTTCTTTCTAAAATGACAAAATATCCTGGGTGTATGATTTTTAATAAACAGAGGAGGAGCTAGGTGACCACAAAAAAAGGGGTTATCAAAGACAGCTTTTTAAACAGTCTTCTGTTTTCCTTCAGAGACTTTTATCTACACTCTGACAAAGAAACATTTGAGCACTTTAAGAAGGTATTTAGAGAGCGAGAAAAATCTAAGTACTGTAGTATGAATTGCACTGTTAAAACCTTGTTCTTTTAAAATACTGTATGGTTCTTGTGGTATATGGTTCTGTGTTTTATGTTTTACACCACTGAAGGACTTCAGGGGGAGGAGAGAGTGGCTGGCGCTGCTTAACTCCCCCCCCCCCAAACTGCACAGACCTCACAAGTGCAGTGACTTTTGGAACTTACCGTAAGCTGCTCTTCCTCGGGTTCGAGGCACCAACAAGCAAACCGCTAACTGGTGGATCTCTCCCGATGACCAGGACTCCCCACGCATTCTTTTTTCTCTCCACCAACTAACGGGGGCTCTGAATTGAATCTTGACCATCGGGAAGGACACTCGCCCACCTTGCTTGTTGACTTGCCCCCCGGACACTGACAACTGCCACCCCACGCCTCTGTGGTGAACAAAGGAGGCACGCAGGTTCGAAAGTCAGCAGCTCCTGCTGATTGGACACCCTAGCCTGTGTCGACGCTCTACCAGTCTGGTCTTAAGGCTGACAGCTTGAGCACCGGCTCCACACCACTGAAGGACTTCAAGGGGAGGAGATAGTGGCTGTGGCTGCTTGACTCCCCCCCCCCAACTGCAAAGACCTCACAAGTGCACAGTGACTTTTGGAACTTACCATAAGCTGCTTTTCCTGGGGGTCGAGGCACCGGCAAGCAAACCGCTAACCGGTGGACCTCCCCCGATGAGCAGGACTCCCCATGCATTCTTTTTTCACTCCACCAAATAACGGGGGCTCTGAACTGAATATTGATTTTCGGCCCTCCTGCCCACCCGGTTCCCTTCTCCCATTAAATACTCCCTCACCACGCCCACCGCTGGAATGGACCAAATTAGGGCTGAGACAGCTCAACCCATGGGAATGCCTCCTCTTCCACTGCCTAGCTGGGTGTAAGCTGTCAAACTGGTACTTTATCTTATAGATCACTGCCCATACAGGACATTATCGTACTCACTAATTGCACTGCTAGTATACTTGATTATTTTACCACCCTATATTTGTGTTGCTAATTAAAATAGGGGGGCTGATAGCAGCTACCTGTTCAGAACCTGCACCTTCACAGTGACTTTAACAATCTTACAGCTATCTTGCATAATCTGTTTATATTCTATTCTCCCACCTGTGTTTGAATGCTACTAATTAAGCCATATATACCTACTGTTAACTGCTTGTATACCTGACAATACTGTTCTCCAACTAGATAGCCTCCCATCTATTGACTAACCTGACTTAGCCTCAGCACGACCTCTCAGAAAGCCATAGGCTGACTCTGCTCAGAACCTATTATTACATTAGTGGAAAGTCTTGGTGCCTGGGTTACCCCTATTAATGCCTGCTCCCATCCCACTTGCCTGCCTACAGTGTAGCAGCATTACAAAACACTTTCAGGAGGCCTACCCTCCAGCCAGAGCTTCTAAGCTCACCAGCCCCTCCTACCCCTGACTTTGCCATTCTAAGGGAACGACGCCTGGGACTCCTCGTCCCCACAAGACTTGGGTACTGCAAAGGAGAGGTGCCCCAGAAAAACTCGGCTACTTCTCTGAACAGACCCTCCTGGGACTCAGCGCCCATAAAGCTAAAGTACAGTGCATAGCGTTGCTCCCCAGACACAAGGTAGCTATTAACCAGGGGCACTACCACCCCCTTTGCACAGCCATCCTTCCCCTCCACCCTACCTCCCTGACCAGCATGAGGCCCCTCAAGCTTGGTCCTCCCTATCTCAGCTGCCCAAACAGAGAGCTTCTCTGGGCCGTTCTGTACCTACTATCCCTCCTCTGGGCTGACATGACCATTTCCATAGGAAAACAGGACACCAGATGTCACCCTCCTTCTGGTCCTCCCCCGTCACGCCTGGCTCTGCCACCCCCTCCCCTTCAGCTACAGTGAGGCAATCTGGACTTCCCATGTATTCTGCAGAAGAGGCATCTTGTACTCAACACTACTTACCACCAAGTGGACCTTCTGGGCCAAGTCCCTACCCTTTAGAAGGATCCCAACCTCTGTCTCCTTGCAACCCTCCTGCTCATGGCTGGGGATGTCCAGCCTAATCCTGGAACCCCCATACAACCTCCTGGTCTCCTCCCCACTGAACCCTCACTGGGCATCCTCCCAGGTCCTACAGATTGTGCATATGAATATATGCAGCCTAAGACCAAAGATGCAGGAACTTCAATCCTGGCTTGACCGGTACAACCCTGACATCCTGGCAGTATCAGAAACCTGGCTCTAACCTCACATTCTCCCACATGAGGTAGCAGCCCTTGGTTACATCTCCCATAGAAGGGACATACTGAGTAAAAGGGGGGGCGGGGTGTTAATCTACACAAAAGACACCCTTAATGCAGTACAGATAAACCTGAATCAGGCCACCTGTACGGAAGGTGAATCGATCTTTGTGCACATCACACTTGGCTCTTGTAAGCAGCTTACTATAGAATGCATATACAACCCCCCAACGAATGCTTGGTCATCTCTTGAGGTGGTCCTAAGGGATATTTCCGAGGAGGTATCCTCTGAGCTACTCATATTGGGGGACTTTAACCTAAATGGGCCCCCCAAGACAACCACTCCTTAATAGGACTGGTTCAGGAAGCTAACCTTGAACAGGTTATCGCTGGGCCCATCCGAATGAACTGCAAGATGGGAAACCATGCCACACTCAATTGGGTATTCATGAGCAAACCCTCCAATGTACAGGTGGCAGACACCCTTGCGGATGCCCTGAGTGACCACTCTCCCATCTTCTGTACTTGGAAAAATAGGGCCCCTAGAGTCCGCCTGCGAATCCTGGTGGCAAAGGGATTTCACTAACCTCCTACCTGAGCACCTGTTAGGGTGCCTCAATAGTACTGATTGGAGTCCCATCAGACTACTCCCCTCACTGGATGAAGCTGCTGCCTTCTTCCAGGGAGCCATCACCATGGTGGCCAATCAGCTGGCCCCCATGAAGAAATTCTGCACCAAGGGGAGCTGTTACAAGTGGATCACCCCCACATGAAATCACTCATGAAATACTGGGACACAGCTTGGAAGAAATACAAGCTCTCCTCCCTACCAGCTGACCTCACCAGCTATAAAGCACTTAGAAACAGGTGCAAATTGGAAATAAAAGTGGCAAAACAAGAGTATGTCACTAATCTACAGAAAAAGAACCTAGGTAACCCTAGACTCATTTGGGCTCACATAAACGGGCTAATAGTGCAATAGGTAGTTACAAATAATATTATACAAGTTGTTTGATTATTATGATGTACTTGTGGTATAAATTGTATGAGTGGTATGTGTTACAGAATGTAATGTATTTTGTGATTTTTGTAATTATTTAAATTTTGTACAACACAGGATTGCCTTGTAAATAGGGATTCTTTGAACCCTAATGGCAAAATTTCTGTATAAATAAATTTTTACTATTACTACTAATAAAGGGGAGTGGAAAGACCGTACATGGCCCCATAGAGGTGAATGATCAACTAATGAGTGATGACACAGTCATTGCTATGGCAATCAAACACCAGTTCACATTCCTGGACCGGATCAAAGCTGGATTGCCTTTCCACCCCCCCAGGCCCTTATGACCTCCCCATTTATCAGACTGCCCCTCCTTCCACCTTAGGTTAGTAAGATCTAAGGAAGTCCTCTCTCTATTAAAATCCCTCAAAACAATGGTTTCCATGGGACCAGATGGCATTCCCCCCCGAATTCTTAAGAAAGGGGCCCTAGCACTCGCCAGGCCCCTAACCTGGCTCCTCAATCATTCCCTCACTGAAGGTGCCATCTCTGAAAAATGGAAACTGGCTCATGTAGTCCCTGTCCACAAAGGAGGTTCAAGGGAATCCACCAACAATTACAGGCCAATCTCCCTACTCTGTAGCCTTGGTAAGATCCAAGAGAGAGATTGATATACAGACAACTTCATGACTACCTAGAGATCCACCAATTACTATCCCCTTCCCATCACAGATTCAGAACCAATCATGGGACTGACTCTGCGCTCATCAAGTTCTCCACAGATGTTCTCAGAGAACTGGATAAGGGGACCCCCACTGGGGCTGTCTTCATAGACTTATCCAAGGCATTTGACCTCATCAACCACAACCTGCTGCTCTCCAAACTGAGCCATGTTGGGCTAGACAGCCACTCCCTGTTGTGGTTCACCAGCTACCTCACCGGGGAGGTCACAGAGGGTAAAATGGAAAGACTCCCTGTCAGAGCCTTTCCCATTAACAGAGGGGGTGCCCCAATGGTCAATACTTGGCCCCCTTCTCTTCTCACTCTTCACCAATGATCTCTGTAACCACTGTGGGGGGAGCTCAGTGGTACAGTATGCGGACGATGCAGTCATCTAACGGCCCTCTACCAATCTGGAGGAACTCTATTCCGGGCTCCAAGATGACCTGAGATCCCTAGAGGAATGGCTTGTCACCAATAGAATGATCATTAATCTGAACAAGACTAAGGCCATGCTGTTTGGCCCAAAAATCCTCAGTCATGACAGAAGCCAACTCCTCCAACTGATGACCACTTCAGGCAAGAGGCTTGAGTTGGTCAAATCAATAAAATAGCTTGGCCTCACCCTGGACCAGGGCTTCACCCTCAAGGAACATGTAGACCAGGTAACCAAAAATATTCACTCCAAACTCGGGACCCTGTACAGGTTGAAAGACCAGCTGATACCAGCGGCCCGGGCCTCCATCGCCACTAGCGTTCTGCTCCCCACCATTACCTATGTGGCCCCTGTGGTCCTGGGAGCAGCTAGACAAGAGTTAAACAAACTACAAGTTCTCTATCATAAGGTGGCATTTTTCACCACACTATCTGGCCCTAGGACCCACCATGTGACATGCTGTCCCAATTAAAGTCCCAGGCTCCAGTACCCCCTACTCTGCCTCACCTATAAACTACTCAGCTCCTCCCCTCCTCCCACCCTCTCTGGGCTCATTGCCCACAACAGCAACCCTAGGCACCTTCGTATGACCAATAGGACTCTCCTCACTGTGCCCAGGGTTAGAACAGACCCTGCCCAATTCTAACAGCAGTGGCTTGAATGTGCCCTAGTTCCTGAATGGTACTGCCTCAATCATTGATTCCACTCTCTGGTAGGGGTCCATCTGCTTCCTCTGTAAATGCCGACCAGAAGTAATTTAGAACGGATGCTTTCTGTACATCCTTTATCACCTGCCTATCCTTTGAGACCCTCACAATACCTCCCTTTGTCTTCTGTTTTTCTATTACATAATGGAAGAATGTTTTTTCTCCATCCTTCACCCCTTTTGCAACACACCATTCAGTGGCAGACTTGGCATCTGTGATGACCTTCTTCATTTCCTTCAATGCACTCTGATAATCTTTCAGGATTCTTCCCCCTCATTGTACTTATAATTGTTGAAGGACAGTTTCTTTCTCTTTACTGACTACCTTTCCATCCCAGAAAACTGTGGGGGCTTCTTGTGCTTGTTACCCATGGTAAAAGTTTTGATGCAAGTCTTGGTTACCTCAAAAACTGACTCCTTAATAACTACCCATTGTTTCTCTACACTTTGTAGTATAGCTCTGCCTGTGGCTTTCACCTAACTGTATCGCTCATCCTACTAAATTATTTGACCTTGTCATCAAAGCATTTGACCTTTACTATCATTATTTGAATGGCACTGTGGTGGAGCAGATCTCTGAATTTAAATAGGTTTATTTTTGGACAACACTCTCTTTTGAATCCAATGTGAAGTGCTTGATCAAAACTGTACACCATAGACTTGGTTTTCTATGTCAAGTCAACAGGTTCCTAGTTCCAGACATGGTATTTACTCACCTGGTAAAGGTAATTAGACCTGCAACCCTTATGGTGCTCAGAATTCCTCACAAATGGTAATCCTCCATCCATTCTATTGGCTGATGCACGATCATACATTTTTTGGGAGTGCCAGAGGCCAAGCCCCCAGCCATGAGAACATTCCCCTGTAAGAAACTTCCCAAGCAGAGAAAAAAAAACAAAAGAAAGGCAAAACACACCTCAAGGAAAACCACCAGTATGTTGACAAACAGAGGACCTGCAAACAATCACAGTCACTGCATGGCAGGGGCCATGCACCCAAGATAGCAGGCAATACCTTGTGGGAGAACAAAGGAAAGCCCTAGTAAACCATATACCAGGACTAGCATGAATATAATCTCATAGACATAGAAAACCAAACCCTTGAAAGTATGAGAAGTAGCTAACCGTGGCAAAAAACATGGAGACAAAACACAGTGCTCCCTGATTGTCTTGCCATTTGCCTTGTAACTCTGGGGCAAGTTTCGTAAATGTTCCTGAAGAAAACACTATTTTCTATGGGAGCCACACTTCTCTGTTGTTCTATATAACCCATGCAAATCCATGGAAATAAAATCCCAGTAGCTGCCTCCAAACCCCTGCAGAAAACATATAGGAATCCTTGTAGAGCTGGGGGTTCTGAAAGAAAAACATACAGGAAAGGCAGGCACCAATTGCACTTACACAAAAAACACTGGACAGCGCACCGGTCAAAAGGTTATGCGAGCTACTCAGGAACACCTAGTGTACATGCCAAAATAATGAGAGTCAGCCCAGGACTGCTGTGCTCCAGGTGCATAGGCACATACTGTGCTTGGTGCACCCTTCAAGCCCTAGCCTAGGGCTACAAATGCTTCCTGCTATCCAGGTTCCCAGTTTGTCCATAAATGGGCAGGCCCTGAGCACCATAAAGGTTGCAGGCATAATCGCCTTTACCAGGTGAATAAATACCAATGTCTCCTGCAACCTTTCTGGTGCTCAGACTTCTTCACAAATGGGACATTGTAGCAGTGCCAGAAAAGAAATCCAAGTTGGGAACACAAACTCATTATTACAGGGAACCTGAAGTAGCCCAAAGCAAATCTTTCCCCTGAATGTTAGGCAGACTGCAGATGCTAACTCCAGTCCATAAGGGCAGATAAAGTATGTACAGGGTGCCAGATAGCCACTGCACCCACAACCTATAAGGAGTCAGCCTGTCTACTGCCCAGAGGTCTGAAAGTGCCCTAGCAGAAACAGGTCTTAACCCTGAAGATGGCCCACAGCTTCCTTGGTAGACTGCATCAAATTGCCATCATGCTTCACCAGGGCAATGTCCCTCATGAGCAGCCCAAACAGATCTCTTATACTGTATAGTATATACATATACATATATATATATACATATATATATATATATATATATATATATATATATATATTTACAAAGACATGCTCAGCTGACTATGGAAGCTTGCAAACATGATGTGGAGGTCCATATAAAGGACATCACGTGGACAAAAGAGGTGACACACCGCATCTCGAGTACTCCTGACCAAAGCATGGTAGGGGAATGATACTCCAGGCCATGTGGAACAGTGATACCACCTTTTAGTCTGAAATACAGAACTGATTTGAGAGCCATCAATCCTCGGGATGATGCAGGACACGACAGTGCCTTTAGCATGCATACCATTCTGGCTGGCACATGGTCACCAGCAGGTGATACGAGAATTATCTCATATGGGACCAGGTTCAACAAAAATACTTATAATGCCCCCCCAAGTCAGATTAAACCATCACAGGCCACAGGGGACGTCAGTACTACTAAGGAGTGAGCTGTACCAAATGGCCAGCTTGTTGGGCACACCAAATTTTCCTAGCTAGTGAGAAACACTGGGTGCCTGTCATCATCCCAGTAAGGATGCATGGTAAGGACCTCTAAGAAACATTGCTCAGTCTCAGGGACGACTCAGAAGCTTGAGGGTGGTTAAGCGACTCTCTGAGAACCACCCAATACACATGTGGTTTGTGGGATGCCAGCTAATGCATGCAGGATTTGCCAAGCTCATTCACCTCCTATCACTTTAAATATCAGGCTTTACTGCTGGGCACCATTTGGGCTGAAAGGGATGGGCAGAAACTGTACTCTGACGACAACACAAGGAACCCCTCCTGCAGTACACCCACCTATGCAAAGGACTGCCCTTGCATAGTGCCTGAGATGACTGTATCACCACTGTGGGAGAGGTATCCTCCAATCGATGGTCTTCATCCTTCAGTAGCCATGCGGACAGGTGAAGGGCTTCAAGGTATGGTGACATTGTGGTCCCATGTGTAGAAGATCCCAGTGGAGAAAGTGATGGCCATGGAGCCATGAATGGCCCACCCAGGTCATAGAGTACCCTTTGCTCCTCAACCTAGTGAGGGCCATCACCAGCACTGTGATCTTTGTGGGCCCTGCCCTCAGGAGTACCCTCCCTGGTACTTCCAGGGAGCCAACCACATAGGTCAGAATGTCCAGTAAGGGTTGATGTGCACATGCCAGTCCAGGTTTGTAGTGAGACACTGTCTGATCTGCCAAAACAGAGCCCCTTCTTCTGAATCTCACTGATTAGTGCCCACATATAGAGTAACCAGGCATGGGAAAATACTCTTCTCTGTAGCCTCAAATGAGGCAGTGCCTGCTTTTTTGCACCTTCTTGAATCATTTGAAAATAGTCTGATTTAGCCTGAAACTGAATTCCAAGACTGTAGGATGACTGGCCCTACTGTATGTGTCTAGGACCTATCTCTGGAGCAGGGACCTGCCATATCTCCTCAGGTGTGCACTAAGCCCTGTGAGATGAAAAGCATTGCTCTAATTTTTTTTCTTTTAGCTGTACTCCAATATTGGAGTTGAGCCCCCGATTGTCAGGATCCTAGCATAGAGCCTGAAGCAGTGCCCTGCTGCCTCTCACTCAGTATGGTATGCATTAGATCACCATGCCAGCATCTGGCAGTGTCTGAGTTAGAGTGTGCATGCCATGTATGACAGGGGGTGATTGATCAACTCTGTGGACTGCTACCTAGGTGGATTCCCGGGTCGTGCCTGAAAATAGTGACCTGTTTGGCTAGCGCACCTACCCGGTAAACAAAAACTAAATAAAAAAACTACACCCACCTGGATGGACCCCCCACCCTAGCAAGGAGAGTAAGATATGTGGTCCTTCACGCCAAAATGTGGTAGACTCATATAACCACTTTTCCCAGTCAGCAAATGGAACGCTGTCCATTGGCCCCCCCTCCCACTGGCCTATCAACTGTATAGTGCTCAGAGCCAGAGCCCTCGCATTTGAAGCCTGGGCTTTGTATTGGTGAGTGCCACTTGAAGAAACCTTCAGCTGCATGCTTATCTTGCCACCTCCCTTGTCACCAAATTGGGGACAAGGCCTAGGATGATTGGGGACAAGATGCCCGAATCAGGGACACCTCTGAAAAAATAATATTAGTTTCAGATACTGTATACGATATGCTACTTAGTATGAACAGCATTTTCCTAATGAGAGTTAGTTTATAACACCAATGGGTGTCTTTAATTTGTGGATCGAATCACTACCCTTCCATGACAGAAATGTCACAAGTGTGTGTGGGGGGGGGGGGGACCACAGCAATTTTCAAGTCAGCATCTGGGACATCCCTGCAAATCAGGGACTGTTGAGAGATAGGGCTGCATAGCATGGTTTAAGTGGGGTGACAGCCAAGCCTGGAACTGGTTTGCCATGGGCAAGTAGAGGAGCCTTGTGGTCCCTGTCTGCTACCACCTTGTATGTTTCTATGAACTATGCTGAAAGATAATGACAGCTGCAGTGGTGGAGCACCCCATGGTCAGAGCCTTGAAACTGCACAGTGCCATCTGCACTGTGACCTGTGCAGGAGAACTGCATGTGGTGCCCTCAGGCATGGGACTGGTCACTAGTACAGGCCGTCTCCATGTGGCTGCTTGGACTATGTTTGCTGTAAGCATACTGTGGGGTGAGGTACCCTGATCCTCATGCAGAGCAACCCATAAATATTTAAATTCATTTAGGTATTCTTTGTTAACTGGATAAGGCTTTGGGCTGGTTAAGAGACTTGCTGAGAGCCACGCAATATGCAAGTGGAGGTTGTGGGAATTAAACCCAGGTCTGCTGGGTGTTGTGAGCTCATTGACAGCTTATTACTTCAACTTCTAGGCTTTGCTGCCAGCCTGCTAACCTACCATAGTAAGTTACGAGTGCAACATACAGCCCCATGCGCCATCGATGCCCTTATTATCCACCCGACATGTTTATTTATTTTTTATTCATTTAGTTTTTGTTGACTGGGTAAGTGCACTAGACAAATCCTGCCTATTTACAGGCACGACCCAGAGGAGGGGGATACAGATGAATTCCAACTGACCTTGAACCAGATTAAGCTGTTGAGGTGGCAGGGGTGGCAGGGTCTTTTACACCTTGCACTGAGCTTTGCGATTGGAGACACCATGTTGCCTCAATCTTTCTGCAGAGGGGGGATCCTGTGGGAGCCCCTAGCCTCCCTCCAGGCTGTCAAAAATTTCTCTAACGAGAGAATTCACCTTGTGCACCAGGTGGATAGCTACTGCGAGGGACAGAATACTGACTAAGACCAATTGGCTGCCATCAGGTTGCCATCCTTTAGCAATGGCTACTCACACAGGATGTTGTTGCCATCTTGTGGGTGGGATGCATGGGACTGTAGTGCCTCGGCACTCTATAGGGATCTGCACAATGCATTCTATGGTTTCTCATTTCTGCACTGTGGCTTAAAGTGTTGTACCTCAGCTGAAGTAAATACAGGCCTGAAGGGAGAAAGCCACAGTTGCCTAGGGCAAATTCAGGCAGTGAAACCCTGGGAAAACTGAGAGTCTCTATTGGCTGAGCCCCCACCCCCACAAAAAACGTGAGCCTTGTTACACACTCATGTACATTTCAGTGATGGTCTCATGTGGGGCTGCCATATTCCCAAGGGCTGTCATGAGATTTAAACATGCAGGCTCAGTATCAGAGGAATGCAAGGGGATGTCCTTTATCAGGAGAAGACATCTCCTGTCTGTACATGCCCTGGAATATGGGGAAAACAAACAATAGGGGGTCCAAATCCTTCCCCACCCTTTGTAGAATGTATGGACTCCAGTCTAGAAAACTGCTTCCGTGTGTCCCACATCAGGGAGGGATGCCTGAATGGGATGGCTGCTCTGATGGCAAGGGTAAGTGTCTTTTTAATCTAACCCTTGTGAGGCAGGGAGAGCTGCATGGCATGAGATCCCATTGAGACCAAATGTTCCTTTGTTTATCTGAAGTCTTTTGTGAAATGGCTTGCCAGTCTCTGTTGATGGTTTTTGGCTGAACTGGCCTGTTTAATGGTTAATTATGTGGGGAGTTCCTGAGACAGAATGCTCAATATAGCTGCTGCCTGAATGAGAACTGGATGCTCCAGGAGGGTCCGTTCTACAGGGAACTACTCCGGGGTGCTGCAACTGAGTGCCAACCAACTCAATGTAAATGCCAGCTGAGACCGTACAGGAGAGTCCTCTGTTTGTGCCTGTGAGTTGCACTGCTGTCCCATCATGCACGATGCTCCTATGCTACTAAATGTACCCCGAGAAAAAAGGCATTTCCCAAGAACCTTTTGGCTCCTTGCTGCTGCATCCTGCCATGGAGTGGATGCTATGTGAGGGTTCAGTCCTCAGGGAGCTGCTGGTGGAGATGCTACATGACGGTCCCTACCGCCATAGGGGGTTCAAGTAGGACGCTTCTTGAGGGTGCATCCCTGGAGTGTGCCCCTGTTCAAATTTCTGGGAAGCCTTGTGCTGTTGTTGGCTAACAGAAGCATCCAGAGAGTTATTAGAAAAACATCTAAGGTTAACACACACTTGTATGAGTCAATGTGCTATTTGACATGGGAAAGAGTAGGGAAAGGTAAAATTGTATAGGAAAAATACCTGAGAGTTAGAGAGTGATCAAAGATCGTGTCCAGTTTCTAGAGATGCACAAAGGTAACTGGGGAATTTTCTCATGGCTGGAGGCTTGGTTTCTGGCACTCCAAAAAAATTTACTATCATGCATCAGCCAATATGATGGATGGAGAATTACCATTTGTGAGGAATCCTGAGCTCCAGAAAGGTTGCAGGGGATAACAATTGATTGCATGTCAATAGCCTCCTGTTCTCCATTATTGTTTGCAGCTTTCTTGTTTATGCTGCTGTGACTACTAGGGTCCTCTCCAAGGTGAGCACTGTTTATAACAACAGTGTCTGCCATTTTCTGTCTGGCTTTTTTTGTTGTACTCACCATTGTCTACTGTACAAAATCTGCCACATGTCTATCCTTTGAGGATTTGCTTAGTACACAGTTCAGTGGTATTCCTCCACAAGGTGGTTTTAGGAAAAGTCCTCCCTTGTATAACTGAACTTTTTCACTGCTCTTCTAACATATTGGACATGTTCCCAGTTGAAATTCACTTTCAAGCTCCCCTTAAGGAACACTGCCCTGGGGCAAAGAGCTTTGCCGTTTCAGACTATTGGCCTCTACAGCCTACTACCACCCTAAATCCTGAAAGGGTTCACATTCCTTCCTTTGGTTCCACGCTCCAACAACTTTTGATTGACAACCTGCACTACAACCATTTATAGTTGTTTCAAATTGTCATATTCTATGATTTTGGCCTCAATATTCAAAATGGAGCACAAGTGCAGCATAAATATTTGCACTGCTCTTGTGCTAGCACCCAACACAGCAGCTGTTATATTCAGCCGGATAGGGGGCAGTGCTATCCAACAGATTATCATACTATGTCGGCACAGTAGTAATTGAAACATTGCTGCCTCAACAAACCTGAGCTGTATATAGCCCACAGGGAATAGTGCTACCTGAAATAGATAGTGCCAAGACTCCTGTGGGCTATATTCAGACATAACATGCAAAAAGCCCATGGGGCATGCAAGGTACTAAGGGTCCATTTGCATGCCCATTATGAGCTAATTTTCATGGTGTGCAGCAGCCCATTAATGCCAGTCCTGAGAGTGTCTGACAAATTCCCTGGTATCTAGTGGCACCCCTCAAACATCTGTTACTGCTGAATATAGATATTCTTGGTGTCTAGTAGCACCCTCCCACCCCTGATCACCCATTACTTTTGTATATAGATAACCCTGGCATCTAGTTGCATCTCTGTCCCCCAGTTACACATTTTGAGTTATGATATCTATCCCTGGTGTCCAGTGGCACCTTCACCACCACAGTCTCCTATTTACAACTATTATGTATGCCCTGGTGTGCATTATTTCCCCACCCTCCCAATAAATCATCCTGTTGACTAAAGTAAATGTAATCAATGGTGATCCAGTGTCCCCATCCTTCGTTACAGACCCCTCTATGCTCCCCTACCAGGTGTCTTGAGATCAGCTACGCCCAATACAATTACTGGAACAGCCCACCTCTTACCTCCCTTGGTTAGCTGCCAAATGACCTGTTAGTGAGTGCTTGTAGAGTATTTATACTGTATGCTCAATCACTAACAACTCATATCGTGGCCTGCCAAGGAGGTAAGAGGAGGACTGTGCCAGACACTGTATTGGCCATAGCTGATCTCCAGACACAGACACAAGGTGAAGAGGGGGTGCAGAGTGGTGGTCTTTGAGCAGGTGGGATGAGTGGAGGGGGGAATGGACCACAACTGATTACATTTCCTTTTGTCAATGGGCAATCAGGGGGGTGGAAGGGTGCCAGTAGACATCAAGGCTATCCATCATAAAACAAAACAAATAAGCCAGGGTGGGCAGCAGCAGTACAGTCACCTGGACTTGGACGAAGTGATTGCCTCATTAAGAGTATTTGTTTCAGTAGCAGTAAATAGTGTTGCTTTTTGGGCTGTTTACCACCGCCACAAAGTTTTAAGATACTACTGTGCCAATATTCATGAGAAGATCCTCTCATTTGCACAGCAGCAGTGGTATTACAGTGCTTGGCACTGCTAGTTTGTGTGGGCACTCCCAGCACATCTGAATAGGAGCCAGCCAGGACCTCCAGCACAAATCCAGATTAATACACCTAAAAACCCTGTTTGTGGGTGCACTAATCTTTGAATATCAGGCCTCTATGTCTGGTTTTTTTTTGGTTATTGTATTTTTTCTATGCCACTGGTCACTTGTGAAAACAGGCTGTCTAATAATCATCTTGCTCTCCAGTATGAAAACTTTATAAAATAAATAAAATGCGCAGTTTCAAGTTTTTGCACAAATATGACTTTGAAACTATAGAACTGAGGTGATCCTGATTGTTCCACACTCTAACACCATCTGATTTTTTGAAGTACACTTTGGTTTTATAGACAAAGAACCTCTGTGCGCAAACACTGAGGCTAGGGTTACCCCAAAGGGCATTTGACTGGGAAGCCAAGTTTCAAGAAAATACAAAATCACACATGCCCACACAATGCAAAGCATCATGGGCTGCATATGCAAATGTTTGGTTTTATACACACATAAATTACACTGTCCCATTGTACAGATGTAATTTTGTAAAAAAAAAAAAAAGAGCACAATTTTATAATTATTTTTTTTTTCCCTTGGGAAAAGTAGTGCAGTTTGAGTAGATAGCATTGTTGTTAGACTGCTGATGTTCTTGGTACTGAGACTGCCCAGAATATACTTTTGATGTCTAAATTTGCAGTTTAAACCTGTACACACACATATACCTCAACAGCCGGATAGGTTGTTGCTCCATCTGCTACTGAGACTGTTGATATGATACTACTGCTGTCTTCCAATTTGCAGTTTAATCTTATGCATGCACAAAGTACAACAGCCCATATGGCTGCCACTGTTACTACTGATATTGCTAACTCAAAGGTTATACTGTACAGTACTATCATTATCTAAATTTGTATCAATATAAATACAGAGCAAAACCTTCTAAAATATCTGATAAAATAACAAAATGTCCCTAATTTTAAACTAAACTTCTGATAACTCAAGTTCTTGCTTCTTAAACTTAAATCAGAAAAAAATTACAAATCACTTGTTTTTCAGTGCAGTCATTGTACTAAACTGAGCTTCAAAGATACAGAGCTACCACCCAAATGCAAAGGCTATTTGTGATCACAAGGGATACATACTCAATGCAAACAATCAGGACCTCCGACAAAAAGAAGTGCTTGTCAATGCCAAACGTTCACCACTTGCAGTACTGTTGTATTGGGTCTGCAGAAATAATGTAGGGTAGAAAAAAATGTACAGGTTGGATGAGCCAAATGGTCCTTATCTGTTGTCAAATTCTATGTTTTTGTCTCTATGCTTACACACATTTTTACTCTACATTTACCCATTATAGACCACATGAGATGCAGAATCTCATTTTCAGTGGTGTCCTGCATTTACACATTTTTAGACTGTATTTGCCCAGGACTGACCAGCTGAGAGGCAACATTTAATTTTCAGTGGGCTCCCACTTTTAGACCCCAAATTTCTAACAGTTTTTTTTATGACATGATGCTATGATCAAGACTGGTGGAAGTTTTTAAATCCCTTCCAAAAGGTGGTTCTGCAGTGCGACTGTGAAAACAAGTTTCAGAGGTGATTTGAAAAATGACATCTGTCATGCTCAGGAGGTGGGGCAACACAAGGGATATGTTGAACATTAGGGTCCAAAATCTGCAAAAATAAGATTATGAGTACATGTTGGACCATTTCAATGTTTATTCAAAACTTAGTTACTTTTTTCACTTTTGGACCCCAGATGTTCACTATTATCTTTTCATGACCACTCCTTCTGAATATGGCAGGTGTCACTTATAAAACAATGGCTGAAACATCATTTCGTGGCACAAGTGTGAAAACTTTTGGACAGGATTTGAAAAATGACACCTGTCATGTTCTTGAAGTTGTGTGAAAAAAATGGCAATGTTGAAAATCTGCGGTCAAAATATTGAAAATTACCAAAGTTATGAGTATGGTAGCATATGGTAGCATATGGTACCACTACACAGTTCCTATGCCACTCTGGTGGGACAGAACTGTCCCATGAAGGCATCCATAGCAGTGACCAAGGAGGATGTGGGGGGGCCTCTGTAGTGGAGACCCCAAGGAGGGTGGGACAGGACCCTAGAGGAGGAGGAAGCAACTCCTGGTGGGGAACTCCATTGTGAGGGGGATATATGTGGGGACAGAAAGGGAGGGGAAGAGGAAGGTTAGGTCCCTACTTGGTACCATTGCTTGGAGAGATGGGAAGCAGATCCTGAGGATCACCAGGGCAGCATGACAGGAGAGCGAGTGGCATGTCCTTGTCCATCTAGGAACCAATGACCTGGCTAAGGATGAGGTTAGGATAGTGCAGAAGGAGTAAATGGATTTGGGAAGGGATCTTAGGTAGGTAGCACACTTGGTGGCCTTTTCTGATGAGCTGCCATTGTCTACAACAGGGGGGAGGATAAGGTATTACATACCAGGAGTTTCAACTCATGGTTGAAGGAATGGTGCAGAGAGGGGGTGTCATCTACACTGGGTCAGGGGCCCCCTCCTGGAGGGGTAAGGGCCTATGCAGAGGAGATGGCCTTCACCTATCCAGGAGGGGAACCACAGTTCTCAGCAAACAGCTTAAATGTTACAGTGGTGAGCATTTAAACTAGCCAAGGAGGGTGGTGGAAGGAAGCAGAGAGACATAGACTGTCCCCCCAACAAGCTGATGTAGTTAGTAGGGAGAACCCTGAGGGAGAGAAATCCCAAAGGGTACATAGCAACAAAAAAATGGTAGAAATAAAGAGAAATGTAAATGAGATCAGAGGGGGGTAAGGAGAGAAGACAAAAGGCAAACTGGGGGTTTGACAAGCTGGGAGGTAGCAGAATCTGGAAGGCCTTGTGTACAAATTCTCAAAGTATAGGAAATAAACTCCCAGACTTAGAGGCCATTATGGCAGAGGCTGACCTGGACATTGTCACTATTACCGAGACATGGTGCAATGAAAACTATGACTGGGATATAGCCATACCAGACTATACTCTGTTCAGGAAGGACAGAGTGGGAAAGAAAGAGGAGGACTGGCTCTTTTATGTGAAGGATAACATAAAAGCAACAGAGATACAGGGAATACATGGAGGGGCAGAGGTACTGTAGGTCACCCTAGAAATGGATAATGGAGCCTCAAATTTGCACTGGTGTGATCTATACACCTCCAGTGGATGGGGTGATGGAAGTTGGACATGGTTCTGGTAGAAACCATCCAAAATATTGAAAATAAGGGGAAGATGCTGCTGGAAGGGGACTTCGATCTGCTGGATTTAGTTTGGAGTATCCCAGCTGCAGCTTCAGATATCACCAGGGACATCCTGGACTCCCTGCAGAGGGAATTCCTCAGGCATCTGGTAAAAGAACCTACACTAAGGGGGCAATACTGGACCTTGTACTCACCAATGAGGACAGTGTTGCAGATGTCACTGTGGATGGCCACCTGGGGGGCCAGTGATCACCTCACAGTGTGGTTCAAAATTACCACTGTGGCAGAATTGAACCACACAAAGCTGAGGGTCTTGGACTTCAAGAGGGTTGATTTTGAAAAAGTGGGGGAAAACCTCAGGGATACACTGATGGGGAGGTCTTGGGTGGGGTGGAGGGACAGTGGGTGAAAAGTGAAGGCAACAAACATCTGCATCAGGCAAGTAAGCAAAAGCAAGAGGAAAAAGAGACTGCTATGGTTCTCCAAAGAGGTGGCCGGGAAGATAAGGGTAAAAAAGTTAACATTTAGGAGACATAGGGAGACATAGAGGGAAGAGGAATTATGTAGGTGTATCAGGAAAAACAGAGGAAGGCAGGGAAAGCATTTAGGAGAGTAAAGGCAAAAACAGAGATTTAAATAGTCTAGGCAGTAAAACAAGGAGACAATGCATTTTTTATACATGTAAGTGAAAAGAGAAAGACCAGGGGAGGGATAGTACGGCATAGGGTGAAGGGGGGAGTGTGAGGAGGGGGACCAGGAGAAAGTGAACATCCTGAACAAGTACTTTTGTTCAGTGTTCACAGAGGAAGGGGAAGGCAAGGGACATCAAATAAGTGCCAGGAGCATTGAAGAAAGGGATGTGAACACTAGTACATTCAGAGAGGAAAGAGAGTCCTTAAGGAACTTTCAAATCTGAAAGTGAACAAGGCAATGGGGCCAGATGGGGTGCATCCAAGGATATTGAGGGAGCTGAGAGAGATGCTGGTTGCACCACTGACAGCCCTTTTCAACCAGTTACTGGAGCCAGGAGTTGTTCTGGAGGATTGGAGTGGGAAAGATGTAATCCCACTTTACAGAAGTGGAAGCAGGAAGGAGGCTGGCAATTATAGGGCAGTCATTCTGGTGGTGGTGGGGAAATTAATGGCATCACTACTGAAGGAAAGGATTGTGGAATATTTTGAATCCAGTGGCTTACAATTACCAAGGCAGCATAGATTCACTGGGGGAAAGTTGTGTCAATCAGATCTGATTGATTTAGTTTCTTGAATTTTTTAAATATTTATTGGTTTTAATACAAAGGGAAAAGGCAACACACAAAACAATTGAACATACTTAATATAAAACAGTCTAAAACAACATAAGTCCAAATAAACTACTTCCCCACCCTTCCAAAACCCACTCCAACACTGAGTCCAGAGCTGGTACTAGAGACCTGAAAATATTACACCCTACAAATGATGTAATAACGTAGGATTGAAAACATGATATACAATAAAGACCATGATGGTATAACAAATGAGAGAAAGGAAAAAATAAGGTTATAAAATAACAAACTAAGGAGTCTGGGTCAAGTCATTGATCAGATATTCAAAACCCAGTCACAAGCTGCAACAATGGCAGCTTGCATCAAGTTCCAGTGTGTCCAGTACCCTGTGCCTGATTTTCAATGGGACAGGGTCCTGGTGCCTAGGTCCCACTGCTTGTGGCAATGGAGGTGGTGCGCCAAATGAATGGAGCACCCAGAAGTGTCACAACCGCTGTGCAGTGGTGGGGTGGCAGCTTCACCCTTAGATGGGTGCAGGATGCTACCCCTCCATCATGCCCAGATGTGCCAGACCTTAACATTAGCAATCCATAGTGGCCTCAACATCCTCACCCCGATAAGCCCCAACATATCAGTGTAATGACCCATCACTCCCTGGTGATTTAGTGGTCCCCCTACCGTGGCACCTCTCTGCAGCAGTCCTGGAACAGTATCCAGCAACCAGCTTAGCCCTCCACACACCACCATGGCCGACTGCTGAATGACTTGTCAGAGCATGTACTGTATGTGTCAGGGTGGGGGGATTATTAGATCACCAAGAGTGATGGGTCATTACACTGATGTGTGGGATAGATCGGGTGGGGAGGGGGCCACTGGATTACCAGGGATTGATGTCTTATTGCAGTAGATATAATTTCAGTGTAGGGGCAGATTGGGGCCAGGAACACAACACACAGTGGACATCTCTCCCAGGGGATGTCTAAGTACTGTTAGACCAGCCCTCAGCTGGTCTAACAGTACTTGGCACTTTGTCCCTTGGGAGAGCTTTGAAAATTGTGACTAAGAGGTTTTCTTGGTAGGGACTGCCGCAAGACCCCTAGCACCATGCTGCTGCCACTTCTGTGGTGCAAAGCAGGTACTAGCATACTTTGGTGCAAGCAGTCTGCTGATTGACACAGGTTGCTTTCTAAATTAGCTTGGGGTGCTAGCCATGGCGTAAGGTACTTGTTACAACCAACATGTTGGACGCATGAACCTTGCACCATTATTAAGTCACCAAAATTTCATGAAACCTAGACCATCACTCTGTATAGACCTATGTTTATGGTGTATACTGAAAATCATTCTTTCAAGCTGTAAATTAGTTAAGATTTCATTGAGCCACTCCTGGAAAAAGAGTCCTTCTTGTTTTTTCCAATGTCTTAATACTAATCTTTTTACTGTCATTAAAATCATAGTCATGTAATACCTGTTCCTTTTGTCTGGAATCTTACTGTAATCTCACAATACACACATTTCTGGAATGAAAAACTGAGTGATGGTCAAATAAGGATTTAAATACATCTGTCTGTTTCTCCAGAGAGAGGGAACGTTATTACGGTGCCAGAAAACATGCACGGAAAAAACTTTGCATATATTACATCTAAAGCACTGCTGAGATTGAGAAATGCCTAACTTAAAAGGTGTTTGTAGAGTACAATATGTATTATGCAAAATGTTAAACTGCAATAAACATAATCTATCACTATTAATATAGGCATACAAATCTTGCTATATATATATTCCCATTTAACCATCTCTTTGGAGAACACCTCCATCCAGTATTGACAAATTCCACTCAAATCAGGATACATGTGGGTAAAAATTAACTTGTATAATTTGGAGACTGAGTGTGGTTGGGATGCAAATTTAGTCCCGAAGTCTGTAAATTCAGCATGATCCAAAATTAGTGGACCAGGTCCAAAGTAAGCCACTTAATTTATTTTAACACAAATAGTCTAGTCTATGCTTTAGTATCAAGATGAAAAGCATTCCTGATATCCCGAAAAGATCTAAAGTGACCCTGTTTAAGTAATGAAAAAACTTTATCCTTTGTCAGTTGGGGGAGCCAATGACTAGGAATCAACTTGTGGTCCAACTTAAAATTGAGGTTTCCAAAAATAGACTATGAGATATCATGGTCAAAATTATGCTTTCATATCTTTCCCAGTTGGGCATGTACCTTAGGGAATTACCCAATGCTGAGTCATGTAAGACTTTAGGTGAGGAATTAAATCTAATATAGGGCATTGCAAGATGGGAAATCCCCCATTTTGCCATTAACCCTGATTCAAGATCTAACCAGATAGGCGTATAGGCCTGGGAATTAGAATCTTGTTTTCAAAACACCATTTTAAGAATTTACTCATATTACTAGCAAAATAATAAAGGGCAATGATGGGTAACTGAAGACCACCCTCTTTCCTATTTGCAACTAGTCTATGATAGGCTCTCCAGGGATATTTATCTAACCAAATAAATGAAGAAATGATTGTGTGAAGTTTCCAAAGCCAAGAGCTAGGAATAAACAAATTAAGCATATGCAAGGGATAAAAAATACAAGGAAGGATGTGTATTTTAATTATGCTTATCCTACCCGCATAAGGTCATTGGGAGTGCCTTCCATCTATCCAGGTCCTGTTTAACTTTTATTATTAGGTCATCCAAGTTCAACTTTCTAAGTTGTGATTCATTCCTAGTCAAAAAGAGCCCTAGGTATTTAATTTTAATTGATGACCAAGATAAAATAAATTTGACTATATTAGCTTTAAAAACCTCAGCATTCAATGGCATAACCATAGATTTATCTATATTGAGTTAATAATTGGTGAAGTGGCTAAATTGTGAGACAGTATCGAGAATAACAGGAAGAGACTCAGTTAGATTAGAAATATGTAATACAATGTCATCTGAGTATGCAGATAACACCATGGGAAAGCCTGAAACCGTCACTTAGGAAATATGAGGGCTGTTTTTGAGCATGTATAGCAAGGGTTCTAAATAAAAGTTAAATAAAGGGGAAAGTGGACAGCCTTGCCTAGTACCACAACACAACTGGATTTGGGAACAGAGGACACCATTACAATAAATTCTAGCATCTGGGCTTGAATATAAAACCTTAATCCAGGTAAGGAAAGTATCCAGAAAGTTATATTTAGAAAAGGTGGCTTAGAGAAAAGACCAACTAACTCTATCAAAAACTTTCTCCCTGTGTAGGGACACCAGCACAACAGGGACACTAGGATCCCCCAGACATGGAGAAAATATGTGCTCATTTCCTAAAGTGATCAGAGAATAACCTGTTAGGCATAAATCCCACTTGTTCTCTACAAATTAACTTTCCCAGATCTTATTAATATGAGTTGTCAGGATTTTAGTGAGTATCTTAACATCGTAGTTAAGCAAAGAGATAGGTCTATAATTACCCACATGGATTAAGGGTTTATCCGGTGTAGGTAAAATAATCAGGGTTTCCAATAGTGTGGAATCAGGAATACCATATTTATAAATACAAGACTAAAGCTAGATAACATGAGAATTAGGTCATCTGCAAAAGTCTTATAAGAATTTGCAGAAAGCCAATCTGGGCCTGATGCTTTATCCTGAGCTAAATTTTTTTTTTTTTATTTTCATCTTTATCCCTCCTTACTGCCTCCGGTGCCCCCTCCTTCCATCCGCTCATGTCCCCCCGGTACCTACCTTCAGGGATTTGCCCCTAGAGTGCCCAACCTCCTTTCCTTGCACATTGGGGTCTGTCCTATCGGTGGTCCGGGCGGACTTAGGGCGGACTTCATCTAGGGCTGCCGGAGAGTATTTCCGGTTTTCTCCCCTGACGTCCCCACTCCCCCAGGATGCCTTGCGCTAGGGATGTACGTCCCCGAGTGGTAGCATGCTTATGCATGCAGACCCTCATGCGCCGAGACGTCCCCCTCCCCGACTCTGACAGGTGGAGCCGCCTCCACCCCTTCCCTCTGCCGGTGCTTCCACCGGCTATGGAAGGAGTGCAGAGCGAGATGCGCTCTTGGTAGCACACCCCTGAGGGAGGAGAGCATCCATTGGGATGCTTGATCCTCCTTCCCCCTGCCAACCCCGGCCACCTGAGTCTGTTCCCAAACCCGGGTCGCCAGCGCAGCGCGAGGTGTGGCATCTAGCGCCTCAACCCTCAGCGCCACCGGGCCGGCTCTGAGCTAAATTTTTAATCACATCTGCTAGTTTTGTACATGAAATAGATTTAGACAGATCTTGTTGTTGTTCTGTATTCAGTGTGGGTAAATTCATACCCTCCAAATAAAGCCTCATTTCTAAAAAGGAAGCAGAATCTAAAACTGGGGCATATAGTTTTTGATAAAAATGATCAAATTCCTGGTTGAGTTCTCTTGGGCTAGTCTTTACAGTATACTCTCATCAGCATCAGATATAATCAGTGAACTACCTGTAAGTCTCGAGGATTCTCTTTTCTGGTGCCGCACTGCCAATGGACATCCATTTTTCCCCCTTGGTCAAGATATGTTGATTGGGTTTTAAGAATAACATATTCTGCTTGTTCACAAAGTAACTCATCATATTGATTTCTAAGGGTGGTTAATTCAAACCTACTGGAATCTGGAGTAGATGGATTTAACTGGTTTTCCAACCTTCTGATTTTATGTAACAGTGAGTTGTTTTTTAAAGTTTGATTGTGTTTCCTATTTGCAGTGAGCTGAATAAATTCTGCTCTGATGAAACATTTAAATGCCAACCATTCCTGGTCAACATGATCTACTGAATCAGTATTCTTACTAATATAAAAATTTATTTGGGATTTAATCTTATTACATATTATCTCATCTTTTAACAATTGGTTATTGAGTTTCCAGATGGTGTCTGACCTAAGACCTAATAAAACAGTATGACTGAACCATACTAAAAAGTGATCTAACAGAACTCTAGGAGTTATTTCAAGTGAGTAAATCACCTTTCAAAATATACTTGCTAACCAAAAAATAGTCCATCCTGGAAAATGAATGACGTGTAGGGAAGTAATAAGTAAAATTCTTGGACATAGGATTAAATACCCTCCAAGGGTCACACAACCCATAATTGTCCATTAACTCTCTAATGGCATGCTGTGCAGGGGAAAGATGGCTGAGGTGCTATGAGATTTGTCTAAATATGGGGTAAAGGGGTGATTCTAGTCACACACAAGGAATGAGTAGCAGTCCAGAAGGGAGGACAAAGGGGGTGGAGGGCATAGGAATGGATACAAGTCCCTTTCCCTGGGAAAGGGTGCTAAAGGAACTGGTAGGAATAAGAGTCAATAAAGCTATGGGCCCAAATAGGGTGTACCCCAGTATGCTGAGGGAGCTCAGAGAAGTGGTGGCTGAATATTTGGCGACCCTGCTTAGCCGATCAAGGGAAACAGGTGAGGTACCCAATGACTAAAGAACAGCTAATGTAATTCCCTTATACAAGAGCGGGAACAGAGAGGAAGCGGGAAACTACATATTGGTCAGCCTCACCTCAGTAGTGGGGAAGATTATGGAAGCACTACTGAAGGAGAGATAAGTAGAACACCTTGTGGCCAATAGTCTATAGGACCTAAGGCAACATGGTTTTACTGGGGTGAGGTCATGCTAGACTAACCTCACTGAATTTTTCAACTGGGTGACAAGGGAGGTGGATTGGGAGAGGGAGTGGATGTGGCCTATCTGGACTTCAGTAAAGTCTTTGACACTGTGCCCAATAGGAGACTGTTAAACAATCTGGGCAATATGAGTGTGGGTGGGACAGTAGTGTGGTGGGAAGGGAATTGACTGGATGCCAGGAAACAGAGGGTGGTGGTAAATGGCTGTCACTCCACAAAGAGAAGGATGACAAGTGGAATTCCACAGGGATCAGTGCTGGGTCCTTTTCAACATCTTTATCAGTGACATTACAGATAACATAGAATGGAGAATTTCACTCTTTGCTGATGACACAAAACTCTATAACAGAGTGAACACACCGGAGGGATTGGATAGAATAAGAGAGACCTGCAGAAGCTTGAGGAATGGTCAAGGGTGTGGCAGTTGAGATATAATGCAAAAAAGTGTAGAATAATGCACATGGGGCTCTAAAACCCTGGAACAACATATAAGCTGGAGAGGTGAGATATAGCATGCTGCAAGCAGGAAAGGGACCTAGGAGCTATCATCTATGATGACCTAAAGATTGGGAGACAGTACGACAAGATGGCAGGTAAAGCAAATAGGATGCTGGGATGCATAGGCAAGGGCATCACCAGCAGGAAAAGGGAGATCAAAATTCCACTGTACAAGACATTAGTGAGGCCACACCAGGAGTACAGTGTCCAGTTCTGGAGGCCTTACCAACATAAGGATATAGACAGGGTGAAGACAGTTCAGAGGATGGCAGCCAAGATGGTACAGGGTTTGCATCACAAGTCCTACAATGACAGGCTGAAGGACTTGAACATGTACTCCCGGGAGGAGAGGCAGAAAAGGGGGGATATGGTAGGGACATAAAAGTATCACACAGGGAGGAACAAGGTGCAGGAAAACATTATTTGTCAGAGGAAAAGATGTTCCTGGAGGACTAGGGGTCATGGGATGAAATTGGAGGGAGGGAGGGATGATCTGAGGTAACATGAGGAAGTATTTCTTAATGGAAAGGGTGGTGGACAAGTGGAACGCCCTGCCTGAGGAGGTGATGGGAGCTAAAAACTATTACAGGATTCAAGCATGCAGGGGCTAGTCATCAGGGGATCCTAGCAGTTGGGGGAAGGGGACAACCCAGTTCAAGAGAAGCTTGAAGATGCAAAATTACATATACAATTGGGCAGACTAGGTGGGTCAAGGGCCCTAATCTGCTGTCAGTACCTATGTATCTATGTACCCCCATTTATAAATGGAGCATTAACATATGGGAGAAGCACTTGATTTAAGTGCACAAAAAAGCTGGTGAGTCAATATCTGGACCATAGACACTTCCCAATAAGACCTCTGTACATTCTAATGTCCCCAAAAGAAATACAAATGTCCTGGTGGGTCGGTTATAATCTGACATAAATTAAAGTTTACCACCTGACTTATTAGTATGGCTACTCCCCATTGACTGGTGGAATTGCCTGTTGTATAAACTTGTTCTATCCCAAACTTACGAAATAAAGTAGATTCTGATTCCAATAAATGACTCTTGTAAAAATATAATCTTAACCACCATAGTGTTTAATATGCTTAGTGATTTGCTTTCTTTTAGTTTTGGACCAGGCTCCTTTTACATTCTAGATAACATATGTAATTTTATTCACCAATAAATATAGTAAGTAGTAAAATATTTTTATTCATGGAAAGTCATATGAATAAGGGATTAACATGACTGAGTAACACTCATTTTCAATGAGGGCCACACAATGTACACAAAAATACAAGATAAAAATAATATAATATTCCATATATATATATATATATATATATATATATATATATATATATATATCTATATATACTAAAATCTATACAGCAACATCATCACAGTTATATCAATAAAGGTTACAATGAAGTTTTAAATAAGAAACAAACAGCAATACTCAATATTATACATAGCCCCTGCCCCAGCCAAATTAACACACTTACCCTATGCCCTTTCTCCTATTCTGCCCAGAAAGTTCTAATTATATAAATACACAACATTGCCTTTTCTGGTACATCTCTTTCCTATGCCAGGATTTTATACATGCCCATAGTTCGTTCAATTTCCTATTCGCAGTTGTGCAGGGATGCCATTCCATTCCAATATCCCACTATAATATTCTATGCAACTCCAGGTCTGGCATTTTAACAATTCTTAATAAATCCAATTTATTTCTATAAACCAGGTTATCCATGATGTAACCTGGATATCTACTTGCCAAGCCCCTACATATAAAGGCCAGCCAGTGTTCATGGATACTGTCATTTAATCTCTGCCTGCCCAGCTAGTTGTACATCTGACACTAGTGGGTTAGCCGAGGGACCCTCACTATAAATCCGGCAAGACTGCCATGACAGGCCTCTAATTTTTTAACATCCCCTTTTCCCACCAGAATAAAGGACATCTCCATAGTCAAACATGGGGACAATCATTGAGTTCACTACCCTTTTTCTCACTTCTGTGCTCATGGATGATCTGGCCCTATAAATGGCCCCTAATCTTTTATTCAGATTTGTAACCAAATTATTGATATGGGTGCCCTAGTTCAGTAGTTTGCCAACCCACGGGCCCAGATATTTATAGGTTTTTACCTGCTGGATCAGGTTCCCCCCCAAGGGTAACCAACCTTAGGACCAAATCGCTTTGCATATCACTCTTTTGATGAAATAGTATGGTCTCTGTTTTTTTTTTTTTTTTTGCT
This sequence comes from Neoceratodus forsteri, assembly GCA_016271365.2. Classification (NCBI taxonomy): domain Eukaryota; kingdom Metazoa; phylum Chordata; order Ceratodontiformes; family Ceratodontidae; genus Neoceratodus; species Neoceratodus forsteri. Next base: position 1,264,803,472 of record CM057455.1, read on the forward strand.
TTCAACACAAGTTTACTATCCACCACGAAAAACTGTAGTTCATTAAATGCCTTCTGAAGCCTCTTTTGTATAACCTCTAAGGTGTTATCTGAGGTATAAATAAAACACCTTTGGGTCTGAAAAACATAGACCATTTACATATACTGTATATTGAACATTAATGGTCCTAGGATGGAACCCTGGGGAACCCCCAATCTAACAGGCAACAAACCAGAATCCCAATTACCCACTGAAACTTTCTGACTCCTACCTGACAGATACAAGTCCAGTCACCTCTTCCCCTGACTCACCATTACAAGTGATGCAGCCCTGGACAGGAGGACACCATGGTCCAAGGAGTCAAAAACCTTGGCTAGGTGTACAAATATTGCACCCACCTGTGTCCTCCTGTCTGGGGCTGCCTGCACATCCCCCACCACTTTAACAAGGGCTGAGGTTGTACTATGGCACTTTTGGAATCCCAATTGCATGTCATTGATTAAGTCATGGGAATCCAAATGTTACCTTAGCTGGGCTGCCACTATTTTTTCAAATATTTTGGATGTCTGGGACATAAAGGAAATTGATTGATAATTATTCATCACCATCTTATTGCCTCCCTTAAAAATGGGTATTACCTTTGATTGTTTTCATGCTGAGGGATACTCTCCTGTACTCAGCGACACATTGTGTATATATGTGTGTGTATATATATATATATATATATATATATATATATATATATATATATATATATATATATATATATATATATATATATATACATACACACACACACACACACACACACACACACACACACACACACATATATATATATATGCCAATGGATAGGCCATAACTGGAATAGCATACTTTAACAGTCTTGATGGAATGTTATCCAGGCCAATGGCCTTTGAGGTATTTAAGTTTAGTAATTCTTTAATCACTGTTTCAGCCTATATCTTTGAAAATGTAAAAGGTTTAATGTACATACAATCTCTCACCTGATAAGCTCCTTACATAAACTTTCAAAAAAAGGATTTTACTCCTTAATGGGTGCTATGAAAAGCCATGAAAATGACAACACAACTCCATTTCAGTGCTGGATATACCCCCCTGCCTTATTTAACAGACTGAGTACCCTCCACCCCAATACCCCCACAACTCACACCTTAATAATGCTATAGAACTAAAATACAATCATTCACTAACATTACTGAACCCCAATCCAAAGGAGAAAATCTCCATACTTCCTCTATCAGTGGTAACAGAGTAGACACATCAGAGGGTGTAGACAGAATGAGAAGCGACCTGCAGAAACTTGAAGAATGGTCAGGGGTTTGGCAGTTGAAATTCAATGCAAAGAAGTGCAAGATAATGCATATGGGGCACAAAAACCCTGGCACAATATATCAGTTGGGGGGTGAGGATATAGCATGCACCAAGCAGGAAAGGGATCTTGGGGTTGTCATCTCTGATGACCTCAAGGTAGGAAACAGTGTGACAAGGCAGCAGGTAAAGCAAATAGGATGCTGGGATGTATCGGCAGGGCATCACCAGCAGGAAAGGAGGTCATAATTCCCGCTATACAAGACACTAGTGAGGCTCCACCTGGAGTACAGAGTACAGTTCTGGAGACCATATCTACATAAGGACATAGACAGGGTAGAGAAGGTTCAGAGGAGGGCAACAAAGATGGTGCATGGATTGCATCGCAAGTCCCTATGAAGACAGGTTGAGGAACTGAACATGTACTCCCTGGAGGAGAGGAGGAGAGGATATGATAGAGACATGCAAGTATCTTACAGGAAGGAACAGGGTGCAGGAAAACACTATTTTAAGCAAAAAGATGTTCCAGGACTAGAGGGCATGGGATGAAGTTGGAGGAGGACGATTCAGAGGAAACATGAGAAAGAATTCTTCACGGAACGGTGGTGGACAAGTGGAACACCCTGCCAGAGGAAGTGGTGGGGGCTGAAACAATCACGAGATTTAAGAATGCATGGGATAGACATAAAGGAATTCTGGAGGTCAGGGGTAAGGGGCAACAGACTTCTAGGAAAACAAACTGAACTTACAAGCTCAAATGGGCAGACTAGGTGGGCCATAGGCCCTTATCTGCCGACACTGTCTATGTATCTATGCATCTATGTATCTATGATAAACCTACCAATCTGGCCATAAACCACTCCAACCCTAATTAGAATAAAACAGGTAAGCAAAGAACAAAGATTCTGATTAATAGGTAACAATTAACTCTAATTATTTTTTTAAATTATTTTTGGTACCCAGGTAAGGCCCACTAGGCTCAAGTGCCTGTTTTGAGGTTCAACCCAGGAGCTCTGGGTTGGTTAAGTGACTTGCTCAGACTTAAACAGTATGCAAGTGGGGGTTGTGGGAATCAAACCTATGTCTGCTGGGTATACCAAGCTCATTCACAGCTCATTACTCTAATCTCTAGGAAATACTGCCAACTTATACTATTTCCATTCACCTACTATATTGTATAACAGCATAACCATTCAAAATATAAACATTATAATAATAAAATAGCATACAGTTGTTACAAAGCAGTAAAACAATGGCCCGGTGGTGCAGAGGGCTGAGGTACTGGACATCTCACCTCACGCCACGCCGGCAACCCAGGTTCAGGAGCGATCCTGGGTCATCAAAGGTCAGCACGGAGGGGGCAGGCAGAGTTGGATGGAGGGGCCATCAAGGCAGCTGTCCTCTCCGGGGAGGTGCGGTGGCAACCCTCACTTACGGCTACCATCTGGTGGAGGCCAAGAGGCTGCACAAGCAAGGGTGCCGGTGATAGGCCAATGGGGCAGGCAGAGGAGGGCCATTACCAGGGCTGTAAGGTGCATGCTTTCCTCCACATGCATGCGTACTTCTCCTGGGGTCCTTGGGAAATAAGGGGAGAAAAGCAGAAAAACACACCGACGGCAGGATGGCGACTGACTCTCTGCAGGCACTGCTCCTGAACTGGGTGTAAGGTAAGCCCTGGTAATTGCGGGTGATGCAGCTGGGGGAGTCAGGCAGATGGGGGCCATATGGGACAGGAGAAATACAGATGTGATAAAAAAAAAAGAAAGCAATAAAACAAACATTGGCATCTATGCACTAATCTGTGCCCTAAAGGAGCGTATCTGGGCATGCAGTTCCACACCCTTGGGAGATCCATGTGGGGGCTGCATTCACAAACACCAGTCCCTGCCCAGCTCCCATACGCAGCCCCAACCATGGCGTACAGGTCCACAGGGGGCAGGTGAGTACGGACTGGTGGCTCTGGGTGGGCAGCCATTTGTCTGCCCTGGCTGGGTCACACAGTGGATCCCTTGTGCCCATGGGGCACCATGTTTTGGGCTGAAGTGCATAGCATCAACCATGCTAATGAAGGGGAGTACCCCGACTGACTACCTCCTGACCTCCCAGTGTGCTCCAATGGCATGAGCAGCCCTACTGGGGGAGCCATTTCCCCCCACCGTGTCAGCCATGGCCCGGCAGCAGCTTCCACGGGGGGGGTACATAACTGGCCCTGGTGGTTTACGGCGGCCCTGAAAATGCACCGCCAGCAGCCTCTGGCACAGTACTCCACTCATAGTGAATGCATGGAGGCTGGCTCATACCCTCACAACACTGCCCCAGGCCAGCCACCATGCAGAGCTCCACAATTGGCTGGGGGATAGGGTGCATAGGGGGGATGTATATGCTCTGTGAATGCATGCAGGGGCTGGGCAGGTGGCAAGAGGGCTACATACCCAAGTTGCATGGCATGTAACCCACTCTGCACCTTTGTGAATAGGCCCAAATATACACACTATCCATTAGCAATTGTAAAAGATTGAGAATGAAACACTATAAACTTATACCTTAAACATAATTGGAATTAAGAGTGCAGCAGAGCTAACTCAAAATAAAAATGACTGGCATAACTACCCTGAACCCACTGGGTGATCAGCCTTCCAGAAAAAGAAGTAAGAAGATAACCACAGAATATTCATATGTTGCCCATACATGAATATATATAAAAAAAGTCTTAACATTCTACATTAGCAAATATAAATGTATCAGACCACCAGACCTATAACTGAAATAATACCTACTGCAAAGACACTGCCATGACATAGCTAAAATACTAATCTTTCAGACTACATAGCTTGAACTACTGTTAACCTCTTATAAAGATTGAGTTACGTGTTGAAAAAATATGCATTAACTTAGATCCAGTATTTGTCCTTACTCCACTCCAGGAATACTAAAAGGAGTGAAGGGAAACAGTAAACCTGAGAGATAAAATAAACAAGACTCCTATATGAGAACTTGTACACCTGCAAACTACTATACCACAAGTTTAACTATCAGATTTCATAATCAAGCCCATAAGATCCATAAACTTAGGGAACAAAGGTTATTAGCAAGGAAAGAAGGCCTAAATGGCATTATTGTAGCTGCTTATAATTTTCAATACTGGGGTAAAGATCCAAATAAATTGTGGTCTCTACCACCACCTACAGTTACCTTAGTTAGTCCGATAACTCAATAAACAAAAACAGCACCACAAATTCAAAAGAATGGCCCTTCGCATACAAATTAATATTAGGTGAGCAAAATACCTATGTCTGTACTATGGAATCGTTTGTAAGGGTAACATTGTTGCACCCAAGATTGTGTCAGAGATTAAGGGACTAGTAGCACTCTCCAAGTTATTTTGCATTAATACTAAACCCTTACTTGTCTCTTCTCCCAAACCATGCCCGTGTGAACAGTGATCATGGGCATTACCTGCTGTTCTAAAAGGAGAAAAAGGAGTATATTCAGACTGTGCCTCTCTGAGCAGTGAGCATGGGTGTTACCCACTCTGTTAATCTGATAAATCTACAGACGAAAACAGCACTACTAATTTGAGGAATGGACCTTCAAATATAAATTAAAGTTAGGTCTGCAAAACTCCATCTTCTGGACTATGGATTATTATGTAAGGGTAATGCTAGCTCACCACAGATTGTGGGAGAAATTAAACGGCCAGTAACATTCTCAGTGTTAATCTATATTAAAACTAAACACCACCTAATCTTCTTTCCCATACCATGCCCGTCTAAACACAGATTGTGAGCCTTACTTGCTGTACCAAAAAAAAGAAAAAGGAGTATATATAACATTTACCAACATCTATCAAATATAAAAGTCCACTTAAAACAGACACAGTCCCCTTTGAATAAGTCCAGGAACATTGTTTGCAACTTCTCCTTTGTGATCTCCATCGAATTGAGGCTGTTAGCCGAGTTGCCCTGGAACACCTGAAGATGAGCTGGGTACAGCATCTTAACCCTTAGACTGCCAACAGAAATAAAACGAATTAGAGTTCTGGACTGATATATCAGTCCGTGACCCTGCAAGGGTTAAATTTTATTTGGGCTGCAATCAGTTTAGAAATTACTGGTTTATATACAAGGCACCATTTCCAAACCGCAGGTGGCAAATCCTGAAAAACTCTGATTCTCGCCCCTTCCCAAGAAACTTCCTGAATAGATCTTACTTTTGTCAGAATGTGTCATCTAAAAAAAATCAAGAATTTGAATACAAAAGGGTGCAGTCTCTGGTTATCTAGTGGCATTGGTCTCAAAGCCCTGTGGGCTCTTTTAGGCTCTGGACACACCGGGGAACTTAAAATGGTTTAAGTGCCTTAAAACATTTTAAATCCCCCTAGCACTGTTTGCGACAGAGTACAAGCCCCTTAAAACGTTTTAACAAAAGTGTTTTTAAACCCTGCTAGATACCTAGTCTTAAAACTATTTTTAAAAACATTTTAGAGCTAGCATGGCTTTACTCACAGGTCTATCCAGGAGTAAAAATGTTTTAAAATTTAATGGTTTAACTAAAACAGTTCTTGCTGCAGTGTGTCCAGGCAAGCACAGTTCTGTGTGTTGGACTTAACACAAAATAGTTACAAGGAGAACAAGTTTAACACTAGCAGTGTGGCCACACTAAACCACTATCAACAATGGTTACTGAGTAGTGTGGCTGCACTGAAATGGTTTAGCTAAACTGGTTTTAAAAATGATTTTCAAAAACAATTCTGTAGTGTGTCCAGGGCCTTAATTATATAAGCTGGGCTATTAGGCGATGGTCCTGCCAGGTGCTCGGATAGTTTCTGCACAAACAGTGTGGAGTTAGTGCCTTCTATTTTTTTAAGTAGCCCCCATTACTGCTGTATTGTTCCTTCTACTATGGCATTCGAGATCTTCAAGTTTTGCTTCTAATTTGGCCACCTTCTATTTGTCTGCCACCAACTCTGGGTCTAGCTGATTTATCTTATCCTCCACTGAACTCACCCAAGCCTCGGCATCACTGATTCTTCTAGAAAGCTCTACCATAGTAAAGCAAATGATTTTGACATCCTCTGTTAATGATAAAAGGGCCTCATTAAGAGGAGCTAATTCTTTGACAAAATGTTATTCCAATAAAGAAGTAGCTGCTGTTGGAGGATTGTTAGAATCTGCTGGTGTTGATTTATTTCTTTTTGGCCCACAGGAGCGTTCTGGAGTCAGAGGTGGCATGTGTCGGACTGGGAGAGCTTTCATCTCAGTATTAATTTTGAGTAACCCTGAAAAAACATGCAAACAGTGAGTCCTGAGGTTATATTTAGAAACGGATGATAAATTGCTCCATGTAAGAGGCAAGATCTTATAAAAATCTTCATAAATGTAGGAATAATGGTCAGAGCAATTCTTCTAGCTGCTACCAGTGGCAAGGCATTACATGATCTGTCTGATATATTTATTTGACTGGGTGACCAGGGAATTAGATCAGGGTGGAGTGGTGGATGTGGCATACCTAGATTTCAATAAGGCCTTTGACACCGTTCCACATAGGAGACTCATAAACAAGCTGGACAGCCTAGGTGTGGGTCCAAAGGTGGTAAACAGGGTAGGAATTGGTTAGGGGATATGAGACAGAGGGTGGTGTTAAATGTGATTTACTCTGAGGAAGGAAGGGAGGGGCCCAGTGGGATGCCACAAAGATAAATACTGGGCCAGTCCTCTTTAATGTCTTTATTAACAACATTACAGAGGGGCTAGAAGGGAAGGCATGCCTTTTTGATGATAACACTAAAATCTGCAATATGGTAGACACTGCAGGGGGAAGTGGAAAAAATTATTAGAGATAATTATTAGAGATCTAAGAAAGCTAGAGGAGTGGCCAAGGGTGTTGCAGTTAAGTTTTAAAGTGAAGAAGTGCAAAATCATGCACTTGGGGCACAGAAACCCAAGGGCAGAATTCAAAACGGGGGTGTAGTATTAATGACCACCAAAAAAGAAGGAGACTTGGGGGTAATCATATCTGATGACCTAAAGGTGGCCAGACAGTGTGACAAAGCAGTGAAGAGAGTTAGTGGGATGCTAGAGTACATAGGAAGGGGCATTACCAGCAGAAAGAGAGAGGTGGTGTTACTGCTGTATAGATCATTGGTGAGACTTCACCTAGAGTACTGTTTCCAGTTCCAGAGACCACATCTCCAGAAGGACACAGACAGAGTAAAGGAGGTCCAGAGGAGGGCAACTAAAATGGTACAGGGTCTGCATCAAAAGCCCTATGAGGAGAGATTAAAGGACCTCAATATGGACACCTTGGAGGAAAGGAAGGAGAGGGGGGATATGATAGAGACTTTCAAATACCTCACAGGTATAAATAGGTTTAAGAAGGAAGCATTTTTCAGAAAAAAAGATGCCCAAGAACAAAGGCTTATGCTATGAAGTTGGAGAGGGGTAGACTCAGGGGAGATGTGAGTAACTACTTCACAGAAAGAGTGGAGGATGCCAGGAACAGCCTGCTTGCAAAGACAGTCGGGGAAAAATGGTAACAGGATTCAAGAATGCGTTGGACAGGCTTAAGGGAATCTTAGTGGCAAGTAAGGGGGGTGGGGGGTAAAGCCGGAAATCAAGTAGAGTCCAAGATATAACAGTATTTAGGGAAAAAGGGCAGACTAGGTGGGCCAAGTGGTCCTTATCTACCATAAAGTATCATGATGTTAAGTAACTTAATCTACAGTATGTTGTTGTGAAATGTTAAGAACTATTGTAACTGTACTCCTTGATGAGGAATCTTTGCAAATGAGGATCTTGCTCAAAGGTGTATATCTGAGCAATAAAATAAATAAATAAAAATAAAATAAATAAAATTCTATGTTTCTATGTTCTGATTCTAATATTTTTCAGTCCTTTGTTTTTAATATAGACTCCATCCTACGGACCCTCCCCATCAACTCCATTCTGCCATAAACCCCCAGCTTCTTCAGCCCACCTCCAGGACTTATCCATGTACTACTTACCTCATTGTTTGAGTGGGTTCCCTGGATGGTGGTGGTGGTGCAGTGCCTTCAGGATTGCAGTATAATGCTGCAGACTTGGATTATTTTTCACCTGTTACTACCTGTGAGTCAGAATCAATGGCATGCAATTGCTCACATGTAGACTGTGAAGATGGTGCATGCTTTTGGTTCCTAGCTCGACTTTCAGTTCTGGTAACCACTGTTGTGCCACCTAGCCTCCATTAAGTGGATGCTAAGCAGCGGTACACACTGTTCCGCCACTCTGAAGAGGAGCTCCATTGCTGGATAATATATCTTCCATCCCCCAACAGCCCCCAAGTGACCTTGGTCCATTCCTTAACCCAGGGCACCAGTGTGCCAGGAGGTGAGACATCCAGTGCCTCAGCCCTTCATGCCACTGGCCCAGCTACAAGGTTCTGTAGTCCAATATTGTTATTGACCCCGAAGGGGTAGAAGCTTCAAACCTCTGTTTTACAGTTTTGTGTTTTTACCATCTGTACCATTCAGCCAGAACTGCATTTTTGCAATTCTTTCCCCTTTTTCATTATTACTGAAGAAAGGGGCATTGAAAACAAGGTTACTGTTCCTTGTACTTCATTAGCGTTAGCTGCTTGTCTAAACATGACATGATAATGCTGTTTATGACATTATAATTACTGTATCTCAACAGCAACAGATTTATTTATTTTTTATTTATTTAGTTTTTGTTGACCGGGTAAGTGCACTAGACAAATCCTGCTTATTTTCAGGCACGACCCGGGGGAGGGGGATACAGATGAATGCCAACTGACCTTGAACCAGATGAAACTGTTGGTGGTATTTTTAGTGAATGAGGGAAATTTGGCCAGGACACTGGGGAAATTCCTCTACTCTTTTTCGATAAGTGCCATGGGATCTTTAACATCCACTTGAACTACCACCAATCCAGGCAGATGGGACCTTGGTTTAACGTCTCATCCAAATTTGGGATGTCATAAACAGAATTATGACTGCAGAAGTAAGCAAGCAGACAGAACAAATGGACAGATAGCCTGTTTCCATGCAAATGGAATAAACAAATAAGGGTGAAAATTACAAAAAAGGGTGAAATATAAGTTAAATTGTGTCTAGATATTATGTTTTTCAGAGTTGTCCCAACAACATCAGGGGGTCTTTACAGCAATGTTAAACTGCAGGCAAACATTCAGCTTTGGCAAATGCTTGATTCATACTATGGATGTAGGTACCCATTTTGTTTTGTTTTATGACATATTTAATTAGCATTGTCTTGACATTCTGTTCTCTTTTTTCTTAAGTTCCCATGTTTATTTCTTTAGTTTGCTTTACTATAAAACTGCACTGCCATGTTAAACACTGAAATCAGTTAACTTCTGAAAATGTTAGTGGAATTCCGTGCCTATTCAATGTTATTTCATGTCATCCATTGTTTTCAAGGCACCAGGCTTGAATAATGAATACAAGGATGGATTGGGTTTCACAACCCCTTTCAGCTACAACAGCATGCATGTCTTTGAACCAGTGGGCCAGAAACAAGGGAATTAAAGTAGTTTCAATCTCCTACTTTACCCTCGCAGTGATAAATTACTTTAAAAACACTAAATAAAATAGTAACAAAGGGCAAAGGACAGCGTGATCATCCATCAGCATGAAAGTAAACCCAGAAGATTTATTTTATTTCATGCTCAGTAGGTCTGAGCCCAACACAAGTTGAGAAAACTGCTTTTTTACCAGCTATTATACACACAGGCTTTGTTGACACATTTTTCAGCAGTCAGATCCTTCCTACTTCTAGCACAAATGGTGAAAATATTCATAAAAAATGATATCTCCCTATTGATATTAAAAATATATTTGAGACTGCCATTATAACTGTTCACATAATAGTTGATTATGATTACTTAATAGTTAAAATCTCTTACCTCCCTCTAGAAAATGCTTGTTTCCAATAAAAAATGGTTGTTACTTTTATTGCAGTCTGATATACTGTAAGTGTTAATGTCTCTTTCTTTCTTTCTTTGGAAAAGACCAAACTTTAATTGTTCTTATTGTATTTTTCCATTACCCTTAGTATTAGTCAAGAACACTGGTTACAGAGGTAAGGAATGCCTTTAGCTGTCATAACCACACAAATGAGGAAACTGAAGTCTACTAATACAATGGAAGGGTTTTCATGCGTAGAATTCAAATTGTCTTTTTTCTATTTTGTTTTAGAAAGTTTGGCTGGGAAAGGGACACATAGCCACAACTCCTTTCCAGCTGTTTCCTGGGAGCACAAGGAAGTTACCTGACTTGAGCAGGGTCACATGTTATGCTAGTGACAGTTCTCAGATTCAAACCCAGATCTACTGGGTCTCAAAAATTCACAGTTCACTGTTAGCTGTCTGATAGCACGGTATGCAAATATTGCTGCATCCACCTTTACAGTTCTAGGAGTGGTCATATGTCATGCAGTCTTATGATAAGAGAACCATGAAACAAAGGTAAGCAGCACTGGTACCCTATGAAAATAAGTTAGACTACTGTTACAACCACATGTGTGGCTTCCATGGAGGTAATGGCATATTTTTGGTTGTGGTTGATAAATAGGAGATATGTGCCTGCAGTTTGTCAGATAAATTATTTATTTTTATGAGTTCTCAGTGAACTTGGTTGACCTCACAAGTGACATTGTGCAGCCATGAGTGATGCGACGGAGTTCACTGGAAACAAGTAAAAATAAATCATTTATCTGACCAATAGCCAGCACATATCTGATTTATGCAGTTGGCCTAAGTATATGGAGGGGAGAGTAGAAATTTTGAAAACTGACTGTTTTCAAAAGTAATTATTTCAAACATTGGGCACTACTCTTTGTGCGGCATTTTGTGACTGCGCTCTTTTTTTAAAACTTGGCCAGTGGGGGGAGTGAGTTTGTGTATGGCTGCCATGAATATCTAGCTCATTGCCATGTTACAGAGTGTGCAATCCAGATCGGTCAAGAGACTGTGAGAAAGTTGACGTGATTGATTAAAGGGAAAGAGCTTGTCAGTAGTGAGCAGGATGTACAGCTACGGAACAGTTCAAAATTAGTGTGTCAGTGGACGTGGTTGAGTGAAGATCCAGGGACTTAGTTGGTGGCTACAGCGTGCTTCTACCATGGAGTGGAGGAGGAGGAAGAAGGCCTGTTGGAGTGTCCAGCCAGTGGAGGGTGAAAACTGGGGCTACTCATCAGTTATTTGGGGACTTCTACTTGTGGCTAAGGATTTCTACCTTCAGTGGAGTTAGGACCTTCCAGCAAGATATCATTGTCAATGGAGCCAGGAGTTAGTTGTCTTTGGCAATGGCTTTCTCGAGGACCTGAAGGATCTGTGGTTCTTCTTTGGATGTAGCTGTGTCTCTCGGTCTGCTGGAGTTTCTCCTGTGGATTTCTTCTCCCTCAATGGATTTCTTCTGCTAGCATTATTTTTTATTTTATTTTATGGCTACTCTTCTGGATTACTGGCTTCTACTTCAACATCAGTTATTAGGATTGATTTATGAACACCTTGGATGTACCCTGTGCTTTTTACACATTTTACGTCATTTATTTCCTTCAGGCTTTTTATTATAGGGCACTTATGTTTGCTTGTCTCTTTTGTTTTTTTAAATGATCTGTGATGAAAATCCCACACCAGTGACTTCAAGTTCACTGTCACCACCATGTATTTTTATAATCAGGACCCAGGGAAACCTATTTCTTACCTCCTTCTTTGCACAAGGTCAGAAAGGTCAAACACAATAGTTGTGGGTAGACTGACCCTTCAGAAACAGACTGAAAACAGTGTCCAGCAGAAATAGTAGAATTATCCTTTTAAATAAAACATGCAGTCAGTCACTGATTCTATAAAAATAGATGCTTTCCTAAAAGATTACATGTATTTAAAACAGGATTTATGTACAGTCAGACAAAAGGATTACAGTTTAGTAAAAATGAAAATTAATGAAGTTACACCAGACAGGTAGAAGAATCTGAGCTATTCTCACTTTAAAAACCTATTCATTTACCTGCTGCTGTCTAAAGAATACACTATTCCCTAAGCTGTCTTTCTTACCAGTCCTCTAGGTGCAGGGCTCTGGGGTTTCAGATGTTCCAAATCCAAGAGGAAGTGCTTTCTTATAGCAACTCAATTTATTCCTTACTCCTGAGGGGAGGGGTCTTACCCCCTTTGAATGACAGTCCTCCACTGCCCCCAAATGTATGTGTGTGCGCGTATATATGGATGGATGGATGGATGACATCATTCAGGCCAGCTGGCTCTCTCCACATCCACCCCTGCTTTGTTTACTTTTATGATTGTGCTTTGAAGAATGTCCAAGGTGTGTAACCCCACGCTTCTTGGCTTTTAAGCTGACTGAGGTGTTCAAACTGGAACTCTCCAATCTGCATTACAGAATCTGTGGCTGAATGTTCCCAGGGGAACTTTCCACTAAGCAACTTTTGGCCAATGTTTCCCATAAGACCTGTTTGATTATGTGACAGAAGTCATGTTTTGTGCTCACAGCTGCCGTCATTCACTGAACGCATACTATATACAGTACATGCTCATTCAGAGCTCAGTCGGTGGCTGGCCATGGAGGTGAGTGGTGGGCTGAGCCAGTCACTGGCTCAGTTAGGGGATGGGCACTGCAGGGTGGGGGGTCCACTAGACAACCAGGAATTCAGATTACGCAATTTGCTGGGGATGGGGAATGGAGCATTCCACTGGACCACCAGGATTTGTTTTATACTTATTATGGGAGATCAGGGCTGGGGGGGCACTAGACTACCAGGGATAATGTATGTGTTTTTACTTCAACAGGGATTTGGGGGCACTATGGAAAACAAGGGGAGTCATGTTATTTATTGTTTAATATTGGCAGCATCGGGGATAGGTGAGGTGAGCATATTGTAGTACTTAATATATAAGGCAGCATTAGGGATCAGGAGGGGGACATTTAAGTAATTAATCACACAGGCAGCATCAGGGATTGTAAGGGGGCATTTAAGTAATTAATCACATGGGCAGCATCGGGATTGGGAGGGGAACATTTTAGTGCTTAATCACACAACAGCATGGGGGTTCTGGGAGGGGGACAGTTTTTTATGTACCCAACTGGGCAGCATCAGGAATTTGGAGAGAGGCATTTTAGTAAATAAATCACACTAGCACCAATGAGGTTCAGGAAGGGGGGCATGCATCATTTTATACATAATTCCATCTGGCAACATTGGGGATCTGGGACAGTGGGACAGTGCTGCACACAGGCAATTCTCCCGGAGGGGAATATTCTAAGTACCTTTAAACCAGCCGTGGCTAGTCTAAGGGTACTTTGAATTTTCCTTCTTGGCAAATTTTGAGAATTCCAATTTTGGGGATGTGGCAGCTTGCATCTGCCACATACCCCTTTGCCCCATGTTGCAGCCCATGTCTGAGTACATGGGTGGTGCAAGCCTGGTTTGGGGCAAGCAGCCTGTGGTTGCTGCATGTTGCCTTTGTGAATAGCTCCCAGTGCATCTTTTGGGGCAAGCGACACTTTGTGCCATTGTTTGTAGCTCTAGCCCCTTGTACCCTGCCAGGATCTGTGAGAATTGGGTCCAATGTATTTTGCAGTAATTGTTGGGTGCTCAGGCAGCTTCCAATTAATTCTTTGTAGTTTGTGGGAAATTGCCTCTAGAGGCTGCTGTTTCTCTGTTGTTTTTTAACATGATAATGACTTTTCACCACTTAGCAGGGAGCTTACTTTCAACTTTTTTTTGTCATTCATTTTTGAATAATCATTAATGCTCTTTACATACTTATGACCAGTTACTTGAATAATGTCTGTCGCGGGTATTCCTGAGTCAGTTAATTTCAGAATTATGTGCTTCCTAACTGGGTGGTTGGTTAAACTTTTGTCAGGCTTTATGCCAGCCTTTTCTATCATATTTCTTACCATGTGGGAAAGTTTATTTAAACCCACACGTTGGTTTTTGTACCAATGTCCTCGTAATAGGTTCTGGGCATTGTTGTTTGTTGTTAGAAAAATGGCGATTCTGGCTTGTTGCACATGTGTGGCCTATTCTTGGAGTAGATGGTGTAGTTATGTACTAGACATCTGACCCTGGCCTCCTGCATGGCATATGCTTGTGGTTTTAGTTTTCTAGTGTCTTTGGGTTTTTTCCCAGTTCATGTTTTTGTATGCCTTTCATTGTTATATTGCAGGTATCTGTGGCTGTTTTCATATTCCTATAGTTCTATGTCACCCCACCTGATATTTCTCATCTCTGTCATGCCCCTTACACCAAAGTACTGTACATACAGATAGTTAGCCACATAGTTTTCAAGAGGGATTCCAGGTTGGGTGGGCCCAGTGGGTGGCACTCGTACAACTTGTCAACGAGGCTGTCTGTCAGTTTGACTGCAGCTTTGGGTTTGTTACCTTTTCACTACTTTTAAGGCATTTTTGTTTGGCTATGAGGACTTGCCTAGTCTGTTCAAACAAGGGGAAGGCTTACAGAGATGCTAGGTAGCTTTTCCTTTTTAGATGCAGTTCAGTACTTTGGAAAGTTGCTCTCAGGCTAAGTGTCTCATAGTTATCCCTGTCCTTGTTTGCGCATTTCATGAAAAACTGTGACAACGTCTTCTCTAACTCTTCTGGTAGTATTAAATGTAGTGGAGTGTCTATTTTGAATTCCTCTTCTATGTAGCTTCATAGGTTCTGTAGATCCAGTATTTTATTTATTTATTTATTATTTAAATAAATAAATAAATAAATAGATAGATAAATAAATAAATAAAATAAAATAAAATAGATCCAGTATTGTTTTTTGGTTGGTGTTGTAATTCTTTTCTGATTCAAAGAAATTTGCTATGACATCATCATTCATTAGGGCAGCAGATCTTGTTGATGCTTGGGCAGATTTATCAGTTGGCAGCTGTTGGCTCAGCTCGTTTGCTGTGGAGTCTTCCAGTGACTCTGTGTCTTCCTCTATTTGTGTCAATAGTTGATCCATTTTGATGTCAAAACTATTGTTTAAGTTGTTGCTGCCCATTTCTGTGGTTTCCCTGCTGTTAGACCTTGCTGTTTGCATTTGTTTACGGTTTCTATGGTCGCAGTTTTTCCCCTTTGCCTGATAGTGACCATCAGGAGTTTACTGGGCTAGCTTTGAGACCATTTGGAATGATGTGTACCAGCTTGTTCTTGTGTGGGTGTTGTGTTCCAAAACTGCTTGAACTGTGGAACTGCATGGCTGCTGTTGTGGCTTGCGACTGTGACAAGTCTGAGTCAGGAAACCAGGTCAGCTGCACTCCTTTTGTGATGAAAGAAGTAGGTGAATAAATCAGTGGTGACAACAGAGTAGCCACCATTTTGTTCACATAGTTGCCAGGATAAACACATTTATCTGTCAGATCAAACACCACAACATAACCCAGACAGACCATCTTAGGGTAGCTGGTTCATTCCACTGGTGTATCATACAGATGAGGCATACTGATGAGACCTGGTAGGATGAAACACGTCTGTGTCTTTCTGTTGACACCCTTTGCAGACTGTGTGAGAGGCCTTCGGCACCATGCATTTCTGCTTAAAGTTGAACCAGCATAATATTCTGTGGTGATTTGCATATACAGCGCACAATGCTGTGCATTATGGGAGTATGTGTGATTTTCTATTTCTTTGAAACTTGGCTTCCTGGCCAATGCCCTTTGGCGTAACAATTACCTCAATGCTTGAGTACTGAGGTTCTTTGTCTTTAAACTTATTTTTGGTTTTTATTGGGTTCACCACAACATAACCCAAACAGACCATCTTAGGGTAGCTGGTTCATTCCACTGGGGTGTTATACAGACGAGGCACACTGATGAGACCTGGTAGGACAAAACATGTGTCTGTGTCTTTCTGTTGGCATCCTTTACAGACTGTGCGAGAGGCCTTTCAACACCATGCATTTCTGCTTAAAGTTGAACCAGCATAATATTCGGTGGTGATTTGCATATACAGTCCATGATGCTTTGCATTATGGGAGTATGTGTGATGTTGTATTGCTTTGAAACTTGGCTTCCCAGCCAGTGCCCTTTGGGGTAACCATTACCACAGTGCTTTGTGTACGGAGGTTCTTTGTCTCTCAAACACCCATGCCTATTGCATAATACATGTTTAGATGACCATCATGTACTGAGCGAAAAATTATGACTATGACGTGGGGTTGCTGAAACATCAGGGATCGTCTTTAATGACTGTGAAATGTCACACAGTCTGAGCCTGTTTGATGCTGAATCTTCATGGAGGGGAGAGCAAGGTGATACAAGAGCAACATCAACAAGCATTTGTCAATGCCGAATGTTGGCTTGCTGGCATTGGCAGTGGTAGTGTAGAAGTTACAGAGCAGCGTAATAGGAATGGCAGTGAAGTACTGAACTGAAGCCCACCCCACCACCACCCTGCAGAGAGTGACAGGCATTGGGGTGTGCCTTTGGGTCGTCAGGCATAATGGCCACGCCATTTCACCACACCCCACCCTGCAGACACTGACAAGTGTCACGGTGTTCCTTGGGGTCTTTGGCTCGTATGCACACCCCATTCCATTAGGAAACGGTGAGATGGGTGCGATATAAGAGAATGGGGTGAACTTTGGGGCGAAAGAGTCCTAGGCATACCTCGATGCCTCTCACTGGCTGCAGGTGTGGAATGGTATGAGCATTACAGGCAAGAATCCCAAGTCACACCCCTGATGCCTGTCATTCTCTACAGGGTTGGGCGTTATGGTTGGAAACCCTAATACCTCAGGCATTCGTTGGTATTTTCACTCCAGATTTTCAACATGGTTTTTTTTGTGACTCCACCTCATGCACAGTGGCAATATCAGTGTGTTAGCCAAAAGCTGCTTATACACAGTGATTACGGCATTTAGCACCACAGGTGCAAAAACATTCCGAACAGGATGTAAAAAATGACAGCTGTACTGTTCATGGGGAGGTGTAAAAAATGACAATGTTGCAAATCTGCAGTAAAAATATTTAAAAAATTGGCGAAGTCACGAGCGTACATAGAAACTGTGCAACGCACACCCGTAATATAATTAGGTTGGGGATTTTTTACAGCAGATTGTCAAGTCAGGCATTTGGTGCCTCCAATCATGAACAGTGTCACTGTGATTTTCTTTTATCTGTCCAGAACAATGATTTCCCACAGCGACCACACATCTCTGCACTGAGGTGTGAAAACACACTTGACCATGTTGTGAAAAATGACAGCTGTACTGTTCATAAGGAAGTGTGGAAAAATGCCACTGGTGAAAATCTGGACTGAAAATATTACAAAGTCATGAACTTACGAGGGTGCATGGAAACTGCGCAATGCTCACTCGTAACACAGTCATTTTATGGACTTTTGTCACCAAATTTTCAACATAGCCATTTTAAGACCTCTGCTCATGAACAGTGTAACTGTGATTTTCATAATCTGTCCCAAACATTGCTTTCGCACACCAACAGCACCATTGTGCGCTACATGTGCGAAAACACATTTTGGGCGACATATGAAAAATGGCAGCTGTACTGTTCATAATGAAGTGTAATAAAATGGCAATGTTGAAAATCTGGAGTGAAAATATTGAAAATCTGCGACTTCTACGAGCGTGCATAGGAACTGCGCCAATGCACGCTCATAAACAGATCATTTTTTTGAATTTTTCACTGAATTTTCAACATAGCCATTTTAAGACCTCTGCTCATGAACAATGTCACTGTGATTTTCTTATTTGTCCCATACATTGATTTCACACACCGACTGCGCCATTGTGCGCTACATGAGCGGAAACACGTTTTGGGTGAGATGTGAAAAATGACAGCTGTACTACTCATGAAAGTGTGGTAAAATGGCAATGTTGAAAATCTGGGTGAAAATATTGAAAATTCTACAAACTTTCACAGTGTCTTCGTGGGGAACTGTACAGCACTGCAGCTCATAAAACAGTCATTTTTTGGAATTTTTCTAACAAATTTTCAAAATAGGCTTCTTGAGAGCCCACCTTATGAACACTAGCAGTGTCATTTCGTTACTCGGGCCCGTAAGGTGATTTCGCGCAGTGACTGCGAAATCACCCTTTAGGCCTGAATAATGCCATGACACTGACAGCATTTATGAGAAGGGGTCCCAAAAACCCCATGCTGAAAATTTGGTGCAAAAATTCCAAAAAATGCCTGAGATATGCAACAAAGTTGAAAAAACCCTATCTAGCCCATTATACAGCTTACCAGCATTTCCTCAGTTCACGGTCAGCTTTGAAGAGTGCAGACGTGTTCCCGGTCCACCGCAGATCATCGCGCCGGACTCCGGAGGTAAGTATGGGGAGGCAGGGTGCGTAGTGGGTAGGTGCGGGTTGTGGGGGGGCAGGGAGACTGCATGGGACCATTTTCAATTTACAGTTTTTTTTTTCAATTGACAACGCGGGACATTTGCCACACTGGGGTGGGCTCCCAGCGTGGCAGAAGAACGCTGTTGGGGGTGTGTGGAGCTGACAGGGGATTGGGCACCCCCATCAGCAATGGCATCAGTTGCCATGCTGGGGTGGGCTCCCAGCATGGCACCCTGTACTGGGGGGGAGGACAGTGGAGCCGACGGGGGATTGGGCACCCCCGTCGGCCATGGCATCAGTTGCCATGCTGAGGTGGGCTCCCAACGTGGCACTCTGTACTGGGGGAATGGCACATTGTGTAAAGTGGACGTAACTTGTAAACAAAGTGCCACTGCACGATGAGCTTGTCTCTGATTGCAGCGACACTTTGTTTAGAAGTTTTGTCCACTTTACATAATGTTGGTGTCAGCGCTAGCATGCTGGCTTATTGGGGAATGAGGGACGCACCTACTGATGTGTGCCCCCATTCACCTGTGCAGCAGTCATGGGCCCAAATCTCCACTCTCCCAATATGTTGACTGCCGTGCAAGCGCGGAAAGCCAACATAAATATGGATTACATGGTACTATACAATTGAAACAATCAAATGCAAGACAAGGTGCAGCTATCAAGGCATGGAGGTATATTGTACAGTACCAAATGTTGGTATTCCACTCATACAATAATATTGCACTGAGTACAATATTTTACATACTGTACAGTATGTGAAAGTGCAAAAAGTTAAACCTATATTTAAGGTGCAGTGCTTAAACAATCCAGACATACAAGCCAAGGGACTCTGAAGGCTGGGGAATCATGGAAAAGACACAGGAACCCCACAGAACCAGAACAGGTGGAAAGTAACTGGAGCAGGAAAGAGAGAGATGAAGTTTTTAGAAGAGATTTGAGTGAACAATAGGATTTTAGTCATATGTTATAGATTTTAGGATATAGGTAATATATTAAACATTTAAAAATACCCCCTTGATTGGATTCATTGCCAGGGCACCTACAGTATGCAAAAGGCAGCTTTTGTAGAATAAGAGTGTCTCAGTGCAGGTGTAGGGAAAAGTAGTGCTCTGATTAGTCAAGAATGCTTAGTCAGTCAGTAACATTACATAATACTTCATTAATTCTTTTACTACAAATGGTTTGCAAAGGTCATATACAAGAGCACCAACAAAGGTGTTAAAGAGTTAGTGATGATACCTTCTCAGTCTAATAACAGATCACATTTGAGGTTTAATTTTTCTTTGAGATCATTGATGTTAGGTAACCATTACTTTTAATGAGTTGCTTTACATTCATGTTCATTCTTTTGAGAATGTAACATATCAAGTATTTCCCATTAATTATAAGTCATTGTTATTTATAAATGCTGATATTATTACCCCAGGGATGTTTGTATTGCTTACCCACTACTTCTGATTGCCTGCTAATGCTTTCAGGTGATGTTTAATATATTTAATGGTCTAGTGGTAAATAATGCTGAACAGTAAATCAGGAACCCACAGGCCAGAATGGTACTTGGAGATGTCACCTGATATCCAGTTACTTCACTCCTCACAGATATCCTACAAAACAGGGCAGACATAGGGCTCCACTGAAAATAAAGGAGATCAATTGTATGGTTATGGATTTTTTAAATAATTTCTCTAGCACTTCAACAATTACAGTAATGATGCTAGAAAACAATTGGTGGAAAATAGAGAAGTGTGGAATGATAAAATTCTGAATTTGCAGAATTTGGATGAACTTTCCATGAAACTCCATGGAATTTCATATACATTTTGTGGAATTTTTTAAATGTATTAATTTGATCATACCTTGGACATCTTTTGGCCCAGAGCTCCAATATTTTGCATGTTAAATGTACGTGAGGATTTCTAATGATGTGTCAAATAATGTGAAACTAGGATGGAGTGACTCAAAATTATAGGTGCTCAAATTTGTCATTTTATTTTGTGTGGGAAAATCCATGAATATTTTTATCTGCATATACCTCAGCCATCTATTGGGCAAAGGATCTTAAATTTGGCATGATTACTTGTTGATTGGCATTCTAACAATGTGCCAGATTTCAAGACATTTGGATGGATTATCTCAAGATTATATGTGCTCAGAATCTCTCATTTTAATGTTCAGGGTACTCAGGAAGGACCACCTAGGGGCCTTCAAAGAGCACCTGGGCAAGCTGGACTGGAGCTGCCTGGACCACACTACTGATATCAACTCTTCTATGGACTACTTTGTAACTCAGTTCAATGGAGCATGTAACATTTATGTCCTCTATAGGAAAATAATGGTGAAAGTTAGAAGAGCAAAATGGATTACACCCGCATTGCTAGCACAAATGAGTGATAGGGACAACCTATGGTACAGGGCAAAGGCATCTCAGACACTCGCTGATCTACAGAAATATAGAATTGCATGTAATAAATGTACAAAAGACATTAAACAGGCAAAGGCCAATCTCTACAATGAGCAGAATAAAAGTACATGGGGAAATGGGAGGAAGTTTTGACAAGTACTAAAAGACCTATTGACAAGTCCCCCCAATGGTCAGTGTGAATGGATCCACCACACTAGCATATGGTGAGATGAAAAACCTGTTTAATGAGACCTTCAATGACCTCAGTGCAGTCCCCCCCCACTCCAGTCCACAATGACAAAACAGCCTACCATAATGCACTTGGCCCCACTAACACTAGGATTCCAAAATTCTATTTTAGAAACATCTCTTTGGCTGACACAAAAAATATATATCTAGCAGGTACTAGGAAAATCAAGAATGGGGAGTGACACACTAGACAGAAAACTAATTGCTCTATCCCTCAACAAGATTGCCCAAACACTTTCCAAAAATCTCAGTGTCTTCCTGCACTATTTCCAATTTCTAAACACATGGAAATGGCACATGTTACACTTGTTCATAAAAGTGGGGACCACTCAAGCATCTCACACTATAGAACCATCTCCATACTTTTCCTCTCTCTCAAATGCATTGGAAAGGGTGGTACCAGACCAACTGGTTAACTAGCTAGGCAAACACAATTATCAATGCCACCAGCAACATGGTTTCTGCAGACTTCACAGCATGAACTTGGCCCTGTTACTTACCAATGGGGAAAATATCTCAGCAGTAGAAGTTGAGAGCCACCTGGGATCCAGCAACCACTATATGCTTTGATTCCAAGTAAATACAGCAGTGGAAACTGGACATTCAAAAACTAAAGTACTAGACTTTAGAAGAGCAGATTTAGCTAAAATGAAGGCGTGTCTTAAAAATCACCTTGTAAATAAAATAGGGAGGGGGGTTGAGGAGTACTGGGTACGTCTAGGATGGGCAATAACAGAAGCCTGAAGTCAGTATCTATGAAAGGTGAGTAATGCAAAGAAGAGAAGAAAATCACTCTGGTTTTCTAGGGAGATGGCCACCAGGGTCACACAAAAAAGAAATGCTTTCAGGAGATACAAGAAAACTGGTTATGAGGAGAAACTGAGGGAAGCAAGCAAGACAATTAGGGCAGCAAAGACATCAACAGAATAGAAGATAGCTAAGGAGGTCAAAAGAGGGGACAAGACCTACTTTAGATATATCAGACAGAGGAGGAGGAAGACGAGTGGTGGGACAGTCAGAATCACAAGTGAAAGCAGAGTCATGTGGAGGAGGACAAAGACAAAGCAGAGATCCTCAACAGATACTTCTGCTCCATTTTTACCAAGGAAGAGGATGGGTGCAGACCCAGCCTAAGTGGAAATAGTACCATCAATTGCAAAGTCGAATAAAGACCATTCACAAGGGAAAGAGACTTTAACAACTGGGAAAACTCATGGTAGACAAGGCAATGGGCCTGGGTGAGATTCACCCTAAGGTTCTTAGGGAGCTAAAAGAGGAGCTCACAGCACCTCTGGCTGAACTATTTAACCGATTGCTTGAACTAGGTGAAGTCCCAAGGGATTGGAGAAAGGCCAATGTTGTCCCTCTCCATAAAAATGGGAAGTTGCTGGTTACTATCGCCTGGCTAGCCTCACCTCAATTGTGGGAAAAACAATAGAAGCCCTACTTAAAGAAAGAATTCTAACCTCCCTTGAGGGCAGTGTAAATATGGACCCTAGACAGCTTGGTTTTACCACAGGAAAATCATGCCTGAGAAATCTAACAGACTTCTTCAAATGGGTAACCAAAACTGTGGATCAAGGTGGCTGTATATGTGGTATATCTGGACTTCAGCAAAGCCTTCGACTCTGTTCTGCACAGAAGGATGCTTAACAAGCTTGCCAGCATGGGAGTTAGTCAGACAGTGGTAAACTGAATAAGGAGTTGGCTGAGTGGGAGGACCCAGAGAGTACTGGTAAATGGCACCTTATCAGAAGAAAGAGAGGTAATTAGTGGTGTACTGCAGGGATTGGTGTTAGGTCCCATCCTCTTTGATGTCTTCATTAGGGACATATCTGAAGGCTTGGAAGATAAGGTGAGCCTGTTCTCTGATGACACAAAATATGCAACAGGGTCAATTTTCCTGGTGGGGCAGATAAGATGGAGGCAGACCTCAGAAAATTGGAATTGTGGTAGAAATATGGCAGCTAAAATTCAGTGCAAAGAAGTGCAAGGTTATACACCTAGGGAAGGGAAACCCAGGGAAGAATACCACATGGGGGGGGTGAAACTAGAGGACACATAGCAAGAGATAGATCTGGGGTTCATCAGAATAGATAATCTAAAACAGTCCAAGCAGTGTGAGAAGGCTGCATTAAAGGCAAATGGAATGCTAGGGTGCATAGGAAGGGGAATTATCAGCAGAAAAGGGAATGTCTTAATACCACTCTATAGATCACTGGTAAGACCACACCAGGAACACTGCATACTGTTCTGGTGACCACATCTTAGGACATAGATAGATTGGAGATGGTGCAGAGGAGAGCTACAATGGTGGTACAAGGACTACATCAGAAATCATATGATGAAAGGTTGAAGGATCTCAACATGTATTCTTTGGAACAATGGAGGGAGAGGGAGACATGACTGAAACATTCAAATACATGAAGGAAATAAGTAGGATACAGATTCAGGACCTATTTCAGGTCATGAGAAATACAAGAACTAGAGGTCATGATATGAAGCTGGAGGAGTAACACGCACAAGTTCTTTTTCACAGAGAGGGTGGTCAATGTGTGTAACAGCCTCCCCCAAGGAGTGGTGGATGTGAAGATGGTTGGAGCATTCAAGAATGCTTGGGATAATTTCAAAGGCATCATAGCACTGAGTAGCAGTTAAGGAAGGGGGGGGATAGGGTCTTGGACAGACTAGATGGATCTTATGGTCCCCTTCAGCCATCACATTCTATGTATGTTTCTATGTATATTTCTAATAGAATACACCAGTTACTTCCACAAGGCTCTAGACTAGGTTTGCTGGCCAAGGCACCTAGCTTCACCTGAGCTCTTTCCTTCTAAGCTGCTTGAAAGGACAGAGCAAAGAATCTTACCAGAGCAAAGGAAATGATTAAGACTTATTTTGGCTATGCAGATTTACTGTGCGTTATTATTTTTATGTTGTACTCACAGGGATTGTTATTGTTTGTTACTAGCATTTTATTGCTTTATTTTTCTCTGATTCAAATTGTTGTTGATGGGTATACCTTCTGCTGCATTATTACAAGGTGTGCTTACAGGTGTGTGCATTACTGCTGTAATCTTCCGATTCAAATTATCTTTTACAAGGTATATCTTCTGTTACTGCTTTATCTTTCTCTGTAGCAAAGTGTTTCTTAAAGGATATATCTTCTGTGAAATTGTTACAGTTGGTGCATTACAGGTTTTAGATTTTTATCAGTCATTAGGATAAGCTTTCAGGGTTACTGCATTTGTTGCTGACTGATTGTTTCTGCTCTTACCTTCTTGTTTCTTTCATCTGTGGTTCTTCTTTTTTGGCAGGGGAAGGGCCCAGCCACCCACCCCCATCCCCATCCACCCCACAATATACTCCTTTTATAGGGTAGCACAGCTGTGACATTTCCTGTGGCAAAGCAGGAAGGGGAGGATCAGTGGGGTATCCTCATGGTGACCTCATTTACAGGGGCACTAATAATTTAACTTGTTATAACAAGTTGTACAAAAACAAACAAACAAAACACAAAATCAAACTTTTGCTTTCATTTTCTTCCTTCTAATTACTCTGACCAGGTTATAAACCCAGCAACTTATCTGGAATGGATATCATTAACTGCAGGTACTGTGAAACACTTTTCAGAGGTGCAGTTTTGCAGGATTTAGGACACTGTCTTACATGCTGGGCCACTGGAGATCTTAGAGATCAGCTACAGGCAGCATGGGCAGAGATTGCGCTCCTCAAATTTCATATTCAAGAGGAAATATATTAGAAGAACCACTGACCATTTCCCCAACATCCAACAGAAGCACCTCGACCACAGAGGGTAGTTGGTCTGGGAGGTTGGCAGGTGGTTAGGAGGGGCAAATTGGGTGCCCCATCACTCAGTGCTCTCCAACATATTACCTTCACAAACTATATAAAAACTATAAACAGGTAGCTGCCTCTATCTCTAAAATCAAACAAAGGGGCAGAGGACTTTGCAGAGCAGCACACTGCATCACAGGAGCTAGCACAACAAAACTTGCACAAAACAGGAACCAAAACAAAAAGCAAAAAGGAAATCCAAAAAGCTTCTGATCATAGGAGACTCCATGATTTGGGGAGTTGATACATATCTCCAGCCAGAGGTAATGGTCAGATGTCTCCCAGGTACTTCAGCATGGAGAGACACTGACCACATTGCTTAAAATTGTTCAAGAAGCAGGAGAAAACATTGACATCCTGGTATGCATAGGGACTAATGATCTCACCAGCCGGTCAGTTGTGGAGACCAAGGAACACCTGACCTGGCTGGGTGACAAACTATCATACATTCCATCCGGCATGTCCTTCTCTGAGATCCTGCCAGGCTGGGAAAGGGGGGAAGATGGACAGAATGTCACAGAAGGGGAAATAGGGGACCTAAACATAAGGCTCAAGGGCTGGTGCCAGGAAAAAGGACACAAATTTGTAGGGGAACTGGCAACAATTTTGGGAGCGAAAGTTCTTTAAATTTGATGGGCTGCATCTGATTAAGGAGGGAGTCAGTGCATTGGGGCGGAAGTTTGATGTCTTTGCAGAATATTTAAACTAACAAATGGGGAGAGAGGAGCAGCACCCCATACGTCAAATGGGAAGAACACCCCTACCCCCTCAGCTAGTGGTCAAACAGGAGTTCAGCATGTTTGCAGTTCAATTTCATCACCAGGTAAGAAAAAAGGTCCAGTTCCCCATATGATGCACAGAAGAAACACCAGACCTCACCCAACAACTAACACTCCAAAATCTGGCCAATGGAAAATCATGTACACAAATGCTCGCACTCTGGGAAAGATCCCTGACCTGCAGGCAATAATGACAGAGGCTAAACTGGACATACTAGCAATTAGCGAGACATGGTTTACCAGTAACCACACTTGGGAGACTTAAGTACCTGGCTATGTACTTTTCAGAAGAGACTGAGGTACAAAAAATGGGGGGTGGAGTGGCCCTGTATGTCAATAAAAATATAAAAGCTACAGAAATTCAGAATACACATAAGGAGCCAGAAGAACTGTGGGTCACACTGGAAACAGGAAATGGGACAGCCAGACCAGGCCCCCCAGACCAGGGGGAGGACATAGACACATTACTGTTAGAAGATATGCAAAATATGACAGCTAAAGGAGAGGTTCTGATAATGGGTTACTTCAACATGCCAGATACAGATTGATCAATACCAGTAGGGACATCTGCCAGAACTAGACACATTGCAGATTCCTGCAAGGGGAGGGCCTCAAACAACTGGTACAACAACCCATAAGAGACAGGACTATCCTAGATCTAGTGCTGAGTAACAGGGAAAGGATCACAGATCTCCAGGTAGAAGGTCACCAGGGGGCCAGTGACCATCACATGGTATGGTTCAATTTGGCCACTACAACTAAATGATCCCATTCCAAGCCATAAAATATGAGACTTCAGAGGAGTTGACTTTGATAAGATGGCCAGTGGAGTTAAGCTAGTCCTGGCAAAAAGAAATACAGGTGAGTGGGTACATGCAAAAGTGGGCAAGCATAAAGGCTGCAATACGTGAAACAACATTCCAGTGTGTGTTAGAGAGTAAAGGAAGTGCAAAAAGAGAAGGAAACCTTTCCCAAAAATAGTAGCAGAAAAGGACAGAGCCAAAAGGCTGGCTTTCAGGAAATATAATGGAACACAGCAGGATGAATATAGGGAAGCTTTCCAAACTTCCCAAAGGGAAGCAGTGAAGGCAGTAAGGCAGGCAAAGGCCCAAACTGAGAAAACACTAGCACGAACAGTAAAAGATGGTGACAAGACTTTCTCTAGATACATTAGTGAAAGGAGAAAGTCCAGAGGGGGTATTGCTAAGATCAAAGGCGATAAGGGGGTGTGTGAGGAGGAGGACCATGTAAAACCATCTAGCCTAAATAGATACTTCTGCTCAGTTTTTACTGAAGATAAGGTAGGGCAGGGCCCACAGCTCAGCACCATGGACACAGGGGCGAGGGAGGTAGCACTAGTCCCTTCACAAAAGAAAGGGTCCTACAAGAGCTCGCTAAGCTCAGGGTGGACAAGTCAATGGGACATGATGGCATACATCCCAGGGTACTAAAGGTGCTAAGGGTGGAACTAGCAGAGCCCTTATCAGAACTGTTTAGTGAGTCTCTGAGCATAGGAGAGGTCTCAGAAGACTGGAAAAGGGCTCATGTGATCCCGCTCCACAAGAGTGGTAGCAGGGAGGAGGCAGGGAACAACAGACCAGTCAGTCTTACCTCAGTAGTGGACAAGATTATGGAGGCACTCCTTTAGGAAAGGATAGTGCAACACCTGGAATCCATAGGAACACAGGATCCAAGACAGCATGGGTTTACAAAAGGAATATCCTGTCAAACTAATATCATAGGTTTCTTTGACTGGGTAACCAGAGTGGTGGACCAAGGGGGAGCAGTTGATGTTGCATACCTTGACTTCAGCAAAGCTTTTGATACTGTTCCACATAGAAGATTCATTAATAAGCTGGGTAGGCTCGGGTTGGGTGAGAAGTTGGCCAACTGCAGTTGCAGGATGATCTGGCAAAGCTTGAAACCTGGTCAGATACCTGGCAACTGGGGTTTAATGCCAAAAAGTGCAAGGTGCTGCATTTTGGGATGAAGAACCCAAGGAGGAGCTACCAGCTAGGGGGAGTGCAGCTAGCCCAGACAGAGGAGGAGAAGGATCTGGGTGTGCTCATTACAGTGTCAATGAACAACTCGGCACAATGTAGGAAGGCAGCTGCAAAGGCCAACAAAATGCTGGGTTGTATTGCAAGGGGTATATCCTCGAGGAGAGAGGAGGTGATTCTGCCACTGTATAGATCATTAGTTAGACCACACCTGGAGTACTGCACACAGTACTGGCGCCCATATCTGAACAGGGACATTAAGTTACTGGAGAGGGTGCAGTGCAGGGCGACAAAGATGATCAAGGGGCTGGGGGACTTATCATACGAGAGGAGGTTGAAGGAGTTGAACATGTATTCACTGGAGGAGAGGAGGGACAGGGGTGACATGATTGAAACCTTTAAGTACATGAAAGGAATAAACAAGAAGGGTACAGAGGGGCTGTTCAAAGTAAGGGAGGGAAGGGCCACCAGGGACCATGATATGAGACTGGAGGGAGGAAGGTTCAGGAGAGAGATGAGGAGACACTTTTTTACAGAGAGGGTGGTGGCTGGGTGGAATGGATTACCTGCAGAAGTGGTATGTAGTAGAACAGTGGACCACTTCAAAAGGGGATGGAACAGGACAAGGGGGAGGTTTAAGGAAGGAGAAGAGTGGAAGGGGGGCAGCTGCAGAATAAGGGGTGCTAGCTGCACATTCGAGCAGACTTGATAGACTTCTAGGCCTTTATCTGCTGTCAAATTTCGTATGTTTGTATGTTCGTAACTGGGTGGCAAACTGGTTGTCGGGCAGAAAATAGAGAGAGGTGGTAAATGGTATACAGTCAGAAGAGATGCAAGTCACAAGTGGGGTGCCTCAGGGATCAGTTCTGGGGCCAGACCTCTTCAATATCTTCATCAGTGACATTGCAAATGGACTAGAGGTTAAAGTTTGTCTGTTTGCAGGTGACACCAAGATCTGCAACAAAGTAGATGATCCAGATGGGGTGGGCAGAATGAGAAGAGATCTGGATAAACTAGCAAAATGGTTGGAAGAGTGGCAACTGGGGTTTAATGCAAAGATTTGCAAGATCATGCACATAGGGAAGAGAAACTCTGAAGCCACCTATAGGCTGGGAGGGGAGTTTCTGCCAGTCACAAGGGAAGAAAGAGACTTGGGCATCATCATCACTGCTGACCTGAAATCATCCAAGCAGACCACTAAAGCAGTAGGTAAGGCTTGGGGGATGTTAGGGTGTATTAGTAGGGGTATCAAGTCATAAGAGGGAGGTAATAATTCCTCTTTACAAGGCACTGGCTAGGCCCCATCTGGCATACTGCATGCAGTACTTGAGGCCACACCTTCACAAGGATATTAACCAAATTGAGGCAGTCCAGAGAAGGGCAACCAAAATGGTGCAGGGACTGCATCAGAAAACATATGAGGACAGATTAACGGAGCTTAATATGTATACCCTAGATCAAAAGAGAGGAGAGAGGATATGATCAAAATATTCAGACACCTTAAGGGCATTAACAAGATGAAAGAGTCTAACTTGTTTCATTATAAGAAAAATAGCAGGACAAGAGGACACAGCGTGAGATTAGAGGGAGGCTGATTAAGGGGTAATGTGAGGAAGTTCTTTTTCACAGAAAGGGTGGTGGATGCATGAAACGACCTACCTCAGGAAGTGGTAGATATGAATACAGTGCAGGGCTTCAAACAAGCATGGGATAGGCATAAGGGAGCAATACAGATCAGTATAAATAGATAGGCTATTGCATGAGCAAAGGCCAATGGCACATTTATAAGGTAGAAAAAGAAATGGACAGACTGGATGGGCCTTGCGGTCCTTATCTGCCATCAACTTCTATGTTTCTATGTTAACAGTCACCTGACTGGATCAATCTATATCAATTTAACCAAGGCTTTTTGACCTTAACAATCACCACCTCCTGCTAACTAAACTTTATTCCCTGCATCTCTCACAGGACATAGTGACATGGTTCAAAAGCTATCTCACTGGTAGAAAGCAGTGTGTCAGATTCCGTGGGGTGCTACCTGACCCTTAAAATGTGACTCTCAGAGTACCACAGGGTTTGATTTTGGGACCACTCCTTTTTAGTCTTTTCATCAACAATCTTCCTGAAGATTGTCCTTAGTTAAGGGTATTGCTGTACGTGGATAATGCAGTTATCTTCTCAAGTCACCCATGCCAAGACTCGCTGACAGGTGACCTCCAAGATAGCATTAGAAAGACTGTAGGGTGGTTCAAAAGTAATAGGTTAGTTTTAAACTACAAAAGAAAAGATAATGTTGTTCTCAGGGCCGCACATGAGGAACAAATCACTACCTATTACCATTATGAATGAAAATGGTATGCCACTGGAACTGGTCAGTACATTTTAGTACCTGGGTGTCACCATTGAGGACACCCTCTCATTTGCACCTCATGTTGACTACATAGTAAATGCATTCAGCAAAAAGCTAGGTGCTCTATACAGACAGAGACACTTTTTCACCCTGGAAGCCAGAAGAATTGCAGGATCTGCTCATTCTGCCCCATCATTGACTACAGGATCACAATATACTGGACAGCCTCAGACACTACCCTAAATAGGATCAAGGCATTCTTAAACTAGGCCTTCCACTTAAAAAGAGTCAACACATTTGAGTGATAACATTGGGGTACTATAACATGCAATCCCCATAGAAGACACCCCTCAGCAATAGACAACTGCTGTCTCTTTGTATAGTAGGGTTGTAGTGCAGTCGAACAAGTAGTGTCTTTCGGCCAACCCTCAAGCTTATACTGATGCACTTGTTTCAAAATTACATCTTGACTAGTTGCTTTTGCAATGTTCTTGGTTAGTACCGAAAGCTGATCTATCTGTTGTAGCTCCATTGCACACACGACAGTACAGTCCTCCGTATCTTTGAATTGCACTGGAAAACTGTCTGGCCCCACCTGGCATACTAATGGCTCCTCTTTTAAGTCCCACATCGAACTTTATTTCTCTGGATATTGGTAACCTTGACAAGGCATCTGCATTTCTATGCTGGTCCGTTGGTTGGTATGTAACCTCGAAATTAATGGCAGACAAAATTAATGCTCATCATTGAAGCTGGCTAGCAGTTTTCTCTGGAATTCCTTTTTCTGGACTGAAAATTGTCACTAGTAGCTTGTGATCGGTGTTCAGGTGAAACTTGCGACCTAGCAAGTATTGACAAAATTTCTGGACTACAAACACACTTGCTAATTCCTCTCTCTGAATCTGAGCATAATTCCTTTCAGCTGCAGTGAGTGTGTGTGAAGCATGGGGCTATCGGGTTCTCCACGCCTTCTGGATCTGTATGGAAATGGACAACTCCTATACTCACAGGACTAGCATCACAGGCCGATGTGATAGGTAAGTTAGAGTCATAATGAGTTAAATTATTCACATCAGTTAGAGAGAGCTTGATGGCTTGAACTGCCTTACTGTAGCCCTTGGTACACTTCCACGGAGTACCCTTATGTAACAGTTCATTTAGGATAGCACATTTAGGGGCTAAGCCAGTATAAAACAGTCATAGTAGCGCACCATACCCAAGAATTAGCACAACTCTGAAACATTGTTCAGTTCAGGCATGTGCACAATGACATCCGCCTTTTCATCATTTGGACAAATGACTTATTTTTCAATAGTGTGACCTAAATACTGTATGTGACACTTGGTTGACAAAATTAGCATTTTTCTCTTCTGAGTCTGAATCCACTCTGCTGCAGTGTCTCTAAAGTCTTTTGTAAGTTAAGTAAATGTTCTGCTTCTGTCTTGCCTGTGACAATGATGTCCTCAAAATAACAAGCGACAAGTAACAAGTGACACCTGATATATCACCCACCATTTTCTCAATCACTTTTTTAAAAATAGCAGCTGCAGAACTAAGGCCAAAACATAACCATGTGTACTTGTACAGTCCTTTGTGTGTATTGATCACTACCAGTTTCTGAGAGTCTGTATCCAGTTTCACTTGAAGGTATGTATCAGCGAGGTCCAGTTTAGAGAACCACACACCGCCATTCAGTCTGTGAAAAAGTTCCTCTGGCAAGGGTAAAGGAAATACATCTGTGCTAAGTACTGGATTGTGTCACCTTAAAATATCCACATATTTGAACCTTACCACCTGGTTTAGATACCACAACAATTGGAGTGGCCCAATCTGAACTTGAAACCTTTTCCAGCACACTTGCTTTTTCCAGTCTTTCCAATTCTGCCCCAACCACTGGTTTTAAGGCAAAAGGAAGCTCTTGTGGTTTACTAAACTTAAGGACTGCATTAGACTTTGTAACTAGTCTTGCTTTAGCTGTTGTGTAACATCCTAGGCCTTTCCACAGTTCTGGATACATGTCAAAAACCTCCCCAAGCTTGGGCAGGTTACTGCTTTGTGGTACCTGGACAGCAGCAAGTAGGCCAAAATCTGCTGGATCAGTATGAATATTTAGAAGAACCTGAGCATTTCTGCCCAAAATGTTGACACCCTCTTTTGAAACCAGAAAAGTTAAAAGTGTACTAGGAGAATCTGTCCTGTGTACTAAAGTGGTAAATGAGCCCAGTGGCTGAATCGGTTGCCCTTCAAATGTATGCAGCAACTTATAACAAGGAAACAATAGTGGATTATCCAGATCAGACCATGTTTGATGTTTAATAAAAGTAACTGGGGAAGCAGAATCCACCATTAAATGTAACTGATGCCTCAGTTGTGGCAACTGAAGTAACACATAGAAAGGAGGAACATCTTTAGACTGCATTTGTGGTGCAATAGGAACCACTGCATTGTCTGTGCTCTCTGAACTGACCACTGCAGTTCTCCTGCTTCTACACACTTTATCCATATGACCCTGATGTTTACATGCATGGCACTGAACTTATCTGAATTTGCACTGGTCCCTGCTATGCAGAGACAACCCACATGATGCACATTTATACTGGCCATGCAGTTTGGGTGGAGTGGTTGAATTTTTCTTTGAAAACAGTGGTTTAGACTTAGGTTTGAGATGTTTCAATTTGGAATTTACTGTGGCTACTTGTACCTCATTTTTTGTGTCCATCTTAGCATGTGCTTCATTTTCTGCATCCTCATACATTTGTGACAACTGTAAAAGTTCATCAGCAGACTTTTTGACACTCAGAAAATAATTGCTGAATATAATGTTTTTTATTCAAGCCCATAACAAACTTATCAGCTAAATTAGATTCAAGATGCTCCCTGCTCCACTCACACATGAGAGCTAAGCATTTGATCTCAACAAATAAGATTGTAATGACTGACCTGGTTGCTGATGGTAACTGTAGAATTTACAACGTTCAGCCCTTGGAAAAGTTGTTAAACTGCATTGTCCATTCAATTTAGCCTTTAGCTCTTGATATGACATATCCTCCAGCTGGTCCGGTGCACACAGACTGCATAAAAGTTTGAAGGTTTCACTCCCCAAGAACGCACAAAAAGCAACTCAAATAAGTATATCCCATTGCTGAACACTTGCAGATTGCATGGCAGGATTAAGTAATAGCCACTGATTAAACTGTCTGGACCATGTATCCCAGTCTGTTTGTGTAAAAATATCAGTGCTGGCTCCAGTTGCCATAATACTGAACAGTTCCAAATTGCTTGCTTGCCTCCAATGCTGAAAGTCACAAAATGATATAATTCAGTAAGTTGGAGCTTTAAAAATGTTCACCATCCTTGTTGTCAGTTTGTTGTATTTGGTGGCTGAAAATAAGTACCTTAAACACATCAGGTCTTGGTAATAAGAAAACATGTCACACAGAAATCTATGCCTTCTCTGTTTACTTCTGTTCAGCACAGACATAAGGGGAAAACTGTTCTCAACACACACACAGGGAGACTCACAGGAAGTACATTTCTTAAAGCTGTACTGTCTAACATTTCTTAAAGCTGCACTACACATAACACCTGACAAAGCTTGTTGCATGTTACTTATGTATCTAATCCCTGACAAAGCTTGTTAAATGCTGCCTCAGTTGAAAAGGATGGCAACCTTTGACATTTCTATGTAAACCTCTTTGACCTCTGTGGACTATAGCTAGACTATGCATATAAGCACTTGTCAGTTATGTACATTGTTGTTGTGTGGTTGATGTGGAACCTTTGTAAACAAGCTATCTTGCTCATAGGTGATTATCTGAACAAATAAATAAATAAATAAATTGAAATCACCCAATATGATCTATTCACAGCTCTTGGGGGAGTGAGTTCTTTGCATCAAAGAGTGTTTCTAATTCACTGCAAGAGGTGCCATGGGGAGGTAGGCAACAGTTAGAGTGAAGGTTTTCCTGTTACCTAGCACAAGGTTTAAGAAGAGTGATTCTAGGATGGGAGATTTGAGCTTGAAATCAAGTTCCATGAATGTAAGGTGATCGGAGTTGAAAAAAAGGCGCCCCCTTTCCCGGTTCTGTCCATTCTGACGGCTGAGTAGCCAGCAATGTTAATTTCAGAGGATGGAATCTTATCAGTTAGCCAAGTCTCAGCGGAAGCTATGATATCATATCTGGTTGCTGAGACCCAGGATTCAAAGCAGGATACAATCAAGTGTCCTACAGGTACCATTAAGGTATGTGGCAGAGGCAGAGAGCCTCAGAAAACAACCAGGCAAGTCTGCCAAGTTAAAGTCCTCATGGCAAGATGGCACCAGATGCTGCAAGGTGAGTGCACTTTCCTGGGCAAGATTCCTTGAGGGTCTGGTCTGAGGATCTCAGTGCTGTTTTCCTGGTGAGGGAAGGGCAGGGGGAACTCAGCCCTCATGATCCTGCTGTCCATCTGAGGCACCAAAGATTGGGCTACTGCTGAGGAGGAAAACAGAACAAAAAGATTCAGTGGGTGGTGCAGGTACAGCGCGGGTGGGGGAGGTGAGAAGGAGATAAAGATTAGTAAGACAGAGTGTAAATGTCTCATCCCTTATACTGGCTGTGATGTATTAACAGTAATGTAAACAAATCCAGAGCACTGCAATGCCATTTCACATGGTCAGTGCTGCTCCGTACTGCTCCACTATATCACTTATACAGTGGAGAGATGTGGAGACACACTCATTATATGAAATGGGGGTGCACTGCTCTGGATTTGCTTAAATTAGCACTAATATACTGTATAAGAGCCTGTATAAGGAAAAGGAGGTAAAGAAAAAAATGAATTTTTAGCTTCAAAAGCCAAACGAGGGATTTTGGTTTGGAGGATGGAGTGCTGGGGGAGGGCATTTGTTTTTCTTTAATACATTATTATTTTTAAAGTTTATAAATATATTGCTTTAAAATGTGAAAGAAGCAGACACCACCATTTCAGAAATGGAACCTGACACTTTTCAAATGATTTGCTTAGTCCTTTTACGGCTATAGGACTGGTTGTCTCATGCAGGCAGATCCTTGGCACTGATTGTTTGAATGAGTGCTGAAAATGTATCATTTATTCATTACATGTTGCTTTCAAGCATTTTAAGACTGAGACACTGAAAAGAGAGAGCATTGCAGATTACCATTCAGTCACTGCTCCTTCCACAATAGGAAATGCTTCAAGGAACTCTGGGTAAAACCCTTTTTCATGTCGCATGATAAACAAATCTAGGATGTAGAAAAAAATGGAAATTTACTTACCTGATAAAAGTAATTATAGGAGCACCTTTTTACAGCACTCCGAGTCACTACACATGGGTAATCTTGAGCTCTCCTCATAGGCTGATGCACAAAGGAATTTCAGATTTTGAACTCCGATCTATATCCTCTTTTTTTGCTCCCACAATCCTCAGAAATCTTCCAGAGTTTGTAGTAGTACTGAAAATTATATAAGTACTAGTAGAAAAACAGCCCTAATGGCCACCACCTGGGGTGCCATTGTACAACAAACATACTTACAAGTGGCAATCCTTAAAGGGCTTTCACGTTCCTTTAATGATACCAACTAATATACTATGCCAAGTTAATTGTATTTCTGCAGCATTAGAATGTGCTGTCATAACACTCCTTTTCTTTTCACTTTCTAGGTGTCAGCGTGGCTCAGTTGGTAGCACATCCGCCTCTGGACCAGAAGGTCGTGGGTTCTTGTCCTACACCAGGATTAGACTTGCACCTAAAAATCGCTGGCATCCGAGTGCAGTATTGGGGGGTGCTGTACTGCTGGGGTGTGCCGTTCTTCAGATGAGATGTTAAACTGAGGTCCCTTCTGCCCATCCTGGTGTTTGTCCTGTTGGGTGTCCAGGTGGAAGTAAAAGAACCCAGGGCACTCTTCTCAAAGAGTAGGGAACATTCCCGGTGTCCTGGCCAACATTTCCCTTCCCATAAACCAGTTCATGCAATTATCCAGGCTGTGTGTGGGTGATGGTGTGTGATATGGCCGCCACCACACATTCAGTCACTTCACTACCAGTCTAGCATTGCTTGTAAAGCGCTTTGGATGTATGAAAAGCACTATATAAATGCTGATTCTTCTTCTTCTTTTGAAGCTTTCCTCCTCATTGGGTGGGTTATGGAGTGCTGTAAAAAGGTACTTTTATAATCACCTTTACCAGGTGAGTAAATTTACATTATCTATCTAACCTTTTTACAGCACTCTGAGTCACAACACATGGGTGATTATACAGCAGTATTGATTTCTTGTAGGATAGGAGGAGAAATAGGTGTTGGCACAATCTTAATTACCTTGTGACCAAAATTTGAGATACCAGTGTGGTTGGTATCCAACCAGTAACATCTACTAAACATATGGGGGGATAACCAAGTAGCAGCCTGGCAGATTTCAGTTATGCAGGCTGTGTTGCATTCCGCCCACGAAGTTGCGACTGCTCTAGTGGAGTGGGCCCTAATATGGTGTGGAACTGGTGTGTTCATTGTGGTGTATGCTTTAATCATGGTCTGTTGTAGCCCTCAGGCTATAGTCGACCTTGATGCATGTAACCCCGTTAGGGTCCCTGGGGAATAATAAACAGTCTGTCTGATGTCTGAAGGTGGCTGTTCTGTTGAGATAGGTTATAAGTGTCCTACCCAGGTCTAACCATGTGAGGGTGTCCCTATGGGGATCATCTTCCTGTGGATTGAATGAAGGCACTGAAATCTCTTGTGTCAGATTAAGGTGGAGGTCACCTTGGGGATAAATGATGGGACTGTTCATAGAACTACCTGGTCAGGAAAGAAAGAGAGGAATGGTTCTCTGCAAGACTGAGCTTGGATTTCACTGGCCCTTTTGGCTGACAATATTGCCACCAGGAAAGTCTTTTTCATTGTGAGGATCGGTAGAGGGACTGCCTGCAGTGGTTTGAAGGCCATACTGGTTAGTGTGTCCAGCACCACGTTGAGGTGCCAAGGGACCATGGGTGGCCTGGGTCAGTGATTAATATTGGCTGCGGCCTTTAGGAATATCTGGACTAATGGGTGTACCCCCAGTAACTGTCTGTCTGTCTCACTACAGATAGCACCAATGGCTGCTGCTTGTACCTGTAAGGATGCTGGGGTTAGTCCTTTGTCTAAACCATTCTGCAGGAATTCTAAAATATCTGTGATGGTACATGCAGATACTGTTTGGTCCCTTGCTTCACACCAAGAAGTAAAAACTAACCAATGTATGTTATATGTTCTATTACTATAGTCCCTTCTGTCCTGCAACATTGTTTCAGCCCACCTTACAGGACACCCCAGCCTTCAACAATCTAGTCCTCTGAGCAGCCATGCTGTTAGTCTCAGGGGTCATGGATCCTCATGCCATATCGGCCCTTGTTTGAGGAGATCCCAGTATGGGGTTTGGGGCATTGGTATGTCTATAAGAATCCTCTTGATGAGGGTGTATCAAGTTCTTCTCAGCCAGTCTGGGGCAATCAGCAGTACTATGCTGCCTGTATCTCATATTTTCTACAGGACTTATGGTATCATCAAGACTGGTGGTAAAACTTTCTGAAAGTTACATGGTGTGGATATTACATCTACCCCTACTGTTCCTTTCTCTCTGAACCTGGGAACCTTGGTAGTTGTTCTGAACAGACACCATCAGATCTATCAGGAATGGTCCACATCTCCTTTGTAGCCTCTCAAAGATCTCTGGGTTGAGTTGCCACTCACCTTGTTGAATTGATTGTCTGCTTAGTAGTCTGTTCTTGTATTCATGTTTTCTGTTAGATTGGACCGAGACCTTGTCATGGTGGAGAGGCTTGTGTGTTCCAATGACCCTCAGAGCTATGTCATCTGGAGTCTTGTACTCCTGGCAGGGTCACCCATGGTGAACAGTCCTGATGCGAGGTCCCAGACTAAGTGCGGTCCAACCTCCAAAGTCCTCAATGGTGGATCAGGTGGAAGAAGATGTTAGGATATCAATGGCTGTGAAGGTGGATGAAGGCTGAAACAAGATATGGATCTCCAGTCATCTTGGACTCTCCTTGTCACTGGGTGCTAGATCTCCTGCTTGTCAAGTTTGTGTGGTTGCTGTAGGTGCACCAGCTTCCCCCACACTAAAAGAAGTCATGTGCAGGCTTCTACCATGGGAAATAACATCCCTTAACCAACCTTCCAAGCCCTGCAGTGACAGACTAGTGGTGACAGGGACAGGACCAGTAAATCTGGCAGTCTCTAGCCATGAATATGCATGTAGGCAGCGGTAGTTTGATGGTCGTCTGGCACCTGGACTGGTACAGGGGTGCAATTCAGCAGCTGCTACTGTGACTGAACAGTCCTCTTTAGGATCCCCTCTGCTCACCCCACATGGGGAAGGGGCTAGAAAAGGTGCCCCTAAATTTAGACTGTCTCACCTTCTTCTGGCTGGGTAGCTGCATCCAGCAGGATCACTCTCTCTGCAGTTGAAACAAGAAACAGACAATGAGTTTTGCCACATGGAAAGTTCGTACTCTGATGGACAACCAGTATAGTGAGTGACCAGAAAGAAGAACTTCTATTATCACTAGGGAACTTGCAAGATGCAACATCCATATTGCTGCTCTAAGTGAGACAAGATGTCCAGATGAAGACCAATTGAGAGAAGAGGGTGGAGGTTTCACCTTCTTCTGGAAAGGGAAGCCTGCTGAAGACAGACACATTCACAGCATTGGCCTTGCCATCAAGAACAAGCTCATCAACCAGCTTACAGAGCTCCCAATTGGTATAAACGAATGCCTCATGACCCTTCATCTTAAGCTCAGCAACAATCAGCATGCCACTGTCATCAGTGCATACGCCCTGACACTTATTGCTGACAAGGATGTCAAGGAACAGTTCTACTCCAAACTTGACAGAGTCCTGACCAACACCCCTAAGGAAGATAAGATCATTCTACTTGGTGACTTCAATGCCAGAGTCAGGCGTGATTCAGATCTCTGGAATGGTATCATTGGGAAGGAGGGGGGAGGAAAGACAAACTCCAATGGCATCCTACTCCTAAACAACTGTGCAGAACATGGCATGGTCATCATGAACACCATCTTCAGACAGAGTGACAAGTATAAGACTACTTGGAGACACTCTCGATCCAAGCACTGGCACTCCTTGACTACTTCATTGTCAGAACCTGTGATCGAAAGGATGTCTACATCACGAGGGCTATGTGAGGAGTCGATGACTGCTGGACAGACCATCGTCTTGTCAGATCTGTCATGAACATCCGGCTCACTCAGAAACATCAAAGGCAGCCAAAATCAATGCAAAGGCAATTCAACACCAAGCCCCTTCAAGACCCAGTGGTTCAAGAGGACTTCCAGCAACGTCTCCAAGCAATGCTCTCTATCATGCCTGCAGCTGATGATAACACTGAGAGATACTGGAAGGAATTCAAAACCGCCATCCACTCGGTATGTGCTGAACCTATTGGTTATGTCACCCGGCATCACCAGGACTGGTTTGATGAAAATGATACTGAGATTCAAGACCTGCTCAACTGGAAAAGAATTGCTCACTTTATATGGCAAGATGACATCTCATGCCAGCAAATGAAAGAGTCATACCAGCAGCTCAAGGTAGAAGCTCAAAGGAAGATCCGAGACATCAAAAACAAATGGTGGCAAGACAAGGCCAAGGAGATCCAGCGCCAAGGAGATCCAGCTCTATACTGACAAACATGACATGCAGAGCTTTTTCCAGGCTACAAGGGCCATTTATGGTTCAAGCGCCCATGGTCCCACTCCCCTCTGATCTCAAGATGGCTTGATGCTCCTAAAGTGAAATTAAGGCATTTAAGCTAGAAGGAAGGAGCATTTTGAGACAATTCTGAACCGTGAGTCATCTGTGACAGATGCCACTATCAATTCTGTTCCTCAGCACCCTGAAAGAGAATCTCTCACCAACTCTCCTACCATCAAAGAAGTAAGACATGCCATCAAG
Organism: Neoceratodus forsteri; assembly: GCA_016271365.2. NCBI lineage: Eukaryota > Metazoa > Chordata > Ceratodontiformes > Ceratodontidae > Neoceratodus > Neoceratodus forsteri. The sequence continues at coordinate 1,264,843,742 of CM057455.1, forward strand.
CTGGCCAAAAACAACAAAGCTGTGGGACCAGATGGCATACCGGATGAAGTCTACAAGGCTGGGGGCGAGGAACTGGTACTAAAGCTCCACAAACTCATTCTCCAAATTTGGAACAATGAGGAGATTCCAGAGGACTTGAGGAATGCCAACATTGTTATCATCTTCAAGAAGGGAGACAAGTCGGTGTGTGGAAGTTATCAAATCATTGCTTTACTCGCCACCACAGGGAAAATCCTCGCTCGTATTCTCCTAAACTGTCTCCTTCCCGTCACCTAAGAAGTCTTGCCGGAATCTCAGTGTGGAGTCAGACCATCTTGTGGGACAACCGACATGATCTTCGCTGCCAGGCAGATCCAAGAAAAGTGTCGGGAACAATATCAGGACCTGTACATAGCTTTCATTGACCTGACAAAGGCCTTTGACTTCATCAGTCGTGAAGCCTTGTGGAAGGTGCTGGCCAGATTTGTCTGCCCTACAAAATTCATCAAGGTCCTGAGGCTTCTGCATGGCCAGATGACAGCCAGTGTTCTCCAGAATGGTTCAAAGATAGACCCATTCATCATCCAAACTGGGGCCAAGCAAGGGTGTGTCATCGCTCTAACCTTGTTCTCTATCTTTCTAGCAGTCATCCTAGTCCTCACCAAAGGCAGCCTTCCCACTGGAATTGACATTGAATACAGAATGAATGGAGTGCTCTTTAATCTTGTACATCTCCGTTCAAAGACCAGAGTTTGCAAGGCATCCGTCATTGACCTCTAGTACGCTGATGACTGTGCCATCCTTGCACACACCAGGAGCGACCTCCAGTCTGCACTAGATATCTTTGCAGAAGCTTACCGAAGTCTGGGACTCTCACTTAACATCAAGAAGACCAAGGTGCTCTATCAGCCTGCTCAAGGCCTTGTAAATGACCCTCCACAATTCACCATTGAGGGGACAGACCCTGGAGACAGTCTAGCACTTCCCTTACCTCAGTAGCCACCTCTCCCTAACAGTGAACATCGACGATGAGATTCAGCGCAGGATCCATTGCGCTAGTACCTCATTTGGAAAACTGCTTCGGTGCATTTTCACTGACCATGACATACAAAAGCACACCAAGATCCAGGTATACAGTTCGGTTATCATCCCTACCCTTCTTTATGGATGTGAAACTTGGGTGACTTACCAACATCATCTAAAGAGCCTGGAGAGGTACCACCAACAATGTCTCCGGAAAATCCTCTGCATCAAGTGGGAAAACCACTGCACTAACATCAGTGTTCTTGCTGAGGCCAATGTCACCAACACTGAGGCAATGATCCACAGACATTAATTCCGCTGGACTGGACACTATGTATGGATGCCCGACTCTCAACTCCCCAAACAAATTTTATACTCCCAGCTCAGTCATGGCCAGAGATCCCATGGAGGTCAAAGAAAACGACACACTGAAGGCATATCTCAAGAAAACAGATATGGACATCACAAGCTGGGAGGAGCTTGCAACCAACTGATCTCAGTGGTGCCAGAACCTCCATCAAGCGGGGTCCTGCTTTGAAGAGAAACACCTTACCATCAAAGCTGAAAAGAGAGATTGTAGAAAGGAAAGGGAAAGAAATCCCAGCCAGCAGGCAGCTCTCCCACATGGAAGTATCTGAAATTTATGCAGATGAATCTGTGGCTCTAGGATTGAATTACTGCGCCACCTCAGGACCCATCAGTGAACCATGGTAGAAATCATCCTTGAATCGATGGATCGTCACCATTGCTGATGACTGCTCCTTTCTCTCTGAACCTGGGAACCTTGGTAGTTGTTTGGTCTGAGCAGACACCAACAGATCTATCTAGATGGGTCCCCATCTCATTTGTAGCCTCTCAAAGATCTCCATGTTGAGTTGCCACTCCCCCTGTTGAATCAATTGTCTGCTTAGCCAGTCTGCTCTTGTATTCATGTTTCCTGCTAGATGGACTGTGGTGAGGCTGACTAGGTGTTTTTTCACCCATATCATCAATCTCTGAGTCTCTTGTGCCATTGCTTTGCTCTTTGTGCCTCCTTATTTGTTCATGTAGGACATAGTTACTTTGCTCTCTATTCACACTTTCACGTAACTTTTTCTGATCTGTGTTTGGAAATGTTCGAGGGCCAGTCAAATGGCTCTGGTCTCCAGGATATTTATTGGAAGGTGAGACTCTTGTTCTGACCACTTTCCTTGTACAGACTGTTTGTTCAAAACAACACCCCAACCTTGCAGGCTTGTGTCTGTTTCAAGTGTTTATGCTACATGTTTGTCCAATCTTGCTCTCTGCCTTAGGTTGTTTGGATTCATCCACCATTTCAATAAGACTTTCACTGGTGTTGTCAGAGTCACCCTCTGATTGTTGTTCTGTGAGTCATAACTCCAATTTATTTATTTATTGAGATATTCAGAAAGACCTTTGAGTCAGGGACTCATTTACAAAGGTTCCACGTCATACATAAGTTGAACAAGGACGGGACTTATGATACAGAGAGAAAAAAAAAACAGTACATAAAGTAGCAATAATAATAAAAAAACAGGTTACATGGTTGTTTCATGGAGGTTTAACAATTTAGGTACTTCAGCACAGCCAGGAGGAAGGAAAGAAAAAAAAAAGACAGAGAGATTCTGTCGGAGGCTGATTGTCATGTTTCGTAAATGATTTTTTTTTTGTACATTGACCTGCTAAAATAGATTGTTTGTAAAGAGGCAGTGGCAGATCAGGTATCAAGGGCAGTCACATATATTTGTAGCCTGAAGCTATTCCCTTAGCTTTGTTTTATATGGGCCCAGCCTTCTTTCATCAGTTATATGGATAGGAAGGGAGTTTGTCCAGTAAGGGGCCCTGAAACTGAAAGTGCATTGGTATTGGGAGGTCCGGCCATGGGGAACCCATAGTTGCTGCTTGCTTGTGCTATGGGTTGTTTTGCCTGGTGGAGTTGGGAGGATAATTTGTGCAGGGGAGGGTGGGGTAGTATAGACCTCTTTGGTCATAAGGCAGGTGTGGTACCTGATTCTGCTATCCAGGTTTAGCCAGTTTGTGCTGGTGTAGAGGGAGCAGGAGTGAGTGAAGCGATCACATCCTAGGATGAGGCGGCAGGCTTTGTTGAGCACAAGCCGGAGACTACTTAGGGTTGTGGAGGGTGCGGCTCTGTATATTAGGATGCTGTAGTCTAGGAGGGAGAGGATCGAGGAGTTAACGGTAAGCCGTAATGCTTCAATGGTGAGGCAGTGTTTGTACCGGTATAGTACTCCAAGTCTGGAGCTAACGGCGGTTGTTAGGTGTAGGATATGTTGATTAAAGCTGAGGGCAGGGTCTAGTGTGATCCCTAAGTATTTAAAGTTGTATACTTGTTCTAGGGGGATCTGATTTGTAGTGAGAAATTTGGGGCACAGGTTTTTGAGTGGGTTCTGAGGGTGGGTGAATATCATGACTTTAGTCTTATTATAGTTGATAATAAGACGCTGTGTGGTGAGCTAGTCTTCGATTTCACGGAAGGAGTGCTGGAGGGTTTGGTGGAGTTTAAGGGGGGCCGGGTCGGAGGTGAACAGGACAGCATCATCCGCATAAAGAAGCAGATTTATGGGTTATGCAGATGGGAGGGAGTTGAGGTATATGCTGAAAAGTAGGGGGCCAAGTATGGAGCCCTGTGGGACACCGGATCGGATAGGGAGGTGAGGTGATAGGACAGGGCCTACCTTGACTATCTGTGTCTTATCAAAGAGATAACTGGAGAACCATTTTAGGGTGTCATTGTAGAAACCCATGTAGGCCAGGGTGTTTAGTAAGAGGGCATGGTTTACTGTGTCAAATGCTTTAGATAGGTCCACGAATATGGCTCCGGTGAGGTGGCCGTGATCCAGGGCTGAGTGGACGTGTGAGGTAAATTCAGGAAGGGTGGTAGTGGTGCTGTGGCCCTTATGAAAACCATGTTGCTGCCTGAATAGAAGGTTATATTTATTTAGGTGTTCAGAGAGTTGGTTGGCAACTATGCGTTCAAGTGCCTTTGACGGGGGGTAGGATAGAGATGGGGCGGTAGTTATTTGTGGATGTTTGGTCACCACTTTTATGGATAGGCATGATATAGGCTGATTTCCAGTGGATGGGGAATTTCCCTTGGCAGAGGTAGCGGTTGAGAATGTGAGTGAGAGGGGCCAGAACTTCCTGAAGGGTGAGGCGGAGAAGTCTGTGGTCTATGGATTCGTGGCTGTAGTGGATTTTGTTTAAAGCTTTAGTAAGGTATGGTTTTGCAGACTCTGGTGTAAGGACTCATAAGTAGAAAGGTGATGCAAGTCAGGGGTGGGGGATGATACGGACCAGCGGGGGGTCGAAGAAGTTTGTGGGCAACACATGGGAGAGATCCGTGAAAGTGGTATTTAGGGCAGCGGCTATGCTGGCAGGGTCGGCAGAGAAGCTACCACCTATGAGCATTTGGTCAGGTGGGAGATTTGGGCCTTTGCCACAGAGTTCCTTTATGTTCTCCCAGAACTTGCGCCCATTTCCCCAGGCGGAGGTTAAGGTGGCTTTGTAATGGTTTGCCTTGGCGGTGCGAATGGGCCAGGTGCACTTGTTTCGGGCCTCCCGATAGCGTTGCCTGTCCTGGGGCCGACGGGTCTCATTGGCCAGATGCCATAGGGTGTCACACTGATGTAGTAGGCCTTGGAGGTGGTCCAAGAACCATGGGGCATTATTCCCCTTGGTCATAGTTTTGGTGAAAGGGGCAAACTTGTCACAGGCTGAATTAAAGATGTTGACAAACAGTTCGAGTGCATGGTCAGGGTCGAGTGTATTTGTAAGGGGTGTCCAGTCCCAATCTCTGGGGTGGGCCTTGAGAAGGGGTAATTTGCCAGGCCCTAGTTTATGTAGTGTATTAATTTTGGGCACGGTTTTGAGGGGGTACCAGACCAGTTACAGAGTATTGGTGAGTGGTCGCTTAGGGTGTCAGGGAGGACTTTGGTGCTTGTTATTTTGTGGGGGCAGTTAGTGAAAACTAGGTCTAGAAGGGTGGATGTCCCCGTGCGGGCGTGTAGCCGGGTGGGTGTTTTGATGACCTGGGTGAGATAGAGGGCAGCAGCCTCATTGATGTAGGGCGCAGCTGTTTTAGCCAGCCAGTTTATGTTGAAATCCCCCACTAGTATTTTTTCTTGTTTTGGGGGTAGGGTGTGCAAGGTAGGACATGATGGCTTGGAATGATAGCTTCTGTTCCCTGGGGGGGACATAGGCTGTGGTAAGGAGGAGAGGGGAAGTAGACCTACCTAGAGTAATTTTCAGGGTGAGGGCCTGAGCCCTGGAGGTTAGTGTGGCAGGGGGAGAAGGTGGCCATTGAGGGACTCCTTGAGGTAGGTAGCACAGCCACCCCCTTGCATTCCCATATGGTCGGCATGATAGAGGCAGTATCCAGGGAGGTTGACAGCTGAGTCAGGGTCAGAGGGGGAGAGCCAGGTTTCAGTCAGGGCAATGATGTCTGGGTTGTTCTGGAGTACCCAGCCCTGAAAAGAATCCATTTTTTGTAGGCTGCAAATGTTTAGTGAGGCAATGCACAGGCCATTTCCATGGGATGGGTGGGATGGTGTGGCAAGTTGGGGGCCAGGGTTTGGGTGGACATTTCCTGTCAGCAGAAGAAGGAGGAGGATGAGAGACCTGAGTCGGTTGCGGTTTGTTTGAGCAGCAGGTCTTTGGCATTTATGCTGTGTGCGGCAGATGGAAGGTATTGGTAGTTTCAGGGTAATGGTGGCAGACAGGAGGAGTAAACAGGGGGTGGGGGTTTGTTGTGCTGTGGATATGGAGGGAGGTTGGTAGGAGAAAAGGGGGCTACATTGGGTAGCTTGCCGTGGGAGATGACATCCAGGGGTGCGGGTGGCGATGTCTATATGTGAGTTGTAGGGTGGGGAAGTTTGTATGGGCTGGTAGTACAGGAGCAGTGGGGGGTGGGGCAGGGCTGGGAGTGCCAGCTCATATGCTGACAGTGGGTTTCAATATTTGGCCCCTTTTTCATGTTATGAGTGGGTGGTGGGGGTGCCTGCATAAATTGCAGGAGTAGAGCGATGACAGTAAGTGGGAGCATGGTTGGGTTGAAAAATGTGAGGAAAAGTGTGTGACAGGGCTGGCAGGAAAGGCAGAAAAAAGAAAGAAAAAGAGTGAAAAAGGTGAAGGTCCTCTAGTGGTGGAAAAAGATAAGTTGCAGATGGGAAAGTGGCCTGATAGGTTATTTTGTGACCATGTGATCAGAAAACAACCTATATATTTGGATGCCGACCAAGGGTGGTGGTGGGGGCAGTGGGGAGCCGAACGGTAGCATTCGGCTGGGCAGAGCTAGCATGGAGCAGAAAGCGATCCTGGCAAGCAGCTCCTGGTAAGTACCTTAACATCCGGTGCGATGGCTGGTGTGTGGGGGAGGGCAATTTCTTGCAGCCCTCACGACTGCCGGTGAGCTCTGGGGGAGAAAGAAAAAACAGCTAGGATTAAATAGAGCTCCCGAGGTTTAACTTGTGGGGGGTGGGGGGCAGGGTTCTATGGGGATATGTATCGAGTTTCACTGCCTTTTCACTGAAGTTTCCTCATAATAAAAAGGCACAAATAGATGTTAACTTACAAAAAAAAAAAAAGAAAAAAAAATGTAAATAGTGCTATAAATGCCTGCAGTTTCAGTGAGTATTACAAAAAGCAAAAACAGAGTTTAACTTTCTCAGTAGCAATTTACGTTGTGCTGCCTGAAGTTTCCATGGTGATTAAGAAGGCACAAACAGAGTTTAGCATACAAAAATGGCATTAGTAGGGAAAGCCTTGCAGGGCAGTACCCCCCCAGCACAGTAAGGGTTGCAGTTTTATTTCTTTTTGGTTTTTTTAGTTACACTTAAGAGCACACTAAAGGAACAGTTTGTATGTAAAAAAAAAAAGTCCTTAAAGGGGAAGTCAACTTAAATAGGTGGTATGCAGAGGTACAAAAAAAAAATGCCAGAAAATGCACTATCTCCACTGTTGGGCCGACAAAGACCCCCCTTTAGAAAAGGCGCCAAGTGAGTTCTTTTGAAAGAGCTAGCGTGGAGCAGAAAGTGATCCTGGCAAGCAGCTCCTGGTAAGTACCTTAACAATCTCCGTGGAAATCCGGTGCCATGGCTGTGTGGGGGGAGGGCAATTTCTTGCAGCCCTCACGACCGCCAGTGAGCTCTTAACAAGCTCCGTGGAAATCCGGTGCGATGGCTGTGTGGTAATTGTCCAGTAAGAGGTGTTATAGCTGCCTTGTGAGCTCTTGCCCAGTCATTTAAGTCTATATAAGCTGCCATCAGACCCAGTAATTGCATTAGGTGTCATCTCATTGTCTCTGTGCCTTGTAGGATTCTTCTGCAATGCATTATATTTGCTATTTGATCTTCTGAGGGCCTTACTGTACCCCTTGTTGTATTGAAGATCAACCCCATGTATTCTATTGTTGTTGAGGGAGACAGGTGGCTTTTGTCACTGCTGATTATTCATCCATGCTCCAAGTATCTGATGGGCTGTTGCGGTTGCCCTCCTTGACTTGCCAAGTGTCCATGCCTATATTAGTCAGTCGACGAGGTATGGAATCATGTTTATTCCTTCCATGTGCAGCATCACTGCCAGTGGTGCAATGACTTTCATAAATACATGGGGAGCTGTCGATAGACTGAATGGAAGACATTGGTATTGAAAGTGGAGTCCCAGTAGGCAGAACCAGAGGAATGTCAGGTGGGTAGGCCTGATGGAGATGTGAAAGGTAAGCATCCTTGAGATCTATAGAGGTTAGCACATCCACTTTGTGGACTGCTGCAATTGTTGACATCAGTGTCTCCATCTTGAATCTGTGATATCTTATGAATTTGTTGACAAATTTGAGGTCAGGACTGATCTGAGGTCTCCTGTCTTTTTTGGAACCAGAAGGAAGACAGAGTAGATGTCTGAATAATGCATTTGTTTTGGGACCAGAGTTATGGCTTTGCTGTAAAGTAACTGGTTCATAATTGTCCTGACTTGGTTTATGGTATTCTTGTCCCCTGCAATGTGAGATTGTATGAATCTTTCCTAGCTGGGGGTTACATTGAATTCTATTGCATATCCTTTCAATACGATTTTCGTGATCCATTTGTCTGAGACTGATCTGGTCCTGGTTGCCATGAACTTCTGTAATCTCCCTCCCACTGCATCCAGTGCTTCCTGGACTGGTGGATTCTCACTGACAGAAACCTCAATTGGAATTAATGGCTGTTTGTTGCTGTAGCTGCCTCTGCACCCTCTGTTGAACTGGTAGTGAGGCTTGCGATTAAAAGAAGTTCAGTTTGAAACAAAAACAAAATGAACGGCTGACTTTTCCCTGTTGGCTTTGGCCCCTTTTCCTTTCATTTCCAAAGTTGCAGAATTTGTTAATCCAAAAGGAAGGCAATGCTGCTTGTCATTCCTGATTTTCCTTATCCTTATCATTCCCTTTCTTGACTATGAATTTCTCTATGCCAGGGCCGATGAATCTGTCACCTGAGAAAGGCAGTTTCATGATTCTACTTTTAGATTCCTGGTCCGCATTCCACATCTTCAGCCAAATGTATCTTCTGGCTATGTTAATAGCAGCTGCTGATGTGAATGACATTTTGAAACTGTCTATTTGATTGCTTGTATGGCATATAGCCCATTGTAGCCCATTGTAGCCTCATGGGCACTAGATGTTAGAATGTTTTAGCAGGTGGACTCTAGCCATTTGAGCACTGTTGTGGAGGAATCTGTGGCTGACATGGAAGCCCTCAGGTCCATAGTCATCATATCATGCACCTTCCTGATTATGTCTGTTATGTTTGTATCCATTGGATCTTTCAGGGCTGAAGCTGATTCAGAGGGTAAGACTGTACTGTTACTGAAAGGAGATACTTCTGAGTCCACCTTAGGGGATGCTGACCACACTTATCTCTTGTTCTTGGTTTGAAGGTCCCTTTTTCTCTTGTCTTAAGAGGTTCTGGTGCCTCTCACTCCTTAGCCAGGATGTTGTCTAAGGCTTTACATATTGGAAAGAAGGTTGAGGACTGTTTCTTTTCTCTCACAAGGGGGACTAATCTGCTGTCTGGTTGTTCCACCAGTTCACTGATTTGTAATGTTTCTCAGACCTCCATGATGAGCTCCAGAATGAGGTTGAATGAGCACAGTGTAGTAGATATGTTCTTGCATTCCTCCTCCTCCTCTGCCTCATCCTCTGCCTCTGACCCGGAAGTATCAGAATGGTTGTCTGGCTCAGGGACTTTTGTGCACCTTGGTTTCCTGGGTTTAGGGGCCACCTTGTCTGGTGTTCTGGGTCTCTTGTCTGTCCCCAGAGCATCTACTGTATCTTGTCGAACAAGTTTTGGAATAGCCCTACCACTATGATATGGGATGCAGTGGAGGCACTGTCATTGATGAGTTCCTCCTCTGCAGATTCCCCGGTGAGGGAGATCTCCTGTGGATCAGAATCTACCATGCAGAGGTAGCATAACTTCCCATTTTCTTTGTCCAGCAGGATATTGGTGTACTTCCTGCACACTCTCCTAGTGTTCCCCAGTCTTGCCATTGAAATAAAGAATGTATTTCCTGCAAGACACAAAGGTTTGGACACCCTGATTAAATTCTGTTGTGTACTCTCTTCTGGGTAAAATACACTGAGCAGTGAGTCATGAAGGTCAGCTTACCCAGATAATTGAAACCTTTTTATTCATATTGTCCCTCATGTCTGGCAAAGACACAGTTTGTTAATGGCCACTTTAAGGGGTTGAAAACTCCAAGGGGCTGAGCCATTTCCCTTTTAATGGTCAGCCATCTGAATCCTCATTAAGAGAGAGTCCAAGGGATTGTGCATTTCCCTTGCAAGGGACAACAATATGATTCCCCTTTAAGGAGAAAATAGTAGCATTGCCCCTTTATGAGATTCCATGCATCTGCCATCTTAGTGGAGGTTTTCCCTGGTGGCTGCCACCATCTTAGAGGAGGTTACAGCACTGTGGATTAAGGGAGTTACTGGCAAGGTAGGAGCTCTCGCGAGAAGCGTGAAAAGGCTTCCCAAGATGGCAGTGCCATTCCCTAGAATGGAGTCTCCTCGTGGTGCGAGAAACAAATGCCGGGAGATCCACTGGTGCAAGATAGATGGAGGAGAAGGTGGGGATGCCTCTGCCTGCCTCAGATGAAATGAACACTCAGGTAGGACATCCCCATCCCTTGGTAGCATGCTCATCCATGGAGTGCAGGAGAAAGGATCCTCTGACTTCCAGAATCATTGCCAAAGGCAGGTAAGCACCGGGGGGGGGGACACAACAAGGAAGGAGCAAAAATAATTTGAACATCACACTCAGGGTTGAACGAGGTAAATCACGAAGTGAAGGGTATCAATTTAATATCCATGAGGGGACTAATCAGTATATCTGCCTACTACCCATGGTTGAACAAAGTAAACCGGGGTTAGGTCAGGGTGCCGAAGTACACTGAAAGGCTCAAAAAGGTAGCACTGACTCCCATCCCTCAGCAGATCAAGGTGAAACTGAGGGGCGATTTGAAAAGGTGATGCACAGTTTGAGTAAAGGAAGAGGCAAAATTAAAAACCAGAATACAATGTCCTGACTGGACATGATGCTGTGGTTCCTAATGTGACTAATAACTAATTTACAGCTATACACCAGTTAAGCCTGAGTATGGTGTTTCTAAAATTAACATATTAAGGCAAATTGTGATTTTAGAGGGATATAATAGCAAATGCCCTAATGCTTCTTATCTTAAGTTTTTTGGAACAGAGCCAAACAATCTGTGACCAGCCTGGTGAGATGCACAAAAAGAATTAAGGATTGTGGGAGCAATGAGGGAGGAGATAGATCAGATTTCGAAATCTGGAATTCTTTTGTGCATCAGCCTGTGAGGAGAGCTCAAGATAACCCATGTGTTGTGACTCGGAGTGCTGTAAAAAAGTGTGGTAGATAATGGATGTTTACTCACCTAGCAAAGGTGATTGTGTTGGTTAGTATCCATGGCACTCCAGACATTACATCATGGGTTTTAACCCACCTGATAGGCTATAGATGCACATGTGACCTAGTATCAAATTTTGCAGTATACCTAGGTCCCAGGAGTCCCTACTCTCCAGTTCGATTATCTTTTCAGCTAAAACAAGGTTAGTCAATAGTAACATACACTTCATTCTATGTACCATATTCAAATTAAAATAATGGAGAAGACCATACAATGTACCATAATGGTTTATTTCCCATTTCTACAATGCTAATGCTCAGGCTTATTAGGCATGATGAGGTCATGAATAAATCTCTAAGCCACTCTGTTTCCAAACCCACATATGTTTGGCCCAGATTTCATGCTCACTCAAATCTCTCCGTGTGCTCTGACAGGAGGGCTCTGGAGTGCCATGGACACCGACTAACCCAATCACCTTTACCAGGTGAGTAAACATCCATTGTGTTGGTCGTGTCTCCATGGCACTCCAGACATTACATCATGGGTACTTAAGCAGCAGTACTCTATCCATCAGGGTGAGACAGAGTGACTAAGAGTGGGCATGTAGGGAGGCTGCCGAAAGGACCTTGGTGGCAAAAGAAGCACTCTGTTTTTACAGGATTTCTAGTCTGTAATATCTTGCAAATGTGTGGATGGTTGTCCAGGTTGCTGCCCAGCAAATGTCCTTGGACAATGCCATGGCCCTTTCGGCCAAAGATGTGGCTACTGTCCTGGTCGAATGAGCCTTAATGCCTTCTGGTGGGGTGACATCCTTGAGTCTTTATGTCTCTTGAATCATCTTCTTGAGCCAACTAACAATTGTTGTCCTTGAGGCTGCCATGCCCTCTCTGTGTCCCATTAAAATGACAAAGAGCCTTTCGGCTTTCCTCAGGTTTGAGTTCTGGTGATGTACGTTGCTCGGGTGACTCATACAGTACGTCATGGTGATGTGGGATAGGGTTGACCCCAGACTCTCCCTTGTTATACAAGGTTGGGGACTCTAGTGTCTGTTCAATATGAAACTGGGAAGTGGCCTTTGGAGTGAAGGCAGGTACTGTTTTCAAGGATAACCCCTAGGGAGTAAAGATGGTAGAGAGTTCTTTACGTGATAATGCCCCAATTTCCCCACCCTGCGGGCTGAGCATATGACTATGGGGAAGCAGGTCTTCAGCCCCATCCAGTACAGTTGATTGTCCCATATTGGCTCGAATGGTGGCAATGCCAGAGCATCCAGGACCAGAGTGAGGTCCCAAGGTGCTTCGGATGGTCTGGTTCGAGGCCTCATCAACTCTACTACTCTCATGAATTTGATAGTGTCTGGGTGAGACCCTGGGCTATGTAGGCCCAACAGTCCTAATGCTGCCTCTATGGCTGAGAGTTGGATTCTGAGGGAAGAATGGGACAGTCCTTTTTCCATACGCTGCTGTAGAAACAGCAAGATAGTTGACATATCTGCTGAGTCTGGGTCTTTGTTCCTACTACAGCACCAAGTGGAGAAAATGTTCCACTGACAGGTGTACGTGGACATGGTGGAAGACCTTCTGGATTGCAGCAATGTGGAGATGACTGCACTGTGATACCCTGCTTTTAGCAGTCTCTGCCTCTCAGGATCCAGGCTGACAACTTGAAGGATTCTGGTGTTGGGTGGTTCATTGGGCCCTGGGTTAGTAGGTCTGGCCTGCACGGGAGCTTCCATCTGTCCACTGTCATGGCCATGGCCATGGAAAGCCATGCCCTCTGTGGTCAGTAAGGTGCCACCAGAATAATGACCCTCCAAGATTCCCTGACTTTGGCTAGTACTTGGGGGATTAGCGGAATTGGAGGAAATATGTAAGCCTTGTCCCGGATCCAATCTTGTGACAAGGTATCGACTCCCTTGACCTTTCTCTCCCTGTACCTTGAAAAAAGGCTTTCACCTGGTGATTTGCTTCTGTGGCCATAAGGTCCATAGTGTTGGGCCTCCACTTGCTCTGAATGGATTGGAATACCTCCAGGTGGAGTTGCCACTCACTGGGATGAATCTGTTGTCGACTTAGCCAGTCTGCCCAGATGTTCAGTTTTCCTTCGAGGTGGATGGCCCCAATGTGTTTGAGGTGGACTTGTGCCCAGCTAAATACCCTTGTTATCTCGACCATCATGGTTTGAATTCTTGTGCCCCCTTGTTTTGACAGATAGGCTACTGTGACCTGGTTGTCTGAGCGTATGAGGACGTTGTGTCCCTACGCAGTAGCCTTGAATGCCTTTAGTGCAAGGAACACCGCTCTCATCTCCAGAACATTGATAGACCATCAGGCTTCCACTGGAGTCCATAGGCCTTGTGCTGATTGGGAGCCTAGACATGCCCCCCACCTGGTGAGGCTGGCATCAATCTCTATGGTTATCTCATATGTCAGCTCCAGAGGGTTCCCCCACTGTAGGTTGTGTCTGTCCAACCACCAAGTGAGAGAGTGTCTTATCTGCTACAGTAGAGTAACCCTGACTCCCAGATTCTCCTTGGATGGGGAGCTCTGGGGCAGCGGGTAGGTTTGCAGTGGTCTCATGTTCCACCTGGCCCATTTGACAAGGTCTATGCAGAAGGCCATGCATCCTAGCACTTGTGCTATCTGGCCAATACTGGGTCGCTGGTGTGCCTTTATGCCTTTTATTAGACCCGTCATGCTGTCTATGCATCTTTGTGATGGTCGTGCTAAGCCTGTGTCCGTGTCCATCTCCACTCCTAGGGAGCAGTGCTCCAGCTGCTGAGCTGGTACCACAGAGCTCTTGCTGTAATTGACTACCCAACCAATGTTCTTTGAGTCCAGTCATCTGATCTGTGCCCTAGCCACACAGACTGCTGTGGTGGCCAACCCTTGCTGCCATGCCAGTGATTTATAACATCTTCTTTAACATTTCCTCTATCTTCTTGACCATAGGGTCCTTCAAGGATATTATTCTGCATGGCTCTTCCTCGAACCCCATCATAATTTTTATGGCTTTCATGATCCCTGGAATGAGGTCAAAGGAGCATAGTTTAGAGGTGAGAGAAGGAATGGACTGGGAGACATCCATCTCTTCCTCTTCTGAGTCCTCCCCCTCTTCATCCTGGGGTTCCTCATCTCTTTGTCCATTGCCTGGCTGAGGTGGGGCAGATTCAAATGGCGACACGTTCTTATCGCTGTGGTCACCTGGGGGTAGGTTTTCGTCTTGAGTTCGGTGATGGAGATATGTTCTGGGCAAGAGACTCCAACTTTTCTATAACCCGCAACATAAAGTTCTGCTGGCTTTCCATCATGGCTACTGTGGCCTGTTGATTTTGGATGAGGAGTGCCCCTGGTACCTGGGATACATGGAGCCAGCAAGGGGATTACTCCAAGGATAGTTCATCATCATGATGGAGGCAGGCCTGGCACTGTAGGCCTGTGCTGTGAGGCAGCAGGGGTTGCTGCATAAGGTACACTTTCTTGTTTTTGCCATCTGAAAAACACAAGTAGACAAAACAGGTCCGATTAGGGGGTGAGCCAAATGAGTGACCAGGTGGGCAAACCAGTGTCAGTACCTCCTGGAAACTCACACCTTATTATTCTTAGAGACAAAATACAAACCCTGAGATGTATAGACATTCTGTGCCCTGGGGAGCAGTATGACCTCTGTCCTGACCCACTTGTTTGGTGGTTTGGAAGAGTCACTCCCAATAACTTGTCTCCCCTTACTACTGAGAGCTGCCGTTGTTAAGAGGCACCCTCGATGGGACTAGATGTGGTCATGAGCATTGATCTGCTGTGATAGGTGATCGAGGCTGACCTATACCCAAGGTAGAGGGAAAGTAGAACTCCCATTATAGTAGATTATATTAGTAAGCTGCCGCTGCTAAGTGGCACTCCAGATGGGACTAAAATGATGTAGTTGCCTAGATCCTCTGGGATAGGGAGTGAGGTTAAGCTTAAAAAACCTCAGGTAATTATGAATATTGCTAATAATTAAACATATTTGCAGCTGTGCCTTCTTTTGATCCACTACGGGAGTTGACCGAAACAGTAGTCAGCTAGAATCCTGGGAGTTACAAAATGGTGGCCGAGCACCATGCTCCAAATGGCTGCCGTGTCTCCTGCATGGACGTGGCCACATGCATAGGCCAGGAGCATGAGAGGGGTTACAAAATGGAGGCTCTAGTCCCCTTATACAAAATGACTGCCATGTAGAGGACCTCCTTTTCCATGCCACACAGTCTGGCTTGGGAGGGGATGAGAGCTCTGGAAGTTTGCTGCCATGTGCAAGTGCTTCTCTTTTATTGCTTGCTATGATTCCCTGCCATAAGGAGAAGCAGGAGAGGCAGGCCTGTGACCTGCTCTGCTTGTGAGGGAGCAGATTAGGCCAAAGCACTTCGCTGGTGTGGAGGAGGTAGATTCCTGGGTTATCACCGCTAAGAGGGAGCTTGCAGGTGACCGCTAATTATGGGCATGACTCTGCTGACTTAATAACGTAGAGATAAAAGACAAACCCTGAGATGTATATACATTCCGTGTCCTGGGGGGGCAGTATGACCTATGTCCCAACACGCTTGTTAGGTGGTCTGGAATGGTCACTCCCAAAATACTTGTCTCCCTTACAACGGAGGGCTGCTGCTAATTAGAGGTGCCCCAAATGGGACTAGCTGAGGTCGCGAGCATCAATCCGCTGGGATAGGTGATCGAGGCTGACCTATACCCAAGCTAGGGCCAAAAATTACTCATATTACAGCAGTTTGCATCAGTGAGTTGCTGCTGTTAAGGGGGCACTTTGCATTGCATGGGGATCAGAGATGTAGGTGCCTAGATCCGTTGGGACAAGGGATGAGGCTACCCTTAAAAAAACCCAGATAGCTGCGAATATTGTTTAAAAAACAGAGTGTCTATGCTATTGTGCCTTCTTTTGATCTGCTATGGGAGGTGATCGAAAGAGTAGCCAGCCAGAAATTGAGAATTACAATGGTGGCTGAGCACCCTGTTCAAGATGGCCACCGTGTCTCCTAGCATGGTCAATGCTGAATGTCAGGCCAGGAATAGGAGAGGGGTTACAAAATGAAGGCTCCCGTCCACTTACACAAAATGGATGTCCTGAAGAGGGCCTCCGAGTCCATGCCATGTGGTCTGGCGTGGGGGGAGAGACAGCCATGGGATTTTGCAGCCATCTACATTGCTGTAGACCCCTCAATTTTCTGATTCCCTGCCATGAAGAGAAAACATAGAGGCAGGCCTGTGATCTGCTCAGCTTGTGAGAGAGCAGGCCAGGCCACTTCGCCGCCGTGGAGGACGGAGACTCCTAGGTAATCGCCCTTCATGTGGGGGCTCACAGGTGACCTCTAATTCCGGGCAAAACACACCCAGAGCAACAACACTATCCGCTTGTGCAAGGGGCCCTGCTAGAGTGAGGGAGGATAGTCATCCCCCACTTGGTTGCAGCCACTGGGGAGATCCATGGGATGAGACTGGCTCCCTGAGGGATGGACAGCAGGAAGCACTCAACTAGTGCTGCTGCATGCTGCATTTTTTTCTTTCTGTCCTCTGGCGCGATTATTTGAAACAAAGGCATGCACCTGCTGCCTGCCACATTAATCTAAAATTACATCTCTCTAGCAACTGTTTTCGAGAACAAACGGCTGTATTTCATGCTGAAAGTGGTACAATATGAATCTCTCTCTCTGGTCCCAATCTAGCCAAGCTTTCACCAAACTTATATTTTATCAACTTTATAAGATAAAAAAAAAACCACATCCTGAACGATCAGTAAAAACACCAACTTTGGCTTCTGTTTAAACTATTCTGGTCACACTTCACTACCTGACCAAATGCCAATATCAGCTTTGTCTCTTTTCTTTTAAAAGAGGAATCTAATCAGCTTTACACTGATCGTGCTGTTTGCCTTAAGTAAAGCTGTATCTAGCTGTGTGGAACCCAGGAGCCAGCGTGTTGGCTGCATTAGGAGCCTCCTGACTAGCACCGACTAGCCCCGCTGTAAGCTACGGGTTTTCTCTACCTCTTCAGGTGTGATATTTGAAACAAAGGCAGGTGCCTGTCTGACTGCCGTGTTACTACTAAACAGCCACCTCTCCCAAAGCAGGAATCTCTCTACCTGGTCACAATCTAGCCAAGTGCTCAACAAACTTCTTTCTATAAACTTTATACAGCGTTTAATCACATCTCTAGTGACCAAAAACACCAATTTCAGCTTTTTCTTTGTTTAAAATAATCTGATCAAACTTCACAAACTGACTAAATGCCAACATCAGCTTTTTTCTTTTCTTTTAAAGAGGAATCTGAACAAACTTAATCTGATCAGACTTCACAAGCTGACTAAACACCAGGTTCAGCTTTTTCCTTTCCTTTAAAGGAGAATGTGAACAAACTGGTTATGCTGCTTGCCTTAATTAAAGCTGTATCTAGCTGTGAGGAGGGCCCCTCATTACTTAACACATCCAGCATTCAGCTAATTAGATCTTAGAGCCAACATTAACTAGTTCTTCAGGAATTCCCCTGGGATGGTTGATTTCTGAGAATGCATATTGTAATACAGCTTTCTTTTTAGCAAAATCAAAGATAAACTTCTTGTCTCTTACCTTGTTTAGGATTTTAAGCAGGGACCCCTGTGTGCTAGCCTTTCAGATGCACTAGAAAACTGGAGAGCAGGGACTCCTGGGACCAAGGTATACTGCAAAATTTGATACAGGGTCACATGTGCATCTATAGCCTATCAGGTGAGCTAAAACCCATGATGTAATGTCTGGACACACGACCAACACAATGACTGTGAGCAAGATCCTTGTTTTTGCTTGCAAATATTTTCATACGAGAAAAACACATGTTAAGCATGATACTTTTGACTTATTTTATGTGAGCTGTGTGGACTTTAGTCCAAAAGTAAGCAATTATCGAGAAAACTTATGTTTTTATGAAAAATATTTTCATGAAAAAACACTAGCTAATGTTGCCTAACTCTGTTATTATGCCTTTAAGGAAAAGCCACCACATATAGTTCTTCAGTCAGAGCACTTAAAAGACTGATGGCGTGAAGCTATCAGAAGCAAATGGTAAGAGCAGCTTAGAAAGCAAGTTTTCTCAGAGAGCAACACTGGCTCTGTGGAGCAGCCACAGGCTTTATCCAAGATCCATTGGTAGCCTAATTAAGGTACTCTGTCTGGATTCATCTGAGGCTTTGTATAAGGTATACAGTTAGAACCTGTGTTATTTGCCCAGTGAAACATGGATGCTACATAAGATTTTTTTATTCATTCTCCTTCTCTTTAACTTCACCAAAAAAAATCATCTGTCTATAATATTAAGAGACCTGTTGGCCACAAATCAGTTTTTTAAAGGAGTCAGCCATCCTAGTACATATGTGTGTGTGGTGGGGGGGGGATGTGGTGATTACTTAAGACAAACCACTCCTTTGGAGTGGCTTACTTCAATAATGAAATGTGGTTAATGTGAAATATTTTATTTATTGTACATTTTAAGTTCTTCAGCCCAGGTTTTACTTCACTTTTAGACTTATGCTACAAACCTGTACAAGGATAATTACACCAGAGATTGCTTTTATACTGTACTGTGGGACAAGGAACTGTTTTCTGCCCGTTGGAAGGTGACAGACAAGCCATTCCTTTTGGAGTGACTTACCACAATTATGAAATGTGGTTAACATATAATATTTGATATTATTGTAGATATTTCTTGTATTATGTTTTTTATGTGTTCTTCTCCATTTTCACTGGTCCCCAGTCGTGGACACACATGGATGTGTGTGGAGGCATGCATGAACTGCATTCCAAGATGCCCTCCTGACTTGCCTCACCCCACCTGCGCTGCCACTGGACCTCCACCTAGTGGCAGCGGAACTATGGGAGGAGGTGACAACCACCCCAGGAGAGGAGAACTGCCATTAGTTGTGTGATCCTGCTCTACCCCTCCACCCATGCCAGCAACCTTATGACCCGATGTTATTCCCAAACTTGGGTCACCAGCATGGTGTGAGGTGTAGCATCCATCACCTCAATCCTCAGCTCCACCGGACAGGCAATTATTGTATCTTTTTCAGATCATCAGTTTAGTTATTTAATTCACTTTCAGACTACAAACATGCACAGGGATACTTACATAAGAGAATACTATTGTACTATGGGGCAAGGGACAACTTTCTGGCTGTTGGAAGGCTGTATTAATTAATTCATTTTAGAAATGCTGCTCAGTAGAAGTACAGTGAGTCAGTGTCGATGTCTGATTGTCATCTTGGGAAGGTGGCATAGACTATACTGTAAGTTGCAGAATAATTTAATCATATGAGAATACAATACATAGATACATAGATACATAGACAGTGTCAGCAGATAAGGGCCTATGGCCTGCCTAGTCTGCCCATTTGAGTTTGTAACTTCAGTTTATGTTTTCCTAGAAGTCTGTTGCCCCTTATTCCTGACCTCCAGAATTCCTTTATTTCTATCCCATGCATTCTTAAACCCCATGATTGTTTCAGCTCCCACCACTTCCTCAGGCAGGGTGTTCCACTTGTCCACCACCCATTCTGTGAAGAAATTCTTCCTCACATTTCCTCTGAATCGTCCTCCCTCCAACTTCATCCCATGCCCTCTAGTCCTGGAACATCTTTTCGCTTAAAAATAGTGTATTCTTGCACCCTGTTCATAGATACATAGGCAGTGTCAGCAGGCAAATGCAGATGCAGCTCTGACAACAAGATGAAAAATCAAACTAGGAAATACACAAAGAAACAGTACAGTATGTAAAGAACATAACAGTACTGTAATAATGATAATAATAATAACACTTAATTGAGCGCCTTTCAAAATCTCAAGGTGCTGCACAGCAAATACAAACATAAAAACATATTCAAATACATTCAGTATAAAATCAAATACAAACACATATTCAAATACATTCAATATAAAATCAGAATAAAGTAGGAAATGCCTTTTTCCATAAAAAAAGTCTTTAGTGCCTGCTTAAAACTCCCCACCGTCCTGCACTCCCGGAGCTGACGGGGCAGAGAATTCCAGAGGGTAGGTGCAGCAAATCCAAACACACGAGCATCAGATGACTTCAAATTTACCCTTGGAATCTCCAGCAACCCCTCATGAGCTGAGCCGAGCTGTTGCAGAGGGGTGTAAGGCACCAGGAGCTCTTTCAAGTAATCGGGACCCAAACCGTGTAGGGATTTGTAGGTCAAAAGACCCACTTTTAAGGTGATCTGCCACTGTATTGGCAGCCAATGCAGAGCGCGCATCACAGGGGTAATGTGTGATCTTCTGGAAGCCCCAGTCAACAAACATGCTGCCGCATTCTGCACTTGCTGCAAGTGACAGATATCAACCCCAGGAAGCCCAAGGTAAAGGGAGTTACAGTAATCAAGGCATGATGTCACAAAGGCATGGACCAAGACCGGCAGGTCACTGGGTGGAACAAGGTGCCTAATTCTGGCAATGTTCCTAAGATGGAAAAATGCCAGCTTGATGACTACAGACACCTGATGTCAAAGGGTCAGACCAACGTCAAGCTCCACTCCCAGGTTACGCACCCATTCAGAGGTGAGGATCTGGTCCTCCACCAGGATTAAACTGGAGGGAAGCGCAGTCCTCAATCCCTCTACCCTATGACCCTGGTCCACAACCATAACCTCAGTCTTTCCTGGGTTCAACTTTAAACCACTGGAATTCATCCAGTCTTGGATTTCTGTGAGGTAGTTGTTCAGTACTGAGATAGCACCAACCTGGTCAGGTGCGAAAGACAGGTAGAGCTGGGTATCATCAGCATAGCAGTGAAACCTCAGCTTATACCATTTTACAATGTCTCCAAGGGGTAGCATATATACTGCGAATAACATGGGGGACAGCACCGAGCCCTGAGGCACCCCACATGGCCGAGAGAAGGCCCCGGATGAAAACAAACCCAAGACCACTCTCGGCGTTCTCCCTGCGAGGAAAGATGAAAACTATCTGAAGACTGTACCTGACAGCCCACAAATGGACCTTAGGTGTTTGAGCAGAACCCCATGAGCCACAGTATCAAAAGCTGATGATAGATCAAGGAGAACCAAGATAGAACGGTGTCTCCGATCTCTCGCCATCGGGAGATCATTGAGCACCCGAACCAGAGCAGTCTCAGTACTATGCCTCTTACAAAAGCTAGACTGGAGAGGTTCATATAAACTATGGATGGTCAAGTGGTTATCCAATTGAGCAGCCACAACTTTCTCAATAACCTTCCCCACGAAAGGGAGGTTAGAGATTGGACTGTAGTTTGCCAGGTCATCCAGGTCTAAAGAAGTCAGAAGGGGATCACCACCCCCTCCTTCAGGGAGCTAGGAAACACTCCCATATCTAAAGAACACCGGATAATCTGAGCTAAGACCGGGCCGATGATCTCACTATAACCCAAGATCAGGGAGGTAGGGCCAGGGTCTAAACTACAGCACATGGGATGCATCTCCTGGACAATCCTAATAGTATCGACGAGATCCGGCAGGTCAAAGGTACTCCAGGAAACTCTGGGCTCTGCAATCAACTGCAACACCCTTAGAATGAAGTTGGAGGCACTCCCTCCTGATGTCTTCAACCTTATTCGCAAAGAATTGAGCGATCTCCTCACAATCGGCTTGAGTAAAAACTTGATGGAACTGCTGACAGGCTGGGTTGCACAGTCTGTCAACAGTTCTGAAGAGCTGAGCCGGTCGATTCCATGTGACAGAAATTTCCCTGGACAGGAATTCTGCCTTCTTATGGGAAATTTCTGTTTGGTAGAGTTCATAATGCTCTAGCAAAATAAGGTGGTCGGCATTAGTGGTCGTCTTCCTCCAACGACGCTCTAACCTATGCTCCATCCTCCGCAACCCTCTCAGAGCTCTATCAAACCATGGAGCACCAGGACGATGCAGAAGGGGGTGAACACGGACAGGTGCAACCTGATATAGGGCTACTGATGTGGCCCTATTATAGGCCACTACCAACTGTTCAGGATCAGTGCAAAACTCGTCCAACAACGAGAGGTCAATAACCGCCATCAGGTCTTCAGGGACCACATCCCACAATGGGCAGTACCTGACCAATTCCACAGGGGCCTGCCTACCCAAGGGGGGCCTCAAAATTGAACCCAACTGAGTAATGATCTGACCAATCGACTGGTTCCACCAGCAAATCGGAGGCTCCGATCCCCCGGAGGAAGACCAGGTCAAGAGAGTGACCTCCCTTGTGTGTAGCTGAGGAAACAACCTGTGTAAAGCCCAGAGATGTTAACTCCTGTAGGAAATGTTGACCAAAAAGTGAAGATTCGTCATCGACCCAAGCATTGAAGTTGCCCAGAACCATCAGTCTGGGCAACTGCAAGGCCATGTCGGTGGCAAAATCTGCTATTTCCTGCAGAAAAAGCTTCTCATCATCTGGTGGACGATAGATGAGGGCAATCCTGCACCCTACACCAGCTACCACAGTACACTCAAATGACCTGGCCTCCTCAGCTGATACACCAGTTAGGCCCAATTCGGTCTTGAAACAGACCGCCTCCCCCCACCACGATCCAAGCTCGGGTGATGCATAACCGAGCACTCGGTGGGAACAGGGGCCTCTAAAAAAGGGGCTGCATTCCCATCCAACCAGGACTCGGTAATGCAAACCAGATCTGCCCTCTCAACAAAATCTGAAATAAGGCCAGTCTTGTTGTAGACAGATCTGGCATTGCATAACAATGCCCAAGTTGGACGAGATTGGCGAGTTGTCCCTACCACTTGCCCTCCCAAACTGGAGGTGCCCTTGGGTGTGGGAACCAGCATAGAATCATCATGTTCTAGATACCATTTTGCCCCAGGCCATCTTCTGGGCCTAACCACCCCTATGGGAAGGCCCCACTCACTCTGCTGTCTGCAACCCCCCCCCCAACGCCACCCCTTCAGGCAATCCCTAGCTCCCGACAATGATGATAAACATGAACAGGCGGGGGATGAAGAGAAGGGGTGGAGGGTATCGAGAGTGGAGGCTGAATAGCACAGGACAGGAGGGGTAAGCAGGAACATCTAGCTGCTCAATTTATAAAACAATAAATATAATAAGATCATAAAAACCACCGATCCTAAGCTACTCTCGAACTTCCTACAACTAAAATTATACAACTTCAAATTATAACAAACAACTAAAATTAAGATTAAACTAAACCAAATCCCAAATACATAATCTTATTCATTGATTAAACCCACAGGTCCTCTCACAGCCTGGGGTCAACCAAAAATTAACCAAAAACTATTTTAAATTACTCCCAGGTCCTCTCACTACCTAGTACGTACAAAAACAAATTAAACACTCTCACTACTAATTTAAACAAAAAATAAATAAACAACAAAATAACAGTAATTACATAATAATAATAAAAACATAAACAAAGGAAATAATTTAGAAGCCACCCTCCGGGAATCTCTCACAATACCGGAAAACAGGTGGAATCAAAGATGTTATAAGGCATTCTCACTGCTCACATTATTTCCACTAAACAAACAAACAAACAAACAAAATGTTTGTAGTCAGCAGAGGTCCCATCTAGCTGTGGATATTTCCAAATACAGCTACTGTGTAAACACAAGATACAAAAATCAGAATACCCGCCCTAATGTCAGTAAAAGCAGCAAACAATATAAGTCCAGTCTTCAAAATCTCAGACTTCAAATTCCATCTCCAATTCGAATCGCAGAAAGGCCACTACCAGGCCGCAGGTTCCTAATTAGCCTTCCAAGGGGAAACATTACCCCAGAAAGTCAGTGGCCCACTACTTCAACTCCAGGAGGAGTCAGCCCCCAGCTGGCTATCCCAGGAGTCAAGAGGCAGGGGAATAAAGGACAGGCCCTCCAGCCTACCCCACTCCCCACCTCTGTGTGTGACACTGACCCTGAGGTCCCTCAGGAACCCTGCAAGCCCAGCTATTAAAGCCCAAAATTACCAATCTCAGGAAAAAACATTCAATACACCAGAAATGTCACTAAAACTTCATATCCCACTTATCTTAGAGGCTCTTCCAGATGACTTCACTAGGTCACCACTCCCAGTGATCCAATGGCCACATACTGTACAAATATAATCCAGGGGCACTCCAAAAAACACAGCTGACAGTTCGAATCCACACACAGGATAATAATTTCCAGACCGTAGGCTTGCTTAGGTTCAGCTAGTGACCATAAAATCTAACCAGTCCACTCTCTACACAAATATTAACGAGCGGAAAGCAGTGGTAGTGTCAAAAACTCATTCCAAATACGAAAACTCGATCTGAACACAGAGATCAAATAAAAGAAGACTCTAAAAGTCAGTTAGCAAGGCTTCACTGAAATACCTCCAAGTCTTCACGTCAAAATGCCGCAGCTCTTCACAACTCTCCCCAGTACTCTTTAGCACACTGGGACCCAGCCCGTAAAGCAGATTCAGACCGAGCCGAGAACGGAGAATGGAGACGAATGCACACCAGATACGCTAGCACTAAACAAAGGCGGGTAAATGATGGTGACAATAACGGAAAGCATAAAAACCCATACAAAATTAATAAAATGGAAAGCAGCAGGAAATAAACGGAAAATAAAACAGCAAAAGGTGAGACAAGTGCAAGGAACAGAACGGCTAGCCCAGCATGGCCGCCATCTTGTAGGTTAAGTGATGCAGTTGCAAAACGATAAAGACATTGCAACAAGTGATGATGTCAGTGTACTTTAATCAGAGAAGTTACATCTGATACCACTCATACAGCCCATATGGGTTACCCAGAAACAGAAAAGAAAGGAAGAGGTATACAGGAAAATGAAAGTGAAATAAATGGGGGTTAAAAGGACACATGGGAAGAAAGAGTTAGGTATAAATTCAGGAGTGAACCATAAATTCATGGAGTAAAGTCTCTGACTCTCATTCTGTTGCTGCTTTTTTAATTAATTTGATATCACATGCACACTCCCCTCTACCCTGTCCCCTGGTCCTTCTTTTGCTGCCTCTCTTCAGTCTCACCCAGCTGAAGGTTTCCGCCTTGCTATTTCCTCTGTTGAAATCCTCCTAGCACTCACATCACTGACCTAGCCAAGTCCAGATCAGACCCTAAACTTCTCTTTATCTCTGCACCTGGTATTGCCTCTCCACTCTCCCACCTTCTGAACCTCTCCTTTTCCCTCAGTGCTGTTCTTCAGGCATGGAAGATTGCTAAGGTTCTGCCGCTGCATAAAGGGCAACTTCTGTCTTATCTCACTCCTCCCCTCTCTCACAAAACTGCAGGAAGTTATCATCTACTCCAGGCTTACTGACTTCCTTTCCCCCTCCAACCTCATCTCACCATTTCAGCCTGGATTTGGGAAGCACCATTTCATGGTCTCATCCCTACTGTGAGTAATTCATCCTCACTGAGGACGGATCAGGGTCACATCATCACAGCCATATTTACCAATCTCACAAAAGCTTTTGACTTGATATCATACACACTCCTCCTGGATAAGCTGAGTGCTGTTGGCCTCTCAGATCCTGCTGTAGACTGGTTCCATTCTTCCCTCATGGGCCACCAGTAATTGGTACAGGTGGGAGGTGCCCGGTCTCCACCCCTCCACATCCTAGCCAGGGTCCTACATGGCTCCATACTGGACCCTATCCTCCTCTCTCTCTCTTCCTTAATAACCTGCCCTCCACTTGTGTCTCCGTGCACATCCATATGAACGCTGATGACATGATCCTTTACACCTCAGGCCCCTCCTTCATGGCTGTTGAAGGTACACTCCAGCAGGACTTCCATAGCACTCTATGCTGGCTTCATGCCAACCAACTCCAGGTCAACACCAAGAAACATTGTCCATGACATTTGGTACTAGCCTGAAATTGGCCTGGCTGTCATATTCCCCTGTCTTCTTCATGCTGGATGACAACCTACTGGATGTAGTCCCTTCCATTAAGTATCTTGATTTCTGGCTAGATAGTAAACTTGACTTCTCTGCCTACATTGATGCCATCCATGCCAAACTCTGCCCCAAACTAAGTGCCCTGCACCACAACAAGGACTGCCTGTCCACCCAGGTCTGCTGGGAGCTGGTCATGAAAATAATTCTCCCAGTCTTTTACTATGCAGATGTGGTCTATGGCACTGACCTTTCTTCCTCCCTTCCCAGACTGGATACCCTCTGTAGTGCTTTCTGTTGCTTTGCTACAAATTCATCCCCTCATACACATCTCTGCCCTCTCTATACTCTTACCTTTTCATTGTCCTGCCTTCCACACATCAACAGCTCCACTGCACCTCATTCATATCTAAATTCTGGTTTGGGTCCCTCCCCTCCTATCTCTCCTCAGTTCTCTCTCCCATCCTCTCCTCCTCCCACTCTCTCCACTTTAGGGATCCACATACCTTCTCTATTCTGCACCCTCACACCTCTGCTGAGCAAACTGCTTTCTCCAATCACCTCTCCTACCTCTAGAACCTGCTTCCCTCTTCCATCCACTTTTTCTCCTCTGTCTTGGCCCTCAGATCTCACCTAATGCACCTTCCCAGTCCCATCTGTCACCATCAACCTCCCTCTTGACTCTTCCTTCCTCCTTCTATCTACATCCAGCAATCTTCTCCCTACATTTGGCTGTGACAGAGGTAGACATCTGTCAGGCTACTATAGTACTACCCAACTTCTCAGTCACTAAGCAATTTATTCTGTAATGGTGTGATTATGTAGTACTTACCATGCCCTTGTCATGACCAATTGATAACTCTTGCCTATTGTACATCCTCCAGTTGATGTTACATGTTAATGTGCCCTGCAGTATAAGCTGTCACAGTATTACTCACTGATGTGGACAGATTTATTGTTTGCTTGTACTCCCCTCCCCATCCCCCTGGGTCGCATCTCGAAATGAGACTCAGCTCAGAGTGCCTTTCCCAGTTATCAATTTTCAATAAATAAAGATTTTGGGGAGAAACGAGAGGGAGGGGAGTGACTTGAGGGAGATATGTTGTCCCAGAGCTAGGATAGTTGAGAGGAACACAAGGCTTCCTGAGCAGTGAAACATAGAAATAGAATTTGACAGCAAATAAGGACCGCTAGGCCCATCCAGTCTACCCATTTTCCCTGCCTACTGCAAAAGCTGCAGAGCCTACTTGATCTCCGACTTTACCTCCTCATTCCTATTACTAGGGTTCCCCTATGCCTGTACCATGCATGTTTGAATTCCCACATTGTGTTTGTCCCCACCACCTCCCACTGGGAGTCTAGTCCACGCATCCATCACCCTTTCCATGAAGAAATATTTCCTTAAGCTACCCCTTAGTCTACCCTGTCCAGCCTCATGTCATGCTCCCTCATTCCTGGACATCTCCTTTTCTGAAAGATGCTACCTTCTGGAACCCTATTTATGCCTCTTAGATAATTGCAGGTTTCTAACATATTTCCCCTGTCTCTCCTCTCCTCCAGGGTATACATACTGAGGTATCCCATTATCTCCTCATATTACTTTTGGTGCAAGCCCTGTGTCAGTGTCATCTTTGTTGCCCTTTTTTGAACTGCCTCGACACTGTCTCTGTCCTTAAACAGATGCAGTATTCCAAATGAGGCCTCACCAATGTTCTGTACAGTGGTATCACCACCTCCTTTCTTTTGCTGGAGATACCTCTCCCTATGCACTCCATCATCCCATTGGCTCTCCCCACAGCCTTGTCACATTGTTTGACCACCTCTAGATCATCAGATATGATTACCCCGAAAACCCTTTCCCATTTGGTGACCATCAATATCTTCCCCCATTATGGAATTCTCCCCTGGGTTGTTGCACCCAAAATGCATGATTTTCACTTTTTCACACTGAATCTCAGCTGCCACACTCTAGATCATTCATCCTGATTGCTTAAGTACCCCATCATTCTTTCTACTCCTCCCGGTGTGTCCACTCTGTTACAGATCTTAGTGTCATCTGCAAAGAGGCACACCTTCCCTTCTAGCCCCTCCACAATGTCACTTATGATGACATTAAACAGTACTGTCCCCAGTACTGATTCCTGTGGCACACCACTGGTCATCTTCCTTTCCTTAGATTGAACTCCATTTACCATTACCCACTGTCTTCTGTCACTCATTCAGTTTCTAACTTAGTTTACCACCTTGTGACCCACTCCCAGGCTGCCCACCTTGTTCACCAAGTCTTTTATGTGGAATGGACTCGAAGGCCTTACTGAAATCCATGAAGGCCGCATCAACTCCCCCCCTCGATTGATGACCCTAGTCACCCAGTCAAAGAAATCAATTAGATTTGTTTGACATGACCTTCCCTCTGTGAATCCATGCTGTCACGGATACTATGCTCCACTGGATTCAACGTGTTCCACAATCCTTTCTTTAAGTATTGATTCCATAATTTTCCCTACTATTGAGGTGAGGCTGACTGGTCTATAGTTTCCAGCCTCCTCCCTCCTCCAACTTTTATGAAGATGGACTACATCTAACCTCCTTCAGTCCTCCAGACCCACTCCCATATTGAATGACTCATTGAACAGGGCTGCCAGTGGTTCTGCCAGTACCTCCCATAGTTGCCTTAATATTCAAGGACGTACCCATCTGGTTCCAGTGCCTTGTCCACTTTCAGTTTTGTGAGTTCTTTAAGGACTCTCTCTTCTGTAAATGGACTGGTGTCCATCTCCTTCCCGTATTTGTTCATGTTGCCTAACTGTGGACCCTCACCTTCTCCTTCTTCTGTGAATACAGAACAAAAAATATTTGTTCAGTATTGATGCTTTTTCCAGGTCTCCTTCCACACACTTCCTTTCTTCCCCTTTTAGCTTTACTATTCTATCCCTGTTTTTTCTACTTTCACTAATGTACCTATAAAAAGGCTTGTCCCTTTTTTACATTGGCAGTGATTGTGCACCTAATGTTTAATGGCAATGAAAAGGATTGGGGGGCACTGCCGAGCCCATTGCAGTTCACAAAAGCAAGGGCTCGGCAGTCTACCCCAATGACCATGGGCTGTGGTCTTAACATCATTCTCTGCTTGGTGGGCTGAAACTTTGTGTATTTTCAAAGGACCAAAGTCATTCCAGTCAGAGAGGGCTTCGGTCATTTGATTTGCATGAAACCGTCAGCAGACAACTGAGCTGCTTTCAAAGGAACCTGTCATCTTTAGTCTTGTTAAAAAAAAAAACAACAACAAAGAAACACATCCAATGTCTGCTTCTGTCCTTCCATAACTGTTCCTCCCACAAACCCTCCCTCTCAGTACCCACCTACCCCCAAACATAACACTGACTGGGGGGTGCCCAATTACCCCAGTGTCACCACCTCATAGTTTTTTTTTTTATTATATCTCTTGCTTTTAACAAAGAAAACTCCCTTGATGTCTGTAGTTGGACCCATGTAACTGCTTTCTCCCCACCTGACCCTCCCTCTGAGCACCCTCCCCAACAAACATAACAATGGAACTGGGGATTCCCAAAACCTTGTCTCATCCCTCCTAGTTTTTTTCTTTTAACTGTTTCCCCAACCGGATCCTCCCTCACAGAACCCACCATCCCACACACCCCCATAAACATAATATGGACACTGGGGGTACCAAATCCTCCAGTGCCATCACCTGAAATATAGAAAAATGTCCCTTGCAGTTTTGTTGTTGTTTTTTGGTTTTTGAAACCTGTAAAACAGAAAACTGTCCATCATTGTCTGTTGCACCATTATTTCCTCATGGCACTCCCACTCAGCACTCACCACCCCATTCCCCCAAGCGTTTACTTACCCACCGGAGGTCTAACACTGTAATATTTTCTGGACCACAGCCACATCCTCACCCTTCAATGCTGATCACGAACTGAGGAAATCAGGTATGCAGTTCAATGTATTTATATGGGGTTTTGAACTTAGTAGCATGATTTGGGAATTTTTCAATATTTTTGCCCCAAATTTTCAACATACCTTCTTCTTTTTTAGACACCATCTCATGAATAATGCAAGTAACATTAGGTAAATCTGTCCCAAAAGGTGATTTTGTGGTCACGAAACAAAATCACCTTTTGGGCAGGAGTGAAACATTTTCTCTATCACTGTTCATGAGGTAGGGTCATAAGAAGAGTATGTTGAAAATTTGGCAAATAATATTGAAAAACAACCAAGTTATGAGCCTACATTGAAGTCTGTGGACACAGGCTCGTAACTTTAGTAATTGTCAATATTTTGCATCCAAATTTTCAAAATAGCCATTTCTTCACAGCACCTCATGAATGTGTCAGCTTTCATTTTTCAAAACCAGACCAAAATGTGTTTTTGCATCCCAAATGGTGATTTCATAGTCACTGTGTGAAATCAGCTTTCGGGCAGAAGTTGAAAATGTTTCCCACTACTGTTCATGGAGTGTGGTCATAACAAGGCTATGTTGAAAGTTTGGCATAAAAATATTAAAAAACAAGTTTTGAGCCTACAATGAAGTTTGTGAACACAGTCTTGTAATGTTGGTAAGTTTTAATATTTTGACCCCAAATTTTCAATATAGCCGTTGCTTCACAGAACCTCATGAATGTGACACCTGTCATTATTCTAATCCTGGCCAAAATGTGTTTTTGTACTTGTGGCATGAAATTTTGTCAGGAATTTGAATATTTTCACCTTCTTCATTCATTAGGTGGGCTAATAGGAAGGCTATGTTAAATATTTGGGCCCAGATATTCAAACTGCGCCAGGCTGTGGCACAAGCTTGGGCGCAGCTTAACTTGGCAGTGCAGGGGTGTGGACTGGGCGATATTCAATGGAGCTGCACCATGGCTCAGCAGCATTGAATATAGCACCCTTGCTACCTGCAGTGTGCATGGTGCAGTGGCACTGTGCCAGCGCAAGTGGCCAGAGTGAAGCATGGGGATGCGCTAGTGCAAGATCCATTGCGCTATGCACATCAACCGTGATATTCAAAACCTGACATGAAAATGGGGCCATAATGTATGCAAGGCACAAATGGGGCCATCTGCATATCATTAGGCCCATTTGCATGTAGGTGCAAATACCAAACTTAAGCGCAGCCTGCCAAGCAGCAGCCGTCGGGGACCACGCCCCCTGCAGCAGGCAATGTGCTCCACAGCCCGAACACAGGCATTTGTAATGTAAAGAATTAATTCCTCAATATCCCTGGTGGTCCAGTGGACTGCTGGCTGCCCGATCGCGGGCATTTGTAATGTAAAGAATTAATTCCCCAATATCCCTGGTGGTCCAGTGGACAGCTAACTGCCAGATCGCGGGCATTTGTAAAAAAAAAAAAAATGTCCAATATCCCTGGTGGTCTAGGAGTACTCCCTTCCCCACCTGCCCACTGAGCCTCACCACCCTGCTCCCCCCGGTCAGCTGGCAGGTAGCAGCACCCCACCCACCTGCCGCCCCCCTACCGACTGACACCGTCGGTAGGGCTGTATGCCCATTGGTCCACAGCATGAGTCAATGGACATGCAGCCCATACTGTACTACACATTCCAGATATGTGAATGATCATTCACATATCTGGAATGTGTAGTACGATATGGACTGCACGCCCATTGGCTCACACTGTGGACCAATGGATGTACAGCCCTACCGACGGTGTCAGTTGGCAGGTGGCAGGGCAGCAGGTGGGTGGGGTGCTGCTGCCCACCAGCTGATGGTGGGAGTGGGGCAGTGGGGCTCAGTGGGCTGGTGGGGAGGGGTACCCCTAGACTACCAGGAATATTGGACATATTATTTTTTTTACAAATGCACACAATCGGGCAGTTAGTAGTCCACTGAACCACCCAGGATATTGGGGAATTAATTCTTTACATTATAAATGCCCGCGATCGGGCAGCCAGTGGTCCACTGGCCCACCAGGGATATTAGACATTTATTTTTTTTTCAATATTTTGACTCCAATCTTTCAACATAGCCATTTTCCACATCACCTAATTAATGTGACATGAGTCATTTTTTAAATCCTGGAAAGATGTGTTTTTGCACCTCTGGTGCGAAATGTCATTTTGACCAATATACTATAAATGGCACATGTCATCTCTGTAAGACAAGTACCAAAACATGTATCTTTAAAATTTAATGACAGAATTGCAAAAAACAAATTGTTAAATAAGCAGCCAATGTTCGGCATTGACAAATGCTTGATTTACCTCCTGTGCTATTTGTTTTCTCTGTCTGTGCCATTGCTCTCCTGACTGTTTTCCCTGCCTCCCTCTATTTATCCAGGTACACTACCCTGACATCCTCCAGTTGTGTTTGCATGTATTTCCTGAAAGACATTTTTAACGCCCTTATCATCTCAGCCACTTCCTTTGAGAACGATAGTGGCTTTCTCTTGCCCTTGTTTACTTGCCTAATGCAAAGGTTTGTTTCCTCCACTATGCCTCCTTTCAGATGGGCCCACTGCTCCTCCATTCCACCCCATGTGTCCCTCCCTGATAGGGCACGCTTGAGGCATAACCCCATCTTAGTAAAGCCTCCCCTCTTGAAATTCAGGAACCTTGCCTTTGTGTGGCTTGACTCTTGCCATTGTACTCATGCTGAGCCAAACTGTGTGATGATCACTGGATCCCAGGTTTCCACTCACCCTGGCTTCCTCAATTCTGTCCCCATTGTGAGTACAAGTTACAGAATTGCTCCCTCCCTGGTAAGCTCTAGCACTAACTGCTTGAGGCCTGCCCCTTGCACAGAGTACAGGATGTCCCTGCTCCTGGCTGAGGCAGCAGCTGGGAAGCTCCAATCCACATCTGGCAGGTTGAAATCACCTACCATCAGGACCTCCTCTTTAGCTGCCATCATATGGATGGATTCCACTAGAACCTTGTCTCCTCACCCCCATCCTAGAGGTCTGTATATCACACCCATGCAAATAGCAGTGGCATTGCCCGTCTCAAAGGAGACCCACAGTACCTCCACCCCCTGAATTCTCTGTATCTCAGTTGCTCTAATACCTTCCCTGACATAAAGAACCACCCCCACTTTTCCCTTTTTACACTCACTGTCTCTTCTAAACAGAGTATAACCTGGTGTTGCTACATCCCAGCCATGGTTTCCAATATCTCACGTCTTGGTTTTAGCTACAGTACAAGTCACATTAAACTGTTTCCTCAACCCACTGGTGTATCATTGTTCAATGAGTTTCCTAATCTGTGCAGTGTTTAATTCAATGTATTAGTAAAAGCTTAGTATTGGTTTGCAACTAGCTGTTATGACTATAAGCTTTGTTTTCAGCTGAGTGCTTATGAGTTTCATTTCAGAAGGCAGACTAAACAACTCTTAAGGAATGCTGTGATATTTATAAACAATGTTCTTAAGGAATGTTATGATATTTATAAACAATGCCATGAAAATGCAGCTACTGCCATTTCACTAAACAGGTACAAGTGAGTTGAATAGGCAGTGAAGAATGGTTGGAAAAGAATTGAAAGCGTCAACAATTCAAGTTGCCACTGCAGTAGAATCACACAAAAAAAATGCTACACCAGTGAGTTGAAGGAACAGTTTAATGTGACTTGTAGTGTAGAATGTCAAGGTCAGCCTCTGTCATCAAGGCCACCAGGTCTGTGATTATATTCCCGAGTTCACGGGCTTTGGTATACATGGCCGTCGATGTTCTACCATTTTTTCTTTTATCATTTCCTCTTAATTTATTATTTATTTTTTTAAATCTCTGATTACAAATATCTTTGAGCCACAGGCTCATTTACAAATGTTCCACATCAAGACAATAAGTTAATATGAACATTAAAGTAAAAAATGCAATACAATGAAGAGAAATATTACTTACAATATATAATGTAATAAAAAGAGTGCAGATACATACAATTATGGTAGCAAACATGTTAACAAAAACAGTTATTGTCATGGGAGAACTAAACAAGATTACACTAAATTAGGACACTGTCCCCAGTTAGCTAGAAAAATTAAGGGAGAAGGTAAAGTTGTATAATGGTGTACCTTTGTGAAATAGTAAGTGTGGCCATAAACGATAGAGGATGTAGTCCAGATAGGGAGTAGTATGGAGAGACAGAAGATGGGACAAATAATAGGCATGGATTGGGGGAGGAGGATGGTGATAAACAGGGCATTCTATGAAGAAGACCCTGAGGCTTAGGAGGGGGTCAGTGTGTGAGGGATAATGTAGGTAGGAGTATATGAAAGTCAAATTTGCAAGGGGGACCTAATGAGGGGAGAAACTAGAGAGGAAGCTCACATATAAAGAGAAAAGTGCAGGGTTATATTTAAGGAAGAATTGTAGGTGAGGAAGGGGCATATCAGAGAAAGGGGTAGAGATAAAGGAGCTATAAGATCTACAGTAGATGGAGAGAAATGATATGTATTAAGAACCACAATCACAGCTGCTGCAAGATGCTAAGAGAGCATGAAGTTTTGATTTGAAAAACCAAAGTGTGCTATCATTCAGCATATTGTCATTGAGTGAGTTGAACCCAAGAGGCACTCGGTACTCAAATGAATGTTGGCCTTGGGTGGTCCTACGGAATCAGACTTTTAGGATTTGATGGTTAGACCCCTTAGTGCAACTGTTTATTTTTGCCTTACTGAGTAGATTTTGCACACCAGGGGGACTTAGTCCAAGAGTAGCTTTCTTAGCAAGGAGGCAAACATGGTAACAAATTCTGCAGTCAAGATTATGGCATCCTGATTGTGCATATAACTCCCAGGTGTGTGTAAGTCAGTGGGCTCCAAGAACTGAACAACAAGCCATGTTGAGAGTGTTTTTTTTATTTTTCTAAGGGCAGACTCATTAGCGGCCCCATATACCACTAAACCATACTTTATAACAGACAACAGTGAGCCAGTCACCACCATCCTTAGTGATTCCTCAGTTAGGCATTGTCTGTTTCTATATAGCAGACCCAATTTTGCGTTCACATTTTTAGCTATAAGGTCAATATGCTGGGCATAAGAGAGGGCGCTATCTGAAGTTACTTCTAGGTATTGGAAGTTGTGTACCATTTCAAGAGGTACTCTAAGGCTGTTGAGAATTTTAAGTTGGTAGGCCCTGTGTCTATTATATAAAGAGGCAAAGATCAAGGTTTGGGATTTTTTGTAGTTCAGCAGTAGTTTAAGTTTTAGGAACCAGGCTTCAATTGCAGTAAAATTGGTCTGCATCCAGTTTTCAAGTACGCAGGGATCGGAGTGGCTGTAATAAAGCACTGCATCATTAGCATAAAGAAGGAAATTGCGGTCCTTATCTGCCGTCAAAGTCTATGTTTCTATGTTTATGGTCCTCCATGTTGACTTCACTAGCCTGTGGGGTTGGGAAGTTTGGTTCTCTCTGCATCCTTCTGCCAAGCCCACTTGCTTGTTTAAATGATTGCCAAGGAAGCATTTAAACCATTCATTGAGGACAGTGGTCCTCTCCTCGGAAAGGTGTAGGCCATCATCCTTGTCCAGGGTCTCATTCATCCAAGTGGGTCCCCAGTTCCCAATGAAGTTGAAACCCTTTTCTCTCCACCATTTCTCCAGTAAACCATTGAAGTCCTTGTTGTGGAGTTTCCTAGCTTCCCACTTGCTGTGGACAGGCAGCACCTCTGAGAAGGTCACAGAGCTTGCTACCCATGCAAGGCCCCTCCCCAACTCCCTGAACTCGTCCTGAACCCTTGCTGTCCCTATCCATCTAGCCCTGTGCTCTGAAAACAATCAGAGCACACCAGTTAGAACTGCCTCAAGCTCCCTGTCTGAGTTCAATATACAAATTCCCTGAACAGCAGGACTGAAATGAAATGAAACAAAATAAAATATAAACCTCAGTTACTAGTGAATTCTTTACTGTACCAAAATAGTTTGATGCAAAATGTCACCAAAAAACTAACAAGCTGCAAACAAACAAGCACTTTTTAGATAAATCAGCATTATTTCAACTCCCTCTGTATTCAAACTAGCAAACAACTAATAAATAGCTTAGACTTCCAACCCTTACCCCCCACCTTCTTACCCCTGTCACCCCACAAGTCCTCACCCCCCCCACTTGGTTTACACTTCCTCTGGATGCCCCATACATACAGCACTTATCATCTTATTCTCCCTCATTGCCACACCCTCTTCTCCTATTCCTTAATGAAATGTTACAATATGCCTCCTCTGTACCCATGCCAGTACTCTCCATACATCCTCCTTCCTCCCCTTTTCTTTGACAAAGCCAAGTTTGGCTGCCAACTATGAGTAATCTGCACTTAGTAAAAAGACCTATAGACTACAGATATTTCTGTAATAAAAGTATTTGTATTTGAGGTTACACCCCATATTTAAGTTGCTTGTAAAATAGTCTTGTCACTTGGCTATTGTATGTTCTCATCATATTATATAAATTGTACTGTTTTGTCTGTTTTTCTACTGACTTGGAGCCTTTGTAAAGAAGCCAACTTGGCTCAAAGGTTGTGATTCCAAAACTGAAATAAAAAAAAAATAAATAAACTAACAAAGAGCAGTATTTCAAACCCTTTGGATTCAAAAAAGCTAAAATTAGAATAAAAGTAAGGTACACATCCTTCAAAACTCAATCAAGAATGTGCCTCCTTCCATTTCCGTAGTGATTTTGGAAAGGAGATTTACAGAGACTGGAGTCAGAGCTCTTGACTAAGTAGGTGGGTGTGGAAAGTAGGGAAGAGTGGTAACTGAGAATGGCTGAGAACCAAAATTTTGATACTAGGTGACAGAGTGGAAAAGACATCCACCTTAGAGAGAACAAGTGGTAGATCAAGACAGAGGGAGCAGTGGTGGCTAAAGGAAGTTAACAATATGTTAGAAGGAATGATGGCTAAAGGGAACCATGTTTGGATCCCACATAACAATAGGACCAATACCAAGCAGCAAATGTGACTACATGAACACTAGAGTGGTTTAGAAACCAGAGACTTGGTAGTATGATTCATATATAGTTATTAGGTTAAAAGCAGCAAACTGACCCTGATGCTAGTGTTGTGAGTTTGCAGCACTTAAGCTAACATACTATAAATAAATCCTAGAACCAAATCTAAGTTTTTTAAACCACTCAGCTGTTCATTGAGTCACATTTGCTCCACGGTAATAGTTACAGATTGGACAGTACTGGGCACAATGACATGAAATTTGTTGAGAGGGTCCAATCCACCCCAGGCTCATTCACTTACATACAGCGGTATCAGGGGCAAAAAGAGAGAGAGAGAGAGAGAGAGAACATAGTAAAACAAAAAATACTAGGGGCCATAATTGGGACAAGGGGCTTAATACAGAGCATGGGATAAAAACAGGAAGCAACTATAGCAGAAGGAAGGTTTAGATAGCAAGGCAGGAGGTGAGACAGAGCAGAAGGGGAAGATGCAGGGAGAAGGACTGAGCGAAACTGGAATATTTTGCCCAGCAAAATATTTCGTGGAATTAGCGCATTATGTGAAATATTTTGCCGGGCAAAATGCAAAATTTAGCCCACAGTTGTGAGTGAAATTTTGCCCCAAACCAGCGTTATTTCACCTGTGGGCAAAATATCATCATTGCAGGTGAACTTCCGCCACTGCTGATGGAATTTTGCTAACCGTGGGTGGAATTTTGCCACTACTGGTGGAATTTCACCAACTGCGGACAAAATTTTGCCATTGGTAATGGACTCCTCAGATGGTAAAAATGCAGGTGATATTGCAAAATATTACCACATTTTTATGAAACATGTCATGTGGCAAAATTGCTGATTTCACTGCAATTTCACTGGTGAAATTTAATTTCACTGTATCTCTAGCAGGGAGTGGTGCAATGCAGTGAGTGTGGGGCAGCCATATGTAGGCACCTGTCTGGCCTGAGGAAAGAGGTGGCCTGTCAAGAGGCTGAGCTGGCAGGAGTACTGGGGACTTTCGCCTCAACCCAGAGGCCACCATGTGCCCAGCTACTGCCACAATGGTTGCCTGAGCAGAGGGCTAGATGGACAACGGTGGGCTCAGGGAGGTTAAGCAAAGGGGGTTAGAGACACATCCCCTATCTGGTCCAGCTTAGTAACTGCTATGCAGTCCTGGAGGACCGGAAGGGTCCCATGAGGGAAATCGAAGTTGCAGCCAGGGAGGACACGTGGGTCATCTGGGAGGAAGACCCAGGTACAGGAGACAGAGGACCCCAGAAGAAGAGGAAGCTACTCCTGTTGGGGGACTCAGTTGTCCGGTAATGGAGTTGGGCACAGGTAGTGGGATGGAGAGGGAGGTTAAGTGCCTTACAGGAGGCACAGCTCTGAGGAAGGGGGAGTGGATCCAGAGGATCATAAGGAGGTAGCTAAGACAGGAAAACTGGAGATCATTGTCTACCTGGGCGCAAATGACCTTGCCAAGGATGAGCAAGCATAGAGTAGGTGCAGGAGGACTTCAGGGAGTTAGGATGGCACCTTGGGAAGGTAGAGATCTCCATGACATTCTCAGAGGTGCTGCCAGTCCACAGCAGAGGGAGGCTAGCAATATCTGCATCAGAAGATTCAGCACTTTGTTGAAGAATTGGTGCAGGGAAAAGGGTTATGGCTTCATTGAAGACTTGGGACTCGCCTTAAATGATGTGGGTCTGTACAAGGGTGATGGCCTACATCCATCCGGAAAGGGGAAGGCGGTCCTCAACAAATGGGTTAAATGCTTCCTGATCAAGCATTTAAAGTAGCCAAAGGGGGGTCGATGGGAACAGGGAGACTCAAGCAGCCCACCTACATAGGTTAGAGCAGCCAGCAGGGAGAATCAGATGGGTAAGATAATGACAGGTACACTTGAACCAGCTATAAGGAGTACGGCAGAAGAAGGGAGGCAGCATGAGAGGGAACCCAGAGTTTGATGAAAGAAACAAAAGGGCAATAGCGGGAACATAAGGTGGGCAGACAGTGCATCATGGAAGGCCATGTATACAAATGACCACAGCCTGGGGAATAAAATCACAGACCTTGTGACCCTGATGGCAGAGGCTGACCTGGATATAGTGGCAATACCCGAGACATGGTACACCATACACGATGACTGTGAGGTAAGTTTACCAGGTTATACTCTGTTCAGGAAGGATAAGGAGAGTATAAAAGGGAGAGGGGTGGCCCAGCACATCAAGGAAGGGATAAATGCAACTGCAGTACAGGTTTATTTAGTGTTGACTAGGGGAAAGTATTGTTATTTACCAATGTCGATGAGTTTTGGGACTATTTTTATCAATTTCAAATGACCTCTCTCCTTTTTTGGAGAAAAGATTGAAGCCCAATCATGCCCCGTAGGTAACTCTCTTTATTATTCCTGATGTTGCTTGAGCTGGCTGCATGTCTAGAAATGTTACACTAGCTTAAATCAATTTTAAGAAAAAAATGTTCATGCAACTTATATGCTAGTTGCTGGTGCTGGTTGAGCTGGCTGCAAGTTAAGCAATTTCCACACTAGCTTTAAATCAAGTTTAAAAACTAATGTTAAAGCAATTTATATGCTAGTTACTGGGCTGTAAAAATGAATGTTAAAGTAATTTATAGGCAATTCTACACCAGCTTTAATGTCAAGTTTAAAAATTAATGTTAAAGCAATTTACATGCTGGTTGCTGGTGCTGTTTAACCGTGTTAGGCAATTATCACACTTGTTTTAATTCAAGTTTTATGCTAACTCTAGTCATTTTACAAAGAGGTGTGCTAGCTGGAACTTAAGAATCTGGAGTGAGCCATAATCTACTGCTACTCCGGTTCAGATATGCTCCCTCCTCCCTTTGTACCTGTACTTATTCTGTGCCATTTGAGTAATTCTTCCCTTCCATTTCCTCCACATCTGCCTGCATGGTTAAGAGGGCACCCAACCTCCTCACTGACTGCCCTCCCCAAGTGGCTGTTGAATCCTACTGCAGGTACCATGACTGGGCTCCTTCCCTTCTCTACTCTGCGGTGCTGCATACAAATGGCTGTTTTTAATTTCCCCGCCATCTCCCTCAGCGAACCTGTCTTTATATAGGGAGTGGTTATGTGATAAAAATCAGCCTACTTTGCCCGTTGCAGCTTATCATGACTCACCACTAGATGACGCTGGTGCTCCAAATGTAAAGTACAACCCTAGACTTAAATCTCACCTGAAGTCTGGCTACCATTGGCGCCCCAGCCTATACTCTTGCTCCCTCATCATGATGCTCTTCACACTCACACTTCACATCCTCATTGTACCCTTAGTGTATCTTCCACCCTCTTCCCACCCTGAGCCACTGGCCTGTCACTCACCCAGCCTCCCCGTACTGCCCCCACACTCCCTTCTGCTACCTTCTCCCTCGTTCCTCCACCTGTCATCCACATCCTCATTTGGATACCTGGGGCTTCTATATTACCCCCCAGCTTCCATGCTGGCCAGTTCACCTTCAATTTCCCCCCTCTGGCAACTGTAGCATTACTGCAATGGTCCCCTTCCCCCTACTGGAAGGAAACACAAGCCCTATCAAGGACCTTGGTAACATTACTGCTACTGCTGGCTGGGGCCATTGAGTCCAACCATGGCCCAACCCCACAGCTCCCACAGGGGGTCTAAAACTTGGCCGCTTGAACATTAGGAGCCTCCTTCCAACAATCACACTGCTACAGCCAATTGTCTTATCCCTAATGCCTGACATTCTGATTATCACTGAAACCTGGCTAAAATCACACACTCAGGATGTTTGCATTTCAATTCCAGGATATACCATAATCTGGCACGATCGCCTCAAAGCTAAACGTGGTGGTGGCATCACAGTGTACATTTGCTCCTCCCTAAATTTCACTACCATACTGCTACCAACTGCGTCCCACCCCCTTCAGCTTCCTCACAATTATGTTCAAGCAAGTGGAGGCCCTCCTCCTTTCTCTGGATACAAAACAGTGTGCGGGTGCAGATAATATTGAACTTTATTTCCTAAAACTTGGCCATACCTATCTGACCGCCCCTATTACACATTTATTCAACACCTCTCTGATTCAAGGTGAGCTACCTGTCTCATGGAAAACTGCTCACATCCTACCATTATTCAAGACTGTGGATCCGAGTGATCTGAACAATTACCGACCTATTTCTATACTATCCTTCCTCTCTAAATTACTTGAAAAAATTGTCAAAATCCAACTTAGAGAACATTTGGATTCACAAAAGTTACTAAACCTGGCTCATTCTGGCTTCAGAGCCAAACACAGTACAGTATCGGGTCTTGCCAAAGTAACTACAGACTGGCAAATGGACTTGGGCTCTAAGAAGCATGTATTTGCCCTCTTCCTTGATCTAAGTAAGGCCTTCGATAATGTGGCTCATACCATCATGCTTACTGCACTGAGTAACATCGGACTTGATAGTTCTGCCATTAAATGGTTCACCAGCTACCTAACTAATAGGTTACAAGAAGTCAAAGCCATAGGAGATCTGTCCCCACAAAAATCCTTGTTATGAGGAGTCCCACAAGGCTCCATCCTGGGTCCTATCCTCTTTGCAATATACATCAATAATCTGGACTCACAGCTGGGCACAGCCAATGTGCACTTATTTGCAGATGATACTGTACTCTATACAACAAATTCATCCTTGGATTTGGCCCATGAGTACTTATAGAAAGACTTTGTCACCCTCCAATACAACCTTATCACTCATAAGCTCCTCCTCAATACCAAAAAGACTAAAGCAATGATTCTCTCACCAAAATCTACTTCTGGTTGTCCACATATCACACAGATCCAAACACTCTTAGATGAGCCCTTTGAAGTAGCTATCTTTAAATACCTAGGGTTCTGGCTGGATAACAAGCTCAACTTTCTGTGCCACTTAAATGAAACCTTGAAGAAACTAAGACAGTGATTAGGTTTATTCTATTGCATTAAACACTTACTTACGTTATAAGCCAGAATGAGACTATTATATACTACATTCCTACCTATACCTACCTACCTATGCTGACTTCCTTTACAGTCATTGTCCATCAACGATGCTAAACAAACTGGACACCCTTTACCACTGGGCTTTAAGATTTATCCTAAATCTACCCCATGGTACACATCACTGTCATCTATACCAGGTTTTGGGATGGACCTCAGTCTCAACTAGAAGAAAAAGGAATGCTCTCCTCTGGTTTTTCAGAGCATTATCTGATAACCTCCCTGTATACATCACAAACCTCTTCAAATGAGCTAAAGGTCCCTATGGCCTAAGACACTTCTCTATAATTTGCTTCCAGATTCCTAGAGTGAAAACTACCCTTGGCTTGGCAGCAATAAACTTCTCACTTCCATCACTTTGGAACACTATGCAAGACTCATTAAAATTATTCTCACTTCCAAGCATTTTCACATTCAAAGCTCTATTAATGGATTATCTGAAGGAATTATGCAACTTCAGATGCCTATGACCCCTAAGCCCTGGGTGCCACTCTCAAATCCCACGCCTAAGTATCTCATCCACCCCACATTCCTAACAACAGAAACCTAGGACCTCAAGCCTAGTTACCTTAATCCGAGATGGCCTGCCTATTCTCTTCCTTTTACCTATTCTGGCCTCCCTCTTGGCTGCCTACTCTTTCAGCCCAATTTCTACCCTATTCCTTAATACCTTCTTATTTTTTATCATTTAGGTATGAGCTCTTACTTAGCGCAGACTATATGGGATTGTTGTCTCTTCTCATTCCAGTAAAGCTTATCATTATGTACCTTTGCATGTTAATTATGTTGACCGGTATGTATAGGCCCATATTGACCGGCTGTCCACCGTAATTTTAATCTTATGATGTGTACTGTATTGTATTAATGCCCAGGACCACCTTGAAAATGAGCTTGCTCAGTGGTGTTTATGCCTGGTTAAATAAAGTGATTGATTGCACATTATTGACTCCATAACGGTGAAAATTGCTCTCCCCAACTTCATCCCAATTTTGATCGCTTGCTTCTACCACTCCCCCAACTCCCCTGTGTCCACTATCATGAACCACCTAACAGCCTTAAAATACCATACATTGGGGGAAACTTCATGTCCTAGGCAATTTTAATATGAATTGGCTCTTCGCATCTACCTCTAAAATATGGAATGACATAGCTGCCCTAAATCTGTCACAACTGATTACAGAACCCACCCGACTAAACTTTAAAACTCAGAACCACACGCTACTGAATTGGTCACTCACCTTGCATCCACATTGAATAATTGTGGCAGGTCAATTACCAAACTCTCTAAGCGACCATCACCTAATCTATTCTGTAAGAAAAATTAATATGCCCAAAGCACATTCCCCCCAAACCATACTGTTATGGTCTTTCAAATCCTTGGACCTCTCCTCCCTTCTATCTGACCTGGCAAATGTTGATTGGTCATTCATCACTCATGCCCCCTCTATTGACTCTGCCCTAGACTATTTTAAGTCCAGGTTCCTCTTGGTCTGGGACTCCCATGCCCCTCTCAGATGGACCAAGGTGCTGGACTCTCACCTACCCTGGATCACAGCTGATGTCATGGACAGCCTCAAAGCTAGGGACCAGCCTTGGAAGGCCCATAAAGTTACTGGCTCCATCTCAGCTCCACAGAAGTACTGCTCTCTTCGTAATGCATGCACAAGACAAATCAGCCGAGCAAAAACAAACTACTTCAAATCCAACTTCTTTACCAATATTAATCACCCTTCGCTCCTCTCCCCCAATCTCAGTCACCCACTCTTGTCTTAAATGCCGGTGGCTCCACAATAATGGATCCTCTCACAGTGGCCACTGAGTTTAATTCTTTCTTCATAAACTGTACCTAATCACTCCTATCATCTCTCCCTCCTCCCCCTCCAGCCCCACCTACCTCCAACCCTTCACAAGCCTCTGCCCCTTCATTCTCCTTCTGACATGTTACCCCATCTGATGTTTACAACACCCTGGTTGCGCTAAACCCCACCAAGGGCAAATGTCCTACTGTGTTGGACTCCAAACTGCTTTTCCTGGCAGCTCCTGATATTTCTTCACCCCTGGCCTCCCTCTTCAACCTTTTCTTCTCTCTCACTTCTATCCCAAATGAATTGAAGCATGCAACAGTTATCCACCTTCCAAAGGGCGGAGACCCCTCCTCCTCTGGAAACTATCACCCTATCTCCCTCCTCCCTATCCAAGCAAAACTGAAAGAACACTTTGTCCTCTCCCAGCTGTCCTCCTCCCTTGAATCCACTGCCTTTTCTCTCCGTACCAGTCTGGGTTTAGGAAGTCCCATTACACCACTACCTCCCTTCTGAGGCTCACTGATTCCATCCTTACCAGCATGGACTAAGGCCTCATCACCTCTGCCATCTTTGTCAACCTCGCAAAGGATTTCGACACATATCCCACCCTCTCCTCCTTTCCAAGCTGTCCCAAGCAGGGCTGTCTAGCATGGCTACCAGTTGGTTCCACTCCTATCTCATTGGCAGGACACAGTCTGTCTGGATTGGCAACTCCATCTCCTCCTCCCTCCCCATTTTGACTGGTGTTCCCCAAGGCTTGGTTCTTGGTCCAATACTGTTCTCCATCTTCCTAAATGATCTGCCTTCTGCTTGCCCACACATATCCATTCACATGTATGCAGATGATATGGTCTTGTATATATCCGGCTCCTCAACCTCTGATGTTGCAACCAGACTTCAGCAATGTCCAGCTCTGGTTTCACTCAAATCACCTCTTCCTGAATGTCAAGAAAAGTCTCCATGTCCTTCAGCAAAAGGCCGAGATTCTCTTGGATCCCTTCCCTCCCAACCTACCACACCCTGGATGTGACAGAGCTGGAGGTCTGCACCTCCTTTAGATACCTTGGGGTTTGGCTCAACCAACACCTTGACTTTTCTGTACATGTCGAGGCCATCCACAAGAATATGCACCCCAAACTGGGAGCCTTGCATTGCAACTGTGGATCTTGCCCAGTGCTGGCTTGCCATGCTATTGTACAGAAAATTATTCTACCAATTTTTGACTATGGTAATATAGTCTACAGT
Source organism: Neoceratodus forsteri (assembly GCA_016271365.2). NCBI lineage: Eukaryota > Metazoa > Chordata > Ceratodontiformes > Ceratodontidae > Neoceratodus > Neoceratodus forsteri. The sequence continues at coordinate 1,264,888,563 of CM057455.1, forward strand.
GCCACTCCCAAAACTTCCCTTACCAGACTGGACACCCTCTTCCACTCCTTCTGTCATTTCATTCTTGACTGTCCCCTCAGCACCCATCACTGCATCCTCTACCGAACCCTAGGCCTCCCCTCTCTTCAGGATAGGAGGCAATCCCACTGTGCTAGTGTCACAGCCAAGTACTGCTCACAGTCCCTGCCCCATTACCTCTGGTAGCCTGCGACATTGGTGCCTGAATGAAGGCCCTGTACAAAACGGTGACATGACATGCACCTAATCCCTCCCATTTCCAGACTTAGTCTGAGCACTTCAACCTGACTATACATAGTAGCCCCGCTGCCTCCTTAACTTCCACTGAATGCCTCATGTCTCATGTACAGTAGTGTTGTGCGAAATTGAAATATTTCACCTGGTGAAATATTTCACGTATTTCTGCAATTATGAGACATTTTGTGCCTATGCAAAATGAAATTTTTCTTGTTTTCTAAATTTTGCAAAATGGTGAAATTTCACTTAACATACCTTGCCGAAATTTTTCGCCTATTCAAAAGCGAAATTTTGCTTGCTTCCACGATTTCGCATACATGGTGAAATTTCTTGTAAATGCATTGGTTTGTCAATTTTGCACATTGATTCTCCAAATTTTGTCTTGTGGCATAATTTCACCAGTGCAACTTTTGATTTCGGTGTCGAAATTCTGGTCCAAAGGTAACATTTGTAATGCATTGTGGGTAAATAGGTCAAACCTCATGTGTAGCTTGTTTACAGCTCATTCTGCTGCATGGTGAGTTGGAGAGCAATCTGTTGTGGTGCATCAGAGCCAAAAAAGCCTTTGAAAACATAGCTAAAACTTGTTTTTGAGAGCTAATTGCTGCAAAATATAAAGTTTTTTCCTAGTGCTACTGTGCTGCTAGGGAATATTTTCTAATTTTGTGGATTGTTGTATAATACTTAGTTTAAATTAGGTTTTACTTTTCTCTCTGGCTTTAAAAGAGTTGTGTGGGGATAGGGTAGGAATATAAAGCAGGACAGGCTATTTCTAGCCAAGCAGATTGGTATTTACTCACAATTGTGTTATTTTACTGTTATTTCTTATTAATTTTGTTATATCTTGCTATTTACTTTTCTCTGAAAAGTTTCTCTGTCCTGTTTGAGAGAGTTCCTGCCACTGTTAGCTGTATTATATATGCCATTCTTCCACTTTTAGTTGTGAATTGATTGTGAATTCTAAAGTTTTAAACACACAGAGCTGATTCTTTGTTTTATTTATTTTGTGGTTAATTCTGTTTGCTGGAGTGTTAACTTGTATTAATGGAACTGTGAAAATCAACAGTTATGTATTTTTTTTTGTGTCTTTACTTAAGTACTTATACCTGATCACTTGAACTTGTCCATTTACAGTCGCACTGCATTGTTGAAATGTTCCCCTGTATGTTATTGTTGGAGCTCTATTCTGCACACTGCGCTGTGTTCCTGTTTTAGTTAACTTACCTTACCCTTTCTCTGTTATAGCATTGTTTGCTTAACACCTGATGCGTGCGTTATAAAACAGTATATATTAAAATAGTTATTTTAAAGAGGTTTCTTGTTGATCCCTCCTATCCAGACCACTGCTATATTGTGCAGTTCTTGCCTTTGTTGCAATTTTGTGGTTGTCTCTGCCCTTATATAAAAAAATTATAGTGCTAAGTAATTAATAACATATTACAATACTTTATTTGTCCAGAGACACGGGTGGTCTGTATTTAAATTCAGTCACTTGTGCCCTTTTTCCTTGTGTGTGTTTCTTTAATTCCTATGCTGTTTGGGGAAAACAAAGTTACTTTTTTGTTTTATACTAGAATATGGTGCCTACCATATATGGTATTAGTTGTACTTGAAGTGCTGGTACCTGTCCTGATTGTGTTTGGACTTGCAAGGAAGCCAGTACTATAGGTGTGTGACATCATCATTCACATGTGAGGTGTTATTCACACCATTAGTAGTAATACATCCTTTCTTCAAATACTCTTAGAGAAAGGCAAAGCTTTGAAACAGCTATAAGCAAAAAATGCCAGCTAAGAAGCAACCAAGTACTGGGGAAATCGTGGTAGGCGGGATGAGGGAGCTAAGAAGTCACATGAAAAGAGTATAGTTTCAGTTCCAGTTCCCCATAGCAGTGAAAGCATACATTTGTCTGCATCAGTGTCTTCTGATGTGGGCCCTGGTGGTGAGGCAGGAACCAGCAAAGGAGTTGGTGGCTGAACTGGGTCAGGCATACCTGTGTCCTACTTTTTTAAAGCTCAAACTGTTGCAGCCATGCTAGTGGGAGATGCTAACAGTGAGAAGAAGGGAGACACTGGCACCAGCATAGGAACAGTGGTCCAGGACTCAGAGGAGAGTGATAATAAGTCTATCAGTGTGACTGTCCATGTTCCTGCAGGAGTTGGTGATGACAGCTTTCAACAAGAGTCTGATAATCCTTGACATAAGGATAGTCAGCCCCCTGAGATGATTGTAGAGAGAGAAAGAAAGAGGTGCCATCCTCCAAGAAGACAGTGATGGGGGGAGGAGGAGGAGGAGGAAGACAAGGACATCATCGCTATTGGTTGTGATGATGATGACTGGGATGATCCCACATGGGAGCCTAAGTTAAAAAAAGGTCAAGGGTTATGTAGGCCATTTACACATAGAGCTCAATGGTCAGTCTGTCACCAAGCCTATAAGCAAACCTCTAAGCAGTCAAGTAACCCCCCTCCCAAATATAGTTTTACTGAAGTGACAAGAGCAGCCCCAAAAACACACACTTTCACTCCTGTTTCCAGTCCCAGAAGCATTTAAAGTCCAGAGGGCAAAAGTCCCTAATTTGGGACTTTCAAGTGCTAGAGCCTGCTGATGAGACCATAGCAATATGCCAGCTCTGTCAAGCCCATGTTAGTCTGGGGAAAAAGAGAAGCCACTTAGGCACTGGTGGCCAATAAGCCCACCTGATAAACAAGCACCCACTGAGATGGCAGTAACACCAGAGGGATGCCAGAGCTGTTGGTAGCAAGTTACATGTAGTAGAGCAAGTGCAGGAGGAGGGAGGGTAGAGTGGGTTAGTGGTGGAGGAGGAGGGTGAGCAATCCTTTGATCTCCCAAGTAGTGGGCATAGCGGTGGCAGTGTGAGTCCCAGTCCCATGAGTCTGAAAGGTACACCACCACACCCACAAGCAACCAAAATAACTGATTTCATGTGGTCTACGTAGCCCCAAGTGTCAAGTGTTACCCTAAAAGAAACTCATTGCTGCCACAAGTACAGCATTCTGGTCAGACAGCCCCAAAGATGTAGCCTACTCTGAAGACCATTCTTGACTGGCAGACAGAGTACCCCCCCCAATCATGCTGCTGCTTGATAGTTAAATGCTGCCACTGCTGAAAAGCTGGCCATCGATCTGTTACCATTCTCATTCACAGACAATGCTGGTTTCTGTAGGTTGATGGCCTGTGCCTGTCCCAAATAGTAAGTTCCATCGCAAACCTATTTTACTAAGCAGGCCATGCCAGAGCTGAACAGTAGAGTTCCTGATAACATTAGACATGCATTGAAGCATAGTGCATCACAATATATCCATCTTAGCATGGATACTGTATGTGCACCAGTGGACAAACAGCAGCAAACTCGTATCTGTGCATAGCAACACACTGGGCACAGTTGCCTGGGGTGGTACTTGATTTTGGGCCTGGCAAAACATGCGTGAAGCAAAATTATGATGGTAGCAACACACCTGGTATTCAGCAGCATGCAATCCTGATTATGACAAGTGTCACAGGTACTCACATGGCTGCAAAAATACTTACTGTTCTGCTGGACAAAATTGATGGGTGGCTACGCACACAGTCATTCATAGCAGGATTCATCGCCAGTGATAATGGCTCCAATGTAGTGAAGTGCATAAGTGATGGTGATTTTTTCAGAGTGCCCTGCCTGGTGCACTGCCTTATTCTTGTTGTTCAGCAGTTTCTCGACCATGTGGACATTAAGGAAATAGTTACTGTTGCCCGTTGCATCTGCAGCCATGTCGCCAGTTGTGCAAAGGCCCATGACCATCTATGTGAGCTACAGCGCAATAACAATCTGTCTCAGCACCAGATGAAGCTTGATGTTGTCACCAGGTGGAACTCCACACTATATATGCTTGACCAGCTGTATGAACAGTATAAGGCTGTGTCAGAATACCTGCTGCTGCACACCACCCATGACAGTGCTGGAGTGTCCATCGCTCTAACAACAGAGCAATGGCACCAAATTGATGGGCTAATACACGTTCTGCATCCATTCAAGCATGCTACACAGGCAGTGAGTGGGGACACTGCTTGTATACATCAGTCAATACCCCTCATACTTGTGCTGAGGCAGACACTAGTGAGTTTGCGACACCAGACAGAGGCAAGTGGGGATCATAGCAATTGTGATCTAATGGATCACATGCTCCATGTGCCAGACACAGATGCCCATGTATCTGGCATTTTACAGTCAGCTGACTTTGCAATTGCCACCATGCTAGATCCATGCTACAAACGTGGCCTGCCCTCTATAATTGAAGGAGGTCATCAGTGAGTACAACAGTTGACAGAGAACCTCATTAGATTGGTACATGCTGCACAAATTAAAAAATGCATGCACTGCATCAAAAACAGGTGTTGCTACCAACAGCAGTTGCTCACAGGCAACCCAAGCAGAGAAAAAGGGCAAGACAGAGCAGAAAACAGCAAGCAATCCTACTTGGGATGTTCTCTTTCAGGTGCGATTGGAAGATATGGAGGAAAACGAGGAGGAGGAGGAGGAGGAGGAGGAGGAGGAGACAGATGAGGCAGCTGGACTCCAGGCAGAAGAACTAATGGTGGAGGCCTGCATGGGGGACCCAAAGTACCTTGCCATTACTGATGAGCCACTGCTGTACTGGAGCAGTAAAATGACTGACTGGTCAGCACTAACATCGGTTGCTGTGAAATACCTGAGCTGCCCACCATCCAGTGTCACTGTGGAACAAGTGTTTATTGCAGTTGGAGCAATTGTGAGTGACTATAGGACCAATTTGTCACTCAAAAATGTGTCCATGCTAACATTTATCAAAATGAATGAAAGGCACATTCCACACAACGTAGTGATGTCAGTGGTGTTGCCACAGGAACTGTGTCTCACTAATGAGGATGATGACGATCTCTTGACTAAGGCATCCACTGGCAGCGAGGTGGATGAGGCAGCAATGTTGAGAGAATTCCCACCTGATGAGAACTCCGGTCTTAAAGACTGTGAGGGGTGCTTCTTGGATGATGTGGAACTGGAAGTTGAAAAAGGCTGAGTTTACTCCATGCCCCCCCAACAACTTTCAACTCAGTATGGTGGCTGTGGTGTGTATGTTATACCTTATTTTTAGCCATGTACCATTGGATTGATTATGGTAATGTGTTGTTATGTGCTGCAGTGTTTATAATTTTCATTTGATCACCCTTTGCCATAACCCATTGATTGGTCACCATACCACCAGTCCCCCAAGCCTATATAAAGCAGCAGCAATGTAATTACCATAACTGTAAAGATTTTGCAATTCCAAGATTACAGTTATAATGTTTTTCTTCCAAAAATATCTTACTTTTCATGTTGACTATATCAACCATATCTTACAGCAAGATATGTTGTCTGGATGAACTTAAAAGTGACCATGATGGCAAATTCCACACAACTCCACCTCCCCTGCTCATCATTCATCACCTGATCTGACCTGACACACCCATGCACACCATGTGACTGAAAAAAAATGTTTCTGCCACTTAGTATTGGTGACATGTCCAAGAACCCTGACTTCTAGACTAGTACAAGTAGCATTTGAATGTAACATTCTAATTCAACAGTTAGCACCACAAGTTCAACACATTTTGAGAAATGGTGAATGGTGACCATCTTTAATGATGCGAGTCATTAATTTCAAAAGTAATCATAAAGAGGCTTAACAACTTACAACATCAGATCCCCCTCAAATGTTCCTTATGCTAGAGTACCAGGTTAAGGTACACCAACACCTCAACGGTTCCGGTGGGGGGGGGGGAGGTCAGGGCAGGGGGAAGGTCCTGCTGTCCTTACTTTGGAATGGATTCAAAATGTTCATGATTATTGCAGCTATGCAATCTTCATTGATTAGACAAGACATTAATCCCCTCCACCTAATTATTTACTAAATACCAGCTTAACCATCTGTTTTCTCATATAGTTCTTTCCTATATGAAGGTGGCAATGGTGATTACTAATTAATGGTAATGATATGGACATCAGTCAAGGGGCCAACACCACAGTTCAAGAAACACTCCTGTCTTCCACAGACACAACACAGCTCCTGCAGGGCCTGGATGGATGTAGTTATCTAGATACGATGAGACCTCAACAGAGAAAAATGACCCAAGCAAGACCAAAGATAGGGAAAAATGATGGATACTCTTCAATCTGCATACCTGGTTTTACCTAACAAATTGGAAGAAGAAGCAGAGAAAAAATGTATACTTACCATACCCCATGATGTCATTAAACTGTAGACATTCCCCACAGGAACATGTTGTGTGGTAAACATGATTCCAGATTAAGGTCCATGATGAAGCACAATAGCACTAGCAGTAGTAACAGGCATTCCCCTTCCCCTATCAGCATATAAGGAAAAAAAAAGAACAAATTTGGAGGATTGTTAAAAAGTTCCACCTCACCACCAGTGACCGTACACCAACCACCCCACCAGAAGACAATAAAAAATTTAAGAAATACTTACCTCAAGGACTGTGAAAGTGGAACCATCACACAATTCAATAAATCCCCCAGATCGGTTTGAGCAGCCAGCAGCAGCAGGATGAAACAAGACTTACCTTTGCCGGAATACCTGATGTTGAGAAAAGCCAAAAAATAACACAATTACTATGAAGCTCAGACAACCAGATGGCAGTAACAGACATACCACACTAGTATAAAAATTCCAATACTTACCGTCTGTGTTGGGAAATTGGGAAATTGGGAAATGCGGTGCATTCAAAGACCCATAGATCTTCCTTCCCTCCTGGTCTGGCATGATGATGTCATCCACAGCACACTGAACAATTAAAAGAGCAGTACAAGTATATTAGAACCAAAGATGCCATAATACCAACTTACCAACTCCCTTACCTTACACATGAAAAAATGAAGTTAGATACTTATGTGTTCAGCAGCAGCAGTATGGACTGTGTGAAGATTATCCACCAGGCATCAACCATCCAGAACAGTAGTTCTTGTGGCAACTTAACAAGCAGTAGTCAGAGACAGCAGCAGGCAGCAAGCTTCAGTGCCCCAAAATGTCATTCACTCCCCACCACCAGGCAAGCTACTACCACAGAGTCAGTCAGTCAAGACAGCAAGACAATCAGTACAGCAGCAAGGGATAGGGAAATGATAATTGTACATTTCTGGCTCAAACAATTGAAACAGCAGCAACAGGAGGAAAGAACTGCAAGTAGCAGCAGGATTTTGCAGAAGGAATTCCATTTCTCTGCATGAATTGGCACCCCTTTTCAGGACCCTGAGATGGTGGCAGACCATGAAACATCAAGACTGACGCCACATTTCAGTCTCAATTTGATGAAACATTTTTCCTGTAATGTTTCTGAACTTACAGGCCCTGTTTGACAACAGCAGCAATGAGTTTCAGGCAGAAATATTTGGCAAACAGGCCCTAAAACAGCATTTTAATGTCTCGGTGGTGGTTTGGGCACCATAAAACATCATGACTGACACCATATTTCTGTCTGAATTTAATATAACCTTTTTTTAGGAAAAATTTCTGGACATTTACTGTCAGTGCTACACTAGCAGAAGCAATATGTGTCCTAAAAGCAATTGTAAACAGTGACCAAAACAACATTTTAATGTCTGGGTGGTGGTGGTGGGGGCACCATAAAACATCATGGCTGAGACCAGATTTGTGTCTGAATTTAATGTAACATTTTTTGGGAAGCATTTTATTACCTGACTGCCCTGTTTTACATAAGCAGAGCCAGGATTCACTCTCACATAGCTTTGGAAAATATGTTTGTTCATAGTAAAGTTCTTATACTTTACATTTTTGGATAGGATAGAAGGAGCAAGGAGGAAACATATAAAGAAAAATGAAGTAAGATAAAAGTAGAAAGGTACACAGTTTATGGGCATGGTACTACAACAGGGGGATGGGGACAGGGAGGTGGGAACTGGGGACATGCATGGTCAGAAGGACAAAGTTATTCATATTCATATACAGTATGAGAGAGGATGGGAAAGGAAGGGAGCATAAACAACTGGAAAAGATAAAAAAACAAGAGGATATGGATCAGAAGACAAAGAGGACAGACTTTTGGGGAGTCTTTTTTAAGGGAGGAGGTGTAGAACAAGAAGAGTGACAAAAACAAAGAAAGGAGGAAAAAGAAAACAACACTGGCTGAGAAGAAAAAGAAAACAACACTGGCCCACCACCACAGCCACAGGCCATTTATTGCTATGCACTGCCACCTGTGCCACCACCACTGCAAAGCTTAAACAGGAGGTCCAACACCTTCTTCTGGTCCACCATTATTTTTTGGAGGTCCCTCCTGACTTCCTTGCAGAGCTGGTCAATGTTCTGATGGATGTTTTGGACCTCGGAGTGCACAGCCTCCAGGTCTGCCCTGGTGACTGCCACCTGACTTGGGGGGGCTTCAGGATGTTCAGGGTGGGGGAGGCACTGCCAGGTCCTTTGTCATGTATCGTGAGTGGTGGGATGCTTCTGTCTCTTCTGGCTTTGGGTGCATCCTGCTGCTAGACTTCTCCCCCCTGGTATGGCACCCCCCAGGCCTCATTGCTGCCTCCTGCTGCTGTCTCTCACTGTTTTGAGAACAACTCTACAGCAGGGTGATGCTGCAGGTGGCTCCTTGTACCAGAAGTCCCAAAGTGGGACTCTGGTTTCTCCCTTTTTACATTTTTACCGCAAAGGCTGCAGACAACCACACTTATATCATCTGCTTTTGTGGTAAAAATGCCCAAACTGATGATCTTTGATTGGGGGGTGCAAGCTAATGTCCTGGGGGGGCTTTTCCCTCTACATAATCATGCTGGGTGCTGGCAGTCACAGGAGCCACATGATCCTCCTGAGGATGGGGCAATGGGCTCCAAGCCATAGTGCTTCTTCTGCTGCTGCTGGGTGGCTGTTGCAGGGTCCACATACTGCTGCTGGGAGGGGGAAGCTGCTCCTGCTGACAGTTCTGTAGACTGGGGATGGGGGGAACCTGCTGGTTCTGGGCCATTGACCAGCACCTGCTGCTGCTGGGGGGCAGAGGTGGGGCCAACTGTGCCCATTGCTGGGGGGGCACTTATGAATGTGTGCCTGTTAAGGTGAACACGTCGTCCTCCCCTTCCACTCTGTCAAGCTCCAGAGTCAGATCCATTCCCTTGCCTCATTATTTAAAAAAAAAAAGTTTTATTAAACTCCTAAAGAAAAAATGAAAAAAGGGGGGGACACACACACACACACACACACACACACACACACACACTCACGCATGATAAAGAGAGAAAATAGAACACAAGAGAAAGATAAACTTTTGTTAAATAAAGAAACAGGTTATGACTAGAAGTTCAGTACACAAACACACAACACAAACTCTCACTCTCTCACTCACAATTCACCAGACTATGTTTTTATAGTCTCTCTCTCTCTCTCTCTCTCTCTCTTTCACAGTCTCTTCTACTGTCTCTATCCTACAAACTGCAGGAAAAGGATGTAGATCCAGTGGCTTCCTGTCTGAGTATAGGCATGCATGTGTCTCACAGTCTGCTTCAGAAAGCAAGTCATGTGACATACCTTTCTTCCTAATTTCACCATAGTTAAATGCTAAGGTGAAACTTATCAGCAGAAGCAAAATTTACAGGCAAAATTTCGCTGCACAATACAGGTGACATTTCGCCTCACTACACAGGTGAAATCCAGCCCCAAGGTCATAATTTGGTGAAATGTTCCACGCGGTGAAATTGGTGATTTTTCTGGAATTTTGAAGGTGAAATTACATTTTGCTGTATCCCTAGTCTCATGTTATCTCACTGACAGCATCGGAGATATTATTATATTGTCCTATATGCCTATTTTTTGGAAACAAGCACTCTGTATATCTATATTGTATCCCTATATGGATGTATTGTAGTTACTGTATGCAATTGTATATAATGTGCTGTTTCTTACTTTTTTTTTGTATATTGTTGCAATGTCTCCTATGTCCCCCCACCCCACCCCAGGATGCATGTGGAATCGAGCAGCTGATTGCTCAGTATGCCTTTCCTCCTAAAACTTTTAAATAAATAAAATAAAAATAATTTCATAATTAAAGTTATGTGTCAAATTGTACCAAATGGTCAGAAGGTTAGGCAATCCAGAAGACTGGCAATATTTCTGAAAATTTTCAGAATCATTGTGTTTATTTAGAAAAGGAATCTAAATGTTCTTATTTCAAATCTAATTTGCTAGATTCTAGGTCTGACCCTCCCCCAAAATAATTTGGTAGTTAGTGGATTCCATGTAGAAAGCCCCATCTACCTCAAACACTTCCAACTTATCTTATAATGGTCATACTGCTTATTCTAAAGAAAATATTAGTGGTCTTTTAATAAATTCTTTGTAGAAGCTCCCAGTAAGTTACTGGAAAGGGATAGGTTGTCTTCGTCAAGTCTACCTCCTAGTAATCAGGACTCTCTGCCTTCTTCTAGACCCATATTCTTTTTTAAATATGTTAGCCTGAAAGAGGTTTTTGATCTTTTATCATCCTTAAAAAAATATACTGATAAAGGTATTGATAATTTGGATAATTTCTTATTCATATCTAATACTGACATTATTACCCTTTAACTAACTCATATAATTAATTCGTCCCTTACCTCACAAATTTTTGTTGCTCGGAAGCAATCTGTTGTTACCCCTTTACAAAAGGGTGGAGACAAATCCTTGGCTGATAATTATCGCCCTATTTCATTATTACCCATACATTCAAAATTCCTTGAAAAAATAGTCCATCATCAAATTTCTCAAAATCTGCTTGACTATAGCATGCTTTCATCCGCTCGATCAGGTTTTTGTCCCTATCATTCCACTCAGACAGCCCTAATTGACTTTCATTATTCTATCTCGAAGGCCTTGGACAAGGGCAATATGTTGGGACAGTTTTTATAGACCTGTCCATGGCTTTCAATGTAATAAATCAACATTTGCTTCTAAAACATTTATTTTCTCATGTTTTTTCTACAAATGTTATATCTTGGTTTTCATCTTAGTTACACGGCAGAGGTCCATCTGTTTCTTTGAATGGGTGTCTATCCTCTTTTCTTCCCACCAACACAGGGATACCCCAGTGTTCTATTTTGGGCCCTATTCTTTTTAATTTATTTGTTGATCCCTTACCTTCTTTGGTTACAGATTGCACTATTAGGCATTATGCTGATGATACTACACTTTTCTTTGCTCATAAAGACTTAACATTTCTAACCTATGCCCTTCAAACTGATTTTGATAAAACTTCTGACTGGTTTTCTTCCAATTTATTAATTTTAAATGCCAAAAAAAAAATGTTATTTGGTTCACAGTCTCTTATCAAAAAAGTTCATTCTTCCTTTTTTATTAATCTCCAGAATGTTGCCTTGTAGCATGTTCATGAATTTAAATACTTGGGCTTGTCGTTTGACCCTACTTTATATTTTAAGTCTCATGTTCATATCTTCACTGTAAAAACTCGGCAATGCCTACTTCTATTGAGAAGGGCCAAACATTGTTTGTCATTACAAGATTGGAAAACTATGGTGGCTCAATCAATTCTTCCAATCTTGGACTATGGTGATTCCATTTACCCGACTTCCAGTGTTACACATCTTTCTTTAATAGATAAGGTTTAATTTCAGTTATTACATTTTATTTTACGTAGTCCCAAAAATGAACATCATTGCACTCTTTTAACAATTAAATTTGTCATCTCCCTCATCAAGACATTTAAATCACTGGTTTACACTGATTTATAAAACAGTAAATCATCAAACCCCAGTTTATCATTCAAAATGATTACTAGATTCCACCCATAGCCATAATCTTAGAGAAGATCCCAACTGGGGCTTATTTCTATCTAGATATCAACCTAATGTGGAAGAAATCATTTTTCTTTTGATGCCTCTCTGTGCTAGAACAAACTCTCCCCTGAGTTTTGTAATTCTCAGACACTATATATTTTTAAACAAAATATCAAACAAGTGCTTTTACAGGAACAATCTATGTGTAACTTTTTCATGAGTAACTTATCTTTGATTATTCATTGCTGAGTTTGTATAAGTGTTTGTGTTATTATGTATGTTTAGAATTTTTGTTATGTATTAGTACTTTTTTGACTTGGGACATTCTCTAAACTAGTTTTGTGCTCATTGAACTTATTCTGTAAATTCCATAACTTTTAAATGAAATAAACTACTGGGGAGACAGGGATCACCCCTTGAGTCAGGCAATGGCACAGCAATTTGCCCAGGGATAATCTACAAGCCTCCAGCTCAGGAGGAAGAGGTGGATAGGGGCTAGTGGAAGAAATCCACAATATGGTAACAAACAGGAAGGTACTGCTGTTTGGGGATTTCAATATGCCAGACGTGGATTGGACCATTGCAGTGGCTTCCTCAGTTAGGAGCTGAGACATCTTGCACTATCTGCAGGGGGCAAGCCTCAGGCAACTGGTGCTTGAACCCACTGGAGACAGGCCAGTTCTGAACCTTGTGCTGATCACTGGGGATAGAATCACAGATGTCCAGGTGGATGGGCACCTTGGGTCCAGTGACCATCACACAGTGTGGTTTAACATGGGTACAGGGTTGCAGTCATGCCACACAGGGTGAAGGTCTTAGATTTCAGGAGGGTGGAATTTTCTTGAATGGAAATATGTATCAAAGAAGCCCTATTGAGGAGGGAGACAATGGGGGGTGAGGAACAGTGGGCACACCTTAAGGGAGTCATAGTGGAGGTGACAAACTAGTGCATTAGGCTGAGAGACAAAGGCAAGAGAAGAAAAGAAAACACTATGGTTCTGAAAAGAGGTAGTAGCAAAAGCAAGGGCCAAAAGGAGGAGTTTCATTAAATATTAGGAGACACAGAAGGAAGAGTACAGGGTTAAGTACCTAAATTGTTGGAAAGAAGCAGGGAAAGCTGTCAGCAATGCAAAAGCACAAACAGAGAAAACATTAGCACAGACAGTGAAGAAAGGGGACAAGACATGCTACAGGTACATCAGTGAGAGAAGGAGGTCCAGGTGTGGGATTGTAAGGCTCAGAGCAGATGAAGGGGAGTACTTAGTGGGAGACATGGAAAAGGCAGCAATACTGAAGAAATACTTCTGTTCACTATTTACTGAGGAAGGAGAGGGACAGAGACCAGAGCTGGGTAGTAGTTGCAGAGGGGGAAGGGAGGTGAACACCAGACCATTTCCAGAAGAGACAGTCTTAGAGGAGCTCACAAAATTGAAGGCGGATAAGGCAATGGGACCAGATTGCATACATCACAGCAAACTGAAGGAACTATGGATGGAAAGATGCATGACTGGCAGCCATGTTCAATGAGTCACTCAACACAGGAATGGTTTCAGAGGACTGGAGGAGGGCACATGTAGTCCATCTTCATGAAAATGGTAACAGGGTGAAGGCAGAAAAGAATAGACAGGTCAGCCTCACCTCAATAATGGGGAAGATTATTAAGGAACTGCTTAAGGAAAGGATTGTGGAACACTTGGAATCCAGTGGAGCACAGGATCCATTGCAGCATGGACTCACAGCAGGACAGTCATGTCAAACAAATCTGATAGATTTTTTTTGACAGGGTGATGAAGAAGGTGGATCAGGGCTGAGTGGTAGATGTCACCTAACTCAATTTCAGCAAAGCCTTTGACACCATTACACATAAAACTCTGGTTAAACAGCTGGGTAGCCTGAGCATGGGCCATAAGGTAGTGAACTGGGTTAGAAGCAGCTTAGGGGACAGGAAGCAGAGGGTGGTGGTAAATGGGATCCAATCCAAAGAGAGGGAATGACCAGTGGGGACTTCATGGTTCAGTTCTGGGGCCAGTCCTTCTTAATATCTTCATTAGTGACATCATGGAAGGGCTAGAAAGAAAGGTTTTCATGTGTGCAGATAACACCAATATATGCAATAAGACGGACACTCTGGATGGGGTGGAGAAGATGAGGAAGAACTTCGGAAAGCTGGAAAAAATGGTCCAAAGTGTGGCAGCTGAGGTTCAATGTAAAGAAGTGCAAAATAATGCACTTAGGGCAAAGAAACCTTGGAGAGTGCTACATGATGGGGGGGATTGCTGATGGTCGCCATGGAAAAAAGGAATCTTGGAGTTATCATCTCAGATGACCTAAAGGTGGCAAAACAGAGTACAAAGGCTGTGAGGAGGGCCAGTGGTATGTTGGGTTGCATAGGAAGCGGTATCACTAGCAGAAGGAAGGCAGTGGTGATACCACTATACAAAACACTGGTAAGGCTTCATCTGGAATATTGTGTGCAGTTCTGAAGGCTGCATCTTTGTAAAGACATATACAGGCTGGAGGTGGTCCAGAGAAGGGTGATTAAGATGGTGCAGGGCTTGCACCAGAAGACATATGAGGAGAGATTAAAATACCTCAATATGTATACAATGGAAGAAAGAAGGGATCGTGGAGACATGATAGAAACTTTCAAGTATCTTAAGGGCATAAACAAGGTGCAAGAGAGTGACATCTTTCAGTACAGGATAGGTACAAGAATGAGGGGACATGATATGAGATTGCGGGGGGTGGCAGGCTAAGGAGAAATGTGAAGAAGTTTTTTTTCATTGAAAGGGTGGTGAATGCATGGAATAACCTGCTCCAGGAGGTGGTGGGGGCAAAATCAGTGGGAGAATTCATGCACGCATGGGATAGGCATAAGGGAACCTTAGAGGTGGGAAGGAGAGGCTAAAGTTGATGATCAAGAAGGGTCAGCAGCTGTTAATAAAGGTAAGGTATACTGGCAGACTGGATGAGCCAAGCAGTCCTTATCTGCTGTCAATTTCTATGTTTCTATGTTTCTAAACAGACCAGGGTAAATTTAGGTGAATTTAGAGCTTGCCCTGTTGATCACATACCCAGACTCAAATATTTAGAAAATCCTTTTAAGAGTAGTCTGTCAGTGACCTGGGAGTTGAATGCAAGATTTTTGTATCTGTAGTAGGTCTAGTAAGGTGAGGATTTTTAAGGGGATGGAATATTTGTGTCTGGAGAAATCAAGAAGCAAAATCCAGAACTATATGATGATCAAAGGGGTATGGTGAAAAAGTATATAGTCAGATAAAACAGGGTGTTGGTAGTTGTGCCACAACTGCACATCAATGGAGCATTTGGGTCTGGCACAACTACCAACACCCTGTTGCGTCTTATTACACTTATAAAATGGGTAACTAGGTCAACAAAGAATATGTATTGGAAGAATTAAAAACAAATAATACTGTACATGTGTACATTGATAGAAAAATACTGAGGAATGAGCCTGGATGCAGTGCAATACCCTGCAGTATTTCTGTAGAGTGATGCAGTATACTGCATAGAATAATGCAATTCAGTGATAATAATGTTCTTTTGTCAAGCAGGAATTTGTGAGATGTATTTTTCTGTGCTGCATCCCAGCTATCTTCACTATATTTTTTTCCTTCTTTTTAGGGCTGCAGTGGGCAGACCCATGCAGTCCTTTTAAGATCACTGAGAAAAAAGACTCCACATTTTTTCCAAACACACAACTGTTGAAGTGTAAAAAAGTATCGCCTCTGCCTCAGGACACTCTGCACTCACACTTGTGTTTTTAACTTTCAGCGGTAAATTGCACTTGTAGTAATTTTTGACGTGTTGAAATGTGTATTGCTTTTACTCCCTAATGGCTGAAAGACAACAACCTATCCCCTGTTGTTATTTGATGGCTATGAACTGTGGCAGACTACACTGATAAGGATTGTGTATTGCACTCCTGGATTACTATAGAATTACAATTACAGCAAACTCTTCTAAGCTGTCACTCCGATAAAAACTAGCGCCACTAGACAAACATTTTCTTTAAAACCAATTCTACCTACAGCCTTCATTGTGTGTCGCACTCCTCCTCCTCCCCACCCTTGTTCTGCTCAAATACAGCCAAGTTCTCAAAAGGATATGATAAAATAAAAACAGTATCTTCTGCCTTCCCAATTTTGACTCCATTAAAAAAGTAATTCTCTCATTAGAGCCACCAGAGATTCACAGAGCATTCCCGCATGCTGCCAACAAACCGGCTTTAAAATGACCCCAAATGAAAAAGTTAAACAAAAAAGCACAGCATCGCTTGCTACCACTACCTACGTATGGTTTCAAAACCGCAAATATGGAAATGGCTTCATACAGTTACCAAAAAGGGACACGCTCATTGCTACAGAACTAAACAAATAGCTACGGGGGCCTGTAAAGAACAAGCTCACTCCCCAATTGTAGTAAAATACCAAAACTGGTCCCCTTGCTGTCACCTGACAGAATTTCACTCAAAGAAAAGTCAAAATCTTTTCAAAACTGTGTTATGGGAGCATAGAAAGACACAATCAGCATCTGATGGCTTTCTGGTAACTCAAAAAATGCTCGTAGAAAAGTGGTGACTATCTCCAGTAAGAGACATGCACACTGCCATCAAAACTGGTTCACATTGAGGAAAAAATTAAAAATTTAAAAACAAAGCCAGTTTAGAATGTACTTGTGTATTTGTGTCTTTGTTGGGAGGCGGGCATGCACTGGACATCATACAGTACAGAAAGTACCTCAACAGAGGGACTATTTTACTACTTCAGGTAGTAAAAATGAAAATTATTAAAATGCTTTCTCTCTTTTCCTTTTTTTTTTGTTAAATATTTACTTGGAGAACCCATTTTATATGCGTAATAAGAGACTCCAAGGTGTGTTTTATCACCTGGTAAGAGCATGCCCAGTGGCATAAGGCACTTGGTGCAATCGCCTCGTGCCTTAGTACACCCCTGGGCAGCTTTTATCAGGTGATAAACCACACCTTGTTGTGTCTTATTACTTGCATAATGCATGAACTGTGCCACATCTTTATTACATTGTGGTCTAATCATTGCTACAGTTTTCAATGTTGAATACTTATTTGAAAGAAAAAAAAAAACTACACCTCAGTAAACTGCTGTAGCATAATGCTGAACAGACACCCTGGATCTGGTAACTGGTACAAGTCTGGATACCAGGTGCCTTTTTTAGTAGGTATCCATTTCAGCCTGGGCCTCAATTTTTTATGTAAAAAACTGTGATCTCTCTCAACCCCCACCTCTGCCTTATCAATGCTGATAACCCCACTCACTACCTCCCATGTTTACATTGATAATTTCCAAAGATTATATTTTACTGTGCTGCCTTCTCCATATTCCCATGTGTGCTGACAGTCTTATGCAGGTGTTCACGATTGAGAGGTGAGCTGTCGGGGCTTACCATAGCCCTGAGGCACAGCCACCAGAGGGCACAACTATAAGTTGATAGGGGATGAATTTAAAAGGATGTGAGAAAGCTGTTCACGGAGAGAGTGGCAGAGGGGTGAAACAGCTTGCCTACTGAAGTGGTAAATGCTGAGAGTGTGGTGGAGTTCAAGACAGGGTGAGATAAATTCAAGGCAGTGTTAGGGGTGCAGGGAGACCTGGTCTGGAGTTGCTGGTAGGTATAATAGGTCATTAAAGAGTGATCACTTTCAGTCAGGTTGTTTGGAATTAATCGGTGTCTAATTCAATGCTATAATGTCTAAAAACATAAAATATCCATTTTGATTAGGTAGGCATAGAAAGGCAACATGTCAGGTGGGTCATTTCTGAAACGTGTGTGTGTGTGTAAGTGTGTGTGTTAGTGTGTGTGTGTGTGTGTGTGTGTACCCACAATGAATTGTATAACTTTGCGTTGCAAAATAAAACAAAAGGATACAGTAAGATCAGGTTTAGGGCTAGGCAGTGAGTGCAGGAAAACTCCATGGGGGCCCACCTTCATTTGTTCAAGTGCATTTACCTTTAAATTAGACAAGTTCATTTTTTTTATTTAAAATAAAAATGTTGGTCCTACTCAACCTGGATCCATCAAACAGTATGGCAAAAGATAATCAAACTTAGAAAAGGTACAAGGTTTCCATCTGAAAGGAACCAGTCCAGGAAAAATACAGCACACACTGCTAAAGAATCAACAACTGTTAATTATTAAAGTGCATGAACAGAGAAAATGCTCCTGTGCTTCGAGGTGCCTTGCCTCTTTCGTGCACCATATGGAAGAAGCAGGGCTCCTCGAAGCATGGGAGATTTTTGTCTTAGAAAGCTGATTCTCTAGCAGTGCGTGCTGTGTTTGTCTTGGAATGGTTCCTTTCAGCTTAAACCCTTGCACTTTTTTCCTACTGAACTCCTTTTTGCCATACTGTTTGATCTCTTAAAGAACAAAACTGTACAGTATCATGCAAGTTGTTCTATGGTCACCACACTGTAACATCCTCAGTGGCTTAACTGTGAGTAGTATTACTGTACCTAGTGTTGCCTGCTTTTTGCATCTTTCCCATGTATACTTTATGTATACTAGGAAGAGCATACTGAGCTGGGAGAAGGGGTCTGGGGAGCAATATAATGTTGGAGGAAGGTTTCTTTGGACATTATTCTACTTCATTGAAAGAGGATGTGTTGGGGTTATACATAATTACTCATACAGTATCTCACTCTACATTTTAAACTGGTATATATTTGGCATGCTTGAAGTAGAATTATAGTAGCAAGGGGAGGTGGTAAAAACTAAAACAAGGAGGCGTATAATCCACAGCCATGCTGCTTTACTTTGGAGAGGAATTCTAGGGAAAAGTGAATAGCAAGTAGACAGTGTGGAAGCATATCTCCCACCCAAACAGACATTTCCATTGGCTCTGGACCAAAGCAGAACCCTCCCATGCATGTATTTGAAAGAAAGGACACAGATACTAATTCATAATGTTATTACAATGACTGCAGTGTATTCCTCACTCATGTCTGGATTGATTCACTGGCATGCTGTCGGTACAGGGAGAAGAGTTTGCTATGGCACAAGGGGAGCCATCATCAGGATGGGGAAGGTGCTGCTAGTCGGTGTCTTCAACCTGCAAAATGTGGAGTGGAGTGATGCAACTGTTTTTAAAGTACTCTTACAACTTTTGTGGTATGAGTGGAAGTGAGTGGGGCATGGGTGAATATGGGGGGGGCAGGAGAGTGCAAGGATAAAGGGGACACCACAGGTTTGTATGCTTGGGGTGACATCAAGTCTTGCACTGGCCCTGAGCATATTGCATCCATACAGGGGCACTTCAGACAAAAAATCCTGAAGTCTCCATCGTGCAGTGTAGGTGGCAAGATGATGAGAGAGAGAGAGGGGGAGAGAGAGGAGCTGATAATGGACCACTGTCCCCTGTTCCTGTTCCTCTCTCTCTCACTGTGTGTGTGTGTCTCATTGTTCTTAGAATAATTGTTTGTGTCCAATCAGTAAGTCAGTCACTTGGGTATTACTCACCAACTTGGGGGGAAAAAGCAGCTTTTTATAGGACTTCAGTTCAGACACCAGACATTTGCCCTTGCCCTTATTCTAGAGTTGCCCATGGCCAATCTGAACAGTTTGACGATTCCTCGTTTTCTACGTTTAGTTTGGGAATGGCGGTGTACTCATGTGAGTTTATCTCCTATTCCCTTTCTTATCCATCTCGCTTTATCCACAGGCAGTTACAAATTGAATTAGTCCTACTGCCTTTCATTCCTATATCTGGAAGCCCTTTTTTACTGTAACTTAGGCTTGGTTGTTTATTGAATTTCCTTTAGAATCTACTGCTGGTACTGGGATAATTCTAGCACCATTACCATCCCCACATCTGACCCTTCCACTCAGCATCCATCACCCTGCACCTTCCCCCCCAAGCCCTTACTTACCAATCAGGGGTTCAGCAACGTAGTCCTCTCTGGACTGCAGACATGTCTTCACTCTTCATAGCTGAACTGTGAACTGAAGAAACAGGTATGCGGTTAAATATATTTCAATGGGGTTTTGAACTTAATCACACAACATGGCATTTTTGTATATTTTGGGCCCAGATTTTCAGCGTGTGTCCTTTTGGACCCTACCTCATGAACAATTCAACTGTAATTAGGCAGATCTGTCCTGAAAGGTGAGTTCACAGTCCCTGTGCAAAATCACTTTCAGGCAGGAATTGAAAATTTTCTCTGTTCTTGTTCATGAGGTGACGTCATAACCAGGCTATGTTGAAAATATGGTGTCCAAATATAAAAAAAAAAAAAGTTATGGGTCTATGTCAAATTTTGTGAACGCATGCTTGTAACTTTGGTCATGTTCAATATTTTTATCCAAATTCATAACATTGCCATATCTTTACAGCACCTATTGAGTGTGACCACTGTGATTTTTCAAATCCTGGCCAAAATGGGATTTTTTTACATACCGAAATGTAATGTTGTGGTCCATGTGAAAAATCAGCTTTTGGGCAGGAGCTGAAAATGTTCTCTACTCTTATTCATGAGGTGGGGTCATAAGAAGCCTACTGTATGGTACTACCAGCTTATATTCTCTGGTGTTGTGCCAAAGAGTACCGATGCGCTGGGTTGTTCGGGGTGGGTAGTGGGTTGGGCGAGTAGGGGGTTGGGGGAGAGTGAATCATTCTGTATTTTGTGTCTGCCCTTTGGGGTTTACAATGTACTCTGCCATGATTCGTTCTCTGTAATGGAAACTTTAATAAAATCTGGATTGCAAAAAAAAGAAGCCTACTGTATGTTGAAAATTCTTTGCAGAAATATTAAAAGATAATGAAGCTATGAGCCTATATTGAATTTTGCAAACACAGACTTGTCATTTCATTAATTTTCAATATTTTTAATGAAAATGTGCAACACAGCCATTTCTTTACAGCTCCTCATGAATGTGACAGCTGTCTTGATAATTCTGTCTCTCTCACTGTGTGTGTGTCTCACTGTTCTTAGAATAATTGTTCAGTCAGTAAGTTCGTAACTTGGGTATTACCCACCAGTGTAGTGGAAGGTGCAGTTTTATATAGGATTTCAGTTTAGACACCAGACATTTGCCCTTGCCCTTAGTCTAGAGTTGCCCTGGGTATATCTAAACAGTTTGACAACTCCTCGTTCTCTGCATTCAGTTTGCAAATGGCAGTGTACGCGTGTGGGTTTATCTCTTATTCTCTTTCTTCTCCATCTCTATTTACCCACAAGCAGTTGCAAATTGAATCAGTTCTACTGCCTTCCAGGCCTGTATCTGGAAGTCCTTTATTTTACTGTGACTTGGACTTAGTTGTTGATTGAATTTGCTTTAGAATCTGCTGCTGGCAATGGGATGATTCTAGCGCCATTACTATCCCTGCACCTGACCCTCACATTCAGCACCCACCACCGCGCGCCCCAAACCGTTACTTACCTATCAGGGGTCCAGCAAAGTAACCATCTCTGGATTGCAGACATGTCTTCATTCTTCAAAGCTGGTCTGCGAACTGAAGAAACAGATATGCAATCAAATGTATTTTAATAGGGTTTTGAACTCAGTGGCATAACTTGTGCATTTTTGCATATTCTTGGCCCAAAATTGCAACACACCTTCCATGGGACCCTACCTCATGAACAATTAAACTGTCATTTGGCAGATCTGTCATGAAAGGTGATTTCCCTGCACAAAATCACCTTTTGGGCAGGACTTGAAAATTTTCTTTGCCCTTGTTCATGAGGTTTAGGTGGGATCGTAACAAGGCTATGTTGAAAATTTGGAGTGAAAATATTTTAAAAAAATATTATGAGCCTACACTGAATTTTGCAAACACAGGCTTGTAATTTTGGTAATTTCCAATATTGTTACCCCAAATTTACAACAATCAATAAGTCAATCAAACTTTATTTAACCAGGCAAAATCATCCTTGAGCAAGCTCATTTGCAAGATGGTCCTGGACAAGTGGGACATACACAACTACAGCAAAATTAACAGATAAGCAGTCTAACAAAACTATTTCTTTATAGCACCTCATGAATGCAACTGCTGTCATTTTTCATCTCCAGCCCAAAATGTGTTTTTTTTGCATCCTGAAAGTTGATTTTGCAGTTCCTGTGCAAAATCTCCTTTAGGCCAGGAGTTGAACATTTTCGCTGCCCTTCTTCATGAGGTAAGGTCTTAATAAGGTATGTTGAAAATTTGGTGTAAAGTTATCAAAAAACTACTTTTTCATATTTTTACCCCAAATTCCTCACATGCAGCCCTATCAGCTCTAGCCAGACTATGTTTACCTTTGGGAACCACTAGGCAGAGCTGGCAGATTTTCTGCTAGCATGTTAGTTGTTTACAGCAAGAAAAATAAATGGCTGTAGTTTAAACCCTGAAGATTCCAAAGTTTGTTAGCACAATGATTTTACCTGCACTTTGCCAGGTGTACTGTGCCTGGTGTGTAAAACTTTTTTTGCTGTTGATAGTGGTCTCACCATGTATTGCTATGGGCTCATCAATATGCAGCATTTTTCCTACGCATTTTATAATAGATGATGACAATCCACATTTATTTATTTAGTTTTTGTTTACCCAGTAAGTGCACTAGCCATAGCATTAACTCTTTTCAGGCACGACCCGGGAGGGTACAGTACAACAATACAGGGAGGACATTCCAATACAGGTACAGAAAACAGTTTACAATAGCATACAAGCAAATTACAAAAGGAAACTATAAAATGAGGAGGTTGTAATACCAGTGTGGAAAGAAATAAAACAGGAACCATACAATAATCAAAAACTATACCACAATTTGTTTGAGAAAACATGACAGGTTGAACATTTTAGTGCTGATAAGGACTAGAAAATAGTTAGCTTAGGGGAGGAATAATAGTAAGTGATAGAAGTAAAGAGACAAGAATAGGGGATGAGAGTGAAGCAAGGTGGGAGATGGGTTAGATAGATAGAGGAGAAGTGCATTGCGTATTGAGGGGCAGAATCAGTAATATGTCAAAGGAGAGCTAAGGCTGTGGAGGGGAGAACTAGGGAGGTTTGAAACAGGAGCACCTGTGGGAAGTATCAAGATAATTACACAACCCTTTTTTGAATGATGCATGAGATGGTGATCGGCGCAAAGCTAGTGGAAGGGAGTTCCAGTATTTAGCGGCATGGCAGGCAAAAGCCTGGGAATGAAGACGGGGGCTTGGTCAGCAGACCATAGCCCACAGCAAGGTGACAGGTTTTGGAAGAGTCCTGCTAGGATTTAGGTATTTGTATGCGGACCATATTGTCAATAATAGAGCCATAAGCATGAAGCCTTAGTTCTGTAGGAGGAAGCCATCCCAGGTCAGAATAGAGGAGACAGTGGTGTTTCAGTCAGTGTGAGGAGGATGTATAGTAACATATGTTGTTATATGTGACATCCCATTTCTTAAGGATTGATTTGCACGTAGAGGCATATGTTGAGGCACCATATGTAAGTGATGGTAGGAGTATTCCACAGGCAATGGCAAACCTTGCTGGGGGAGTGAGTGAGCACATACAGTAGCAGGTTCAGTAGGCTATTCCAAGTTTGGAGTTGACAAGTTTGCAGATCTGATTGATGTGCAAGTTGAAATTTAGGGATGGATTAAGGGTGACTTCTAGATATTTAAATTAATTTACTACCCCAACTACTGATCCATTTAAGGAGGTGACTTTAAACTTAGTGTTGACATGTTTGAGCTTCGCATTTGATCCAAAGAGCATAGCTTGTGTTTAAGACTAATTTAGTACAAGTTTGTGAGTAAATTGCCACTCCTGTATTAGCTGGAAGTCGAGAGAGTAGATTGTTTATTTCATCAATGCTTTTTGTGCTAGCATACAGAACAATATCATCTGCATACAACAGGGAGGTTGTCCTGTGAAGGTCAGTAAAGATGTTATTTATGAAAAGAGAGAAAAGCAGGGGCCGAAAGATGGATCCTTGCAGCACCTCAATATTGATAGTGGTTTTGTCCGAGAAGGTAGAGTTGTATTTCACAAACTGGGACCTATCAGATAGGTAGTTCCAGAACCATCTTCCAATGTTAGTTGAGAAGCCTAGTGATCCAAGGGTAGCTAGAAGGATAGAGTGATCAACTAAATCAAACATCTTAGTCATGTCGATGAAAATTGCCCTGGTGAGAAGACCAGAGTCCATAGCCACTAGCGTATCTGACATGAGTTTAAGAAGGGAGGTAGAGGTGCTATGACCTTTGCAAAAAACATGCTGGGTGGGGTAAGAAGATTATGTTTCTGTTGGAAGTCAATTGTCTGGGTAACTACAACTTTTTCAAGAATTTTATTTAGGACAGAAAGGATGGCAATAGGCCTATAGTCTGAGGGATCTTTGCAATCTCCTTTTTTGAAAACGGGTAATCCTAGCTACTTTCCATATGTCAGGAATGTAGCCCTGGCACAGGGAGAGTATGACAATCCTGGCTACGGGAGCAGTGTTGCAAGGGGCTGCAATCTTTGGGAGCCTGAGTTCTAGATTGTCAGAGCCTACTGCTTTGCAGTCCTGGATACTGTTTAGCAATCTAAGCACTTCATGTCTCATGACTGATTTGAAAAAGAAGTGTGGACACTTGCCTGGGTGGGTACACTTCGTTGGACAGGGAAAGAGAAGGTGTAGTTGGTTAAGTCCAAGAATTTATTATTAAAAACATTTGCAATTGTTCTTGGATTATTATAATGCACCTATTCAAGTGTCATGTCATTAGGAGTGGATGCCAGATTAGAACCAAGAAAGGATTTAATATGGGACCGACATTTTTTTGGGTCACCATAGGAGTTGGCTAGTAGGTCCTTGCAGTAGGAGTGCTTGGCTTTTTTGATGTCCTTTTTGCAGAGTCCTGTAGGTAATGAGGTCAGAGGTTAGCCCTGAGTTCTTATAATGGAGCCAGCTTTTGTCCCTTAGTTTGAGTTTAGCTAGTAGGTCAGATTTCAACCAGCGGGTTTGCCTATTTCTCACCCGATGGGTTACAAGTTTGCAATGCCTTTCCTGGAGCACTAGGAATTGTTGCAGGAACAAATTAAGGGCAGTCTGAGCATCATTGGATGTGATAATGGAGGACCAATCAGTAGTAGCAACATCGTGCAGAAAAAAACTGAAGGTTAAAGTTTGCATAGTTGCGGAAGGTAATGAAATGAGGCCCCATCTGGGTAGGCCCGCTTTTGCCTCAAATACAGTATGTTGGGGAGTGATTAGTGATGGCATCTGGTAGAACACCAGAGGCAATTACATTTTCAGGGCGATTGGTCATTATCCAGTCTAGAAGCGTGCTCGCATTTGAGTGAGGAATGTTTCTGGTAGAATCAGCTATGAGCTGGTGCAGGTTATCTCTGCAACTTGGTCATTACTCTGGTTTGGCTACTGCCTAGCCAATTAATGTTTAGGTCCCCAAGTATAAGTACCTCATTTCTCCCAGCAAGGCATGAGGTTTGTTCCACTAGCTCATCCAGTCCTATTTGCCTACTGGTAGGGTGATTATAGGCACACACAAGGTGAAGTTTTTTGGTACCAAGAGTGAGAAGGACATGAAGTGCCTCACAGTGTCATAAAATAGATGATTTTATGGTAGAGATCTCAAGATGATCTCTAAAGTAGACAGCTGTCCAACCCCCTCTTTTGGGTACAGCTCTGTCAAGTCTTAGTAGATCATAGTGGGGAAGGGGGCACAGAGAATCAGGTATGGATAGTTTTAGCCATGTTTCGGTTAAGCAAACAATATCAGGCTTGTAGAGGGTGGTCCAGGATTTAAGCTCAGCTAGACTGTGTGCAAGGCTTCTGATATTATGGTGTGCTATAATAAGACCTTTAGCATTAGTAATAGTGTCAGGTATAACAGTAGTTGGTCCTGGATTTAGTTGAACATCTCCTGCGAGCAGGATAGCAAGTAAGAAAATACAAGAGCTTTCGGCACAAGAAGGAAGCACGGTAAGTAGGTGGAGGTGGCAATTCTTATGCACCTGGGCAAGTATGTGGATCCAGATCCTATTAAGAAGCATTGGGGAGGGGTCACAGCAAGGGCAGGAAGTAGCAGGAGATTGGAAGAGTAGTAATCTTGTGGTACAAAGCCGGAGGGGGTAGCTTTGTTTTGAGAAGCTATAGGTATGGACAAGTGAAGTAGTGGTAGTGTGAACGCAAGAAGATACAGTATGTATTGTAGGGTCATTTTAGTAACTTGGTTTATATTGTGAGCTTAAGCAGCAGGTAATTTGTAACTTGGTTTATGCAGTGAGCTTAAGCAGCAGGTAGTTGGATCAGGCTAGAGAGGGGAGTGCAAAGCTTAGCAATTTGGGACCATTTACACCACAAGTTAATTGTCAGCTCAGTGCAGAGTTTGAGATAAGCCAATGAGGCGAGGGTGGACTGAGGAGGGCAGAGCCACTGTGTATTTAATGGGGGCCTAGGAGGAGGAGGGGGGGCGAGACAAAATACTGCTCAGTAGAGGTATCTCTGACTTAGAAAAAAGGCACTGAAAAGTATAGCAGTCTATGTCCAGGAGCCAAAGGGGAAAGCGCACCAATCAGCAGGAGAGCCCATGGATGATGGACCAATCAGCGTTCAGCACTGAGGAGCCGCTCCAGTTAGAAAGGCCCCAGTGGAGAACATAGGAAGCAAGTGGCAGTGGCAAGTACCAGAAGATGAGTCCAGGCTTGGGGACCAGGCTGGCAGTCTGAGGCAGGCAAGTTTCCAGGTGGGCAGTGGCCAGCTTGACAGACATTCTGCCCGACTCTGGATGTGGGGCACCTCTCAGGCGGAGAGTTCCTGAAGATGAGTCCGGGCTTGGGAACCAGGTGGGCGGTCTGAGGCAGGTGAGTTTCTGGGTGGGCAGTGGCTGTCTTGAAGGCCATCCTGCCCCAACTCTGGATGTGGGGCACTGCTCAGGAGGAGAATGCCTAAAGATGAGTCCAAGC
Source organism: Neoceratodus forsteri (assembly GCA_016271365.2). Taxonomy (NCBI): domain Eukaryota; kingdom Metazoa; phylum Chordata; order Ceratodontiformes; family Ceratodontidae; genus Neoceratodus; species Neoceratodus forsteri. The sequence goes on from CM057455.1 coordinate 1,264,915,562, forward strand.
TTGGAGACCAGGTGGGCGGTCTAAAGTAGGTGAGTTTCTGGGTGGGCAGTGGCTGGCTTGATGGCCGTACTGCCTTGACTCTGGATATGGGATGCCACTCAGGTGGAGAGTGCCTGAAGATGAGTCCAGGCTTAGGGACCAGGCAGGCGGTCTGAGGCAGGTGAGCTTCCAGGTGGGCAGTGGCCAGCTTGACAGCCATTCTGTCCTGACTCTGTATGTGGGATGCCGCTCAGGTGAAGATTGCCTGAAGATGAGTCCGGGCTTGGCGACCAGGTGGGTGGTCTGAGGCAGGCGAGTTTCAGGGCAAGAAGCTGCCAGCTTGATGGCCATCCTGCCCTGACTCTAGATGTGGGGCGCTGCTCAGGCAGATTTTGACCATTAGGTTTTCTTTGTGTAGATCTGTAAGAAAAAATGCGCAGTAAACATAACAGAACACAAGGTTTCCCTTTCCAATACTATTAGTGTTGGTTGTCAGGATTTTTCTGTAAATTTATGTATTTTGTTTGATTACCCCTTGGCATTGGTTGCAGCTAAAGGGTAACATACAATACGCTGCCATCATATTGCATCTTTCTGCTCTTTGAGTGGTTTTGTTCATGAAAGATCAAGGCAGACATCCAGCAGATCACATTTTATTAACCAGGTCAAATGACAGAGACAGGAGTCTTGCTCTAGTAGCCTGTCTGATACACATTAGTCTCCCATTGTTCCACAGAGTGTACTAGCTATCATTTAAAGATGGAATATTCCTGTCTCTGTTCTAATTGAGGCTGCTTATCAAAGACTGTGTATTGAGACTGTCTGTCTTCTTCATCTTACTTTAACAAGGTACACTTCCTTTGAAAAAAATGCTCCATAGAACAAACCTTTAAATGAAATATAGTCACAAAGGTAATGGTCTTTCTCATTTTCTAAGAAAGACATGCATTTTTCATATTGTTGTAGGATGGGTATTAGTTGATTTACACATTTTTCTTTCAAAGGGATTATGCTCCTCATAGACTTTATGACCTACTTGGAAAACATGAATCCTCTTTTAAACATAGAATAATGTTCTTGTGCTCTGCTTAGAAAAAGAATCATCTGGAATGAATGTTTTCATAAAGATTAAGCATGCCATCATTATTACAGATGAGACAGAATGAATGATTAGTATGCTGTCTAAGAGATGTATTAATGTGCTGACATTTGCCAATAATGGAACACACAACTTGGTTTAAAAAAAATGATCATTTTTAGATTATGTTTAAAAAGAAAGGGCATAACATTGCCTGTGTTACCAGCCAGTTCATTTCTGGAAGCATCATAATTTGACTCTCTTTGGGCCTTGCCTCAGAAGAAAAGAGTTTGCTTTATGTCAGTCATAACAACATTGTCAACTTATAGTAACTGGTAGCTGCTCTGTGCATTTGCAACTAAGTGTTTAAAAATTCAGAGTTCATGACATGAATTATTCACTGTTCTGGAGTTTGTTGCAAAAATGTGATAAGCTATAGGACAATCTATGTTGCAATGTTTGGGGTCTTTGAGATCTGATTTTATATAGGAGTCAAAAACCTCAGTCACTTACCATATCATTTTTGAAAAATGGTTTTAGTTCCATCATCTATTAATGCATTTATTAGGGTTGAAACATAAAGAATACAATGAAGGGAAGTGAAAAATTAAGATACAGTTTCTGGAACTTTGAATTGTGTCGTATTCCTCAGGATCTAAATTACATGAGCTGCAATGCTGGCATTGCATTAGTGTCGGCACCATCTATGCTATTATTGCTGTGTCAGTATTTTACTTTGCCTGTTGAGGAGATAAAAACAAAGTAAGACGCAAATAAAATGGTACAATGTAAAGTGTAGACAGTAAGCAAGAGTACAGGTGACAAAAAGGGAAAATGGCTATATAATATAAAGTACAGAGAAAAAAGTCACATTACAGTTAATGTAAAAAAGCAGCAATTTATGAACGATGATTGGCAATCAAAACACAAAATCCATCAGAAAATCAGTCATGATCAGGAGAAAGGGAGAGAGCTGAAGTCAGTTGGGAACAGAACAGGAGCAGGAGCAGGACAGGAGAGGCAGAAATGTTAGCTGGTATTTGATGTAGATGAGGGGAAGGAGAAAGGCAAAAGGCAGAAGGGAGATGGTTCCAGATGGAGAGGAGACAAAAGGTGAAAGCAGATTGCCAAGCAGCACTGTGAGAATGAGATTGAGAGTGAAAGTGAAGAAAAGAGAAGGAGAGGGAATCTCTAAATTGAAGCACAATGAGACAGTGGGAATAGCAAAAAAAGGAAGAGGAGAGGTATGGAAGAAGAAACCCAAAGTATTTGGAGAAGAAGGAAGTATAATGAGAAGGCAACAAAAAGGAAGAGAAGGCATTGAGAGAGGGGTATAGAGGAAAGTAGTGATAAGCCCAAGAGAGGGGGTTTACCTCAAAATGACAAAATACATTGCAGAGGTTGTCCAGGCTGGGGAGTACAAAGGAGGGGCAGTGCCATAGAGCACACTCCTATAGTCCAGAGACTATCCAGGAGGGGAACCAGGATCCTAGGTAATAGGTTTAAATGCTTCACTGGCAGGCATTTAAATTAGCCAAGGGGGGAGGCATTGAAAAGGAGCAGGGAAATCCTAGCCCCCCCCAAAAAATCAGGGTAGTTAGTGAGGTAAACACCAAGGTAGAGACGTTGATAGGCAAAAGGGCAGGTGTAAATGGAGAAAAAGGCAAAGGCAGTAAGGACAGGGATGGGGCAAAATGGGGTAAGGCCATCTAAAAATGGAAGGTAAAGCGTACTAATGCCCATAGTCTAGGTAACAAGCTCCCTGAACTGGTGGCCTTGATGGAAGAGGGATGCCTGGATATTGTGGCAGTCACAGAAACATGGTACACAGAGAAACATGACTGGGATGTCAACATACCAGGGTACACAATCTACAGGAGAGACAGGGAGAGTAGAAGAGGAGGAAGAAGAGGAGGTTCTCTCTATGTAAAGGAGGGGATCAAAGCAATGGAACAAAAGGGGGAAACAGGGATGAGAGGAGACACTGTGGGTCACCATGGAGACTGGAAATGGCACCACAATCCATATAGGGGTTGTATACAGACCTCTATCTTAGGGGGAGGAAATGGACAAGGACATGATGGAAGGCATCATTAGGATGGCAGAGAAATGGGAGATATTGTTGATGGGGGACCTGAATATGCCAGATGTTAACTGGAGCGTCTTTCCTGCAGCCACATCCAAGAGCAGGGCCATTCTCGATGCCCTACAGGGGGCATAACTCAGACAGCAAGTGTTGGAACCCACTCGGGAGGGAGCAGTCCTAGACCTGGTACTCTGGTACTCTGGTACTCTCAAATGGGGATGGAGAGAGGATCTCAGATCTAGAAGTGGGTAGCCATCTGGGAACAAGTGACCACCAAACAGTGTGGTTCACAATAAGCTCAGCTGCACAGTCAAGCTATACAAAAGTTAGGGTACTGGATTTCAGGAGGGTCGACTTTGTCAAACTGGGAGAGTGCCTCAGAAAAGCACTAGCAAACAGGCAAGAAGGAGGGGTGGAGCAACAATGGAGAAACATCAAAACTGCCATCACAGAGGCAACAAGCCTTTTTTGAAGCAAATTAACAAATAAACATGAAAGAAAAAAACACTATGGTTCTCAAAAGAGATGATGGGGAAGGTTAGAGAGAAAAAGATAGCATTTAGAAAGTGTAAGGTAACACAGAATGAGCAGGACAGATAACTGTACAGTTAAATCAGAAGGAAGCAGGGAAGTCAGACAGAATAGCAAAGGCCCACACTGAGGAAAAGATAGCCAACTTGGTTAAGAAGGGGGAAAAAACCTTTAACAGGTACATTAGGCAGGATAGAAAGACAAAGGGAGGGATAGTGAGACTGAAGAAAGGGGACGGTGGATGGGCAGAGAGGGGCAGTGAAAAATCAGGGATACTGAACAAATACGTCTGCTCAGTATTCACAAAAGAAGAGGTGGGGGAGATACCTAATCCAATGAATAGAAGCACTCTGGATAGGGGGGTCGATCTGAGTCCTTTCATATAATAAAGGATTCTGAAAGAACTCCTAAACTTGAAGGTGGACAAAGCAACAGGACCTGACAGGATTCACCCTAGAATTCTAAAATAATTAAGGGGAGAACTAGTGACACCACTGACTAGCCTTTTTAACAAATCATGGGAGGATGGTGTGGTAGCTGAGGACTGGAGGAGGGCAGATGTGATTTCCCCTTCACAAAAGTGGGAGCAAGACAGAGGCAGGAAACTACAGACCTGTCAGTTTGACCTCAGTAGCAGGGGAAAATAATGGAATCACTTCTGAAGGAAAGAATTATTGAGCACCTAGAGGCCAGTGGGGCACAGGAACCAAGGCAGCATGGATTCACAGCAGGAAGGTCATGTCAGACTAATCTAATAAATTTCTTTGACTGTTTGACCAAAGTAGTAGACTAGGGAGGGGTTGTGGACAAGGTCTAGCTATACTTTAGCAAGGCATTTGACACAGTCCCACACTAAAGATTAATACACAAATTAGCCAGCCTAGGAGTGGGTCCCAGGGTTGTCGCCTGGGTAAAACATTGGCTGGACAAAAGGACACAGAAGGTAATAGTAAACAGAATCCACTCTGAAGTAAGGGGGGTTACTAGTGGGGTACCGCAGAGTTCAGTACTGGGTCCAGTCCTTTTTAATGTCTTTATAGGAGACATTGCAGAGTGACTGGAAGGAAAAGTATGCCTCTTTGCAGACAACATAAAGATCTGCAACAGGGTTGATACACAATGGGGGTGAAAAGGATGAGAAGGGAATGGGCAAGGATGGAGGAATGGTCAGAAGTATGGCAGCTTGGATTCAGTGTAAAGAAGTGCAAAGTAATGCACCTGGGAAACAAAAACCAAGGGGAAGAGTACACAGTGGGGGGGGGTATTAACAACAATAAAAATGGAAAGGGACCTGGGATAATCATATCAGATGATCTAAAGGTTAGCAAGCAATGAGAGAAGGCAGTAGGGATGGCTGGGGGATACTAGGATATATAGTAAGAGGCATCACCAGTAAAAAACAAGAAGTTGTTATCCCTCTGTACAGACAGTTGGTGAGATCCCATCTGGAGTACTGCATCCAGTTCTGGAGACCCCATCCCTGCAAAGCAATAGACAGGATGGAGACAGTCCAGAGGAGGGCAATTAAAATGGTACAGGGTCTGCAATAGAAGTCATATGAGGAGAGACTAAAGGAGCTTAATATGTATACCCTTGAGGAAAGGATGGAAAGGGGGGAAATGATAGAAAATTTTAAGTACCTCAAGGGAACCAACAAAGTTCAAGAGGGTAGCATCTTTCAGAAAAAGAGATGTGCAAAATCAAGGGACATAATTTGAAGATAGAGGGGAGGTGTCTCAGGGGTATTGTGGGGAAGTATTTTTTCACAGAGAGGGTGGTGGATGAATGGAACAGCCTTCCTCAGGAGGTTGTGGGGTCAAAAACAGTGGGGGAATTCAAGAATGCATGGGACAGACATAAGGCAATTCTTGTGGGGGTGGAAAGAAATAGGCTGTTGGTTAACTAGGACCAGCAGCTCATCCAGTAGGTAGGGAAATGGGCAGAGTAAGTGGAGAAAGCAATCCTTATATGCAGTCAAAGTCTGTGTTTCTATGTTTCCTAGCCTATCTATTCTGTTTTCTGTGGTCCCTGTACTTCACTATTGTCTATCCCCACCATACATAGGACCTCTGGAGATGCATCACAATGATGATTATTCTAACTCCATTCTTATAGCCTCCTGGCAGGCAAACATGCATCTCCTCTGGTGCTTCCCACCAAATTCTATGAGAATTGCATTTAGACTGCTCAAATGCTCATGATACCACCTTCATAAAATACCTTATAGCAGGACTTGGCTTCAGCACATCTTCTGGTTCTCCACTCTCCTTATCCTCCTTACTGGAGAAGTTGAAATGAACCCCAGACCTACCTCATAACAGACATTTAACACCCACTCCTGGTCCTCTCTTAAGGGTCTTAAAATTACACATCACAGTGTTCGTAGTCTCATCCACACTCATGTTGAAATGACTGCCTGGGTTGATCAGTATAACCCTGATAGTCTGTGTCTCACAGAAACATGGTTGAAACCTGCCACCCATGATTCAGCCTCATGATCCTGAAGTTTTGCCTCCTGAGCTGTGATCGCTTGGGTAAAAAGCATGAGGGTGGTCTTTCGATATACTACAAAAGTCACCTTAACATATCCTTAATCCAGTTTGACTTGGCTCTCTCGTCTGCCACCTGTGAATTCCTTCATGGGCTCCTTCTACTAGGGAATGCCAAACAAATCAACATTATCTATGCATACAACCCTCCAAAGCAGGCATCAAGGTGCTCTCCTATCTGCTTGATAGCATTAGCCCTAAAATCACCTCAAATGAGGTGGTCATATGTAGTGATTTCAATCTAAACTGGTCTGGTAACAATATCAAGCAGTATGAACCAAGCTGGTGGCCCTGGGCTTTACTCAGCTCATTTGTGAGCCCACACAAAACCTCCCCAATGGGAGTCGAGGAACACTCCTCGACTGGTTTCTGACAAACAGGCCTGATAGGATCTCAGCATCTGGAGTCCTTCCTGACTCCATGTCTGACAATTCCCCTATCTACCGCATTTGGAGAGTGTCCTCCCCCAAAGTGCCCTATAAAATTATATAAGTGAGAGACTTCTCCCACTTTAACTCTTCTCTCTTTATTCAAGATCTTGCAACCACAGATTGTGCCACAGTACTCTCTGCCATGAATGTCACAAGTGCTCTTAACAAGCTTCCAAACATCCTCCCCTCTCTGCAGGATAAGCTTGTACCTCGTGTCAGAGAGATAGAGGCACTATCACTAAATGGTTGCATGTAGACTTGCTCTCCCTCATGAAAGCCTGCAATAAGCACTGCGGAAAATTTAAAGCCTCTAAGGAATTGTCGGACTACCATGAATACCGGCGGCTCTGGTACATCTGCAAAAAAAAACATACATAACGCTAAGCGTGAATACTGCAAGGCTGCTCTCTTATTCTTTGCTAGGGACTTGCAATACCTCTGGTGCACTATTAAACCATAGTCAGGGGTCATAGCCAGTGTGATACTACAGATATGATTGTCAATGATAGAAATTGCAATAATGCTACTACCATTGCCAATGCCTTTAACAAGCAATTCTCTAATCTCTCAGCATTCACCTCACTGTTTACTACTGACAATGACTATTCATCTACCTCTAACCATTCCTCCCCTCCAGAATCTTTGTCTCACCCACCTTTCTGTCTTAAAACATTCTCAGTGAGGGAAGCCTACAATCTTCTCATTGTCCTTTCTCTTAATATAAGTGCTGGTCACTATGAACTTGAACCAAAACTCCTAAAGATTGCAGCCCCTTTGCTTGCACTCCCAATATCCCATAATCTTAACCTCTCCCTCACCACTTGAATTGTTTCTGCAAACTGGAAAGTAGCAAAGGTTGTTCCTGTTTTGAAGTGGGGGACCAGAAATGCATAGAAAACTACCACCCTAGAGCCATCCTGTCTGATGTTAGCAAGATACTGGAAAAGGTGGTGGAAGTGCAGCTGATGGACTACCTGTCTAAACATACCTTGCTGTCGCCCAGACAGCACAGATTTTGTAAAGGGCATAGCACTGATACAGCCCTTGCTAAAGTTACATCTGATATAAGGATTGCCATGGACCAGAGTATGCTGACTGGGGCTATCTTCATGGACCTCTCAAAGGCCTTCGATCTAGTGGATCACTCCCTACACTGTTTCAAGTTTCACTCCCTTGGTGTTGCTGGCCCAGCCCTAAACTGGTTTTCCAGCTGTCTCACTGGCAGACTACAGCTTGTTAAGTACAACAGAACTTTATCGGAACCTGTTCCTATCACTATTGGTGTTCCTCAGGGATCTATTCTGGGTCCCACCCTATTTTCAGTGTTCGTCAATGACTTCCCAATGGTCCCTATCCATAGCATAACAACCCTATATGCTGATGACTTGGTCCTCCTAGCTAGCTCAGGTGATGTCCGTGCCATAAATCACAACCTACAAGCTGACTTCAGTAAACTGCAACATTGGATCCTGACAAATGAGCTTGTGCTGAACTTAAAGAAAACTCAACTCATGCTCTTCGGCTCCTCTGCCAAACACAAACAGTGTCCTGTCACACTCAATGTTTTAAGCTTTGATGGTATGGCACTACATGCTCCTTTAGATACATAGGAGTTAATCTTGTCCCCCAGTTAGACTTGACTCTACACATTCAAAATGTATGTGCGGCAACAAATATCAAGCTTGGTCTTGCATACCGGGCTCATGGGTCCCTTACTGCTGCTGCATGGCTTGCCCTTGCTAAAGGTTTATTCCTTCCCTCTCTCAACTATGGACTGACAATTTTTACCCTTGCCACAAAAAACTAGCCTTGCTGAATGGGATGTGGCCTATAATAATATGTGCTGCTTTGCCCTCGTCACCTCTCTACTTACCCATCACTGTGATTTATACAATCAACGACACTGGTTGTCCCCAGATAATTATCATTCATTTGTCTTGGGTTGCTTCACAGACAAAATCATCTGCAATGCCACCCCAACCGCCCTGTCCAAACTCCTTCAGCCGGCTCTACCATCACACCGGCTAAGGCTAGCTGACTTGCAATTCCTCCATGTCCCAAAAACTCGTACACTGTCAGGTGACCGTGCCTATGCTGTTTGTGCCCAAGATTCTGGAATACCCTACCTGCAACCATCAGATGTACCCTCACCCATTCCATCTTTAAGAGCTCCCTCTGGTTGCACCTGAAGTCTGCCTCAGCCTGTAACTGTTCCAAGGCTGCTTGATATCCTCTACCATTGCTTGGACTGTGTTGTGCACCTTCTACTTCCATGGTTCCCCTATGCCCCTTTGAGCTGTATTAAGGGGCATTATCTACCCTGCATGCCCTTCACATCTGCACTTACCATCCTCAAAATGGGACAAATTGCACTTGTATTATTTCCACGAGATGTTACTATTGTTTGTTTGTTCTAACCTTTGATGTATATGCTCATCTGTTCATCCTGTACCTGTTTATTTGTATCACCCTGCTTATTGCTTATATATCACATTGTTGTAATTCCCTTGCACTGTTCTGTAATCCATGCTCTTGTAATCTCCTGTGTCATTCCTGAAAATAGGTATTCCTTGTCTAGTGTGCTTACCCGGTAAACAAAAGCTAATAAATACATAGTCAAACACTGAAAGCACCCTTTTGTTGACCAATTCCTGGAAGACTTAGGGAGAGAAAGGCAGTCCTTGTTGTGGCACAGGGCACCAAGTTTAGAGCCGAGCTTGAAGTGGATGGCATATATTGTACAAGGGTGGAGGAGTCAAGCCTACTATCCAGCCATACACCAAGCTACAGCTGCAGCCATAGATGCATTCAAATTTCTCAAGATAGTGTGCAAAATATCTAAAGAATTTCTTTCTGGTGGCCACAGTGATACATGCAGACAGGGAAGGAATATCTCTAGAGATATCCCTAAATTTCAGGAACTATCTGGCCATGCCTTTGGCTGCAACTGTATTTAAAGCAGGGACCTGCTTTAAAGGGGAGACTTCCAGGGTGATGAAGACAGGGAGGGCCTGGCCAGGTTTTGGATGGTATCGAAGGTAATGGGCATGGTCTTCTTGGACAGTGTCATCTGCATACATGTGACTATGCGAGTTGACACAGGTGGGTGGAAGTTAATTTAAAAAGATGGAAAATAGGATGGGACCCAGAAGGAAACCTTGGGGGACCCCAGACTGCATCAGTAGGGGTGGACAAGGCATCACCAACCTGTACTAAATGGAGGCAGCTGTAGAGATAAGACCTGAACCAGCCAACAGCAGAGCAAAGAGTCCAGCTGATATTAGCTTCTCCAGGACTAGGGGGTGAGCTACTGAATCAAAGGCCTTAGCCAGGTCAATATAGATAGTGGCAGTAATACATCTCTGTTCCACACCTCTGATCCATCACAATAAGAAATGAATCAGTGACTGACAGCAGGAAGGAGACTGTAGAATGGTATGTACATGAGCCAGACTAGAAGGGAGAGCAGAAGCTGGTGGAGTAAAGGATGTCAGCAAGCTTGATATAGACTATTTTCTCCTGCAGCTTGGTGAGAGTAAGAAGAAGGAGGGAGATAGACCAAAGGTTAAAATGAGAAGTGAGGTCACCCTTCTTGTGGAGGGGGAGACCCTTAACAAATTTCCAGGACTGAGGGACAGCACAGAAGGAAAAAGAGAGGTTGACAAGGTGGGTGAGAGGAGGGGCATAGAGATATTGTGACTTAGGGTCTAGCTCATTGGGACTAGATCTGGAGACAAAAAGGGAGGAGAGAGCATGCAGGATCTCAAAGGGAGTAACATAAGAAAAGTAAAATCTGTTAGACGGATGATGGCAAGGGGTGGATTTAGAATTGGAGTAAGAGGAAGCAGGATGAGGTGCACTGTAATCCAGGGATGGTGGGTGCCCTTAACCCAGGACTTTCTAGGGGGAGGACATGCTTTTCCCACTTGTGTAAGAATTTGGAATGGAACAAAGAGAGGACCACCACAATATCAGCAGCAGATATCATTGGAGACAAGTCAGTGACTGAGAGGTCTTTAAGGAGGGAGTCACTATCTAGTGACTGAAGTGAACTAGATCATATATATATTTAGGAGTGGTGGGGGAGGCAAAAATTTCTGACACAGCATGTCATGCAATAGTCAATAAAGCCATCCTGCATAATACTAATTCTCGCTATGCAGTGAGGGTGTGGGGAGTGAACGCAGTCCAGTACAGTGTGGATTGAGGAGTGAGAATTGAGTCCTGTAGGCTTAGTAACGAGCTGTGAAAGATTAAGAGACTTAGTCCTTTGAGTAGTTGACTGGGAAGCTGTGGAGAACCGATTGATGATAGAGCCCACAAACAGAATAAGTTCAACAGAGGAAGAAACATAGAGACATAGAATTTGCCAGCAAATGCAGACCACTTGGCCCACCTAGTCTACCCATTTTTCCCTGCCTACTGTATCACTGCAGATCCTACATGATCTCCAGGCTACTCTCCTACATACCCTTCCTTGTCCTTAAGATTGCACTACACCTGTCCCATGGATTATTGAACCCCACCACTGTTTTCTCCCCTACCACCTCCACTGGAAGACTGTCCAAGAATCAACTATTCATACTGTGAAGAAGTATTTCCTCATATCTCTCCTGAATATGCCCCCTACAGCTTCATATCATGTCACCTTGTTCTTGAGCACATTTTGATCTGAAAAACACTTCCCTGCTGTAGTTTATTTGCACCTGTGAGGAATTTAAAGATCTCAACCATATCCCCCCTACTCCTCTGTTCCATGGTGTACATATTTAGGTTCTCAAGTCTCTCCTCATAGGGTTTCTGATGCAGACCATGCACCATTTTAGTTGCCCTCCATTGGACAGCCACTACTCTCCCTATGTCCTACCAGAGATATGAGCTCCAGAAGTGGACACAGTACTCTAGGTAGGGTCTTATTTGCAATCTATATAGAGGCAACACCACCTCCATATTTCAGCTGGTGATAGCTCTCCCTATGCATCCCAACATCCCACTAGCCCTCAGAACTGCCTCATTACACTGCCTGTTATTATCCCAAGTCTCTTTCCTGCTTGCTGGTCATCAATACCCCCCCACCCATTTTGTACTCCACCCCTGGCTTTCTGTGCCCCCAAGTACATAGTTTTGTAATTTTCCACATTAAAACCCAGCTGGCACGCCCATGACCACTGCCTGAGTTTTCTGAGGTCACTACATATCCTTCTACGCCCTGTGGAGTGTCTACCCTATTGCAGATTTTGGTGTCCTCAATCATCCCTTTTTGACCTTACAATCCCACCCTTGGTCTTCCTCATTTTGCTTACATACCTAAAAATACTACATTCTCTTTTGTTACCACCTGGGCTAGCATCTCTTTAGTTTATGCCTTTGTGCTCCTTAATGCCATCACTGCTTTCCTTTGTTTCCTCCAATGTACATCCTTATCCTCCTCCCTCTGCATCTCCTTGTACCTTTTGAATGCTACCCTTTTATCTTTTACCTTTACAGCCACCTCTTTTGAGAACCACAGAGGTCTTTTTATCTTCTTGATTTTGCTCACTTTTTTGATGTAGAGGTGTGTTGCCTTCAGTCTGGCCATTTTCACTGTTGCCCACTGTTTCTTCACCCCATCCAAGTCACCCCCCCATGATGTTATCGCTAAGGCATTTACCCATCTTTATAAAATCTGCCATCCTGAAGTCCAGGACCCTCACCTTTATTTGGTTTGATTCCACAGCCAGTCTTATTTTGAACCACAATGTACAATGATCACTGGTCCCCAGGTGGCCTCCCACCTTGACATCTGCAACACTGTTGCTGTTAGTGAGTACCAGGTTCAGTATTGCCCCATCATGAGAGGATTCACTGACTTTTTGCCAGAGTAATGTCCCTGAATGGCAATCCAGGATGTCCCTGCTTCTAGCTGAATTTTAAGCTGGGAGGCTGCAATCTAAAGCCAGCAGATTGAAGTCCCCCACCATCAGAACCTTCACTTTTCCTGGCATCCTGTCAATGACATCCATCAGTACCTTATCTAACTCTTCCCCCTGTTCAGGAAGTCAGTAGATTATGCCAGTGTGAATAGAGGCCCTGTTCCATGTCTCTAGTGAGTGAGTGGCCAGAAAGAAGAGAGTGTCAACCAATGTAGTGAGAGATATTTTAGGGGAAGCATAGATAACACCATTAGTGATGGGTGAGGAGGGGGGAATAGAGAGTTTGGTTAACAGAAACTTGTGAGAGAAGGTTACATTTTCACAAAGGGAGCTGGGGCAGTTAAGACTCGGGTGGATGTAAAGCACAACACCACCACCTTGTTTGCCATGGTCCTGCCTGAAAAGGTTGTAGCTTGGAAAAGCCAAGCTGGAATCAGAGATTTTGGAAGATAACCAGGTTTCAGAGATGAAGAGTAGATCAGCGGAGTGCTGAGTAAACCATACTTTGTGGAGATCAACTTTAGGTAGCAGGTTTCTAGCATTGAGATACAAGAGACTAAGATCTTTCTGGAGAGAGGAAGAGATGGAGACAGGTAGGCAGGGCCAGGGCTAAATTCAGTACCACCAACTAGGAGGAGAAGCAGAATGAAGACCAGAAGGATAAGGTGAAACTACATCTGCCGGGGGAGGAACAGATTGATGGAGGAGGAGGGGAAAGAGAGAGAGAGGAGAAAAAGTTCTGCATAGGAATTCAAAGTTTAAAGAAGGAGAGGCACAAAGACCAGGAAGAATAGAAAGGAGAGAGGGAAATAAGAGGGGGAGGAAAGGGAAGAGATGGGAGGAGGTAATTGGGGAACAAGAATAGGTAAGGAAGAAAGAAATGGTAGCTGTGGAGGGCTAAATGCATATTAGGATAGCTGATATTATGGTTATTCCAACACTGCACTGCAGGATCATTCATATCCCAAGGAACATCAAACCAATGATTCAACCATGTGCCAGGGACTTCTAACCATACATGTTACTGTGGCTATTTGTACTCTTTTTGCTTCATCTCTAATAGATGTATTAGAATAGGTGTTTGCAATTTATTTCTTTACTTCTTGTAAAACATACACAACAACTGATAACTTTGGGAATTTGCTTTTCTTACACCCCATGACAACCATTGTATAGTGATTCTCACAGAATTAGACTTGCAGCTTGCTATGGAACTAGCCATGTGTGCCACTTACAAAGCTGCTGCAGAATGATACTCACTGAAGAGCTATAGTGGTCAGATCCAGCAGACTGGACACTTATAAAGCAGCTGCATAATTTATACCTGTTCACTAACTCAGGCCTGTTGCTTCCTTTGTAAGTGCCTCTGTAGGCCTCCATGAAGCCGCTACCTACATAGAAAACTTCAGCTGCATGTTAACAGATATGATCCTACAAATCCCTATAGACTTTTGTTGTTCTGAGTTTGTCTAAAAACAGGTTGTCTCAAGAAAGTGATTTTGAGAATCACATATGCATGTTTTTGAGTAAACAGAGCATGGCCTGTTTTCATGACATGCTTCAACCTAAAGATTGTCTTGATACTGATACACAAAACTTTCAGTTTGTTTCCCTAATTTTATGACCACTGAGGCTCATATGAGTTTGCAAGTCACAAATGCAGGTTCACAACTAACCAAAATCTCTGCCCATTGTTGTGACTTAACATAGCTTAATTTAACTGTTATTTTAAAGACTACTGGCTCTTTAAACTGTAAAAACAGTTGCAGCACCAATCCTGCGCCCTACACATTTCACCGCTATAGGTTTTAGACCTAACTTCCAACACATTGCCATGTTTTTGATGATCAAAGGCATCTTTTGTTTTCTCCACTTTTATGATTTCTGAGGCACAATAATTCATGAGTCATCTCACAGAAGTGATGTATGTTAATTTTGTAAAAATTCTGATAGGAAAATTTTGTGAAAATATGAATTGTGCATGTGCAAAAATTAAATTTTATTTTTTAAGTTTTTAATCTACACATTTTTCAATAAAGTAACCTATCATTCAGACAAATTAAAATGATTCAGAAGGCTTCAGGATCCAACACACAGCCATGTTTGTGCTATCAGTGAGTGAACAAAGTGATAAAAACCGTATGTGCCTGTATTTTCAACTCTCTAGAATTTGTAAGCTGTCGAACCGATCATTACTGAATTTACATAATTCAGATTAAAAGCAAATCAATGCTAAATTTATATTTGGTGAGCGTGCTAATATTCAACCATTTTGACACTGGTGAAGCAGGTCAAAAGGAATTTGTTTTCCATCAACATTTTGGTGCTTTGACACCATGACACAGCACTTTTTACAGTGAGCACACACTCAGCATGTCCATTTTTTTTTCTTTTTATTAATGCATGTTTTGAGAACATGATAAAAAAGATACTGGTATGGTACCACATCATTTACACAATGACTGAACATTTACTGTCTGCGTATTGCCCTACTGCTATGCCATCTGAGGGGAATTGCTCTTTATGTACTAACTACTGTTACAAACTGTTTTTATAAGGGTATCTATTATAAAGCAGGGTTTATTTTGTTATACTGCACACTGTTATATTCCCTGTGAACTAGACAGACTATGGCACAATGAGATGGTGCCATAGTGGAGACTGACATGTGAGGGAAATTAAAATGGTGACATTGGAGAGACTGTTACCAAAGTCATATTGCATGTTGTTTTGTATTCCATTATATTCCATTAGGTATATATTACAGTTTCTGGTGATGGAGTGGCAAATGAAAAGTGTACAAGTCAAAAGGGAGCAGGGCACTTACTGTAGCTCATACTGGAAGAATTTCAGAGTCTGATGAGACAAAAGATTTTAATAGATACTTGGAGCAACCCTATTTGCAGCTTGCTCAGACTTCAACAGGACATTATAAACCCAAACCATTAATAATTACGGAGCATTTTCAATTTAATCACTGGGATGAAAAAGATGGTGAAACAATAGCTGATTAGATTTTAGCTTTAAAGCAACATTCTTCAAACTATGAGTGGGGACTTTTTTATGTGAAGCATTCAGAGATAGATAGGTGTATGGTTTAAACTGTAAATCAATACTAGAGATGCTCGGATACTGCATTATCTGACCCAACAAAAAGTCTGACAGCTACTCAAATTATCTACCATTATCCAGTTCTGATCCTGCTTAAAGTAATATCATTTGGTGAGATCAGATGATTATCTAATCTAAAATCTGATTATCTGACATCCCTAATGGGAATTGAGATGGGCAAAGTTGGAAAGCTTCACTCTGGGAAATTATTTGTGAGGTTTCCCAACTTTGTATAGCATGAAGTGACAAGTTACACTGTTCTTTGCCTGATGGTGTTCCTACTTAATGAGGCAAAGATTACTCATAGTGGTAATGTGCCACTGTATGCAGGTCATGTAGTGTTGAAGTGGGTATTTTACCAGTTGACAAGGCACATTACTGGTGAAGTGCCACTGAGCTTATATGCCTCTCTTTAAAGTGTTTAAAAAAGCACTCCATGCACATCATTATGTTTTTCAACTCCACTTCCATAAGCTCCATACATAGGAATGAAAGCCCCCAATCCCAACCCTCCAAGCACTCATACCTCCCTCTTTCTTCCCTAGTCCAGGGTAAGTTGAATATTATTTGTACTGTTCCCTCCAACCAATGTCCACTTCTTAGCTACAGTATAAAATGAAACCCTGCCACCCACCTCCCCCAACCCAACCTAGTAAATCAGGATGAATAAATCCTCAGCACACTGGCATCCTTCTACCTCCTCACTCACCCCAAAAGGATACTGGGGGATGTCCAGGCAATCAGGGGGGTGTCCTGTAAGGAAGGAAACTGTCCCATTCCTGGCTGATCAGCCACTAATATCCCTCTGTCTTCCTGTGCTGACCACCAATAAATAAATGAAGCCTGAAGCCAGTAATGTGATCCTATTACAACACACAGAGCCAATCATCTGTCACTATAAGAGCATGTCATGAGTTTCGTTTATTTGATGGTGGACAGAATTCTATCACTGTCCGATTGCTATGGAAAGGGTCAGTCATTTTCTTTGCCAGCACATTGCTGACCACCCAAATGTCATTTAGTACTTATGAGGTTAGGGCCAAAACCCCATTTTGATAAGTGCTAGAGTAGGATAAAACTGGGAAGACCAGATGGGCTGATAGTATTGTTCTGCTGACACCATCTGTGTTTCTGTGTTTACCATTTTGGGGTCAGTGGGTGGGAGAATGTGACAGGGTGCCAGACGTTTGTGAGGTGGGGTTCTATATTTGTTGTTTTGCTGGACTCGATTGGGTTGAAGAGTTGAGTGTTGGGGTTTTAGTGTATATTACGTCAACAAAGTGGACATTGAATGAGGAGAAAGGTACTAATATGTCAGTTGTATGAGACTAGTAAGAAGAGGGAGATATTAGTGCTACAATTGTCGGGCATTTATTTTCTTAGTTTATAGGTGGTGGGAAAAATAGCTACCTGGCTTTAAAAACTTTAAAAAAGCCATAGTACTTTGCAAATCACTAGTGGCACTTCACCAGTGAAATGCCATTACATGTAGTATTCCCTAGGTAAAGTGGTCATTTTTTCAGGTGACAAACTACAACATGTGCCACTTTGCGCTATGTGAGGTTGAGAAACTTAGCAAAGAATGTAGTAAAAAGTTTCTTGTCTTTGCCCATCTCTAATCCCAATTAGTGGTGTTGTATGATCTATCGGATCCGCTCATTATTATCATCCCACCCATCCAAATTATCCTATTTTCAATCAGCTCAGAAACTGCATAATAAGATCTTTCCAGATTACAAAAGATACCAATATCCATGGTTATCCATCAGAATTTTGGATTATCTGAGCATCTTGAAGGAATACAAAAATGAATAGTGTTTCAAAAGAACCTGACTTTCCAATCTGCTTCAAAAATGTCTTTAGCCATGGAAATTGCCTCCAAAATGCACAGGAGCTGGCAGGGAAAATAACTTTTCAGCCCTGTGGTGTACATGAAGTGTGACACAGTGTGACTACTTCAACTGTACATTCCACCATGACATGATCTGCATGGCAGCAAGATGGCAGCCTAAACTGATACCTCAGCTACCCCCTGTTCAGATCCTTTAACATCTACTAGTCCCAGAACCTTGCTCTGCATGATGACTACCAGATATTACTTGCTCTATTTCTTTCTAACTGATTGATACCAAAATTCCCTAACATGGCACTACTGCATGCCACATTTTTAACTTTTGCTCTGAATGCCTACCCACTTGTTTTGATCCACCACCACGCATGCTGACAGCACTGACTGACTTGACTCACATGTATTTTGTTGTACGTATGTAGGTATGTATGTATAGTATTTTAGAATGAAACTGATATTTTTGTACAGTAGGACCCCATTGTAAATTCGCTGCTGCTAAATTGGGTTATCCTGTTTTTGATATCAGAATTAAACTTTTTACTACTTTTACTACATCTCCATCTGGTCCATATTGTCAAGGTCACAACTGGCCTGAGGATCACAGCTGCACAGATCTCTAAGGCTATTGGCGGTATAGGTCACTGGCTTGATGTACAGTAACAGAGTCCAGGGTAGTGGCAGTGGAACTGTGCTAATGAAGTTCAAGGCAACTTGAGGGAACAAGTCAGGAAAATTAAATTTTTGCTCAGTAAGGCTGATGACTTATACACTGGGCATGACAGAATAATATCTGTTTCATTGGGTTCCTGGAGAAGACTGAATGGATAGATAAGATACATGGATACATAGACAATGTCAGCAGATAATGGCCTACGGCCCACCCAGTCTGCCCATTTGAGCTTGTAAGTTCACTTTTTATTTTCCTAAAAGTCTGTTGCTCCTTACCCTTTGACTTCTAGAATTCCCTTATGTCTATTCCATGAATTTTCAAATGTTGTGATAGTTTCAGCCCCCACTACTTTCTTTGGTAGGGTGTTCCACTTGTGCACCACTCATTCTGTGAAGAAATTCTTCCTTACTTTTCCTCTGAATTGCCTTCCCTCCAACTTCATCCTGTACCCTCTAGTCCTGGAACATCTTTTTCACTGGAAAACAGTGCATTCCTAAACAATGTTTCTCCCTGTAAGACACTTGTATGTCTCTATCATACCCCCTCTCTCCCTCCTTTCCTACAGGGAGTACATATTCAAGTCTTTGAACCTGTCCTCATAGGACTTGTGATGCAATCCATGTACTATCTTTGTTGCCCTCCTCGGAAACTTCTCTACCCTGTCTATGTTCTTACATAGAAAAGGTCTCCAGAACTGTACACTGTACTCCAGGTGGGGCCTCACTAGTGTCTTGTATAGTGGAATTATGACCTCCCTTTTCCTGCTGGTGATGCCCCTGCCTATGCATCCCAGCATCCTATTTGCTTTATCTGCTGCCTTGTCACACTGTTTTCCTACCTTGAGGTCATCAGAGGTGTTAATCCCAAGATGCCTTTCCTGCTTGGTACATGCTATATCCTCACCCCCTCCCCCCCCAACCTGATATATTGTTCCAGAGTTTTTGTGCCTCATATGCATCATCTTGCACTTTTTTGCATTGAATTTCAACTGCCAAACCTCTGACCATTCTTTAAGTTTCTGCAGGTCCCTCCCCATTCTGTCTACACCCTTTGGCGTGTCCACTCTGTTACAAAGCTTTATGTCATCAGTGAACAGAGAGATTCTGCCTTCTAGGTCCTGTGTAATGTCACTGATGAAGACAACAGTTTTTATCAGCAGTTATCCTGGAGAACAGCAATACCTCAAATTGCCCACTTTCCAAGATTAGATGGGCCCACCACTACCTGTCTGCAAGGCCAAACCCAGGGGAATGACCACATCCTAACTTGGCACCATTCATCTGAACTCAGTGAAGGAGAACATTTTACACTTAGCATGGTACAGTGGACCCCTGTCTTGGTGCAGCCTTAAAGTGCACTTCCATTAGGTTTACTCTGTTCATTTCTTGAACCTTAGGAGTGAGCATTTGTTAGTCTGCAAAGGATTTACAGCTCTGAACATTCTCTATTGCCACTGCTACTGAGCCCTATTGCTCATGACCCATAATGAGGCTCCTCTTGTATTTTCTTTACCAAAGACAGCCCACCGTTTCCTTAAAGGAAAGGGCCATAACGGGTCTACACCAACAATGACCTCTATCTCCCATTCAGTCCAACCCCCCCCCCCCAACTCATGGACCTCTCTATCCTAGGATGCCCTCCTTCCAGGCCATGGCAGGATCCAGAGTCCTGAAATGTTCCAGCAACTAGTGATGCCAAAAAATGATCACTTCCAAAGAGGAATAGAAGCCCACAACAGAACCATATAAGCCCTTCCAAGGAACTTTAGGCTTCTCCACTACGTTCCTGTAGCCACAGCAATGGCTTTGCCTCGCTGTCTTCATCAAATGAAGCTAAACGGGTACCAATCCACCCTAATCCCTATGCAGTCTTAGCATTTTCACAATCTGAAACCAAACAATCATCTCCTCCTGAGTGCACTTTAGGTCCTCCAGCCATGTTTGCAGCACCTCCTGCCTCCTGGATCACAGTGGCAGCACTCACTCTTTTGCTGCAGGGTTGTTCCTAGGGACCCAACTCTATTGAGAAGCCAAGACCTCTGCAGTACCAGAAGGCAACAGATTGAGAGACTGAGGTGGGTGTAATGGTGTTCTTTTTGTTAACTATGGCCTTCTATTTATCCCTGATTACAGCCTCCTGTTACAGAGGCACCAGTGTGACCAAGGGTAAGAAGGCAAACATAGTAACTCACTTCATTTTTCGGTCCTGCTATGTGAACTTAGGGCTGCTAGTTTTGTAAACTGAGGGGACTCACATTGCTAGTTCTCTTTATTCTTAAGACTGTGAAACTTGTACTAAAGCTTTGTTCCATGCCTGCACTCTCTGTTAATTGAGTCTCTGTCCCAGTCCACAGTTGCTTCCTGTAGACTTGCCTGGATAGAGCTCAATATGACATATCCTGGAAGTGGGGAGTAGTGACTGCTTAAACTGGACTATAAAAGGATCTCAGTACATTCAGTTTATTCTCTTCTGCTGATCAGTTGTTTGAGCATATGTTACTGTGTGTCTCATCTGATTATGCTCTCCTCCATCTGTTTCTATGGTGGCTATGGAAGATCCCATTACAGCATGGTATACAGACCCTTCAAACTGCTTCATGTTATCTGTATTTGGGAGACCTCTACTATGACAGTAGCCTAAAGGCTAGGGGTGGGGGAGAAATGTGTCTCTGCCATGGAACTCCATATGCTCTGTCCTTATACCTATTAGTGGAGGCTCTCACTCCATGACATGACCCTCCTGGTCCTGGGGCCAATTATTTGTGGTTCTCTCCATCCCCACATCTGCTGTAGTCTCTCACCACCATGACCAGCCTACCAACATTACAGTGCTGCTCTCCAATTTGTCATCCTCTGCTGCTCCCAGTGAGCTTAATGGTTGTGGCCCCCCACTTGAATCTGGCTGGTGGTGTGGCACCCATACCCATGCTCTTCCATTTTTGATTGTGTCAGGTAAAGGTTATGCCTTGGGACATAAAGGGACATGTATGTGATGCTATGCTGCTGGTTCATAGCAAGGCTGCTAGGCAAGTGGGCACAGTAAGTGGGCTCTGGGAGATGCAAACTCCCCTTCTGTTTTTAGATTGTTTGGGGTAGCAAACCCCCTCCTAATCTTTGTTCCTTCTTGTTATGTGGGTCCCTAGAATACTATTCTCATCACTGCCTCAGGTTTAGAGCCCTCATGTCATTTGAAAAACAGGTCAGGTTTTCTATTGTTTCCGTTTTATCATGGGGGTTTAAAATGTCCTCATGTTTACTGTTAAGGATGTGTCAGGGATTTGCCCTCTGTTTCTGACTTGTTATAATGTTAAGGGACCTCCCTGAATGGATTACTGATGGGCCTTGGGGTGCTGGTATGTCACAGTCATATTGCCAGCTCCACTCCTCTCTCAATTGCTACATACCCTTTTCTATCCATTATCTCAGTGGTATGGTTAGCATTGCACATGATTTGGATATACAGTTCTTCAATGCCAGGTTATTTTCTGCTATACATGTCAATAAGGCATGTTAGTTCCCAGGATACTTTGTGTAACTCTTGTACAAGAGGTGCAGCTGTCCAGGTGCAAAGAGTCCTTTCATTTCTTTTTTTGTACTTTCTTTGGAATGGTCCAAAACTTTTGCCAGTGGATGCTCTCCCCGCTATGAATGGCATAAACTGTGACATAAGAAACATCCAGGTAATTAATTCACCCATTAAGTGGAAAACAGTGCTAGCCCACCTTAAATTTCTGAAAGTTCAAGTGGAAGTCCTACGAGTGACTGAATTAGTCTTAGGGGAGGCTCAGAAGCACCACTGGGAATGGATGGGCTGCTAGGACTATAGTTTCATCCAGTCATCCAAAAGATTAGCTTCCACCTTATTGTAATAAACTCTGAAGTGGACTATGCTGGTCCAATAGACTAATTGCCACAGCAGGTGGCTGTTGACTTGGCTATCCACTCCAGAAAGAAACCTAGTCTTGGGCAACATGTATGGGTACAATTCGGATGACCCTGATTCTATTTTTCACAGTCTGAGTCAGGCATTGACTGAGTTCAGCTCTGGTGGGTCTCCCTTCCTTTTAGGTGGAGAACATAAACTTACAAGGAATGACTCTCTGGACAGGTCCTCTGGCACAGTCAAACCATACCTCCATGCAGCCAGTGTGCTGTAGATTCTGATCTCTGAATTTGCCCTAGCATACTTATGGAGACTCATGCAGTCATCTGTGAGGGACTACACATGTTTCTCCACTATCTACTGGACTTCCAACTGACTTGACTGGTGGCTCATCTCCCCCAAATCTTATAGGTAGCTCTGTCATCCTTCATTACCCAACTTTATGTTTCAAATCATGCTCCACTCCTTCTTTCCCTTGCCTGAGACCCCAAGCTCCCGAGGTCCTCCTCCTTCTCCTCCTGGTGCCTCTATCCTCTTCTCCTCCGGGACAGTGAGTTTGCTTGCTGGGTGAAGGAAGAAGTTGCTGAATTCTTCCAAACTAATGACACCAGGTAAGTTCCCCTGCTACACTGTGGGAGGCTTTTAAGGTTACTTTTCAAGGCTCTATTATGCAGTACACTTCAAGGTGTTGTAGAGCACAAGAAGTGGAACTAAAATCCCTGGAACAGCACTTGAAGGTTAAGTAAGCACTGTATAAATGGACCCCCTCATCCCCTTCAGAACAAGGTGTCCTTGCAGAATTGGCAGGAATTAGGGTACAATTAATGCCCTTACCTCACACAAGACAGAACTGGCCATAAATCATACAAAGCTCTACTACTGGGATGGGGGGAGATGTGGGCAAGCTACTGTCCTACCAAGTGTACAAGCAGCAGACTGAGCAATTCATTGCTGCCCTGAATGATAGCGCAGACTCTCCATAAACTTCCCCAGGAGGCATTAATACAACCATGAGGGAGTTCACACTCCTCTGTACTCGTTAAGTGGGTCATGTGACCCCACCCTCCATAATTTCTTGTTTCCTTGATCCCTCTTTCCCACCTCATGGGAAGACAAGAGGAATCTGTGGATACCCCTATAACTTTGGCAGAAAAAGAAGGGATCCATGCCTCTCTCACCACAAACAAAACCCCAGGTGGGGAAAGTTTTCTGACTGATTTATACCATTTCCGTTGCCCCTCTGTCTGTCACGTACTGTTGAAGGTATTTGCCTCCACCCAGGCCTTCAGACAACCCCTCTCAATCCAGGAAGAATAATCATAGTCCTCCCCAAGGAAGGAAAATGCCCCATGTCCCCTGGGAAGATATCTTTCTGTATATTTAATAAATGCAAACACCAAACTGGTGAACATCCTGGCCTGCAGAGTAGATCCCTTGCTGCCTTCCCTGATGTACTCTTTCAGGTAGGATTTTTAAAGAGTAGGATGGGGGCCAACCACCTTCAATCCCTTTTGAAAAAAAGCCTTTGACTTCATGGAGTGGGAGTATCTCCACATAGATAGATAGATAGATAGATAGATAGGGAGTTACTTTATTTATATAGCACTCATCTCTGAAGACTCTGGGTGCTGCACAATATAAACACACATATCATACAAAACCACTTTAAAATACAAATGCGACAGATTTAAAACAACAACAACATGCAAAATACAATTGGGAGCAACAGCTTAGCTAACCATCATGAAAAAATGCTATTATTTAAAACACCTTCAATTAAAGTCTTGATTGAATAAATGTGTTTTGAGGCCCTTCTTAAAGGCTTCTACCGAGGGGGCCTCCCTAAGATGACCAGGCAAGGAGTTCCACAAGATAGGCACAGCTGCCACAAACGCTCCATCACCCAAATGCCACATCCTATCCCTGGGAACTCCAAGGAGGCCACCCCTGGCAGAATGGAGAGCCCAGTTCAGGTGGTATGGCACAAGGAGCACTTCCAGATAGACTGGACCCTTCTTGTGCAGGGTCTTATAGGTCAACAGCCCTATCCTGAAGACAACCCTGCACTGGACTGGCAGCCAGTGCAGCTCGCGGAGCACTGGGTGATATGTTCACATCTTTTCACCCCCATAAATAATCTCACCACCACATTCTGTACCAGTTGCAGTCTGCGGGGATTGCCTCCCGATTTCCCCAGGTAGAGGGCATTGCAGTAGTCCAACCTGGAAGTAACAAAGCATGTACAGGTACCTGTTTGGCCAGGTCGTCAGGTGGGATCAGGGCTCGAATTTGGGCAATATTTCTGAGATGATAAAACTCACTTCTCACCATGGCCAATCCTGAAAAGGATGGGATTTGGTCCCATCACTAGTGAATAGAGTTTGACCCTTTACACCTCTCCCTCTGTGCTAGTTCTAACAAATAATCACCTTTTTACACCCTTCTCCCTGGCCAGGTGCACTCATTAGTGTCGCCTGCTTCCCCATTACTATTCCTGCTAGATATACAGCCTTTTGCCATGGTCATCAAGGAGCATGGGCCAATGCACAGCATCACAGATGATTCCAGTGAATACCATGTGAAGCTCTATGCTGATGATCTATTGGCCATTCCATCGAGTGGCTCTCAGAGTATTTCCTCTCTGCATAATCTCCTAAACTTCTTAGCTGTGATATCGAGGCAGAGGTTTAACCTTGTAAAAATGGAATTTCTTCCCCATATACCCTCCAGCATTGACACACTAGTGCAGGGCTTCAGGCCAAAATGGTTAATGGGTTCCAAAGATTACCTGGATATCCACCTTAATTCTGATCCCTCCCACCTCTTCCCTGCCAACCAATCCCCTCTCATCAAAGGCCTGCAAACTGAATGTGATCAGTGGAAAACTCTCTACCTTTCAATAATTGTACAGGTAGCTGCTCTAAAGAAGGTGATCACCCCCCAAAATCTTTCACCATCTCTCTCATTCGCCAGTTAAAATTCCGCTTCTTTGATTCTCCAAAATTAATGCCCTCATATGGAATTTTCTATGGGAAGACATACTCCCATGAAACAGCAGGGTAAAACTCCCAAAAAAGAAGGTGGATGGACCATCTCTGGTTCCAAGGTTATTATTTAGCCTTCCTAGGGGTACAAAGAAATGGTTTACTCCTCAGGATCCCATGACCCTACTACTATGAGTCCATAAGTGAGCAGGCCAAAGGGTGTTCTGACCACCTACCTATATTTTCCATTGCTAGCACACTTGAAGACTTGGCCAACTATAGTGGCCTCAGGACTGGCATGGAAGAACTTGCAATCTGCGATTCACCCAACCCCTTACTCTATTAGGTTTGACCCCCTCTGGAGTAACTACTCTCTGCATAGATGGATGACCATCCCACTGGTATGCTTGTGAAGCTTTGGGGATGCACTCCCTTGTGGATGTTCTACTATCAAGGATTCATACAATAGAGTCCTTTGAGAGTTTACAACCCCATTTTATTTTACTCCCCAGCTCTGATTTTTGGAAGTATATACAGCTCCAGAGTCTAGTGCTGCATCAGTTCCAGAACAGGTTGTCTCTGCAAAATGCTACACCCCCTTTTTCTCTATTTAGATGGCTTAAAGTAATGAAGTGATGGGCTGGGTTGGCAAACAGGACCATTAGATACAGCTTTCCAGACTACACCATCATGTCTCGTAAAAAGTGGGAAGCGAGCCTCCATACCAGGATTTCAGCTCAAGACTGATCATTGTGCTGGAAGGCTGCATGACATGTGTTCTGATAGTGAGAGACA
This sequence comes from Neoceratodus forsteri, assembly GCA_016271365.2. Lineage (NCBI taxonomy): Eukaryota > Metazoa > Chordata > Ceratodontiformes > Ceratodontidae > Neoceratodus > Neoceratodus forsteri. The sequence continues at coordinate 1,264,941,419 of CM057455.1, forward strand.
GCTCATAAAAACTAAATTAGTTTATTATTGGTACCATTCACCTTCTCATCTGAAATCACTTGGTCTTCTCCCCCATGATAATTGTTGGTGTTGTGGCTCAGCAGGGGGTGACCTTTTCCATATACTATGGATATGCACACTTATTTGTGAGTTTTGGCAAGGGGTGCAGGAAACTTGTTTCATGGTTCTACAAACATAAATTGTAGTGAGAAAGAAATAATATGACCTAGTGGGAATTGAACCCAGGCCCCCAGAATACCATCCTTGTGTTCTACCCACTGAGCTACAGGCTCACATGGTACTTGTAATTGTCATCTTCATGGTTATTCAAACTTCCCTCTGACACTCTCTCTCTCTCCCCCTCTCTCTTTTTCTACTGATTCTCCCTCATCAAGATTTCCCCTAATATGGCTGGAGTTACTATGTGTGGTGGCTCACAGTGTGGAGGCCAAGCACCTTCTTCTCTGCCAGTGTTGTACTGTAGACATTCTGTCTCTGTACAAATATAAAACAGCAATATCTTGCCTAACCCTTTATACCAGGATTTCACACTAGGCCAAAGGTTCTATGCCTTGGCATTACAAGATGTATTCCTTGTACCTTTCCTCTACTCTCTGCACACTGGATCTGCACTTTCCACTTTGTGAGATAGAAGAACCTTGGAGAACTCCATGAATACCCAATTTTCCCCTACCTTCCACGTTTGGGCTGTGTGCCAGCACTATTGACAGTGGAGGTACACTGGTCTTTCAGGGGGAATATCTTCCCTAGGTATTGGGGTAGGAGGGTGGAGTTGCAGAAGTGTGCTCCCCTCTCCCAACATCACACTCATGTTGGTTCTATGTGTGAAGTGAGATTGAGGAGCCCTCTTGTTTCTGTTACACTTCTCGTTATTTGCCCCATCCGTGATGGGTGGTCAGTCTGTCCTCACTGGCTATAATGCTAGTATGTAAACTCGTCTTCCTTCCCTTCCAATTTCCCACCCGGGACAACAAGTGTCTGACATTTTTTGAATCTCATCAAGTAATCCACTTGAACTGCTGCCCCCTGCCTGATATGAACTTTTTATATATTCTTGCAACTTTTGTAAACTGTTATTGATGCTCAACCCCACACTGGTCTCTGAAGTAGTATGCTATGAACTAGCTGTCTGATAATGCCTTTATGTGTTTCTCAGTCTATTATTTTTCCAAAAAAATTTGAATAAAGATGGTCAACAAAAAAAAAAAAATTTGAAGAGTCCCCAAGCAGTAAATATACTGAAAAGAAGGGATAACCAAAACAATTCAGGGGGGAAAGAATACGAACATGCAGAGTAAGCAAGATTGCTATAGGTCTGATTGGAAGCATTCATCTAACATTTGGAAATGTAGAAGGGAAAAATTCCAACAGTCCCTCAAAATGTGGCATACTACACACAGCTGTAAAAAGGGGAGCCCCAGTTTTTGCATACTAGATTAGAATTTGGCGATAAACAACACTGATAAAGATGACTGTTTTGAGTTATTTACAGTATACATAGAAAGTGATGGTGAAAAGTAAATAAATATTAAAATACACTAAAATGGTATACCTGTGAATACACAGCTAGACACTGGAGCAACAATAACAATAGTTCAAGAGACAGTCTTCACACAAAATGTAGCCCATATCCCTTTGGAAAATTTCACACTGCAGCTTAAAACCTATTCTGGAGAGGAAATTATTTACTGGGAAATGTTAAAAAAATACACGTTACATATGGAGAGCAGTCTGCTGTTTTGTCTTTAGTTATAACTATGGTAGATAGGCCAGCTTTGCTAGGATGGAACTGCCTTGAACATGTCAGACAATTTTTTTCAAATATTTTCCAGGTGATGCAGAGTGTTGACTTCACAAAGTAGCACAGTGAAAGAGGTCTATTTCACCATAAAGCAGTCTTTGAAGAAAATATGGAGCCCATAAGAAACTTCAAAGCAAAAATAAAGTTTTGACTCAGTGCAGAATCCTTGTTTTTACAAACCATAGCCTTTGCCTTATGTCCATCATGAGGATGGAGATAAAGAGTTAGTAAGGTTAAAGGCCAGCAGCATAATTTTGAAGCTGGAAAGAAGAAGATGGGTAGCAATGATGATGATGGTAGTACCTAAATCAAACAATTCCTTTTGCATGGGTGCTGACTGTAAAGTTACTGCAGTATATATCAATTAATTAGTGATGAGAAGTAGCCACTTCTGAATGCTGAAGATTTGTTTGTCACTCTGGCAGGTGATGTATGTTTCACTAAACTGGATTTGTCAAATGCATACCAGCAACTTGAACTGGACTCAGATTCTGAACAGTATCTGTTGGTAACTACCCACTGGGTATTCTACTGATACCACAGATTACCATGTGGAATTTCTAGTGCCCCTACTATTTTCCAGTTGGTAATGTACCAAATGTTGCAAATATTGCAACACATGGGTTTTTATTTTTCCTTGATGTGTTGATCACAGGCTAATCAAAAGAGGATGTCTGGGTAAAGCTGGAGAAAAGTAAATTTTATCGTTGAGTGTGGAATATCTGCAACATGTAATGGATGCAGTTGCATCACACTATAGAAAATGAAATGGTCATAGAAAAAGCACCCCAATGTACAAATGTCACTGACATTTGATCATTCCTCAGATTATTGAACTACTATGGTCTTTTTTTGATGACCATGCCCCCAAATGAAGACCATTTACTGGTCAAAGTGCTGGGCTTATGGTGTCTTCTAAACTGCAATTGAATAAACTTCAGATAATTGTCTAATTGTGCCTGAGTATTTTATTTTCGGGCACTCCCAAGTACAGATTTTTCTTGTCACTGAGGTTCTGGGGCTGGCTACCCCTGTCTCCACCTCTCGGGTGCTGAGATGTGTTATACTTTGTTCTTCGAATCTAAAGAGGGTGTCTGGGTAAAGCTGGGGAAAAGTAGGTCTTACTGCCCAGTTTGGAATGTCTGGTACATGTAGTGGATGTGAAAGGATTACATCCCACTACAGAAAATGTTGTGGGCATAGCAAAAGTGCCCAAACTTTAAAATGTGACTGAACTTTGATCATTCCTCAGATTACTGAGCTATTATGGTCATTTTTAGAAGGCAAGCACACATATAGTCATGCTATTTAATACAAAAAATTGACCATGCATATGGTTTGGTTAAAAATGGTTTATTTTTATGAAACACATTTAAACACCATAGAACTCATTATTAGGTAGTCTGATATGGTAATTTAAATGGTCTAAATTAAATATGATCTAATGTTAATGCTTAAAAAACTGACTAAATTAAGTATGATCTAGTATTAATGTTTAGCCTTATTGGATTTGACATTTAAAGATCTTAAAGTTACTGCAACTTCACCACATCTTAATTTCCAGATCCAGTATTCAAGTTTTATTTTTTGATGTTGTTTGTTTATTTGTTTTAACATTTGCCATGTAGAAACACGGTAAAGAGTACACGAATGTTGTTCAAATAGAAAATGAAATGCAAAGCAACATAAAGCAATCATGAGAAGCTCAATTATATGGAAAAATATTTATCATCAGGAAAATATATAACTAAACCATCATCAATTATGGGAAAAAATATGAGTCAAAATAACCAGATTTTTGCTTCAGTTGTAAATTTTTATCTCCTTCTAAACAAAAAATATACTTTCTGGTTGACTGTCTGAACAATATTTTCAATGTGTTGTTGAAAAGATAGGCGACTATCTAGCATCAAGACTAGATATTTGTACCTGATGACTTGATGCTAGATAGTTTCATCTATTTATTTTTTTTTTTTGTAGAATTTGGTATCCAAAGCTGTATGCCTTTAAGAACTGGATATTTTTTTTGAATACAAACACAATTTATTGACAAAAATACATTCCTGAATGGAAACAAACTCAAGCTGTAATGAATTCCCCAAACTATGTAAATTTTTACTATACGGAAGGATTGCAGTGTCATCTATGTACAGCAGCACTTTAGAAAATTTATCAGGAAATTAAATATTTGCAGATGAAATGAAGGCATGCAATAGGGTGGATACGCTGGGGAGGTGGGGGGGTGAAAAGATGAGAGAGGACCTTAACAAAACTTGCAGAATGATCTGGAACATGGTAGCTGGGGTTCAATGCAAAAAAGTGCAGCATCATGCACACAGGGCACAAGAACCCAGGGGCAACATACAAATTAGGAGGAGAGGAATTGACAGTCACAGTGCTGGAAAGGGACCTGGGAGTTGTCTTCTTAGATGACTTCAAAGATGCTAAGCAATGTGGCAAGGCAGTAGGAAAGACTAGCCGAATGTATAGATGCATAGGAAGGGGTATCACTAGTAGAAAGAGGGAGATCAGTATACCCCTGTATGGGACACTAGTGAGACCTCACCTTGACTACTGTGTCCAGTTCTGGAGGCCCCATCTGGAAAGGACAGGTATACGGTGGAAGCGGTGCAGAAGATGGCAACTAAAATGGTGCAGGGTCTGCATGGGAAAACATATGATGTAAGACTAAAGGAGCTGAATATATATTCCCTGGAGGCAAGGACGGGGGTGGGGACATGATAGAAGCATTCAAATATCTCACTGGTATAAACAGAGTACAGGAAGGGGGCATCTTCCAAAGAAAGAGATGTTCAAAAACAAGGGGCACAGTATGAAGTTGGAGGGGGTATGGCTCAGGGAAACATGAGGAAAGTATTTTTTCATGGAAAGGTTGGTGGATGCTTGGAATGGCCTCACAGAGGAGAAGGTGGAAGTGCAAACAGTAACATAATTTAAGAATGAGTGGGATAGACTCAAGGGTATCCTAGAAGCAAAAGGAAGTGCTTCAGAGTTCAATTTGAGCATTGGCTCTCATAATAGGTAGGAGATGATAGGGCAGACTGAGGGGGGCAAGAGGTCCTTATCTGCCAACAATTGCTATGCAGCTATGTATTAAGGAATAAACAAAGAAGTAATGGACCAAGAATTGATCCTTGTGGAACACTTAAAAAAAACAGGAAGAGTGACTGAAAATGTATTCTGAATTTTAACTTGCTGTACACAATTTGACAAGTAACTATTAAACCAATCAACAGCTGAAGGAGATAAGTTAAAGCAATTTAATCTATCAAGCAGTAAAGAATGATGCACACCATCAAATGCATTGGATAAATCAATATACCTGGAACTTAGTTGTTCACCCCTATCCAAAGCTTTATCAACAGAACTGGTGAATTCTGCTAGTGCTGCAGTTGTATTGTGATTCTTTCTGAAACCATGTTGTTCAATTGATTGTGTGCTATATTTAAGCACGCAATCCATAGTTTCATCATTCACAATTCTTTCTAATACCATGGACAGTGTTGATTGAACAGATACTGGTCTGTAATTAGATGTTTCAGTGGTACACCCTTTTTAAAGATACAGAGGGGCCAGCTGCAATACAATGCAAAAACTTCCAGTAAATGACCTGTCATAAAATTCTGTATCACTGCTACACTGTTGCGTATATATACTACAGCATTTTCTGATATAGTACAGAATTACTATGTTTTATCTTGGCTGGCAGCACTCTTGGTGAGACAAAGGTATGTTTCCAGATGAGTATTTCTCTATAAACAAGAAAAAAGTTATCCAGTTTCATTACAGGTATCACTATATCATGCAGCACTATCTTAAACAACATTATGTCAGTTTCATAAGGTACTACTCTACTTTTAATTTTCAGTTTTTGCAGATACTTCAATCAGCTTTGTTCAATAATTACCTTAAGGAGTCCCTGGCAGCATTTGGAAAACTTTGAAAAAAGTAAGATTTATATTCAGCACCATCCCATTTTCTTTATTACTTCATATATTTTCAACAATTAGTTCCCCAATGTCTTTATTACTAAAGAAGCTGTATGTCAACAAGATCCCTGTGCCCTAGACTTTATCTCATCTGCCTGCTTCCCTATACCTGACATCATAATTCTGTTTATGACATCATAAGTACTTTCACAGTAACATATTCTGATGTCATAAACGGAAATGTGATTTCAGGTGTAGGCAAGCAGACAGAGATGAAAGGGCATATATACTGTTTTCATGCAAATACCTAGTGATAAGGAAATAAGGATGAAAATTACAAAATAAAATATGAAATATAATCTACATTTATTTCTCCATATAATTTTTTTTTCAGAATTGTCTCAATTGCTTCAGGAGCTCTTTAAGTAAAATAAAGGTTGAGCACAACTAGAGAGGCATACAATACTGATGAACTTCTCCCATGAGATGTAATAGAGGCATGTCCAAAGCCACATGTGGAGATGAATAGATCCACTCACCAGTCAGCTTGTTAAGTATTTATTTTAATTACTGACCCACATACAGCACTTGAGATCGACATTTTGTAGTGGACTCTACTTCATCAGGATCTACAAACATAATAACATTTATATACATTTTAAGTTTAAAAAGATAGATGACTTGTGCACTGCATGACTTGTGATCCTGCTTCATCTCACCAGCCTGATGCAATGGCATCTTCACTTTTGGCAGCCTCCTCCTCAGCTACTGTTGAAATGGATCCTGCACTGATGAATGCGGCATTGCTGGAAGAATTCTATGCATTCTGGGTGGAGAGTTGGAGGATGCATGAAGATCGTAAATCCTCCATCTCACACTTGGATACTAGACTCAGAGATCTGGAAATACACCAGTCAGTTACAGACTCTTGAGAGGACAGAATAGATTCTGATGTCTTAAACAGAAATGTGATTTCAGGTGCAGGCAAGCAGGTAGAGATGAAAGGGCAGATATACTGTTTCCATGCAAATACCTAGTGATAAGGAAATAAGAATGAGAATTTGCAAAAAGACTTATGGATTCAACCCACTACCTTATTTCATTGCTTATTTATTCACTATCAAAGAACTGTCAATGTTATGTGCTGTACTGGGATCCTATGGCCTGATTACAGACCATGTATTAATTTTATAGTATGGTTTTGTTGAAGGGTTTGTTTTGTTTCTGTGTTGGTTTTTGTCACACTGTATCTGATATATTTTGACTTTTTTGTTGTGTCCCAATACTTTTTGTTGTATTTGGTATGCTTATGCATATTTTTGTTCTTTTTTTATGTTATTCTTAGTTCATCTGAAGTGGGAAAGGGTGTTTTTTTTTTCTTTTTACAGCTATCATTTATATTGAGTTTAATTTATAGTGTTTCTCTTCTATACACCCCCCATTTTTTTCTTTTCTTTCTTGCCCTCTCATTTAAACATTCAGTTGTTCTGGGAGCAGAAGGTAAAGAACAAAGGTGTTGATCTTTGGAAGTTTCTTATTCAGAGGGAGGTGCATTCCCTGACTACTGGTTGGCATAGTTTGTGCCAAACACCTACCTTAGACCTCATACAGGGGGTTTGATCCGACTGATGGGAGCCAGGATAGTTATACCATTCTTAGCTTACTTTTGTACCCTTAAGGTACAGGCCCGTATGTGTCCATTGGTAATTATGTTCTTGTTTCTAGTAATTATAATTTTGCTTGGTGTTGGGGGTAAGGGGAGGTGGAAGGGTTTTTGTTGGTCAAGCATTACAGTTGGATTCTTGTCTGTGTTTTGAGGTTGTTGATATTTGCAAGGGTGGTTATTTCCTCAGAGAAGATTCCAGGGGACCCCTTTAAGTCTTTTTTCATCATTTGGGTCCTATCGTTATTTCAGCCAGCTCTGGCCCCTGTGTGGCCATGGGAGACTACAGCTTTTTGCTTTTTATTTTTAGTTGGGGGGTTTCTGAGGTGGGAGTATCTGGAATTGTTGGAGTCTTTCTTGTTGGGTTGTTGGAGTGATGGGGTTTGGTTTCAGCACTATTGGCTAGCCTGAGCAAGTAATTTTCCATTTTTTTTTAATTCAGTTTGTTCTTTAAATGTAAACGGAATTCATAATATTATAAAGCAAGCCAGGATACTACAAGAACTTAGTCATCACTAATGTGATGTGGGTTTTGTGCAGAAAACTCACTTGTCATAGGAGGAGCATGCCAAGCTCAGGAGGTTGTGGGTAGGCACGGTTTTCTTGGCTGCTCATCCATCGGCGAAGAGGGCAGGGACAGTTATACTACTATGGAAGGGACTTCTATTACATCTGACACAGTTGCAGATGGATCCAGGGGTAGATATGTGGCAGCTACAGGCACTTTACAAGGCACCCCATTACATTTAGTCTCGGTTTATGCACCGACACTGCCCTCTAAGGATTTTTTTTGACACATTTTTACCTTGGTATGCTCAATTGTTGATGTATCTGGTACTGCTTACCTTATATTTTCTCTGTTAGCTTGACCTACTATGGATTCTCTGTATGATCCATGCTGTCCTCTCACTGTATTTTACACTGTTTTGCCAGTTTCTGGCCTAGGTCATGCCTGAAAAAGGCCTTCAGATCAGTGCACCAACCCCGTTACCAAATGAATGAATGAATAAATAAATAAATAGATAATTTTTTGCTTTTTTAACCAATCTTCTGGAAGGCTGATTAATTTGTACTGGGGACTAGAATTGTGTAGAAGACCCTCATCTGCAGTAGATAGAGCGCTAACTCCTCAGAAAAAAGAAAGGACTCTGTCCAGATTGTTAAGAACCCTAATCTCTGAATGTGGGCTGGTGGATCACTGGCATCAGCAAAATCCAACTAATAGGGAATATACCTTTTACTCTCCAGCCTCAAATTCATATGCCAATTAGACCATTTCCATGTACAACAGAAATGGACATCAATGTTTAAGTTGATCAGTGTTCTCCCAATATATGTCTCAGATCATGCTTTATGAGTTGACAAACTGGAAGTGGGTTCTATAAAAAAGGCTGAACTTTGGCACCTTAATGCGGGATTACTTCATGATAAGAATTTTGTTTCTCAAATTGAAGATGTGATCTAGCATTATCTGGAAGAAAATGTAGGGAATGGTACACCCTTAAAGCATGTTTGGGATGGCCTCAAAGTAGTGGTATGTGGACATATGATCTCTTATGTTTCCTTCAAAAAGAAAGGAGTATTAGCAGTCACAACAGACTTTAGAAACCCAGTTGTCTCAATTAGAGAAAGAACATCAACAGATACAGGATCCCCAGTTATTACCACAGTTATGGACAATTATGGAAGAGCTCAACACACTGCTCTTCATAAGGTTGAAAATTCCCTTCGCTTCACGAATAAAAAATATTACTGGGGGGGGGAACAAAGCAGGTAGGTTATTAGCTTTGCAGTTAAGAAAGCAGGAGGCTGATAGGCACATCCCATGCATCATTTCAGATCATCCCCCTTATGAGACTCATGTAGACCTGTAATAAATAATTGGGGATTTTCAAGATTATTATACTCCTCTATATGCAAAAGAGCAGGACCCCAGTCATGAGGAGCAAGTGCCTAGTTTTTTGAGTGAGATCCAACTCCCTACTCTTACTTCATCTCAGTGGGAGAGTTTGGAGGCCCCTTTTCTGGAAGCGGAATTGCAGCAGTTATTCATTCCTTGAAATCTGGTCAGATCCCAGGCCCAGATGGTTTGATTCTAGAATTTTATAAAGTATTTGCTCCAGAGTTGACCCCTTTGTTGACATGGCTTTGTAATTTAGCACATGAACCTGTTGGCTTGCCAGATACATGGAATGAAGCCATTATTTATTTTTTACAGAAACCCAGAAAGGACCTGGTGCGCTGTAGTAATTTTGTTCAATTTCCCTGTTGAATTATGATTTGAAGATTTTCACTAAAGCAATTGGATTACGATTACAGAAAGTGATACCTTTAATTGTTAATCCTGATCAGACTGGGTTTATTCTGGGTAGACACTTGCAGGATAATGTTAGAAAGTTTTTGAATATCCTCTCAGCCTCCCAAGCATGGTCTCTGGACTGTATTGGGGCCGTAGTACCAATTGATGCCAAATAAAGTGTTCTACCATTTAGATTGGCACTTTTTATGGCCACATTACACAAATTCCAATTTGGCTAGAAATTTTTTAGTTGGTTTCAGAATTTCAGAATTTGTACATGCAGCCACAGGCACAAGTCAGTGTAAATGGACTGTTCACTTCTGGGGTTCGGATAGAATGCAGCACTAGGCAGGGATGCCCCCTTTCCCCCTTTTATTTGCTTTAAGTTTAGAGTCATTCACAGCATGGGTCAGGCAGTTAGAGGAATAAATGGGCATCTCGTTAGCAGGTGAGGATCTGTGAGTTTCTTTGTATGCAGATCCAGAAGCAAATGATTTAATACCTTTTATTGGACTGAAATAGATGCAACAAAAAGAATAATGTGCTTTAGCTTTCAGACCAACACTTCCTTCCTTCCTCGGAAACTTAATGACAGTTATTTAGAAAATCCCATACTTTTAACACCCAGATCATGAAAAAAAACAGAAAAAATCCCCATTGGTTCAAAATACTCATTTAAAAAAATAACAGAAGAAAATGTCAGAGAAGCTTAATAGTACCAGTTCACCTTCAGCTGAACAGGCCTATAGGTCAGAGGTGCTTAATGCAGAACAACATGCAAAGAGTGCACTGTGCATAAATCATAGAGTTTACAAGTTCAGGAGGCTTTGGAGCCTATTATGAAACTCGTCACCTTATAACGGTGGTAATCACATTTTTTACTACCCATGTATATATCTAGTCTCTTTGTAAGCAATAATACCCAAAAAGCTGGGCAGTATAGGGCAATACTGGACTGCCCAGGGGCATAATGAGGCCTGACGTCACAGGCGGAGGGCCTTATAGCCCATGGAAGGTCCAGTATTGCCCATACTGCCCACCCTGGAGGGTATTGTAATTAGAAAATGGGCCACCATACCATATGTGTTTAAAGAAATATATTTCTATGTTTAAATGTTGAAAGTCTTAGCTATTTGATTTCTTTTGTAATAAAATAGACAATAGTTCCACCACCTTTTCTTCAGAACTTTTGTCCTAGGTTGTAACTTTTAAGCAGGTTGCCATGGTTACCCCCACCCCCACCGACAAGGCTTAAGTTATAACCCTTTTGTGTAACTGTTGTTTTTTTAAGTGTGCCTTCATTTGTTTGTGGTGGGTTTTGTTAATTTGGTAGCCATACCTAGTAAGCGTGATCGCAATCTCTATCTGACCGCAGTATCAAAAAAAAAAAACCTTCAAACAGCGTGGTTTACATGAGAAGAGTGAAGGCAGTTTCAAGTACTGCGTGGATGCTGGAGGCATATGATGGGTATGCAAGGCATTGGAAATCCACGTTAGAGAGAGACAGAGAGGGGAGACTTAGTTATATGACAGCAAGCAGTTTTCTCTATTGTTTGTGGTTTCTGCCATTTTTGTGGGTGATTCATTTGTCTGCAGGGAAACAGCGCAGAGGCACAGGGGCATAGCTTGAGTCACACTAGTCTACCACAGTGAGGTATCACCACTTTTATCTTAGCCTTTTTTCAATGTAACTGTTTGAAGATGTTTTTGAAAATAAATACAGTGGAGCTCTGGGCAGGATTTGCAAGCGGGGTGGTAGTATTTCTCATTTCACATGTCACATACTGTACAGTGGATGTGGTAGGCAGAGGACAGAATGGAGCTGACTGAGCAGAATCAAAAGTGGTGCCAGTGATCAGTGTGGTGCAGTGTTATGTATACACCACACTTGATTTTTCTTTTTTTGTTACAGAGAGAGTTTTATTCTTTGACTGCCATTGTTGGTGGGAGAGGCTACTCACTCGCTAAGCGACATTAACAAACATGGCGGCAATTTCAAATTTTGTACCTAATGCTTCAGCCAATAAGGACACAGATTGGGCACAAGGAGACTTGAATGGGTAAAGCGGCAGTTTGTCTGAGACTTTTTATTTCCTGGTCATCTATTGAAAGTTAATGTACCCCCCTGACAGGGGTACAAGCCAATCAGTGAACAGGAAATAAAAAGCCCATTTTCTAGTTAAAAATAGCCATGGTTTCATATTCCACTAGATCTTTCAGTAAAGAATTCCAATGTGATACTATTCATTGGGAGTACCATAGACTATGTTTAACAGTTTTAATTTATGGGATCTAGTAGTATTATTTGATTTACATTTAACAAGTCCAATGGTTTCTAAGATCGAGTCATTATACAGGGCTGTATAGGTGAGACATAAATCACCCCTTAATCTCCTATATTGCATGGAGTGCAGACAAAGTGTTTTCAATCTTGTGGAGTAGTCTAGGTTTTCCAGGTTATGAGATTTTTTCTAACCTTTTTAGTACCTTTTCAATCAATTTTTGCTCTCTAATGAGGGATTGAGCACATAATGCGGAGCAGTACTCCAGATATCGTCTAACCAGATTAACATATGTAGTGGCTTAAGTACTTCGGATTGTCTACTTTTAATGTTTCTGAGAATACAACCAAGTATTTTCTGATTGTTTTTAACAATGATATTTGTGTGAGTTTCAAAGGATAATTTCTGTGAAATAATTACTCCCAGATATTTTTCATGTTCAGTAGTTTGTATTACAGTGTTGTTTAGTTTATAGCTATACCCTATACATGATGACTTAGAGATGTTTTCAGAATGAGATAACAACTACTTGAGCAGAGAGCTCCTAACCCCTATTATGAGCATCACAGTGTGTATAAGAATACAGTTACTGAATAGCAAAATATGTTAAAATAGTATTTTAAAAACAAGCCCCACAAAATAGAAATACAAGAAGCATCTATATATGGTATACAAAGAGTAAACAGTAAAGTTTTCCTAAAGTGAGCAATAGTTACACACTGCATGGAATGTAAAGCTTAGCTGGAACCATTACCCAACTATACTCTCAAACAAGATAGTATGCCCCATAAACCTTAAGGCCTATAGTGTAGTAACAGGCATTTATAAATGATAATATAAACTGGCAGTATAAGGGTCAAACAAAAAACTGCTTGCCAGTGACCACCAAGAAATTAAGACCATGCAACCTGATATGTACAAATTTTAATAAAGTCTCAGTGTATAATATAACAGCTTTATGTACTGAAAATGTCTAAGGAATCTGAGAAATAAATCATAGGAATTACATGCTCTCAACCCCCTCCGGGGGGGGGGGATAACTAGTTTTAAGGAGATATTTACACACACACACACACACACACACACACACACACACACACACACACACAAGTCCTAATGGACCATCATTCACATCAATCACTGCAATTGTTACCCAAAGGAATTAAACTTGTCTTGAAGTTCCAAGTAAAAAAGATTATGTATCCTAACATGTAAAGAGTTCAAGATGTGACACTATATAACCATACTACTATCTGTGTAGTAACAGTCCAATGATTCTGAATAGAACCACAATAAAATAGAATTTCAACCCTCCCCAGGGTAAGGTTACTAGAAGTAAATGTACAGTATGAATGTAAGACAAGAGCCCTAACATACCTTCATTTCCACAAATCACTACAATATTAGTCCAATGTACTTTGATCTGTCAAGGACCCCTATGCAAATGAGATCCCTCACCCCAGTATGTTCAGAGTTCAAAAATGTGACAGTATGAACTAAAATTACTGTATGTACAGTAACAGACTAGGGAATCTGAATAAGACCCAATGGAATTAACCCCACCCCAGGGGAAGATAAATAGTAAGAAGGAATTACTATACATTATGTGTGTGAACAAAGAGTCATAAAACACTGTAACTCCATGTATCTGAATAGAAGCCCACTTCAATGTGACAGCAACCCCCACACCCACCATACTCACATAACACCCCCCACACACACATATATATAAGGAAATGCTGAAGCCCTATAATATGTCTATCCTTTGTGTGCAGATGACACTTTGTGTATTTAGAGGATCCCTCTCATACCCTTCTGGTTATAAAGAGCATGCCAGCTCAATATAGACAGGTCTCAGGGTTTAATGTTAATGAAATGGAGAAGGAAATGTTCATTGTAGGGCCCTCTTCAACAGGCTATACCTATGACACTTGTGGGTTCAAACAAGTATTTTCAGATTTAGACATTTAGGCATATGAATACCCGGGGAGCTTTCCACCCTTTTTACCACTATCTATGGTAAGCTACTAAAAGAGGTTCAGAACAATTGTCTTCAATGGAAGGAGCACCTGTTGTCTGTGTTAGGCAGGTTGGAAATTATTCAGATGAATATTCTTTCCCATTTTTTATTTCTTTTTTCAACCCATCACTTATGAGTACCAACAGCTTTTTGGCACTCTTTAAAGCAAACATTATCTAAATTCAAATGAAAGGGAAAACGCCCAAGAATCAGATGGTCTGTTCTAATGATGCTGAAGATTAAAGGAGGTTTGGCAGTTCTTGATTTTAAGGCATATTTTCAAGCAGCACAACTTCAACATTTTGTGATCTATATGTTGACCCAGGAACCCCAACCCCCCACCCACAGAGATGAGTAATTTTAGAATCAACCTCCTTGTCTTCCAGATAACTATCTGTATCCTGTTTATGGATATAGTTAACCTTAAGTCTCTGAAGATTATTAAACCTTGGGGTCTTTTATGGTTTGCACTTGGTGGGAGGTTTGTACGGCCCTCCAATTAAATGTGGGTATATATGGTGAGACTGCACTTTGCCCTTGCTTGGACTTTTTCCCTGGTCATTCCATTCTCAGTTTTCAACAATGGACCTGCCTGGGCCTTAGCCGTGTGATGCAGTTTTTTGAAGGTTAAGTTTTTAAATATTTTGTTCAATTTAGAGAAGAATTCAATTTACCTCCCATGGATTTGTTTTTATTATCTACAAATTCAACACTATTTAATGGAATCTTCAAGGATTGAAACTTTAACATTGGACACTAACCCCTTATGAACCCTTATATCATCACTGAGTAAACAACCGAAAATAATAGGCCTTATTTCCAAGTTGTATAAACAGTTTAGAGATTTAGAGCCAGACGTCCTAATCCCAGTCTAACATAAATGGGAAGACAAGGCTGGGATTTCTCTGTCATAGATGGACTGGACTCAGATCTGGCAAGGTATTGATCATACTACAGCCTCACCCTCCTGGAGGGAATTTCACTGTCAGGTAGCAGTAAGGTTCTTTCACATGTCAGTTATAGTTAGGCACTATGCACGTTATCATTCTGATTTATGTTGGAGGGGGTGTGGGTTGGTTGGAAATCATACACATATATTCTGGGACTGTCCCCAGATTCAGACTTACTGGCAACGAGTTGGAATCATATTGTGTCAGATGTTGGGATTAGATATATCTTTGCAGTTTCAGATTTGGGTTTTAGGTCTGCCTTCAGTGGTAATGAAAGATACAGGGGTTTAACATTTATTTTACATTTTGGTGGCTGTGGCCCTAAGACTATTACACAATTATGGCTCAATTCAACAATACCTTAAGCAGAAATTCGGTTACATAACTGTCTGGGTATTTTAGTTATGGAATGGATTATGGCTTTGTTTAGGCTACAAAATTAGCATTTTCATGGTCTTTGGTAGCCTTTTTTCTCCTCCTTGCAAAAAGAAAGGGATGGCTATGACAGAGATCCTGGCTTTCTACAGTTTAAATTTTTGGAATATCAATGGTAGATTACATTTTTTTCCTGCATGGGTGCTTTGTTTATTTCTGTTTATATTGGTTTGTGTCTTTATTTTTTTTCCGGAAAAAGGGTGTTGTAGTAGGATTGTGGGTTAGGATATTATAAATATTTACAGTATCTCTGTTTTAGTTTCATTTTAGTTAGTGAACCTACATACCATATCTGTTTTAATGTTGAGCTGTATTGTTTGTTATAAATAGCTAATACAGTTTAATTTAAAAAAAATCAGGGTTGCTGAGCCCGTGGGAGGGAGTGACACCAGTCTGTGTGGTTTGAGGAAGACATGGAATGTGAAGTGCTGAACATGAAAACATGTACAGTATTCTTGACATCAAAGGGTGGATTTTGTATGCAGAGCCACGGTGAAGTATCGCAAATAGCCCACATTGGGAGGGGTGCAGGTAAAGGCTGCCAGTCCCCACAGTACAATAGTCCTGAGAGACCTGCATTCCAGTATGGTTACTAAAACAGAAACCTTGCTCACAAGTCAATCACCATTCAAAAGAGCATTATTAGGCAATAAAGTAAGTGTGTACAGTCTGATCCACTGCCACAATGTCACAATATTGATTTTGTATGCATGGGTATAATGCTAGGGGAATGACTGAGAGAACTAAGGGAGCACACAGGTGTGAAGCATAGATTGGTAGTAATTAAGGAAGGGGTCCAGACAGTCACCACAACCTACCTTAAGGATAAAAAGATCAGCAATAGGAGGAAGCCACTGTGGTTTTCAGAGGAGGTGGAGAGAGCAGTGAGGGAGAAAAGGTCTTCCTATAGGAAATACAAGAAAGCTCAGAGGAAGGAGAATGGGGCAAACAGAATATGCAGGGCAGCTGATATCAACTTGAAGGGTAGCAAGGTAAGCCAATGTGAAGATGAAACAAAGAATACCTTAGACTGTCAATGAAGGTGTTAGACCTTCTTCTGATACAGCCAAGAGAAAAGAACAACAGAAGAGGAAATAGTGAAGCTGAGAAAGGGGACCAAGTGGATAGAAAATTCTGGGAAAAGGCAGATATACTGAATAAATTCTTCTGCTCAGTCTTCATTAAGGAGAAGGATGGGCCACTACCACTGGGAAAAATATGGGCAAGGGGCAGTGGGGATTATGGAGGAAAGGAAGCAATAACAGAGGACAGGGTCCTTAAAGGGCTCAAGGCCTGCAGGGTGGACAATTCCCCAGAGCCAGATGGCTTGCACTTGAGTTTGGCAGCAGTCCTTGCAGAACCCTTGGGCAGTTCAACTACATACTGAACAAAGGGATAATACCTTATGGGTGAAGGGAAGCCAATGTGCTGACCCTGTGCAAGAGTGCTCAAAGGGTCAAAATCTGGAACTATAGACCAGACAGACTGTCATCAATTGTTGGCAAGCTGTTGGAAACCATCCTATAGGAAAGGCTGGCTGAGTTTCTTGAGGCAAAGAGGCTTCAGGATAGCAGGCAGCATGTGTTGGGAGGTTATACCAAACACATTTGTTTAGCTTCTCTGATAGGGTCACTAGGGCAGAAGACAAAGGCCAGGTGGTAGACTTACTATACCTGGACATCAGTAAGGCCATTAACTCAGTCCCCCATAAGAAGCTGAAGAAAAAAACTGATGGATATTGGAACAGGAAGAAACTAACCAGATGAGTGACAAACTGGCTAGGAAGTGGAATTCTGCAGGCCATGGCAATGGGGGGGCACTCTGGGAAGAGAAGAGCTACTAGTGGGGTCTCACAGGAATAATTGACGGGTCTGGTCCTGTTCAATGTGTTTATCAACAACATTGGGGATGGTATCAAATGCAAGATATGTCCTTTTGCAGATGTTACCAAGCTCTGTAGGAGGGTGGGCACTGAGTAGGGTATAAAGGATGTAAGGGATCACCTACTGTAGCAAGGTTGGAAACATGATCTGAAATCTGGCAACTGGGGTTCAATGACAAAAGTGCAAGATAATGCACATGGAGCATCAAAACTTCAGGGCTGAGTATGGCAGAGGAGGAGAAATTCACAGTTTCAGAGGAGGAGGATAAAGACCTGGGTGCAGGAGTTATAAGTGACCAGAAACCATCCACAGAGTGCAAAAAGGGTGGTGTGGAAGGCAATCAGGATGCTGGGTTGTATCACAAGAGGGTTCTGCAACAGGGGGAAAGAGATCATTTTGGCCCCGTACAGCTCCATGGTGTCTCTACATCTGGATCATTGTGGACAATGCTGGAAACTCTACCTTCCAAAAGACATAAACCAAACTGAGGCAGTACAGATGAGGACAACCAATGTGATTCAGGGCAGAAGGATAACCCTTATGAAAAGGGACTGGTGAACCTGAATATGTACTCACTGGAGGAGATAGGAGAGACATGATTGATATCTTCAAATACTTTAAAGGCATTAAAAGGTCTACATAGGGGATCTGTTTTGCAAAAATGAGAATAAAAACACCAGAGAGTACAACTACAAATTAGTGGAGAGGAGAGATACAGGAAGGAGGCTAGAAGACACTTCTTCACTGAAAGGGTGGTGGCAGAATAGAATGCACTGTCAGAGGCAGTAGTAAATCACAGTTCAGTTGAGGGGTTTAAAAGAGGGTGAGATATATTCAAGGGGAAGGTTAGAATGATAGGGTGGGGGTGTAGCAACATGTAGTATATGCACATCAGCTCCACATCTACCAGTCTCAATAGACATCCAGCCTTCTTCTTCTGGCCTTTGGCATCTTTCTATATAGCAAACCAGAAACACACGTCTCCCACTGTTCTTCCTTCTAGTACTTTGAGGTCCCCCTACTGGGAATATTAGAGATCTATCCCAGTCTGTAAAGGCAAGTCCTCCTCTTTGTCTTGTACTGTACAAAGAACATGACACCATCTATGCGTGCCAGTAGCAGCAGCACAATTATCACCTCTTTCCCATTGCAGTAGATGATTGTCTATAAGCCTTGAGGTACCATAAGAATACTATAAGATAATTCCTCCACCTCATCCCCAAATCAGGCATCACCAGCAGTAGAAGCACCAAGTCCAGTGTGCTGTCCAGGCATTGTGTGAAGAATGAGACAGTGAGTCTGGTGTGGCACTGATACTACGATTACAAGTAACTCTGTCAGTAAGTAAAATTTATTTTTATGCAACAATTACGTACTCGAGCCAAAGCCTATTCTCAGCTGAATCCTATTTCTACATACATTCATACAGTTCCATCCAGTACATACATTTAAAGATAAAAAAATAAATACCAGTATATAAAAATCAACCAACATTAGACAAATCCACATCAGTGACCACAATTATTTAAGACAGTCACAAACATGATTAAATTAACTTTTTTTTTGGAACACAATGAGCATCAGAATGTGAAAGTGACTCTGGTGTGGCATTGATACTAATTGTTATCAGAATGTGAAAGGGAGTCTGGTGTGGCAATGATACTACTGTTAGCTTGCCACCTGAGGAAGAAGTTGAGTAGTTTGAGTATGGTGAAGTATACTAACCCCACAATTTTATAACAGCAAGCCAGTAGGGCTGACTGCAGACATGCCACAGATCAGAACAAAAGTGTATAAAGTCGAGGAGAGAGAGTAGAGGCTACAGAACACCAGAATGCAGATACCACAGAAATGGTCACTTAACCCAGAGGTTCTAAACAGCCTTTTAATCACCCATGGTAATCTGATTGCATATCTGTCAATCTGACTCATAAACAGGCATAGATTGAAATCCCTGGATGGGCACTGCCTAGAGATATCTTTTCCACTGTCCTCTGAACATTTTTGTGAGCCAACGATGAAAAACAACTGGTGGTTGGGAAACAGCATGAAAGGGCAGTGGCACATCCTCATGTGGTGGTCTGGATCACTGAACTCACAAAGTAGAACAAATGCTCCAGATGCTGATTGCAGACATGCCACAGACCAGAACAAAAGTGTATAAAGTCAAGGAGAAGGTAGAGACTGCAGAGCACCAGAATGCAGATACAGAACTTTATACTATGGGAATTGAGTCGCAGATGGCCAATCAAATGGACAAAATGCAACAGCTTGGATGACAAGCACAGTTGCTGTGGAACAAAGTCAATGATCTTGAAAATTCAGGCCATCATCATGGTGTTCACGTACTATAGCAAGGGTACCAGAGGGATCAGAAAATAAAGATGTCTGTTATTTCCTTCAGTCAATGCTCCCAGAGTTCTTGACTACTACTGGAATGGGCTGCCTGAGATTGAGCATGCCCAGAGGACATTAGACCCCCATCCAGCTTAGGTCTCCTCCCTTATCCAGTACTGGCCTACCTACTAAGGTACAGTGTGAAAGAGCAAATACTATTTCTTGCCAGAGAAAAGGATCCACTAAAAAGGAATCACTACTGCATATTTCTTTTTCAAGACTTTTCCAAAGACCTTCCTGATAGGAGAAAGGCATTCACCCCGTTTAAAAAAGCTCTAGCTCTCACATGTGTCCTAAATATGAGGTACCCAGTCACTTTCCATATTTGTTTGGCTGAGAATTGGCATGCATTTAAAACACTTCAAGCACTGGGGGACTTCCGGTGTTGCACCGTGCTGTGTAGCAGCTTCCCTACAGAGCTCCAGCCACCTGTTCCATGATAACTGTCTAATTATCAAAGTACTCTACTAGGACAGTGCAAATCGCATCAATACATGTCGGAAAGTTGCAGGTACATGTTGAGGCACATTTTATCTTCCAGAATGGAGGCAGATATGAAAAAAAATCTACCAAAGCGAACACCGCCGGTGATGCCTGAAAAGGCCCTGAAGAAGCTTCGGGCTTCCAACTTCAGCCTGAGCACTGGCACTAGTACCAGCACCAGCCCTCCCTCTGCAGATAGTGAACCGCTTACCTTGCAGCAGTTCCTAGAGGAGTTTAAGCCTTTCAGGGAGGATCTTCATACCTTGACAACAGATTTTAGTTCCCTTACTCTGAAGCTTGATGAAGTTGCACAAAAAGCCACGAACAACTCAGCTTGACTCTTCTCGCTAGAAAAGTGACAGGATAAACTGGACCCTGAACTTGCTACCTACAGACAACGCCTTGCTAAGCTCGAGTTAAAGGTGGAAGATCTCGAGGGGCGCAGTAGGAGGAATAACGCTGTCATCATCGGTCTCCCTGAAGGGGAAATGGGGCATGACCTGATCAAATTCATTCAAAAGTTTGTAGAGAAGCTAGTGGACCCCTCTCCCTTTGGTACTAATTTTACATCATAGAAAGGGTGCACAGAGCTCTGCGCCCCAAGCCATCCCCAGGGTCCCCCTCCACGTACAGTTATATTTCGATTCCTCAACTTCCTGGAAAAGCAACATTTTCTAAACAAGATCAAAGAGCTTCAAGACATCAGTTGGGAAGGAAAACATCTGAGAGTTGCCCAGGATCGGTCCATCAGAAAAGAATGGCCTTCCACCCCATGGTAGTTAAACTAATAGCCGCCGGCATCAAGTTTCGGATGGCATATCCAGCAAAATTGAATGTTCTCATTGCTGGTGTCTGGGCTGCCTTCGACGAACCTGAATCTGCCTCGGCACAACTGAAAGCCGCCCTTTCTATGGAACAGCTGTCACAAGTTTTTTTATGCAGGACAGGCTTCGATTAATACAATTTAAAATTCTGCATAACCTTTATTATTCACCTCAGAGGATGGCTAAATTGGGTCTGCTCCCTTCATCCACATGTACCAGATGCCTGCAGAGTGAGGGTAACCTACTGCATATCTTTTGGACATGTCCCAAGATAGTCCCCCTCTGGACTATCATTACACAGAAGGCCGACCCCCTCTTGGGTTTATCGGATCTATTTACAGCTGAAATCTGTAGTTTGAGGGATCTTTCCTCAGTTACTGTTACCAACAGAAAACATCATATAACCCTTATCACTATGTCGGTTAAAAGACTGGTTTTGAGGCACTGGAAAGATACAGCTGAAATTTCTTACAGTGAATGGTTGCAGGAATTGTTGGCCAATCTTCACCTGGAGAAGACAATTGCTAGTTTACATAATCAATCTAAAAAATTTCTCAAGAAATGGAGTCCTCTCATTACTCTGTACTCTCTTCAGAAGTCATAAAGATCTCACATCTTTTAATAGACAGCTTTACATCAGATAGATGTGCTCTGTGTAAAGGGAGGGGGGTTAGGGAGGGTGGAGGGGGGGAGAGCTGATCTTTTCCCAATCTATGTATTATTGTACAATTGATACATGAATGTAACAGTAGATCTTCTCTCTGAAATTGTGTAATAATGAATAAACTTTGAATTGAAAAAGAAAACACGTCAAGCACAGCATTTTATGAGCAAGTCAATGCAGCTGAAGGGAAATCACCACAGCTCAAATTAGAACTGGCAGAGAAGACAGGGAAGCAAGGACCACCATTGACAGGCAGGAATCAGGAGCCTCTTATATATGCTGCTGCACAACCAGAAACACAAGTGTAAGCAGAGCTGAGGAAGCCTTAGCAAATGAAAAAACCTAAGAGACCGAAAAAGTGGGGACAGCATGGGCAAAGACACACCATGGTCTTCCCATGGAGAAACTGCAGCTGAAGCTACAGCAGCTCACCCTGACACTCATCCCCCAAATTCAGCACTCAATCTGTTGAATCAGAACTACCAAACAAACCTGTCAAGGAACGGGAGCAGGAAGACATACCATACCTTGACAGTACACTTGTTGCCCAAGCCAAAGGAATGGAACTCGGGGCAGAATTTCTAACTCTCCCAGACGAAGATTTCTCTCTCAGACCCAGCTGAGCCACCATCATCAAAAGAGCACAGACACTTAAAGTAAAACAAAAATCACAGAGAAAGCACTTGAGTAAGAAATACACAAAGTAACTGCAAAAATGCCAAAATTTATTAATTGCTAGGCTTGAAAAATCAACCCCAAGCACCTCAGCAGTGAAGCCTTCCAAGGGGGTATTGCTAACAGACAAGAGGTTTCAGGTACATATATACTGTAAACATATCACAAATGATGGCATCAAGAACATTACTTGATACCATACAACCAATTAGTGACATAGGAAATTAAAGAACATACTTAAAAAAACTTTTTGTTACTTATTTAATAATTTTATTTCCTAGTGTATATATAATAACACTATCAATGTTAAGCACACATCATAGCTATAAAATACACCAGTACATGACTGCTTTTTTTTTGTTTTTTTAAATAATCACCCCCCACAGGTTCAAATCACCCCTGTGCCCCTTATTGGGGAATCCACATGAGTGATAACTAGTTAAATACGAACATGATATAGATAAAGTTTATAAAAAAAAAGTTAGAAGCATATCTGTTATACAGACTCATGTACATGTTTAAAGATGCACAAATAAAGGAACATCATTTAAGTCTGACTAGACATAATTCTATAAATACAAAATATGATGGATAAACCTTAATGGTACAGAGAAACTAATGTCATTAACAGACATAAACAAACAATCCAGAAGAGAGTACTTTAGCAATAATTCTTTGCAATAACATTTTTTTTTTTGCAATAAATTTTAGTGATCACCCCGACAGGTTTGAATCACACCTGGGCCACTTATTTGGGGATCCACAAAAATGTTGCTTGTGATAAGTGAAGATGCTTCCTAAAAGAGGAATGGAGAAAGAAAAAGGAAAAAAAATATTTTTCTCTTTAGCTCTAAAGAATACAATATTGAATACCAGATTTATAACATACAGGCAGCTATCAAAATAGATGGCAAAAAAAACAGTTAACTGCATCAGAAAATTGTTACCAATTCTAGTGAACACATTTAAAACAAAAACAATCCCTGCTCACAGCCTGAACATTGACCAAGCACCTATTCACATAAACAATACTTGAACATTTGCAACTTGACTCATTCCTTTGGGACACAGGGACAATGTGTGAGTTGCTTTTTCTTTGCTGATCTTCATTAAATTATATTGAGTGTGCAGGAGAGATGGGAATATGGGTGATGGGGACTAACAAATGGTAACATGGAGTTAGGTGACGTAGATACTGTACAAAATTATAGTCTAGCTGTCTACACAGAGCAGATTTCTTACTTGGATTCCCTAATGTCTTCATACTCCAAAAGACTAGAAAAGGTTCTTTGGGGCTTGATCAAGTAAGAGAAGAGGTTTAGAGGACATGCTTAGTGGATTGCTTTCCCAAACAAATGCTCAGCTGACAGAACAACAGCAGTGTACCTCTGCAGTTCACTCACTTCTGAAATGCAAGCAGACATTCTACTCCCGTATGAATTACGGGACTGTCCTCGGCCACATTATTCCATTGACCCTCCCAATCCCTCTGACTGAAAGGGCAATCTGGCTAACTGTGCTGAGATAGCAGAGGAAAAGGAAATGCAAGTAACTGTAGCATGTATGCACAGATTTGTGCCCTAATAAACAGTTTAAGCTTGCAATTGGACTGGTAAGGAAGGTATAGCCTGCTGCTCCAAAGAAGTGAGTCAGGGGGAACCCTGTGACCCTCATTCTCAGGCAAATCAGTGCAGTTAAATCCAACGATGGAGAAAGGGAGATGTAACACAAACACGGGTCTCTCAACATGAAGGGCAGAGTGTATACCATATAAGCTATCACAATACTGACTGTTAAACTCAAGCACTGCCCCCCCTACACTAATGCACCCACCATTCTCACCATGCTGGTACTCCCCATACTCTTCGTAAATGAGCTACCATCAGCTCCTGCTCTAGGGACCTCAGTGCTCTATGCAGATGACCTAGTCATCATGTCCAGTTCCCAGGACATGGCCACCATTAACACCAAACTAAACTCGGACTTCAACCATATCCAAACTTGGTTGCACGACCTTAAACTTATGATTAACCTTCAGAAGACGCAGGCCATGCTATTTGGCTCAGCAGCCAAGTTAAACGCTTCCCCAGATTCACTACAGATCTCTGGGGCCGATGGGACACCACTGATAGTTGCAGACTTGGTCAGGTACCTGGGGATGACTCTTGGCCCACAACTGGATATGAACTTGCACATACACAATTCATGTAAGGCCTCAAACTGCAAGTTGGGTCATGCTTACAGAGCAAAAAGTTGTCTGACTCCAGCTGCCCGTCTCGTCTTAGCAAGGGGAGTCCTCCTACCTATGCTTTGCTATGGACTAGTCACTTTTGCTCACATTGCTAAAACTAGTCTAGTAAAGTGAGACTCAGCATACAACAACATATGCTGTTTTGCACTCTCAGCCACCCGCCTCACTCACCGCTATGAGCTTTACATCCGGCTTGAATGGCTCCCACCGGAAACTCACTGCTCCTATGTCGTGGGCAACTTCATAGACAGTATTGTCAGAACTGCCACCCCTCTTAAACTTGCAGAGTCCCTCGTTCTAGCTACTTCCTCCTACAACCTGTGATCCAGCGACTCCCATGCCCTCCTGGTACCAAAAACTCGCACACAAATGGGTGACTGACCCTTCGCTGCATATGCGCCCAGGGTTTGAAACTCTCTTCCATCAAGCACTCGGTCCTCTCCCTCCCACCAGAGCTTTAAAGCCTCCCTCTGGGGCTTTCTCAAAATGGACTCCACCTGTCTCTGCACTAGACAAACCCTCTCAGCCTATGATGCCCCCAACAAACTGAGATGCTGCCTAAACATTACAACTTGGGTAGAGTACATCTGTGCTTATACACCTCCTGTACACACAGCTACTAGAAAAATAGACCACTTAGGCCCACCGGCACAACAGGGTGAGCACTATAACTGTGCACTCCCTTATCTTGCACTGGGCCCACTCTATCCCAATTGTGACTGCTCCTTGCCTACCTGCAAGCCTTACAACTTTGCTGCCTGGAGCGATGAATTCACACTGTACTTCTTCCTACTGCCTGCAATGTAAATACTGTAATGTAAATCCCTGTTGTTACTGATGTTTGCAATGTCCCTGTGTGCTAAGTCACTTTATAGTAATTCTTCACTTGTATGTGCCTGATGGTACTGATGCTTGTAAAGTCCCTTTGTGTTAATTGTATGTAATGTAATCCTTCACTTAAATTTGCCTTATGTTCATGTACAGTATGTACCTTGTAATCTCCCGGGTCACATCTGAAAATAGGCACTTGGCTGTCTAGTGTGCTTACCCAGTTAATAAAAGCAAATAAATAAATAAATACTAGTTCATAGGCTCTTCTCCAACAGGTCTAGTGGGGGTAGACATGAAGGAGGGGAGATCCCAGATTTCATTCACAACTTTGACAATAATCATCCACTTCTCAAGTAAGTGCTCATCTCTACATACCAAGAGCATGCACTAAGGTAAAGATTGTAGATGAGAGCCAACCAGATGTTACAATCACAAAGCCCTAGGGGGCAGACCTCACAATAGTGTGGAAGATGGGGCTGTCAGGAGGGAGTACTTGGGTAGGGAAACCTCACCAATCCAGGATTGTACCCTCTGGACAGCCACAGGTTGTAAACCAAACTGTAACAACCAATTACTTCACCACCAACTATATGAACCAGTCACAGTTTCTAAAAGCACTTTTATTTTGTAGTTCTTTTTACTGGTGGGTGAAGAGAGCAAAATTCACTTAGCAGAGTAATCCTTGAAATTCATCACATTTCGCAGAGCAAAATGTGAAATTTTGACTGGCAGAATGGTGAAATTTCACCTGACAGAATGGCGAAATTTTACCTTCAAGGCAAAATTCTGCCTTCTTCGGGGACATTTTGCCTTCTGTGGTGAAATTTTGCCCACAAAAGGTGAAATTTCACCCATATTAGGTGAAATTTTGCCTAGGTGTAATTCTGCCTAATGCAGACAATTTCGCGAATTACTCAATCCGGCGAAATTGGCCACTTCACCACCACTTCGCTGACAGAAATTTAATTTGCTGCATCTCTAGTCATTTTATTATTTTTATTTTTACTAAGAAGTCTTACAGCAAGAGAAACATATGGATATAGCACAAGTACCATAAGAGACTTACTTCACTGTATTAAAATGTTTTGTCCTGTTGTTGTTAGATAGCATGTTCCAGAAGTTCTATGTGCAGCCCTTTCTAGGATTCTACTGAACCAATATACAATGGAGTCTGGACTCTGGATCAGGGCAAGGGACTAAGTTGAGCATGCATATTTCCAAACACACTGCATGCCACGAGATAAGGACCACATCACATAATAGCTGACCTGAAGATTGTAACATGGAATGTACAGGGAATAAATCACCCAAAAAAGAGAAAGAAAATTCTCAATTTCTTTGGTTAACTAAATGTGATGTGGTCCATCTTCTTGAAACATGTGACTAAGGTAGAGTCTGAGAAGCTAACATGAGCATAGGTAGGTCAGGAGTTTTCTAGCCCTCATAATAAGAAGCAGAGGGGGTGCCATTTTAATTAAGAAGTTCATACAACATTTAATAGAAAAAAAAAGCTTATCAGACAGGCAGGGATGATGGGTTCCGGTTAGAGGCACAATTCAGACAAGGACTATCATCATACAGTAGTTATGCACCTGATGAGCAAAATTCATCTTTCTTCACACATGTTACCAAGCAGATTGCTGCCTTAAATCCCAAATATGCTATGATCATTTTAGGAGGAGACTTCAGTTTGAACTGGGACCCTTGCTTGACATGAGCCCAAAGTAACAGGGTACTCCCACACATCAATAAGGCAGGGCAGCAGTGGTCAACATTTGTCAGCAACTCATGCTAGTAGACTTTGGGAGGATTATAAATCCCACAGCTAAAGACTACACACACAGATCAGCCAGGCACAGATCAAACAGAAGGATTGATTTCTTCCTTATCAGTGCCAGTTCAATGCAAGAAATCATCTCTACCACCATCGAGCCAATGATACTTTTTGAACATGCCCAGTTAATTTTAAATGTAATACTACAATGTACACATGCCACAGCATATTGGTGGAGATTTAATCCCATGTTTCTGCAAACAGTCAAATTTAAATATTGGCTAGCAGAGGAAATCACTAGCTATTTTAACATTAACAAAATCCCTGACACAATGTATTCTGTAAGATGGGAGGCATTCATGACCAGTGATAAGAAGGGTGAGTAATGAAGCTTCTTGACCAGGAGAAATGAAGGGTGAAAGTATGATCTAGCGCAGTTGACTGAACAGTTAAAAAAAAGCAGAGGAGGCCTACTACAAACAGGCATTTGTCAATGCCGAATGTTGTCACACTGGCAGTGGCAGTGGTGGACCTAGAAATGCATAGCACTGTGATTTTGTTAATGTGTCCCAAAAGGTGGTTTTCCACAGCAAGCACGCCATTGTGCGCCACAGCTGCGGAGAAGCATTTTGGGCAGGCTGTGAAAAATGGCAGCTGGACTGTTGATAAGGAGGTGCACACAAATGCCAGGGGTGAAAATGTGGCATAAAAATATTGCAGATTTATGAAGTTACAAGGGTGCATGTAAACTGCACAATGCACGCTTGCAACACAGTCATTTTATGGACTTTCGGCACCAAATTTTCAACATAGGCATTTTAGGACCTCTGCCCATAAATAGTGTCATCGTCATTTCATCAAACAGTCCTGAAAACTGATTTCACACAGCGACTGTGCAATTCTATGCTGGTCGTGTGAAAACACATTTCAGCCAGCTGTACTGTTCATAAGGAGGCATGGAAAAATGCCAATGATGAACAGCTGGAGTGAAACTATTACAAATTCACAAAGTCACGAGCATGCATGTGAACTGCACGATGCATGCTCATAAAAAACAAATTTTATTGACTTTTGTCTCCAAATTTTCCACATAGGCATTTTAAGACATCTGCTAATGAACAGTGTCACTGTCATTTTCATAATGTGTCTCGAGCATAGACTTTCCACAGCAACTGCACTATTCTGCACCGGAACTGCAAAAACAGATTTTGGTCAGGATGTGAAAAATGACAGCTGTACTGTTCATTAGGAGGTGCAGAACAATGGCACTGTTGAAAATCTGGAGAGAAAATATTATAAGTTTGTGAACTTATGAGTGTGTGTGCAAACTGCTTAATGCACACTTGTAACACAGTCATTTTATGGAGTATTGTCACCAAATTTTCAACACATGCATTTTAGGACCTCTGCTCATGAACAGTGTCACTGTCATCTTCATAATGTGTCCCAAACACTGATTTCCCACAGTGACCATGCTATTCTGCACCGGAAGTGCGAAAACACATTTCGGCCAGGATGTGAAAAATGGCAGCTGTACAGTTCACAAGAAGGTGTGGTAAAATGCCAATGTTGAGAATCTGGCATGAAAATATTGTGAATTCACTAACCTTTGAGTGTGCATAGCAACTGAGCAATGCACGCTCATAAAATAGTAATTTTTGGGATTTTTCCCACCAAATTTGCAACATAGGCTTTTTGAGAGCCCCCATGAACAGTGGCACTGTCATTTCATTACTCAGTCCCAAAACGTGATTCATTCAGTGACTTTGAAATCACCTTTCTGGACCAAATAATGCCATGACAATGCAATAATTCATGAGGAGGGGTCCCAAAAACCCCATGTTGCAAATTTGGAGCCACAATTCCCAAAAATGCCTGAGATATGCATCAAAGTTGAAAAAACCCTATTTATTCCATTATACAGCTTACCGGCATTTCCTCAGTTCTCGGTCGACTTTGAAGAGTGCAGACGTGTTCCCGGTCCACCGAAGATTGTTGCACCAAACTCCGAAGGTAAGTATGGGGTGAGGGGTGTGTGAGAAGGCCGGGTGCATAGATGGTGGGTGCAGGTGGGGTGCAGGGAGACTATGAGGGCCAGTTTTCGTTTTCAGGTAAAAAAAAATAAATAGAACATTGCAGGACAGTTTTTTTTCTTATAGGGGATTTGGCACACTGGGGTGGGCTCCCAGTGTGCCACCTAACTGTTTGGGTGGGTCTGTAGCCAACGGGGGATTACACACCCTCATCAGCATACAACACAAGAGGAGTGGAGGAATTTATGCCGACGGGAATTGGGCATCTCCGTTGGCACACAAAGAAAGTGGGGTGCCAAGCTGAGGGGGATTGGGCACCCCCCTTGGCATTTAACAATGGGGTTCTTTATGCTGATGGGGAGTAGGCTCCCCCGTCAGCACATACAGAGGGGTGGGGTAAACTGACAGGGGGATTGGGCACCCCCAAAGTCAGCAGTTTGCCGGCCACTGTGCCACCATGCTCATAATGTCGGCCAGCATGTCAAGATAAGGTCCACTGCATCTGACGAACTTTGCTTGGATTGCAGAGGACCTTTTCTTAGATGTGCTTGCCACATTATGTATGCATGGCGTGGCACCGGCATGCACGCTGATTGGAAAAAGGAGGGACACACCTACTGGTGCATGCCCTGCATTTGCCCAACAGTGACCGCACCTCCAAATTTATTTAGATTTATTTGAAGAGACTAGAGCCTGTGTGGCTGGCTGTTTGTGTTTGTCTCCGTCAGTAGTTTAGTTTTTGTCAATGTTCATGTGTTTCTGCTTGGAGGAACTGGACCATTCTTGGACATAACATCTATGAACATTTCCTGGACTAAGAAACTGCAAAACATCACCACCAGGTATTGGCATTCTCATCATACATCAACTTTTTTGGAAGCCATCAAAGCCAAAAGTAAGGTCAGTAAATCTGTTATACAAGCACTGAGTTGTGGAGTGCTGCATTGAATCCACATTTCCATCTGACTTGTTCTTAAAGGTTGTGTACTTGTCTTTGAGGTCTATTCACAACCATTTTGGAGAACAAAGGGAAGATACTAACAAAG
Source organism: Neoceratodus forsteri (assembly GCA_016271365.2). Classification (NCBI taxonomy): domain Eukaryota; kingdom Metazoa; phylum Chordata; order Ceratodontiformes; family Ceratodontidae; genus Neoceratodus; species Neoceratodus forsteri. The sequence continues at coordinate 1,264,971,701 of CM057455.1, forward strand.
GATTTTTACATCCTACATATGCCACAGACCAATGTTCATCACCTTCAGGAATTTAACCCCTTCAGGAATTTATCACATTCTGGGTCTTTGAGCTACAATAACAGTTTTTCGGTCCCCGGTAGTTCACCATTTCCTGTGGACTTGATAACTTTTCATCAATCCCTTGGCACTTCTGAGAACATGGCTTTATATATTGTGCTCTGCAATATCATGGGGCAAATGTAGACCAGCAAGGCCAAGAGGACTAGATGCCCTACAACAAAACTAGTCTGCAAAATTATTAAAGCGTACCTTCTTAGGATACTACTTAAGTTACTTCTGATATCTGGAAATGTTCATCCTAACCCGGGGCCTACTGGCTTAGCACCCCATGCCACAAAAAGGTGGGAGGGGTCCCTCACATTAGCCTCAATCAATGTCTGCAGCCTCCTTAACAAACTTGACATCTTGCAAACCTAGGTCCAGCAACATAGCCCTGATGTACTCTCTGATGTTGAAATATGGCTTAACCCCAAGATACCAGATGCTGCAGTCACCATCCCTGGATAATCTATATTCAGGCAGGACAGGGTTTCCAAATGAGGTGTGGGCTGTGCCATCTACCTGAGGAATTCCTATCTGGGTCAAGTCTTTCTGTTCTCAAACCCTAAACCACCCTCGCAGGTTCTCACTATTAAAGTTCTACTCAGGGCACACAACAAGGAGCTCACCATTGCCTCTCTGTACCTACCCTCTAAAGATCATCCCAATGGATTTATGAGCATATTGGAAAGCCTACAGGGATTACACCATAACTCTGAACTCATAGTACTAGGCGACTTCAACATAAATTGGCTATCGCTGGAAGCCAGAAACTACAAGGATGCTGTCACGTCACAGAACCTCACCCAGCTTGTTACCACTCCCACCAGATGAAACTATAGGACAGAGTCACACACACTTCTGGACTGGATCGTTACTAATCACTTTGAACGAATCTCAAAAGTCTCAGTGCTCCCTGATGGGATCAGTGACCACTGACCAGTCAAATGTACCTGGACAAACAAATTCATTAAGCCCCCTCCTAAAATAATCTACACCAGAGTGTTAAAGCAGGGGTACCTTGAGCTACTAAAGATACACCTAAGCCACCTTGATTGGACACCAATTGACTCTGCCATTGATGTAAACCAAGCCTTGGACCTTTTCATCAGCCACTTCACTGTGGCCTACAATATCTTTGCACCTCTCAAAAAGTTGAAGGTCAGGGGCAGAGCTAACCCTTGGATAACCCCCGATCTAATCACTTTACTCAAACATAGGGATCATCTCTGGCACTGTGCTCATGCAACATCCAAACCTGGGGATATTCATAAATATAAAGCTGCCAGAACTGAGTTCACGTGGGCAGTTAGGAGCACCAAAAGCAAATACTTCAAGAAAGCTCTCTCTAACTCCAGGGGTGATGGAAAAAAATTTTGGAGTAACTTGAAAGATCTTACAGGCAAGGACCCTAAGTCACCACCCACCATGCTCAACATAAATGGAACACCAACATCTGACCTGTACACAATCACCAACACCTTTAACAATGCATTCTCCAACTTGGATAGTGTCCTCCCTTCTAATTTCTTTGATGCCCCCTCTGGTAGTAACCCTTCTGCAACTACTCCTCTCCTTCATCCTGCCCCACAATTCTACTTCAAGGAGATCCCAGTGCATGAAGCCAGAACCTATATTTGGAAGACCATTCACAACGCAGGCTACAGCGGTGACTTCCTTGAGCTGAAGTTGTTAGCACTTGTCCTTGAAGAAGTCCTTGAACACCTGACAAAGGTCCTCAACCTATCACTAAGTATGTCCCAGTTCCCATCTCACTGGAAACAGGTGACCATCACACTGGTACACAAAAGTGGAGACAAATCACTGCACTCCAACTACAGACCTATCTCCATCCTCCCTCCATTGTCTAAGCCCTGGAGTGCATCACCTCAGACCAGCTAGTCAAGTACCTGGAAAAATATGACATCCAGTGTCCTGAGCAACATGGTTTCTGAAAAGGGCACAATACCACTACTGCACATTAGAATTCACAGGCTTCATCCATGCCACATTCAATCAAGGAAACTGTGTAGGGGCAGTATTCATCGACCTTACAAAAGCCTTTGATACTGTGAACCACCCACTCCTACTCAAGCAATTATCAAACATTGGGCTCACCAAGGAAGTGCTGCTCTGGTTTTCAAGTTACCTTGGGGAGAGGGTCCAGTGGATTAGGATTGCCGGTGTCACCTCAGAAGAAAAGCCAGTCCTTTCAGGGGTCCCACAGGAGTCCATCCTGGGGCCACTACTCTTCTGCTTCTTCCTCAATGACCTTCCCAGAGTCTTCCACCAGAAATTACTGCTCTGTGCTGATAACACAGTCATGTTCACCAATCACCAAAATGCAGAGCTCCTCAAGAAACAATTACAGCTTGAATTCATGTGCATCAAAGAATGGTTTGAGTCACACAAACTGGTCATGAACTACAGCAAAACAAAGGTTATGACCTTCTACAACACCAGAAGCAAGTACAAATCCCGTGACCTCACCATCCTAAACCAAACAGGGACCTTACATGAACATGTTCCTGATTTTAAATGCCTAGGTGTCACATTGAACAGCTCACTCTCCTACCATTGGCACATAGATTCTGTTGCCAAAGCCACCAACATCCGTATAGGCCTGCTGTACAAGCACAAACACTGCATGACTCCTGACACTCTCCGGTTGGCTATCAACAGCTCTGTCACCTCCATTATCGATTACAGGCTAGCAGTTTATGGCTTTGCCTCTGCCTCTGCCCTCTGCAGAATTACAGCTGCACTCAACAAAGCATGCAGGCTGCTAACTGGGGCTGACCGGCTTACACACACTTGTGACCAGTACATTCAGGCAGGATGGCTTCCTCTCATTAGCCGGATACAGTATCAAACCTGCCTCTTCACCAAAAAAGTCCTCCTTGGGGTCATGCCCGTGGGCATTGAAAAGCTCCTCATTGACTAGCATAGCACCCAGCAAACTAGAAGTTCACAACAACTAACCTTCCTTGTCCCCAGATGCCAGACTACCATGGGCCACAGAGCCCCACAGTGGTACAATACTCTCAACAAAGAAACTCTTACTGCTGCTGCTCTTGGCCCTTTTAAGAGACAACTCTGACTTCATCTCATTTCAACTAGTCATTGTGACTGCCTCACCTAATCAGGTTCCCACCACTCACTGCCTTCCACTTCAGTCTTGACAGCTACCTCTCCCTGCCTTGCCCCCTTCTAGCTGCCTACCCCCTTGCCTCATCTCCCTTTCCTCCCCCCGGGCATTTCCTGACTTCTATCTCTCCCCTCCCTCCCCTTTAGAGCTCTTACCCTCACACTCTACCCTCCAACAATGGCCTTCCTGCCTGCCTACCCCCTTCCCTTTCACCTGCAGTGCTTATTTCTAAGATTGTCCTTGGCTGGTATGTCATGCTACCTAACATTTGGCACATTTTGAATTACTGGAATTTCCTAAGCCTCAGTCTCTCATTTCTTTTTATTGTGTAACTATGTATTATTATGTTGACCTTTGTATGTATGTATACCCCCCATTCCTTTGACGTGGAACCTTTGTAAATGAACAGTTCCTGCTCAAATGTATTTGTAATCCTAGATTTCAATAAAATAAAATAAATTAAAAACAAAAAAGCTGTACTACAGCAAAATGTTAGCTGCGCAAGAGCGACAACATGAGAAACAGTTCCACACAAAAAGAGGCTTGGGAACATACAGCCCTGAAAAATAAATTAAATATGACCCACCACCAAAAGGTAGAAAGAGCCCTATTCTTTCTTAAAGAGCTGGTGACACATTCAGGAGCACTTTAACACAACTTAATATTTAGACACAGTCCAGCTTTTATTTTCCACTAGTGCTGTATTCCTCCTCCCCATTATTTATTAATGAGGTCATTTGTATGAAAACAGGATCTTTGCTCCTGAAGAGTTTGTCTGTTCCTGTTGCTTTCTTCCTACCTGAAGTCATAGAGCACTCCTTATGATATCACGGTTACTCACATGGCAACAGATTGTGATGACACAACAGAGGATTTTGATTTGAAGTAAGGAGTAAGCTATACAGGCAGATGAACTCTAAAGGCACTCAAAGGAATAAAGATCATATATTCAAGCAAATTGCCTTAGTAATAAATAATGGGGAGGATAAATATACAAAGTATAAATGGAATGCAGGCAGAATTTTTCCTAATTGTTACGTTTTTTTCAAAGTTTTCTTTGAGGCTTCAGAAGCTCTTTAAACAGTATTACTGGAAAAATGGGGAAAAAGCCAGCAGGCTACTAGTCTTCAGGCTATGAAATAAAAGGTAAAGACCCAAGTCCCACACATTGGAACTGTCTAAAGGGAATTGTCCTCAGATCTGGTACTTATCAACAAGACGTATAAAGCTTACTATGAGTGCCTTTATATGTGCACATACAGCTTTACACAAAACAGGATCCAGTCCTTCTTCTCAGATCACAAGTTACCCAAGTTGCCTGCACATGCAGCCCAAGAGCTGGAAAAAGCAGCCATCAAAGGTCTAACTGTAGGGAAAGCTACAGGGCTGGATGATTGAGCTCTGATTTTTATCAGGCTTTCCATGAATAACTTTCCTCACATGTGCTGGAACTTTACAGAGGTTCACAAACAGAGGGGTTGCTAACCCCCACTGAGCAGGAAACAACTACATTTTTCCACCCATACCCAAAATAGATAGGGCACTGTGACCTTGCGGCTGGCCTATATCAAAAAATCCTGGTCAAAGTACTTACAAAGAGGCTAGAAATGGTTCTTCCTCTATTACTGGATAAATCCCAAGTAGGATTTATGAAGGGCAGACAAGAAAGTGACAACATGCATATGGTGCTGAATTTAATTCATGCTGCTGCTACTTCACCATCAACTGTTGACCTTGTAGCAGTGGATGCTGTAAAAGATTTTGACTCAGTGGAGTGGGAGTACCAATTGCACATTATTGAAAGGGCAGGAATAGGCCCAATAGTCATAAAATGGATTTAAACACTCTATGCTTCCCCTAAGGAAACTGTATTAACTAATGGGTTCATGTCAGACAGTTTCTTACTCCACATGGGCACCAGGCAAGGATGCCCCTCAGTCCTCTGTTATTTGTGCTGACCATTGAGAAGGCCTCCTACCTTCATATCCTACACAGGAACAGGTGCATGGGTCAAATATTTGATGAAGGATGGGGGCCATGGTTTGAATATGTGGAACACCTAACTAGAAAGGAGAGGCCTGATCTCCTCCTCCTCCTCCTCTGTTCTGCAGTGTGCCAGGAATAATTAACCTAGAGCACAGAAGATAAAACAGACAGGGAGAAAAGGAAGTACACAACACACTCCAGACCCTCAAGGGAAGATCAGGACATGGTGGGCAGTCCCTGCACACCATGGACACCTATTCAAGAACACTATAATAGACAACAGGGTTGCACTGACAGATCACAGGGACAGGATCTAGACTGAAACACAGCACAGAACTCATGCACATAACATGAACATAATCTCTGCATGCACTTTATCTGGCACCCGACAGAATAATTGCTTCTAGATGTTGTACAGTCTTCTAATTATTAATATTTTATCTACACATGTAAGCCTCATAAGAGGAATATAAGCATAGGATGATAAGATTTGTTTAGTATAGTCTTGCTTGATCAGCTTTAATTAATGTTTTAACTTTAGACAGTAACTCAGTTGACTGGTGTGTTAACTATTGTTAATACTGTTGACAAGACTTACATGCATGTTACAAGAACCAGTTGAAACCATTGTCAAACCATGACTCCTTTTTGCTATGTAAATATCTTCAGGACCATTTACTTATTCTATTTGACAGTTCTGATACACATAGAACTTATGATTTCCTCCAACCATTTTACACATAGGTATTTGTTATGTAAAGACTTGACTCATGGTATGAGGACAGGCTGAAGGACTTGAATATGTTCTCTCTGGAGGAGAGGAGGGAGTGAGGGGATATGATAGAGACATACAAGTACCTTACAGTACAGGGAGGAAGAGGGTGCAGGAACATACTATTTTCCAGTGAAAAAGATGTTCCAGGACTAGAGGGCATGGGATGAAGTTGGGGAGAGCGATTCAGAGGAAACGTGAGGAAGAATTTCTTCACAGAAAGGGTAATGGACAAGTGGAACACCCTGCCAGAGGAAGTGGTGGGAGCTGAAACAATCACAGGATTTAAGAATGCATGGGATAGACATAAGGGAATTCTGGAGGTCAGGGATAAGGGGTAACAGACTTCTAGAAAAACATTAAGGGAATTTACAAGCTCAAATGGGCAGATTGGGTGGGCCATAGGCCCTTATCTGATGAAAGTGTCTATGTATCTATGTATTAATGTTCAGAGTTGTATCTCCATGGGGAATCCACCCCAGGCCAAGATGTTTGACAGTGTCTGTATTGTGTATCCAAAATGTTTGTATTACATGGAAAAACTGATAAAATGTTGTTACACACAAAAAAGCAAGCGTGTAGCACCACCAGCACCCGAGCAACTTATGGAAGAGGAGCATGCCGATGAGGAGGATTTGGACGTGGCACGTTTGGAGCAGTGGGCATTAGATTAAACTGGTAGAGGGGGTGAGTACAAGCACATGAAGAAGAAGTTGCAAAGGGCGGTGGACCACTGAATAATCACACCAAATTGAAATGGAGGGGCCTAGGAAAAGGAAGAAGAAGTCGAAGAGGAGTAGAAAAAGAAAGCAGAAGCAGGAGGGGAAGAATAAAATGTAGGACAGGAGGAAGATGAGCAGAATATATCAACCAATCATGCTTTACTATAGGTGAGACATTACCATTCATTCATGCCATTATGGATTCATACACTGAACAGAGCGGACATTCTGCCTCAGGGGATGGTTTCCTCCTTTTAATGGTCTACAAAAAAATATTTGTTTGGGGGGCTGGCTTTTGGGGAATAGAGGGAGGTGGGGGCCAGACATGGGTTAGGTGGGGGAGTTCTTGTTCTGTGGGAGTATTTTTGGCACACAGGTGGAGGAGGGATTAATTATATTACTAGTCAGGGTGTGTTTTTTTATTTATATGCAGAGGGCGACAGAGTGGGAGTAGCATACAGGCATATGTCTTGGGATATTTGCAGTCAGGGCACAGTAGGTAGAGGCTTAAAATATATATAAAATAACAGATTTTGTTCTAATGAAGTGGCACTTTGCATTCATCTATGGGAGCATGTTCTATGCAGAGGGTGCAAGGGTGAGACTAACTTATAGGCATAGGTCTGGGAATATTTGTGATGAGGGCACAGTGAGTGGGGGCTTGAAATATTAAAAATATTTGTTCTGAAGAAATGGCACTTTGCATTCTTCTTTGCGAACAAGGTGGTACTTCACTGAAGAAAAAATATGCAAAGTAACAATTCTCCATCAACTTTGCTGGTGTAGTGGGGCTATGCATAGTTTTCACTGAACAAAGTAGGCACTTTGCTACAAGAACTAAATGATGTGCAACTTTGCACTTCATTAAGCTGGAAACTTCATAACGTATTTTGAAAAGTGAAGTTTCCAGATATTGCAAATCTCTGGTCCAAAGCAATGGGATAGTTGAGAGTACCATGGAGGGAAGTATGTTGAGAAGTACGTTATGGCTGACCATATCAAAAGCCTTTGCAAGGTCAATGAATATGTAACCAGTATGAGTCACTCATCCAAGGCAACTGCTAGATCATTGGTCACTTTCAATAGGGCTGTGGTGGTTAAATGGAGGGGACAAAAGTCTGATTGTGTATCCATTAGGAGGTGGTTTTAGAATATTATCCATAAGTTGTATAAGGTTAAGTTTTTTATATGAACATACTAAATTTGCCAGCAGATAAAGGCCTAGTGGTCTATCAAGTTTGCTTGAACGTGCAGCTAGCACTCCTTATTCTGCAGTTGCCTCTTCCTCCCACCCTTCCCTCCCTTGACCTTCCCCTTGCCCTGTCCCAGACCCTTATGAAGAAGTCCACTGTTCTACTGGATGCCACTTCTGCCAGTAATGCATTCCATCCAGCTACCACCCTCTCTGTAAAAAAGTGTCTCCTCAACTCCCTCCTGAACCTTCCTCCCTCCAGTCTCATATCATTTTGTAGAAGTTTACTTAAAATAGATAGGAGTAAGATAGGTTGGCAAATATCAGTTAATGAACCAGTGCCAAATTTAAGATGTTGGATTATATATGAGGGAGATAGATATGGCACGTTATCTTAGAAACATAGTTAATGAAGAAATGTTTGCAGTAAAAATCCTGCTAGTTCTATGGGACTGAAAAATGCTTAGACCTCTCCAGAGTCTTGAAATTTGCATCAGTTTTGGAGATGGAAAAATCTAAGCCAATTAACTGATGTAACATTACACATACATTAATATATATTTTGGTGTTTTTATTTAACAATGTTACATCTAATAAAATAATTCTGTATATGTTTTACCCAGCATCCCAAGTCAGATGTAACATATCATTTATGGTGCTTCACTACTTGATTGCATAGCTGGGCAGTCTGCTAGACTCTGTTGATTCTCCAGTGGATGAATAATGAATCTCTTAGGGTTTGAACAATTATTTCCTGACTTATAGCGTGTTGCTTAAACCATAGAACCACACAGTCTCTGCATATACTGTATACTATAAGATGCTGTGACAGTGCATTAGTTGGACATGCTGTAAAGGTTGACAAAGTGACCCTGCTAAAAAATAAACAAACATACAAAAAAAAAAAAAACATTACAGGGATGCTGTTTCCCATAGAAGACAAAATGGTAATTTGGGGAGAAAAATAAACTGGGGCAGTACTTTAATGTAAAGCTTATGTCCCTGACATGCAGGTTCTTACATTGCATATATTTATTTACCTTTAAATGATCTTCAGGCAGAAAGGATACTAGCCTAGTACAATAATGAGGAGTTCCAAAATATACATGCAAATGCTTAAGTTTAAGTACAGGGCTTCAAGATACTTCTTTTAAATGTCATTTCCTGAAGATGAAGGAGTATTTTCTTTTTAAAAGCATTTAGCATTTCAACTTGAAGGCTTAAACATGCCTTGAACTTAAAAGAGCTCTGCAGTGTCCAATAATTTAATGTAAAGTGGCATTAAAGGATGAAGCAGCCTTTATGAGAGCTTTCCACCGGTCTTCAAATTACCTGAAGATCTTGCATTTAACATTTTCAAATCAGAAGCAACTTCACAAGCATTGATATTTACTTTGGAACTGCTCACATTTGGCAGAGGCTCATCACTACAGTTTGTCAGCTGTCAGCTTGCCATTACCTTTTTGGTTATCTGTCTGGAGGTCCTTATAACCCATGATGGCTCATGCCCCTTAAGGTTGCTACTGTATTATTAAAAAATATTTATACATGACAAGTTATTGAGCCTACAGGCTCATTTAATTTGGGCAGTGCTCCAAGGTTAACATCAGACTTCTCTTTGTAAAATACCATGGGATCTTTAGCATCCACAAAGCTGACAGGACCTTGGATTTATAGTGCATTGTAAGTAGGGCACCTCCAACTGCACAGCAAACACCACAACACACAACAACAAGAACCATGTTTTGCATCAGTTCTTTGAGGGACAGACTTAAGTATCACATTATTCTATAACAGAATGTCTTTTAATTAAAATATATAACCCCTTAAATGCAAGTCATGTTTCAAGATCATTAGTCTGCAAAAATATTAGACATTGGATTTGCATATGTAAATATGGGTTTTAATTTTAAAAAGCATATGAATATTTTCTTAAAATTGAGCTGGCTCACTCAGAAGATAGCAAGACAGACCTGTATGCCAGCTGAATGTGGAAGGGCCAGTGGGGAATCATTAGAGAGTATGGAAGGTTTCAGTGGAGGTAGATTTGTCTACTGCTAATAGGACTGAGACATATACTTGGAAGCCGAGATTAGAATTCCACAGCCACCATGTGCTCACTGTGTGACACTGAACAAATCACTTAATATCTCTCTAATCTAGTAGTAACAATAAAATATGTTTACTGAAGGATACAACCATTTGAGCACAAGTTCATTTGTAATGGCTTCCCTAAATCAAGTCTGTCTCAGTACTATTTGAATCTACATGTGCCTGAAATGGTGACATCATTATCTCCCTCCATTTCCATGACTGCAAAGCACTTTAGGTATAGTTTGTATAAAATATATTATTTAAAACCAGCAGTTGCGTTATACACAACAGAGTCACACATCTTTGCCTGTGCAAATACAATAGGCATTGTAACTGCACAAAGAGGGGTAGGGCAGCCAGGTCAATGCAGCACCAGCATGCAGATGAGTCACAAATACAATTGCAAGATAAAGTGACTCCCATCCCAGGTGGAACTATTAGAAGTAATTTTAGAGGGGTGGCTGGCTTTGAATCAGAATAAAAGTTCCAACTGGGGGAAAGGTTTTGGCATTATGCAGTGCAGCCAGTCATGAGGAGAGACTGGGACTGGGCTAGGCAGAGGAGAATCCACTGGGCTCAAGGATGATGCAAGGGCTGGGGTTTGGAATTGGGACCACTGGACTACCACAAACGAAGGGTACAGTAAGTTAAGTGATTCAGAACCAACTTTGGTTCAGCTTTGACATATGACCTAAAGATTCAGTTCAGCTTTTTCAAAGCAGCTTAACCAACTTTGGCATTCAATGCAATAATTGTCACAGGGTATAACAGATTACAATTTGTTGGAGGAACCTTGAGCTGAGCACTGAATATGAATTACCGTAGCTTATCTGTGGCAGGTGTTGTTGGCATTCATCTGTTGTGGATTAGTTTATGGTAGTGTGACTGTCTGCAATAAGTATGACTCCTCTGTCCCAGTTCAGATTGATAGTAATTGTCAGTATTAATTGCTGAGGTAAAGGCTTTCCTACAGTAGTTACTGTTTTACCTGCATGCCAGTTACTACCTTATCATCGGCCCCATATATATTTTCACAATTTATAATAGTCCCCCCCCAAAAAAGAAAGGTTATGTATCCATGAACATAAGCACAAATTAAAGATAGTCCAGCTCAAATTTCTATATAACATCAATAAAATCAGAATTTGAATCAGCATAGTCTCAATCAGCCTCATGCCAAAAATGAGATCTCTAAGTTACTTTGTTTAAAAGTTGCATATTATATTGTAACCCTAAATTCATTGCTGTTCAAAAAAGCCAGTTTCAGTGAAGATCTACTGATGATGTCATAACCAGAATGCACAGCCCAGTCCTTCCTGCAAGCTGCCTTCTTGGACTTATTACTACCATGTCATGTAAAACTGCCATTGTAGTAACATTTGAAAAAAGGAAAACTAACACTAGGTGGGAACAGGATATGCATTCCCATATTGTGCAGATGTAGGGTACTTAAGAATGTGATGGGACATGGGGTTGGAATGCAGTGGCAAAGCTGTGTGTAATTTTTATGTTGTCTTGCACACTTGCATAAGCAACATGTTGCAGTATGTTGGGAGGTCTAAACCTCACTTTCAGATTCTTGATGATATTGGGAAAGCAAGTAATCACAGACACGTTGCATTAGAGTAATAAACAAGTTTATTACTACAAAAGGGATAAATCAAAGTTGCCCTAAGCAGTTCTTACCAATACGAACCGGGAGGCAGAGCTAAGCGTTCCCTACACCTCGAGGTTTCTCTGTGTCTCTTGGGGTCTCTCAGGTCTCCGAGGTATAAGGCTTGTACATTACATTATACACTTATGATAATCACTATGGTTACCAAAAGATAGAAACATTTCTAGTTACAGAGATGAGCCCTATTGGCTAAATTAGAAGTGGCTCCATGGTCCAAGATAACATTATATAATTCTGTAAAGTCATCAGTTTGAGAACAAAAGAGTTCTTATACAGAGTGTTACATAACTCAGTGTAGTGGTACAAATCACCAAAAGCTGGCAATGCCGTCTTACATATTATAATTACTCCAAGGACACAGATGTCCTGGCATCTGACAAGTAAGAAATACACAGAAAATACATAACAGAATATATGTATTAGCAAGCAAAGTGTATTACAACAATATGCATTCATATCTTGACATCTACTATTGTACGGTAGATGCCCTTAGCCCTATATGTTAGTATAACATATACCTAAATGCTAGCTGTCTATGATGTATCTCTGAGGGTACCAATTAGGGTGCAGGGACCTCGTGTAACAGGTAGTAGGAGAAATGTGGAGGTGTGTCACTGTTGGTGAATACAGGGCATGCTTTACTAGGTGCGTCCCTCATTCCCCATTTAGCTAGCATGCTGGCACTGACACAAGAATTATGTAACATGGACACAACTTGTAAGACATGTGCCACTGCAGTCCGAGACAAGCTCATCATGTAGCTGCACAGATGGCACACCTCCCATATGTGCCTTTCCTGATGAAACATTTCAATAAAAATGGTGGAGATGACATGTCTCCTGTACGTACCTTTCCTGGTGAAACATTTCAATAAACATGGCAGCGGTTCCTAAAGAAGGTAAACATCAGGGGTGCAATCTCTGTGTCAGCATGTCCACAACCCCCCCATTGTGTGGCACACTGGGAGCCCAACCCTGTGTACCTCTGCTAACAGAAGGCCAACCACATCTGCATGTTCCTCTCAACATCCTCCCCCCATTGTGTGGCACAGTGGGAGCCCACCCCAGTGTATCTCTTCTCACAGAAAGCCAACTGCTTCATCATGTTCCTCCCCCTGCCACACCCTGATTATGTGGCACACTAGGAGCCCACCCCAGTGTGGCCAACATTACCCCCCCAAAAGTCATGGGGTGCACTGGGAGTCCACCACAGTGTGTACAACATTTTTTATTTCACCTGTGAAAAAAGAAATCGGTCCCATGGCACAATGTCAGGTTTTATTTATTTTTTGTTTTGTACCTGAAGAAAAGAAAATGGTGGTCCATTGTCCTTGGCACCCCTTCCCCCAACCAGCACCCACCCTCTGTGCACCCCACCTCCCCACACCCCCCCTTGCCCCATACTTACATCCAGAGGTCCAGCGCTGCGATCTTCGGTGGAATGGAAACATGTCTGCACTCTTCAAAGCCAAACTGCAAATTGAAGAAATGCCGGTAAGCTATATAATGATATTAATGGGGGGGGGGGTCAAATTAGGTGGATATCTCAGCCAACGTTTTGAATTTTGGCTCTAAATTTTCAACATGGGGTTCTTGGTCCCCCACCTCATGAACACATGCACTGTCATCTCGTTATTCAGTCCCAAAAGGTGATTTTGTGGTCACTGCATGGAATCACCTTTTGCGATCAAGTAATGAAATGACAATATCACTATTCATGAGGTGGGGTCCCAAAAAGCCTATTCTGCAAATTTGGTAAAAATTCCAAAAAATGACTGCGTTATGAGTGTGCATGGCACAGTTTCCATGCACACTCTTAACTTTGACAAGTTTTAATATGTTTGCTTCAGATTTTCAGCATTGCCATTTTTTCACACCTCCTTATGAATGGTATAGCTGTCATTTTTCACATCCTGCCCGAAATGTGTTTTCGCACATCTGGCACACAATAGCATGGTTGCTGTGGGAAATCAACTTTCAGGACAGATTAACAAAATCACAGTGCCATTGTTCATGAGGGGAGGTCCCTAAATGCCTATGTTTAAAATTTGGTTAAAAAAAATCCTCCAAATAATTGCGTACTGGCATACATTGCTCAGTTTCTATGCAGGCTCGTGATTTCACCAATTTTTCATATTTTCAATCCAGATTTTCAACATTGCCATTTTTTTACATCTTCTCATGAACAGTACAGCTGTCATTTTCACATCCTACCCAAAATGTACTTTTGCACCTGTGGCTCCAAATGGCGCAGTTGCTGTGCAAAATCATCTTTCAGCTAATGAACTGATAGTGCCACTGTTCCTGATGTGGGGTCACAAAAAGGCCATGTTGAAAATCTGGAATGAAAATACCAACAAATGCTGGGGATGTTAGGGTTTCCAACCATAATACCCCACCCTGTAGAGACTGACAGGTGTCAGGGTGTGACTTGGGATTGATGGCTGTAATGCTCACTCTGTTCCACCCCCATCCCCACCCTGCAGCCAGTGACAGGTATCAAGGTGTACCTTGGACTCTTTGGCGCCAAAGTTCAACCCATTCTCCTATATGGCACCCATATCAGCGTATTTCCTTATGGAATGGGGTGAGCATAAGGCCCGAAGACCTCAAGGCACATGGCAACACTTGTCAGTGTCCGCAGAGCAGAGTAAGGTGAAATGACATGAGCATTACTGCCGATGACCCAAAGACACACCCCATTGCCTGTCACTCTCTACAGGGTGGGGTTGGGGTTGATATCAGTTCAATACTTCACTGCCTTTCCGATTATGCATCTCTCTAACTCCTGCATGACCAATGCCAATGCCAGCAAGACAACATTTGGCATTGACAAATACTTGTTAGAATATTGCTGTGATGAGACTGCAGAATGCCAAGAGGCTGCAACTGTGGAATGCAACAATGATGCAATCTCAGAAAGTAGGTGAGACACACTATATTGGAATATGGAAGGGATGCAGAAATTCAGAATGTGGTAGTATTATACATTTTAAAATGTGGCAGAGATACACAATTTCAAAATATGGGAGACACATAATTGCTCGGGCTGGGCAAAATTAGCAAACTGCAATTTAGTAGACTTTTCATGAAATTCCGTGAAATTTTGCAGAATTTTCTGAACTTCTTTAACAGGTTATAACTCAGTCAGTATTATAGCTAGAGAACTGCAATTTGGCATATATATTGCTTGGAAAGGGACCTAAAAGAATGACACATTTTATGGTATTTGGATTGGGGTGGAGAACTTATAGCAGAACTAAATGAAGAAAGAAGATACACCAGATGCATTTCTGGTGAAGCTCCAGTGGACAGAGTGTAAGGTTGTGGTTTGAGATGGTCATGACCATCTAGCCAGAGGCACCCTCTTGATTACTGTAACATAATTTTGAATGAACACATTTTGTTACTTTGATGCTGTGTTTTGCATCACAATAAAACCACTGGAGGTATTTAAAAGAGGGTGTCCTGATATCCTACCTTGAATATTTGTGTGTTTTCCTGACCTTTGCAGTAATCCAAACGAGCAAGCATCTTTCATTTTTAGTAGTTCTACTAAAGTAAAAAAAGGTATTATTTTTGCCAAACCAGGACGTCACCGTGCTGTATGTCAGTCATGTCAGTGACTACACAGTGCGGTCTGTGACATATGCTCCTGATTCGGCTATGATAGCACTGCAGCTGTGCTAGCTAACTGGCTGAGCCAAATCACTTTAAACAGCGACAGAGGTGTACAGAATTCCTCAAAGCACAAAGGACCATGAACAGTTCTTTCATACAAGACATAGGGCTTACCAGAGAGTGTCATCAGCCAACAGATATCCATGTCTATGCCTGCCCTATATTGTTTCATGGCAGCCTCATCTTACTGCACCTATGTGTCTATGTAAGATGCACACAACAGGTGCCTGTTGCATTGTGCCCAACTCAGTATCTCATGGACCAATACAGTAACTGGATTCTGACCATCCTCCCCCCACTTTGCGAGAGGATGGCCACCCCTCCCACCTTTGCTGCAGCAGCTAAGATTGAAGAAGGGTGTGGAGCCTGATCAAGAACCATTATGTTATACTGTCATGTCACTTCAGGATACCCAGCACCTATAAGGGCATGCCAGGCACTTTTGGCATTATGCTGATCCAGGTTCCAGAAACCCTGCAACTACAGCATCATTCTGGACGCATTCAGTGCATGCCAGTTTAGGAGCTGGTACCTAGTGGCAAAAATATGAAGTAGGGTTTGGAGCCTATTCTGGTACACTGGCATGCCAAACAGCAAGAAGTGTTCACTTGTGGTCTGATATGCCACTCTTCTAAGATGCCAATGTGCCAGAAAATGGGATGTTGAGGGTTCAGTTGTTGTCTGGCTTGTTGGCATGTCAGCATCTCCAGCATTTCAGAAATGAGGAATTTGATAGTATTGCTTAAAAATACTGAATTTGGCTGTTGTTTCTTGTTTTTCTGGTATGCATGTGTGCTGTTACCGGGGATGGGTTCTGGATTGCTGTTGCTGCCAGAGTGTGAGAAAAGGGAGTAGTTCTCCATATCACTAATAATTTAAAAAATACAATAGTTAATTGTGTGCCTGCTATTTGCATACACCAGTCAAAATGTAAAATTTGACTTTTGTTTCCCAGTATGTTGTTCTTGCCAGCATGAATGAATGGGGGGGGGGGAGTCTGGATTGGTGGTGTTGTCCGTGTGTATAAAACAGGGTGCTCTCTATTGCAAGTGATTAAAATAAAATGCAATTAATATTTATTTTAATTATTTGCAATGTGGAGCACCTTCCTCCTTTTCTCGCACACTGGCAGCAACAATGATTCCGATCACCCCCCTTTCATGAACACTGGTAGAAACAACATACTGGAAAATTCATTATTTTTGAATGGTATGCACACAGAACCTCTGCGCAATTACAAATGAGCACTCCCTCTCATGTCTGCACTCTCAGCACACGTGAAAGATGTAATGCAAGAAAGCTGGGCACTACAATGTCCTCTGGCAAAGTAGTCTTGAGCTGATGCTACACTATGCATTCAACTTTTATTAGTGTGAAAATAGCAACATGACGACTTGTTGGTACATCAGAAAAGATGATGATGTTTGTCCCAAAACATGCTTCGAGAATCTTGTATAAATGCATATAATATAAAGTAACAAGTGTCAATGTATAAAAATAGAGGCAGATGGGTAAAAAACATACATGATTAAAAAGGAGGAAGAATCATCACCTGCATTAACATGGACTCCTAAATAGCTTTGTTATGATCAAATACCCATGGGAATACAGACTGAATATCAAGTTTCATATGCCAAGTGGTGAAAGTGGCAAGTGCTAAAAATAAACCAAAGTGCAGCTGAAGAAAATAAGTAGATAACATGGTCAGCATTCTTGTCACATTTTGGAGGACATCACAGTGACCAGTTTTTTTAAACCACATGCACCCAAATAACACACACACACACACACACACACACACACAATCAATCATTGCACTTTCTAAAAACTGTTTGCCATCTGAAGCACCCCCTTTCTTGCACATTGGCAGCAGAGGTAATCCAGTGCACACCCATTCCAGCAACAGTGATCCTGAGCATCCTTCCCCGTCAGACAGCTGACTGGAAAAACAGGAAATGAAATTCTGATTATCTAATGCCAGGCTGCAACTGAGCCAACAACACCCCTTCTTCAGCACACCCACAACTTACAAGAGTGGCATGCCAGACCACAAGTGAACACAACCCCCCCCTCCCATTTTCTCGAAAGCTAGCATTTAAGCAGAGTGGCTGTGACTTATTTTTGTGTCATGCGTGTCCACCATATAGTGCAGCGCTGAGTTTCAAACCACAGTCTCCAGTACTAGAAAGGGTAGGGTGGGGGGAGGGAGATGTGGATTCCTATGTCAGCCCTCCATACTCACATTCCCTGTAGTCTGAACCATTGGAGTGGTGGTGGTGCTGCTGCTACTTCTGTCACTGCACAAGCAGTTCCTTGTTTCCTTGGGGGTGGCAGACAGACTACAGAACATAACATCAGCCTGCTGAGTGCTGCTGACAGGATAGTCATGTCTGGGTTATTCTTCAGTTTACAAACAAACCCCAAATCTTTTTCAGTCAGAAAATGAAGAAAAGCATGCTTGTATGGAAGATACTTATGGAGTACAAGCTTTATCTGGCTTACCCCTTTTGTAGACCTGGAGGACAGCATACCTACAGCTCAGTGATTCATTAACAAACAAAAGTTGCAACAGGAACTCTCTCTGCTTTTTTAAAACAGTAAAAATAAACACAGATCCCCACAGGTGCTAACATCTGATGATCAGCTTACCGCTGCAATGGTGTTTAGTTGGCTAGTTTGATGACACACACCCAGCTGTTTGAACACATCTCTTTAAAGGATGGCTCTGTAGATAAACACATACACACACTGTCCTTCCTGTTTCCGCAGGGCATCGAGCCTGAAATAATGTATGTTCTTGCTTTCAGTCCTGAGTAAAGTTTTAAAAAATATTTACAAAGTAAAAAAAAAAATTCAGGGAGGGGATTACCTAAACTTTTCATCTGACATTAACTGCTGCTTTCAACATCACAGTACCAGGTTGTCAGAATATATGCTTGTGCACTTTGCTACGGGATTGGGTGAAAATGAGAACAGCAAAAACTGCACTAGCTGACCCAGCCAGACCAGCTGGACCTGACGCAATTTGCATTGACTGGCTGTTCTGGCCTGACTACTCAGTCTGGTTTTTACCATTTTAGTCCATCTGTTCTGACTGGTTCAGATTTCATGTAGGGTGATGGGAATAGCTGAAATCCAGAACAACAGTCTCAGACCTGACCAGAACAATAAAACATCTGGTCCTACAGTCCAGATTTCACCCAAACCCTAACCCTAGATTAAATCTGGACCAGTCAGAATGGACAGACCTAAACAGTAAAACCAGACTGACTGGCAAGTGTCACCCAGTCTGGCTGGTTCAGCCAAGTTAGCCAGCGTGTTTTTTTGTCATTTAGGGTCCAGTTTGGGGGTCCTGATTTACCAAGTTTAATTTGGTTGCCCCAACAGATTTTACAAAAACATTTGATGACACATTCAAATAACTGCCTGCCCAAAATTTCTGTGGTAATCTCCTGAATGGATTAGAAACATAGAAACATAGAAACATAGAAGCTGCCAACAGATAAGGACCTCTTGGCCCACCTAGTCTGCCCTAGGGACTACAGTTCTATATATTTAAGGTGTCCTCAGAAATTCTTGGCAGGCAGTCTTTCTGCCAAAAAAAGTGTTTTCAGAACTTGCAGCAGTAATCAAATTGCTAGTGTAAACTGATAGAGAATCTGGGCTAAATGTTATTCTTTTTTTTATTGGCAACATAATATAAGTGAAGACATGTTGCTTTTAGTTCAAAAAAAAGTTCAAACCTTAGCAAGGGGGTTATGCTTTGTAGTTTTTATGTTTGCTTGCACGCATGTGCAAGAAACATAGTACCATCATTCGAGTTTTTGGAGGTGTGGCAGCCCTCTTCCAATTCAGTCAGTGTGTTTGCAGGCGTGGCCGCAGTTCTCCAATGCCTGCTGAGCTGTCTATGACAGCTCCAAAATGCAGTGGCGTACAGTTGAAAGGGGGAACTATGTTTCAGTGAGCAGCGATCAGATATCGCCTGCTCATGCGTACTCCCCCTACACACACACACACACACACATGCACTCACGCACGCATGCTGCGTGCTTGGACCCCCCACGCACACACTGTATAGCCGACAGGGGGTTCCCAATCCCCTGTCAGCTGTGCTGCACCCCCCAAACACACAGTTCCATATACCACACTGAGCACCCACCCCAGCATGGCTACACGTCGTATAGCCGACTGGGGTGCCCAATCCCCCATCGGCTCCACTGTCTACCCCCCTAGAGTACAGGGTGCTATGCTGGGAGCCCACCCCAGCATGGCAACAGATGCTATGGCCGATGGGAGTGCCCAATCCCCCATCAGCTCCACACACCCCCAACCAGTCGTCCTTCTGCCACGCTGGGAGCCCACCCCAGAGTGGCAAACGTCCTATGTCGTCGTCATTAAAAAAAAAAATCTGAAACTTAAAAACGGTCCCTCGCTGTGTCTGCCCCCACCCGTGCCCACCTACTGTGCATCCTGCCTCCCCACATCCCACCCACCCCATACTTACCTCCGACTCGCGCCCATGATCTTCTGTGGACTGGAACACGCCTGCACTCTTCAAAGCCGACTGTGAACTGAGGAAATGCCAGTAAGCTATATAATGGGACAGATAGTTTTTTTTCAACTTTGCTGCATATCTCAGGCATTTTTTGGCATTTTTGCACCAAATTTTCAACATGGGGTTTTGGGACCCCTTCTCATGAATGCTGTCACTGTCATGGCGTTAATCAGGACCGAAGGGTGATTTCACAGTCACTGCAAGAAATCACCTTTCGGGACAGAGTAATGAAACAACACTGCCACTCTTCATAAGGGAGCTCTCAGAAAGCCTATGTTGAAAATTTGGTGAAAAAATTCCTAAAAATGACTGTTTTACGAGCGTGCGTTGCGCAGTTTCTACGCATACTAGTAAGTTCACGAATTTTCAATATTTTCACTCCAGATTTTCAACATTGCCATTTTACCACACCTTCTTATAGGCAGTACAGCTGTCATTTTTCACATCTTGCCCAAAGCGTGTTTCGCACAGGTAACCGCCCAATGGCGCGGTCGGTGTCTTGAAATCAGTGTATGGAACACATTAAGAAAATCACAGTGACACTGTTAATGAGCAGGAGTCTTAAAATGGCTATGTTGAAAATTGGTGAAAAATTCCTAAAAATGACTGTTTTACGAGCACTTGTTGCACAGTTCCTACGCACACTCGTAAGTTTGCGAATTTTGAATATTTTCACTCCAGATTTTCAACATTGCCATTTTATTACCCTTCCTTATGAACAGTACAGCTGTCATTTTTCACATGTCGCCCAAAATGTGTTTCCGCACATGTAGCGCACAATGGTGCAGTCGGTGTGCGAAAGCAACGTTTGGGACAGATTAAGAAAATCACAGTTATGTTGTTCATGAGCAGAGATCTTAAAATGGCTATGTTGAAAATTTGGTGACAAAAATCCATAAAACGACTGTGTTACGTGTGAGCATTGCACAGTTTCCACGCACCCTCATAAGTGCATGACTTTGTAATATATTCAGTCCAGATTTTCACCAGTGGCATTTTTCCACACTTCTTTATGAACAGTACAGCTGTCATTTTTCGCAACATGGCCAAAATGTGTTTTCACACTTTCAGTGCAGAGATGCATGGTCGCTGTGGGAAATCATTGTTCGGGACAGATAAAGAAAATCACAGTGACACTGTTCATGATCGGAGGCACCAAAATGCCTGAGTTGCCAATCTGCTGTAAAAAATCCCCAAACTAATTACATTATGGGTGTGAGCTGCACAGTTTCTACGCACGCTTGTGACTTCACCAGTTTTTTTTAATATTTTTACTGCAGATTTGCAACATTGCCATTTTTTACACCTCCCCATGAACAGTACAGCTGTCATTTTTCACATCCTGTTCAGAATTTGTGTTTGCACCCATGGTGCTAAATGCCATAGTCGCTGTGCATAAGCAGCTTTCAGCTAACAAACTGATATTGCCACTGTTCATGAGGTGGGGGTCACAAAAAAAACATGTTGAAAATTTGGAGTGAAAATACCAATGAATGCCTGAGGTGTTAGGGTTTCCAACCATAACTCCCCACTCTGTAGAGAATGACAGGCATCAGGGGTGTGACTTGGGATTCTTGCCTGTCATGCTCATACCATTCCACACCCTGCAGCCAGTGAGAGAGGCAGCGAGGTATGCCTTGGACTCTTCAGCCCCAAAGTTCACCCATTCTCCTATACCACACCCATCTCACTGTATTTCCTGATGGAATGGGTGCGATAAGGGCCAAAGACCCCATAGCACACTGTGACACTTGTCAGTGTCTGCAGGGTAGGGTGTGGTGAAATGGCATGGCCGTTATGCCTGACGACCCAAAGGCACACCCCAATGCCTGTCACTCTCTGCAGGGTGGTGGTGGGGTTGGCTTCAGTTCAATACTTCACTGCCATTCCTATTATGCAGCTCTGTAACTTCTACACTACCAATGCCAATGCCAGCAAGCAAACATTCGGCACTGACAAATGCTTGCTTTTCCATTGTTTTTCCATTGCTGTCTCTATCATGATCTCTGACACCCACAACATTCCAATGATCTCAGTCTACTCACTGGTGTGTAATAGTTTCACTGACAGTCCTATGATAAAAGCTTTCTGCTCAAGCAATGTGGAGAGGGGTTGAACCAATAATGACAGGGTTCATTTCTATATTCCAGTGAATTCAGTGTGCCATCACTTTAACTAGAGAAAAACTGTACTGTGACAAAAGTGACATCTTGGCTTATTCCTATGGACTGCTGTGGTGTTCCAATAACTCTGGGAAGAGACAGCAGCATGATTCCATAATACAGCAGTGCATCCCTTCACTGACTTTATGTAACAGTGTTGGGCCAAGTATGAGCATAGAGATTTAGGAAACAAAGATGCCTGCTAGATGGTCTGTAGGGTTCTTTCCCCCACCTACTCAGTGGATATATATATCCTGTCACCTCCTATACTTTGATTGTAAAAATAAAGGCAATATGTTGTGATTCAGCTGCTGATCATTGTTGCTGTTTTTTTTTTATTTCTCCCTTTATTCTGGTTGGCTCAGATTGCCCATAGCCTCCTACTCCCTAGTTCTTGCTTAGGCACCCCTGAATGGCACCATGGTACACCGTCAGATACGACAGACCCCTTTGATCCCTGAATCTTCCCCTCAGCTTTAACCTCCCCATGATCCACCTCAGGGAAAGGGAGTTCTAGGGACTGCTGGAGGGCCATTGCAAGATAGGGGATGCAGGGGTATTCTCCATGTGAGCCCATCCCAATGCCCCCTCCCCCTCCCACTTTTAAAGCAGCAGTTAATTTCATGGTGACAGTTTTGTACCTATTGTACATCTTCTGATTCTGTTTTCAGTGTCCTTTTGCTCCTGACTTGTCATATGTCTTTTGTCCCTGTTTAGGGTCTGCCTTAATATTTTTTTAGAACAATTAAATGGGAGTATCATTAAATATGGCTATCCCAAGGTTTTCATCCATAGTCTCAGCTGTTTTTGAGCACCCATCATTTAACATCACTGTTTTTGTAACTATGGTTAACTAACGCAACAGACACTGTTCCCTGAACTTACATGACAATGGGTGCTCAAAACAGCCAAGGATACTGATGAAAACATGCCAGCAACCATATTTAATATAGTGCTCCTTTAATCATTTCAAATAAAAAAAATGCTAAATCCTACTCAAAACTGAAGAGTAAGACATCTTACGGGATATGAGGAAAAGGTAAATCTAAAATAAAATGAAAATTATAGCCATAACCTTTTCAATGTAATGATGCAATAATGCTCCTGTGGTACCTACCCGATGTGAGGCCACACTGTTCACATCTTATCCTTCTTGACAAAAGACCACATCCCTCATGTCTCTCCTTTGGGGAGTGGGGGGCAACATCATGTTGTCTTCTACATCAGTGCTGCTTCTAGCTCCTGTTGAAGAAAATGCTCAGGCAGCAGGACACACTCTTCCATCCCCCTGGAGTTTACAGTTCTTTGGCCTGGAATGGGAGTCCTGCTCAGAATGTGAACCCAGAACTTTCTCATGGTAGATCAAAGTGATGTGTCCAGCACCACAAGGTTGTATGGGCATGGGGTTGTAATTGCTACATGTTTTTATATTCATTTAGCAGTCTGTTTGAATGAACATGACACAACATTAAAGAGGGTCTCCACTGGTGAAACATCAGGAAACGACCTCACTCATGAAATCCTTGGATCCAAATTAGGTTAATCATAATGCAGTTGTTTTTGCACACATTGCCCTTTTATTTTAATTTTAAATAAGAATAACACACATTATTTTATTTAACCACAATGACAGTACTCCTGCACAAACCATGCTAAAAGACTATGGGGTTTACTGCACATAACCATATATAGAATGCAGCATACACATCATACAGTATGACTATGAAAAATGCACTGATGCTATGCATGGGAGAGAAAAACAGTTATAGAAACTGCCACAAATTGGTGCCCACAGTCAGTCAATTGCAACTTGAGATGAGACACCCATAAAGCATTAAGTTTAGTACAGCATAAGCAACTGTCAGCCACAGCTTCTTTAGAATTTCCCACTAATGACATCTCAGGAGGCATGCTGAGCTGTCAGTGTGAGATGTAGGAGCATATGTCATTTCTGGTTTGGTGGCTGAATCAAAGTGGTTGTGACACAAAAATAAAGTGCTGTGTATTAAAAAGTAAAAGAAAAGAAAAGGGCAATGTGTGCAAAAACAATTGCATTACGATTTATCTAATTTGGACCCAATGATTTGACAGGTGAGGTCTTTCTCCCAATATTTCACCATTGGAGACCTTCTTTAATATTGACTAGTGCAATGTTTGAAATTCAAGCACTTATGGACCTCACTGGGTGAGTGCTGCCTGTCCTTCTAAATTGTGAAGTTATAGGGGCTCAAAAATCTCACAATTTGTTATTTATGTGAATATTTCTGAAAATATTTCTATGCTTATAATGTAGCCACATTTGGAGCTAGATAAGTGAACATTTACAAGCTTACTATCTTGGAAGAGTCATATAAACTGCAAAATAGAGATGTAAATGGTTATGTAAATTGTAAGTTACAGGAGTTCATAAATTCACAATTTAATTATTTGTTAAATAGATCATAGTTGTCAACATATTCAGATGTTTATAGCTCCACTGCTATCATTGGTATACACTCAATATTTGGCATGCATACCAAAGTACTGTAAATGTGCTCTGGAATCTTATTACGCTTGATAAATGTGGTTTAATAGGTTAAACTTTATTTTGGACACTTTAGAAATGATTAACTGGCATTATTTGCTCAAAAATTCATGGATGCATAATGGGTAATGCCGCTAGAATTCCACTTGAGGAATTTAACTGTCATGAAGTATTTAGTGCCATGAATCACTTTACCTACCATAGCATCAAGGCCCTGCAATATGCCACCCATACTCCTGTGACCGTGATGCTCAGCATCGTGCTCCATCATGACAAAAGATATCCAGATATTTCTCTCCAGTGGCCTAAGTCACAACTAGTTTTAAGGCTTGAGGCTTGGTGTCACTTGGTGCCACTGTTTTCAAATAGTAAAAATATGCATTATTATCTACAGGGTTATTAAGGAATCAGCAGATGGCATTGAACAGAAACAATGCTGCACGTGCATGTGCTTCCACAAGTCATTACGTCAGTGAGCTCTAGTGGTTATCTGGCATATTACAAGAATTCAGGCTAGTGTACAGTGATATCCATGACTTTTCTTCATGGTTCATCACTCAAGACAGTGACCTGCCACTTGGCATCACTGTATTTTTACTATGGAGCATTCTATGAAATAGTGTTTCCATTTTAAGGCAACCTGAATTGTCAGGGACCTCCTATAGGAAATGGAAGGGCTGAGCTGAGGGGTGCGGGAATGTAGTCTCAATAGTGGAAGATGGGGGTGGGAGGAGCCAGGTGACGTCAGGAGAAGGGTCAAATGATGCAGGTAGGAGAAGAGGCAAAGTGAACAGATAAGGAGTGGAGCAAAGGTAGGGATCCTTTGGTGTCCTAGAGAGGTTTAAAAGGTGAAGAAGGGGAGAGTTTCTTCCACTTTCTGCAAAGATTTCAAACTGAAACCCACCCACCCCCTCATTTCTTTTTAAGGCAGGTTAAATCTGAAAAAAAAAGCATGTGTGTATATATGAAGGAGAAAGAGGCAATCAGCAAGAGTTCAGGGTTTTGGGGCCGTCGAGTGAGGGCACCAATATGACTGGTAGATGGATGGGTTGCTGTAGGAGGGCAACAAGTGTACAGATCTGGGTATCAATGGACTGCTGATGGAGAGCAGTGGGGAATGTCTTATGGGATGTTGGTTTGCCAGGTGAAGGCAACACCAGACAGTCAAGACACAGATATAGGGTAGTAAGTAATATTTTATTTATGAATCACTATTCCTATAGATCATAGCATTTTACAGAATTTCCATAACAAAAAACATTCAATTTCAGCAAATCATATATTGAAAACATATTTAAGCAGCAGGATTTAATAACAGAAAATGCTAATTCAAAAAGATAAGTTTTCAAGGTTGACGTAAAGGCCTCAATGGACAGGCACTCTCTAATCCGGCGAGGTAGAGAATTCCACAGGGTCAGAGCTGCAAAAGCAAATGATCTGACACCCGAAGTTGTTAAATGGACCCTGAGAATCTCTAGCAATCCAGGGATTTATTTAATTCTAAACATTGATTAGCATTTTGCTCATAAAAGTGCTAAATCTTTGTGAAAATGCATAGGTCTTACCTCCCTGTGTTTAACAAACACAGCACTTCTAGAAAATCTGTATAAATACTTTCTGTAAAGTTAGTATAGTCCCAAGAAAAACTGCTAATCAATTATTTAAAACCCTGCAGTCCCTCATCTGTGGAGTGGAGGGGATGAAGGGGGCAGTGAGGACAGAGGAGAACTTGCAGATCCCTGTCTGTTTAGGACTTACAGGTCAGTAATCCAACCTTAAAGGTGATCTTCCACCACACCAGCAACAAGT
Source organism: Neoceratodus forsteri (assembly GCA_016271365.2). NCBI lineage: Eukaryota > Metazoa > Chordata > Ceratodontiformes > Ceratodontidae > Neoceratodus > Neoceratodus forsteri. Next base: position 1,264,998,101 of record CM057455.1, read on the forward strand.
GCAGTCTGTGGAGCAAAGGTTTGATATGGCAAGATCTTGATAAGCCAGTCAACAACCTAGCAGCCACATTCTGCACAAGTAGCAGTCAGCGAAGGTCCACCCCTGGTAGCCCTAGGTATAGGGCATTGCAGTAATCATGGCGTGTGGTCAGGAAGGTGTGGACCAGTGTAGGGAGGTCATCCAGTGGGACCAGGGCCTTTATCTGGGTGATATTCCTCAGGTGGTAAAATGAGGTCTTGACAATGGCCAACACCTGAGACTTAAGCGTCAGCTTGCTATCAATCATAACACCCAGATTCTGCACCTGGTCAGAGGTCATCAACTGGTTGCCACCCACCCACAAGCCAGAAGGCTACCTAGTCGGTAACCTCTCTAACCGACTACCTGGATCCACTACTAGCTCCTCAATCTTATCTGGATTCAGTCTCAGCCAGTTGGCACTCATCCAGTCTTCAATCTCAGCAAGGCAGTTATTAAAGACTGAGACAGCATCGCTTTGTTCAGGCACAAAAGACATGTACAGTTGAGTATCATCTGCATAGCATTGAAAACTCAATACATACCACCAAATAATCTCCCCCAGTGGCAGCATGTACACCGCAAACAACATGGGAGAGAGCACGGAGCCCTGCGGTACCCCACATAGCAGAGGAAGAGGGGCCAAGGACAAAACTCCCAGCTCCTCTCTGCATCCTACCAGTAAGGAATGAATGAAACCATCTGAGGACTGTACCAGAGACTCCACAGAATAGCCACAAATGCACCAGCAACACGCCATGGTCCGTGGTATCAAATACTGCTGGGAGATCAGGGAGGACAAAGATGGAACAGCTCCTCCAATCTCTCACTGTCAGGAGATCCTTAAGTACCCAAACCAACGCATTCGCAGTACTATGCCTCTTCCTGAAACTGGACTGGAGAGGATTGTAGACATCATGGGCGGTCAGATGCTCCTCAGGCTGCAACGCGACTGACTTCTCAATAAAGTTACCCACAATGGGTAGGTTAGAGACAGGCCTGTGGTTTGCAAGACAAGCAGGGTTGACAGAAGATTTTTTTCAGAAGGGGTGAACCACTGCCTCCTTCAGGGTGTCTGGAAACACTCCATTCTCTAATGAACACCTAACTATCTCAGCAAGGACTGGTTCAATTTTCTCCACACACCCCACGAGGAGGCATGTGGGACCAGGGTCCAAACTACAGCAAGTCATTCGCAAGCTCTGAATCATCTTCACAACATCCTCAATTGCCAGCTGGCTAAAATCTGACCAGACAAATCGGGTGATTGCAGCCTCACACCAATCTTTGCTCTGTCCATTTGAGCAAGCTATGTGAATCTCAGACCTGATGGTGTCAACCTTATCTGCAAAGAATCGAGCAAACTTGTCACATTTCTCCTGTGAAAAAGTTCTCCAACTCTGGAGACAGGTTGGATTGCAGAACCTGTCCACAGTACAGAAGAGCTGAGCTGGTCAGTTCTTTGCAGTAGCAATCTCCCAAGACAGGAACTCTGCTTTCTTGCAGGAGATTGCAGATTAATAATCCCTCTAATGGGCCATCAATTTAAGTCTGTCACCATCAAGGCCCAATTTTCACCAGCATTGTTCCAATCTTCTCCCACTCTCCTCAACTCCCTCAGGAATCCATCTAACCATGTGAACTGAGGGTGAAGGGAGGAAGGGAGGTTGAACTTGGGCAGGAGCAATGGAGTCTAGAGCAGCCTCCATCGCCTTATTATAGGCTAGCAGAAGACCCTCTAGATCCATGTTAACACTCACACTCCCTGATAGGTTTAACAACGCCATAAGACCATAAGGGGTCAGACCCTGCAAAGGGTGGTACCTGACCATCTCTGTAGGTGCAGGTCTATTGGGGGGGGCTGTGAAACTGAACCCTATAGTGTGATGATCGGACCATCCGACAGGTTCCACCACCACCACGTCCGAGATCTCTATCCCCAGCAGAAACACTAGGTACAATGAGTGACCCTGTATATGGGTCACAGGTAATCAACTGTGTGAAGCCCAATAAAACCATCAGTTGGAGGAAGTCTTGTCCAAAACATGAGAGTTCATCATCGACCCAGGCATTGAAGTCCCCCAGTACCAACCACCTGGAGGCCTCCATAAAGAAACAAGAAAAGGTGTAGGAGAGGGAAGGGAGGGAAAAAAGTGGTGGGTAGGGCAGAAGGACATAGATAAGGGGTCAAAATCTGGGCGGAGGGGTATAGCTTAGCGTGGACTGGGGTTAATAGCACCTGGCTGTGGAGTCAGAGGTGGTGGGGGGAGGGTTGAGAAGAGAGTGATTAGGGGTTGGGTTACAGGCATCTGAACCTAGGAAGTAGGAAGGGTTCACAAAAATGGAATGGGATGCCGGGTCATGTATCAGGGCCCCAAGAAGAAGGAATGGTGAACCTGGAGGAAGGAGGATTTGGCAAAACAAGATTGACTATTAGGAGAATGGACCGAATGTGGATAGCAGATGTTTTTTGGCTAAGAAAATATGTTAATAATGCAAATATGAATGATTCAATAATGTGTATTTATGGTGATATGATTCAATGTATCAATAAATTGTTGCCAGTCAAGCACCCAGAAAGAAGTGGTATGTGTCCAATCATTTCTGAGGGAGGCCCCTCTGACAATGCTACCTTATTGCCACTGTACCCAGCCTTTACATTCTTCTACAATGGCAACTCAAGTATATGACTGGGTAAAATGTATGCACATGTCTGTGACAAACATATCACAACATTCCACAGTTTCACAAAAGCTCATGAAATTCAACTTTAATTTCCAATGTTATTTTGGAATCTTTGGCTGCTTATAACGTAGTTAGCCTTTGAACAAGAGATTAGAGAGTTTACATACACCATCTTTTTTCCCATATTGTTTTTTTCTCATGGCCTGCAGCTTATCTCTCGGGGATATACCCTGTTCACAAAGATATACCATGATCAGGCTGAAACCAGCCATATTCAGTTGGCTACCTCATTTTTGTCCAACATTTTATTCCTCCCATCTCTCCTGGTGGGGATAGTGCCTCTGTCAGCCTTACGTAACCACAGCTTTCCTTGCAGCAGGAGCTAGCTCACTGGATCAGATGCAGGGATGGCTGTGTTGATGGAACCCACTGCCAACCCATGCAACAGAGATTGCCAAGTGGCAGCTGTTTCGGTTATGGCTTGCCTCTCAACATGACTTCCCAGGCTTGCTTCTGAAACCAGGTTATCAGCATAGCAGCATAACACTGTACTGTTGGACCATGGGGTAGCCTCAAAGCCTAATATTTAGGGTAAATGAACATAACAAAATTGGTAATATTCTGTTCTCTAGTCTTAAGGTTATAGGGGCTAAAACATTCTGCAGTTTACATAATGAGAAACGAACCTGAATGTTTGGAGGCTTATACCTGAGTTTCCTTTACAGTGAGAGATCTGAAATTGTATGCACTTCTGTTATGGAGCTTGGTACAGTCATAATGCCAGCTTTGCTGCAATTTGGACAAATACTTTCTAAACTAGATGGAAATAGCTAAAATCACAGTTTTGGCCACATTTCAAAATGATTTTATAGAAATTTTGAAAAGTGAAATCAGAATTTTGATAGAATTTTGCTGGTGGAAAATACATTTTGCCCAGCCCTAATAGCTGCAGAATATATATGGGATATGCAGTTTGTAATGCATAATTATACAATGGCAAAAAATAATCATGGACTGTGATTGGTCAGTCTGGAGCTGGACCTGTGATGTTATCCCTGCCTAACATAATGTATCGAGTCCCAGCATACACATGACCCAATCACATGAAAAAAAATCACTGCACATCCTGTCTTCAAAGCCATAACTACAGACCCCGTCTCTGCTAACTAGCAGAAATCAAACTGAGACAAATCCCTCCAGCCATCACAGCTTGGTGCGCCCCTCCCCCATCACCACAGACACACATTTCATCCTACAGTCATCCACAGAGCTAAGTTAAAAAAAGAGAAATGTAAGTAAAAATAATTGCTGCCGGGTGTGAGTGGCTTCAGTGCCGTAACAGAAATTGGCTTTCTCCCCACTCTGAAGTGTGATCATGAGAGTGCACATTCACCACTATACTACACTTGCTGAATGATTGCACTGCTTAGTGACAATTTTTAAAAAATATGCCTAATTGTACCTCTAGACCAGCGGGAGGGGAACAGCATGTTAATGTACTTCACACTGGACTTCACTATACTGTCATCCCCACTCCCACCGACAGTTAAACCCCTCCAGACCCCCTGTCACCACCCAACTGCCACAGCATCACAAGCCAGTGAACAAGAGACCATCTCAGACAGTGAGCTTCACTTACTGCCCTGGTCATAACTTTTGCTTTCGCTTCTGCCTGTGTCTACCACAGAAACATCACCTGTACTGGGATTAAACTCATAAACTGGTAATGCAAGTGACGTGAACTATGAGGGAGGGGAACAAAAACACACTGCAAATTTGGAAATCACCACAGCAAGCCCTCAACAGTACGACTACACAAAACTAGAAAAATAAATAAGCTGCAGCCAGATCAGTGACAGCAAATCAAAACAAACAAGCATTTGTAGACGCCGAATGTTTGCTTTCTGGTATTGGCATTGGTATAGTAATGCAGGAGTTAGAGAGAGATGCATAATAGGAATGGCAATGAAGTATTAAACTAATGCCAACCCCCACCCTGACCCTGCAGAGACTGACAGGCATTAAGGAGTGTGTCTTTGGGTCATCGGCCATAATGCTCATGGCATTCTACCACACTTCTTTCTCCCTGCAGACGCTGACAGGTGTTGCGGTGTGCCTTGGGGTCTTCGGCCCTTATGCTCACTCCATGTCATAAGGAAATAAGCTGAGATGGGTACAATAGAGGAAATTGGGGTGAACATTAGGGCCAAAACCCCTGAGGCACACCTCAATGCCTGTCACTGGCAGCAGGGTGTGGGTGGGGGTGGAATGGCATGAGCATTACGTCCGACCACCCCAAATCACCGCCCCGACCCCTTCCAGTCTCTACAGGGTGGGGCATCATGGTTGGAAACCTTAATGCCTTGGGCGTTTGTCGATATTTTCACTCCAACTTTTCAACGTGCTTTTTGAGACCCTACCTCATGAACAGTAGCACTATTATTTCATTACTCAATCCTGAAAGGTGATTTTGAACAGCGACTGCACCATTCAGTGCCACAGGTGCGAAAACACATTTTGGGCAGGATGTGAAAAATGACACCTGTACTGTTCATGGGGAGATGTGAAAAATGGCGATATTGAAAATCTGAATTGGTGAAGTTACCAGTGTGCGTACAAACTGTGCAACACACTCCTGCAACGCAATCAATTTTTGGAATTTTTTCATCAAATTTTCAACATGGGCATTTTGGGAATCTCCCTTAATGAACAGTGCCACTCTGATTTTGTTACTCTGTCCCGAAAGTTAATTTCCCACAGTGACTGCACCATTCTGTGCCACAGGTATGAAAGCACATTTCAGGCAGGATGTGAAAAATGACAGCTGTACTGTTCATAAGGAGGTGTGCAAAAATGGCAATGTTGAAAATCTGGAGTGAAAATATTAAAAATCGGTAAAGTTACCAGCGTGTGTATAAACTGTGTAACACATACTTGTAATGCAGTAATTTTTCGGAATTTATTCACCAAATTTGCAACATGTTTTTTTTGGGACCCTACCTCTTGAACAGTGGCAATGTCATTTCATTAATCAGTTCCAAAAGGTGATTCTGTGCAGCAACCTCAAAATCGCCTTTTCGGACAGAGTAACCAAATGACAGTGACAGTGTTCATGAGATGGGGTCCCAAGAACCCTATGTTGAAAATTTGGGGCCTAAATTCCTAAAAATGGCTGAGATATCAACCTAAGTTTAAACCTCCCCCATTGACTCCCTTTATACAGCTTACCATCATTTCTTCAGTTTGCTGGTCAGCTTTGAAGACTGCAGACATGTCTCAGTCCATAGAAGATCCCAACCTCAGAGGTAAGTGTGGGTTAAGGGGTGCAGGGAGGTGGGTCCACAGAGCAAGGTGGGGTGGGGGAGGGAGTGGAATGGCAACGAGGAACTGCTTTCTTTTTAGGGGGGAAAAAGACTTTGGGGATGGTTTCTTTATTTTACAGGTTAGCAAAATTAATTACATTTAGGCACAGTGAGATGTGCTCCCAGTGTGCCACAATAGTGTGTGTGTGTGGGGGTGAGCTTGCCGACCGGAGTTGTGCACCCGATGTTTGCACTTGAAATATTTGTGCAGGTGGGGATCATCTAACACCATGAGTGGGCAACCCGATGTCAGAAACATAAAAAAATATTTTGGCACACTGGGGTGGGCTCCCGGTGTGTCACATTAATGGGGGGAGGGGGGATACATGCCAATATGGGGACTGAGCACCCGTATTTTTACTTTTTGGGAAGTGTGTGGCGAGCGTCAGGAGCCGCCAATGTGGAAAGTCATGCCATGGCTCATTTATTTATTTATTTAAATTATTCACTAGTAAAGGCACACCAAACAAACAAGTTGCTGGTGGAGCAAGGGGGACAGAGTGTTTGGTGGCAGGAGCTTACAGGAACCATAACTCTGGCCATGTGTATTACTATGCACTGTACTGCACATGGCCAGAGTCTTGTCAGCTGCTGCCAACAGAAAGAGGGTATATCTGTGTGCCTGGCCACAAGGGAGGGGGACGGTCCACTGCAATGATGAAACCATCCCTCATTGCAGTGGCAGATTTCTTTCAAGTGCAGTCCTCTCTCTCAAACTGCTGTCATAGACAGCTCGCTGATTCATTGGTGCCTGAGGGAATGAGCCCCATAAAGCATTACTTGTAACCATGCCTGATTGGAATGGCACTTTTCTTTCAAGTGAAGACAGTTTTTCTCAGATTGCTGTTATAGACAGCTCACTGAGGGATGAATTCCATAAAGCATCAGCTGCATTGGGCAGAAACTCACACACCTCTAAAATGTCTTACTGTCCCAAGATGTTTCTTGTGCATGTGCGGCACGCATGTGCGTAAGCAAATATAAAAATGGGGAATCAAACAGTTTTAATGGCAGGGAGTGTCAAGCAGACAAGTGACAAGAGATAAAAAAATGGAGGGACAGCAGAGCAGAGCTACAATAACATTACTGCAGCTCCACCTACTGGGAAAAGCAAATATCAGCACTATTTTTAGATAGTATTCCTATCCATTACAAAAAACACACAAAACATAGTTTAAATAAACTTTTTAATTCTTTTTTTTTGTTACATATGAGCAATTGTATAATAGGAATAATGCACTCCAGAGTGTGTGACATGCTGGGATAATGTCACTCCTTGGGTGCTGGATGCACTCAGCCTGCGACCTTGTGCACAACCACCCAAGACGTGATATTATTCCAGCACGACACACACCCTGACATGCATTATTCCTTTATTTATGCATATTTTGGCATGTGGAGGTGATGCACAATTTCTGACTTGGTGGAAATGCATGATTTCAGATTTTGGTGTCAACATGCTATTTCACAATGTGACATTACAAACCGAATCTCAGAATGTGATGGGGGCATACAGTTTCAGAATGTGGTGATTACATTTAATTTAAGAATGTGACAGGGATTCTCATTTTTGGACTGTGGTGAGCCGGGTAATTTGTAGAGTGGCAAGAACATGTATTTATGGAATAGAATGAGTATGCACAATTTTAAAAATTGTGTTTGGACATAACATTTTGGAATGTAGTAGAGACATCCATTTTCAGAATGTGATGCGGATGCACAGTTTTAGGATATGGTAGGGATGTAGATTTTCAGCATGTGATGAAGACAGGCAATTTTGAAATGTGGCAGTGACACAGCAAATTTTAGAATATGGTGGGAAGATAGAATTTTATAATGTGGCTGAGATGCACAATTTAGAATTGGTTGGTCACTCACAGTTTTGGAACATGTTTGGGAAATGCAATTCCAGGGAACATGTTTGGGAAATGCGATTCCAGAATGTGTTGTAAACACAGGGCAGAATTCACAAAGTAGATGCGCTGGGTGCAAAAAAAAACTCTCCAGCTCATCATGAAAATGTGCCATGGCACCATTCACATAGGGCAGAGATGCCATGGCACATCCCAGATGCAGTGTGTCACACAGAATGCACTGGAGGGTGAAAATAATAATATGCGGTGCATCTGGATGGGGTGTATAGCTGCATACACAGCATAAAGCCATTCACAAAGCAAAATGAATGCTCAAACACAGTGCATTCACAGTGCATCCACCAAATGCACCATAAGGAGATAAGTATAAAAGAAGTAGACTTACGTGCAAGCCCCCAGCAGGTAGACTACAGGATTGCAGCAGCAGCAACAGGCAGAACATAGGCCACAGAGATCAATGGTGTACTGTTCCCTGATGGTTGAAATGATAATGAGGATGAGGAGGCAGGCAGACCAACAACTTGGTGGCAGAAGGCACCATAGGCAGCCTGCCCAATGGTGGTATCATGCCAGAATAATGTTCGAACAGCTGACAGACACAGAAACAGTCGGCTGATACCGCCTGAACAGGGCAATTCTGAGAAAGCCTGTGAGCTGTGCCATGATGAAATGCAGGCACCCACTGGAAAGGGTCATGCCACATCAGTGGAGATCAAGGTGACAACAACAATGTGCCTGTTTGTTATGGGAACCTTCCAGAGACTGGCAGGAGACACCACTGGCATATCCCAGCCATCCACATCCTGTCTCCTCACACAATTCCTCACCACACTGCTCCTACATGTTTTGAAAGTCATCCACTTCCCAAGCACACAGGAAGAGCAGACAAACACCGTGCAGCAGTTCCACAGTGTGGCACGCATGCCGGGCATCATAGTGGCTATTGACTGCACCCAAATTGCAATCCGTGCACCACCTGGTGAAGAGGCCTTGCCATACATGAACTTCAAGGTGTTCTACTCCATCAACTGCCAGTTGGTTTGCAATGCCACAGGGTGCATCACCAATGTCTGTGCCACACACCCCGGGAGTACATATGATGCCTTCATATTGCACCAATCCACCCTGTGCCACAGGTTAGAGACTGGGGACATACCCAGTGGCCACCTAGTGAGTGAATGGTGCATGCATACATGCCAATGAACAGGACACCATGGAGCAACAAACAACGGGAGGGAAAGCAGGTGTGTGCGAGCCCCACCAGAGCCTGCGCCGGAGGAGGTGCCCAGTTGGGACATTGGAGGTGGGCACACAGAGGGGACAGTGCATGTGACATGGGGGTCAGTGCAGGAGTACAGTGCAGCATGGGAGGTGATGTGAGTAACAACAGCAGGCACATATGGCAGAGTGGAATGCACCACATGCAGCCAAGCACAGGTGACCGCTGGGCTATGGAAGGCAGGCAGTGTTGGACGGGACAGGTGTAGCCAGTCTTGGTAACATACATGGGCAGGTACAGGGCATGCAGGCACTGGTGAGTGCAGGAACATGCAGACCCACAGTGGGGGATGGAGATGCACTGGGAGGTGCACCACAGGGACAGGGGGTGGACAGGCAGCAGCAGCAGCAGTGTACCATGGTGGAGTGGGGTGGAGGGGCTGTGGTACACAGTGCACATGTATTTGGGGTTGTAACACACTGCTGTTGCACCCCACAGGAGATGTGGTGTACTCCCTCCAACCCTGGCTCCTCACACCCTTCTGCCAACCTGGCATAGAGGTGAAGGGGCGCTACAACAAAGCACACATCGCTACACATGCCATCATTGAGCATGTCTTCAGCTTGCGGAAGATACACATTAAGTGCCTAGATAGGTCAGGTGGTGCCCTACTATATAGCCAAGAGAAGGCCTGTCACATGTTCCTGGCCTGTTGTATGCTGCACAACATGGTCATTGCCCATGGAATAGCTGTCCAGGTTGAGGAGGGCAACAGTTCCAAGGAGGAGGAGGGGGAGGAGGAGGATGCAGCAGAACAGGGGCCCCACGGTGGAGGTGGTGGACCACCACTGGTCCATGGGGACTCACACCTGGTCACCAGATCCTGACAGCGCAGGGTCACCATCGTGGATGAGTTCTTTGGGGACTGCAGGCGAGTAACTCAGGTGGAACAAACATGGCAGCCCCCCACCCACACCCACCCCACACTCCCACACACACCCATACACCCCCATACACCCACACCCACACCACAGGGCAGACGATGGCAACACAGCTGTCATGTACCACACCTGTGAGGGGTGACAGCGATGCGCACACACACACGCACAGCAGGACACACAAGGCCGGGGGGAAATGGTTTCTGTGCTGGTGATGGCAAGGACCAGTGTACATCCATCAGGACACATGCACAGCAAACATAGGCCCACACTCATCACACCCATTTCACACAGCACAACGACGGTGCCACCAGTCATATTTGGTGCAACACACAGGTGACCCACACAGGCATCGTACTGGGGCAAGTGTGTGCCACCCACCCTTCCCCAGGCACAGTCAGCCAGGTGTGTGGACCACTACAGGTGCAGGCAAAAGGGGGCGTCGGGACTGTCAACCCAGGCATCAGTGGGGGGGACCAAGGCCACCACAGACATGTGGGCAGCCACGCCCACACCTGGTGGTCACTGTGTCAGCACCACTGGCCATGGGGGGGGTGTCCACCACCCCTGGAGAGGTACTGCAGTGAGACTGTGAAAGTGTGCTTACTGGTGTGACATCCCCAAGACCCAGGTGATATCCAGGGGTGTTGGGGATTGCCATGCATGGTGAAGGCATCAGCAGCAATAGGCTCACATGACACCATGACCTGGGAGTGCATGAGGCACTCCTGGTGGTTCAGTTAGTAGCCCGGCAGCCATGTGGCAGAATGTTTGCACTCACCACCTTTGCAGTGAGTGCAATATGGTCCAGAGCAGCAGTCATGCCCACCAGCAGTACGCAATCTTCTTCCAACATCTCAGTGTGCCATGCAGCTGGTGACTCATGTTCCATGGACAGCTGCATCCAAATGCCCTGAGCTCCACCCTGAGGGATAGCTGCCCCTCCACAGTGTCCCACAGGAGGCTTGCATAGCCCTCAACCTCGTCAGCAGGGATGCATCAGAGTGATAGTGCTGAAGGGCAGGTGGCTTCCCGGCTATCTGCACTGCATCCACCGTAGGCGGATGCACCACATCAGGCCACTGAGTGGGTGGAGACTGGGTGCAGGCAACCACTGCGCATCCAGAGATGCCCACATCATGATCCCCCACTGCCCGCTGCTGCACCACCGCACCTTGCTGAACAGTGCCAGTGGTCTCTGTCCCCACAGAAGCACCAGACACAGGGCCTCCATCAAATGCCACCATGGGCAGTTGAACAGGCCCCGTGTTTGCGCCGATGCCACAGAACCGCTGCCACAGCATGGTGCCACCTGTGCATGCACCTGTGCCTCAGCTGGTCCACTGTCAGGCATCTCTCCCCAGATTTGTGTGGTATCTGAATCATCATCATCATATTTTGTCCCCTGCGTACAGGATGCCAGCACCAACAGAGCAACCGCAATATCCACCCTGTCCTCTGGGTTATCATCCAAATCCAGTATGGTGACTAGCCACAATAGATCCTGGCCTCCTGCTATGGCACCATTCAGGGAGGGGTTTGATGGCCCTGCTACATCCAGCACAACGTCTGGAGCTGCAGTGGTGTTCAAAGAGGCCAGCATGGCATAGGCCACATTCCCTGGCTGCAGCCCAGTGTAATGGCCTGGAATCCTTCCCTGCCAGGCCATCATGTGGACCTCCATTCATGGCAGCACCGATGAGGTGTGATGGAGATGTAAAAGAGAGAAAAGAAACATAGTTACTGATATGTGTGACTGTTGTGTTCAGACAGGCGTGTACAGGGGGACATGCATGTGTGCCATAGATGCATCTGACATGTCATGCAGGTGACAGTCGGCCATTGGTCCACTGATGGGGCCATGCACCAGGGAAAGCAAGAATGCACCTGGCCCTGTACAAGTGCTCATGGACTTGTGAGTGTGACCAGCTCAACACCCTGTACACCATCTGCGGGGATACCATCCCAGATCACCACCACCACCACACACCATGGTTGGGCCCCCCCAGGCTGCACATGGGCGTCATGCCATGTGTCTGCAACACACAATAGATGGACAGGGCATACAGTGACATTATTGGTGCACACAGGCACATGGTCACCTAACATCCCACAGTGGGGCTAGTCAGGGCACCCATGGACACACACACACATGGACAGACACAGTTCTTGGGACATGTATACTCACAGTGCTGCGATGGACTGCCACCTATCCAGAAGCCCTTTCCCGGAACTCACTGCACAGCCATCTGGCCCATGCTGGCCACCAGAAACTCCTTAGTGGGTGTGAGGTACATACCTGTCTGGTGCCCACCTCTTGTCCCACCCAAGAAGGCCTTGATGTTTGCCATCTTCTCCTTCACTCTACTCTTCTCATCACTGAAGTGCTTTCTGCACTTCCTGAGGTGTTCTACTGTACTTTCCATGGGCATTAACATGCCTTACCACTGCCTTCCAGCCCTTATCTCTCTGCGTGGCTGCTACCCCTGCCAGCCAGGATGTCCTGCCATATGAGGCAGGCCTGTATTAGTGCCCTGTCCTCATCCAGTGTGAAACTGGGACATCTCTGTCCCACAGTTCTGTCCTGTTTGGACATTCTGGTTTCTGTGGGTGGCAATATCCAGGCATTAGCACAGTACAGGCAACTGTGGATGCATGCCAGCATAGTGGCTGTCTGCTGCAGAGACGCAGCACCCTGTGTGCAAACCTCTGAACTGCTTGCCTTGCATATCAGGGACAAGACTTAGAACATCCAGGAACAAGTGGCCAATATCAGGGACACAATTTAAACAATGGTAATATTAGCTAACATGTCCTGCCATATTGTCTGGCATAGTGTGAAAGGTATTATATGAAGGGGAACTAGACTGTAACACACAAGTCTGGCATTCCGTAGTTCCTTGAATCCTTAATCCTCTGCAATAGAACCCCCAACTGTAGATGGAATAGTGGAAATCTGTGAGGCGCACTCGGGGACATGCCTGAAGAACAGGAACAGTTGACAGGTATGCCTGTATGCCCTCAAATCCCCACTGTCATATTGTGCTGACAAGCTGTAAATGGTAGAATGTGAACAGACTTACTTTCAAAGATGCAGTTCCTGTCAGTCACCTGAGGTGTTTGAAGGGGCATGCAGGAGCATTTATAGCTCAGGGTATGCAAATGAGATTGGGAGCATCTGTAATGAGATACTAAACAGGTAAGATGCCCCTGAATTTGGCAATGAGGTGATTTGGGAGCATTGGCTATGAATAGCATAATTGCTCCCACCTCATCTCAATCAGCAATGTGCAACTGATGAGTTGTGTGCATCCTCCTACAGTGCATTCTCATGCATGCAAAGGTGACTTGGGGCATTTCCTGAATGTGGCTCAAGTCTCACAGCAAATCCCCATGCATGCGCGATGCAGAATCATTGGCATACTAGGCATAGCTCTACATGTCCGTGGTTCTGACTGTGTGATTGATTACGGCAGTGCATCCAGGTCCCCATGTGCCATTGGTGCAGTGCCGCATGACTCGCTGAGTTTGTGTATTGCACTTCAGCATGACATAGCATCAATGTGCACCTGTAGTGCGCAGCACAGCACTAGTAGTGTGCACAGCAACAGTGCACTGTGAGTGGCATTATTTGCCATTCACAATATAGCATATACATGCAGAACACGCATTTGTGACCCAGTCATGACCCCTGACCCTGGTTTTCTGCCCATGCGGTGCACAGTGCGTATGCGCAGTGATGCACAGTGGGTGTCAATTGTGCATTGCCATGCTATAATACCATGTTGCAAGGTCCTGTGCATGATGGCCTATCGTGCATGTGGTTCGACTGGGCTATTGCACACCAGTAGCCTGCTCAGTGCACACCTGTCCAGGAGACACAGGTAGGAACCATGCCACATGCTCAGGCAGCAGTACCCAGGGCCATGAACTAGGAAGAGGTTGAACTGGTTAACTTTGTGGCACTGGTAATGCCTCTAGAGGGACAGCTGTTCGGCACAGATGACCTCACTGAGCCACCGTTAGCAGTGTGGGTGAGGGTGGCGGAGGGCCTGGTGTGCAGGAGTGAGGTGGAGAGCACAGGGGAGCAGTGCAGTCACCGCTATGAGGATCTACAGTGCCAGGACCTGGACAGGCTACAGAGCCTCCAAGATTGGGCATACAGGGGTGCAGTGCCACGCCCAGGTAATTCATATCAACCTACAGCTACATAGGCAGGCAAGGGTTTGTGTCCGTGGGTAGGGGGCTGTGCTCAATAAATATTGGCAGCAGTGACAGAAAAACATACTGAGCAATAAGGCTAATCTGTGCAGTGACAGTAAGTACCCCATCAGGGCTAAAGAACTGTGGGGCATTGGGACAAATAATCATCTATTTCTGGCTGCACCAGAACCTCAGTTCAAGACTGTGCTCATTCTGCTTTCAGGACAGTGGGTTAACCCGCCATTGCAAGCAGCCATAGCCAATTGGAAAGCCAGAAAAACAAAGCCTGGACTTGTGGAATTTTCACCACAGAAATATAGAAACATAGAAGTTGATGGCAGATAAGGACCACAAGGCCCATCCAGTCTGCCCATTTTTTCTACCTTATGAATGTGCCATAGGCCTTTCCTCTTTCAATGGCCTATCTATTCATACTCATCTGTATTGCTCCCTTATGCCTATTCCACGTCTGTTTGAAGCCCTGCACTGTATTCATATCCACCACTTTCTGAGGTAGGCCATTCCATGCATCCACCGCTCTTTCTGTGAAAAAGAACTTCCTCACATTACCTCTTAATCGGCCTCCCTCTAATCTCATGCTGTGTCCTCTTGTCCTGCTATTTTTCTTATATTGAAACATGTTAGACTCTTTCACCTTGTTAATGCCCTTAAGATGTTTGAATGTTTTGATCATATCACCTCTCTTCCTCCTTTGCTCTAGGGTATACATACTGAGCTCCTTTAATCTGTCCTCTTACATTTTCTAATGCCGTCCCTCCACCATTTTGGTTGCCCTTCTCTGGACTACCTCCATTTTATTAATGTACTTGTGCAGGTGCGGCCTCCAGTACTGCACGCAATACTCCAGATGGGGCCTAACCAGTGTCTTGTAAAGAGGGATTATTACCTCCCTCTTACAACTTGTGATACCCCTACTAATACACCCAAACATCCCCCTAGCCTTACCTACTGCTTTAGTGGTCTGCTTGGATGATTCCAGATCATCTGTGATGATGGTGCCCAAACCTCTTTCTTCCCCTGTGATTGCTGACAACTCCCTTCCCAACCTATAGGTGGCTTCAGAGTTTCTCTTCCCTATGTGCATGATCTTGCACTTTTTTGCATTAAACCTCAGTTGCAACTCTTCCAACCATTTTGCCACTTTATCCAGATCTCTTATCATTCTGCCCACCCCATCTGGATCATCAACTCTGTTGCAGATCTTGGAGTCATTCGCAAACAGACAAACCTTACCCTCCAGTCCATCTGCAATGTCACTGATGAAGATATTGAAGAGGACTGGCCCAAGAACTGATTCCTGAGGTACCCCACTTGTGACTCCATCTCTTCTGACTGTATACCATTTACCACCACTCTCTGTATTCTGTCTGCCAACCAGTTTGCCACCCAGTTGACCAACTTCTGACCCACCCGAGCCTACCCAGCTAATTAATCAATCTTCTATGTGGAACAGTATTGAAAGCTTTGCTGAAGTCAAGGTAGATGACATTAACTGTACCCCCTTGGTCCACCACTCTGGTAACACAGCTAAAGAAATCTATGAGATTAGTTTGACAGGACCTTCTTGTTGTAAACCCATGCTGTCTTGGATCCTGTGCTCTTATGGATTCCAGGTGTTGCACTATCCATTCCTTAAGGCAAGACTGATTGGTCTGTAGTTCCCTGCCTCCTCCCTGCTACCACTCTTGTGGAGCAGGATCACATGATCCCTTCTGCAGTCTTCTGGAACCTCTCCTGTACCCAGAGACTCACTAAACAGTCCTGATAATGGCTCTGCTAGTTCCACCCTTAGCTCCTCTAGTACCCTGGGATGTATGCCATCCGGTCCCATTCCCTTGTTCACCCCTGAGTTTAATGAGGTGTTGTAGGACCCTTTCTTTTGTGAAGGGACATGTGCACATCTCTCTTCCCCAGCGTCCATGGTGCTGAGCTGTGGGACCTGCCCTACCTTCACCTCAGTAAATACTGAGCAGAAGTATCTTTTTAGGATAGCTGTTTTTGCTTGGTCCTCATCCACACACTCCCCCTTATCCCCTTTGTTGTTAGCAATACCCCCTTTGGACTGTCTCCCTTCACTAATGTATCTATAGAAAGTCTTGTCCCCTTCTTTTACTGTTCATACTAGTGTTTCATCGGTTTGGGCCTTTGCCTGCCTTACTGCCTTCTTGCTTTCCTTAGGGAAGTTTGGTATGCCTCCCTATCTTCATCCTGCTGCATTCTCTTATATTTCCTGAAGGCCAACCTTTCGGCTCTGACCTTTTCTGCTACTGTTTCTGAGAATCAAAGTGGTTTCCTCCTTTTTTTGCTCTTGCTTTTCTCCCTAACACAGTGGGATGTTACTTCAAGTATTGCATCCTTAATGCATGCTCACTTTGCCTGTGCCCCCTCACCTGTATTTCTTCTTGCCAGGGCTAGCTTAACTCTTTTTGCCATCTTATCAAAGTCAGCTTCTCTGTTGTCCCATATTTTTGCCTTGGAATGGGATGATTTAGTTCTAGTGGCCAAATTGAATCATACCATGTGATGGTCACTGGCCCCCAGGTGACTTTCTACCTGGAGATCTGTGATCCCTTCCCCGTTAGACAGTACTAGATCTAAGATTACCCTGTCTCTTGTGGGTTGTTGTACCAGTTGTTCTGAGGCCCTCCCCCTGCAGGGAATCCACTATGTGTCTAGTTCTGGTGGATGTTTCTGCTGGTATTGACCAATCTGTGTCTGGCATGTTGATGTCTCCTATTATCAGAATCTCCCCTTTAGCTATCATGTTTTGTATATCTTCTAACAGTAATGTGTCTATGTCTTCACCCTGGTCTGAAGGCCTGTAGACAACCCCAGTTCGTATGGCTGTCCCATTTCCTGTTTCCAGGGTGACCCTCAGTTCTTCTGGCTACTTATGTGTATTCTGAATTTCTGTAGCTTTGACATTTTCATTGACATAAAGAGTTACTCCCCACCCTCGTTTTTGTGCCTCGGTCTCTTCTGAACAGCACATAGCCGGGTACTGAAGCTCATGAGTAAATGCCAAGTGCTCATGGGGACATACAGGGACCTATTTCTTCGCACGAAAACAGCAGACCAACAGTATATCGAGTGAGGTTTATACATTATTTATTTCTGTGATTGATAGATCCTCCAGCCAATTGGAGGCCTTGTAGCCAAAAGCTACAACCAATCAGGAGCCTCAGGAAAGCCCTATAAGAGACAGTGTTTTCCAGCATTTTGCCAGATTCCAGCCTACATATTCGAAAGGGAACCCCCATAGGGTTGGGGGCTCAGTCCCCTGCCATGCCACCGCGCCTGGGTATTCCAGCTAAGCTCCTCCATCTAGGATGGGGTGTTTTGTTTTATTTAAGTTTGAAGTTATTTCAGTTAAGGTTGAAACCGCTAGCCTAGAGGTTGCTTGATTGTCCTCCACGTGCTAGCGCCCCCCCACATCGGGGAAAGATGTGGACTGAAACCAGATGCCATCAAGCAGGGATGAGAGTGCTGACCAGAGCCTCAGTTGAGAGAGGACTGAAGTTGCCAGGATGTCTTCTACGGTAGAGACAGACCATGGGACTGCGTGAGTACTCTTGTCGCCCCCCCCACGGTGCAAGGAGAGAAAGATACTGCAAGCTAAACATCACGGGCCTTTCTGCCATTGTAATTGTTCTATGCCAAGAAAGAGAAAACAAGTAACCTTGAGCTGACATGCCTTCTATATACCTAATGGAAAGAAAGCCTAAGTAATTATTCTGGGCCACCTGCCCCAGTGTGACTGTTTAAATCTAGTATTCTGTTTGCACCTTGCCTGCAGCCCTAACTGGCTCAGCACGAGTGTATCTTTGAGAATGTGTTAGGCAGATTGTAGCTGTTGCTGGGGGCACCCAAGAGAGCCCAGACAGCTTGCAATCAGCTAAATCTTATAAATGTGCTGGTTTTCATCTGTACCCTCTATTTGGTCAAGAATACCCTGTGGAGCCGACAGCGATAGCCACCTTGCCATTTCAAGGGACATGAGACCCCAGAGTCTGAATGTGGCTGAGATTTACACCTGGAAATGATAGATTTCTACCTTGTTAAATTATGTCTAAGAATACAAATTCTTTAAAGAAGTATTGGCATATGAGTGTACTGGATGTGATTATAATATATACAGTATGTGCTTAATATTCAGGATTTGCAAATCCAAGGTCTAGCCAAGGGGTTTACAGACAATTAGTCGTGGTTTATTTTGCCACTGACAGTTTGTTGCAGTCAATTTGGTGATATTACATTCGTTGTAAGCCAGATCGGTCGTGGTCAAAATGTAGACACCGCGGCGAGTTACCCGCAATATTTAAAAAAATCTCACAGACTTGATAGTGGACTGCAATTGGTCAACCCTGTGGCACGGCCACTCAGATTGGAGCACCTGGCTAGCCTGCTCTGGGGCTACTTTGTGACTGCTCGTTCCCTTCTGCACTTTGAGTCTGTTAATTCTGTAAATTTTATGGAATTTTTACCTGCTACCTGCCTAACTCCAGTTTCTGTTGCTGTTGTGCTAGCCACGAGAGCTAGAATTTCACTCCGACTAATAGTCTAACTCTACTGTGTCTTTTTTTAAGGGATAACTTAGTGTTGTTTATAATTTTTTACCACAGAATTATAATCCCAAGCAGGATCGGGGACTGTGAAAGTCTGTATCCACAGCTGCAGTGAGGATCACAATGCAGTTGCACGATGCGAGCCTAGATCTATTGTAATACCCGAAGCTGTAATTGCCACTAGTCAAAGCCGTACTCAATACTTATGACAAAGCTTACTACTAAGCTGCTAAGGACAACATAACTCTGGTATTGTTTGCATCAATCCTACCTGTACAAGCTTGTTTGTATCTATGTCTTAAGTTACTGTTATACTGTGTTATACTGTTATACTGTGTATTTTGGTTTGTCTTACTGTGACAAGGTACCTTTGTAAATGAGCCTATGGCTCAAAGGTTTTCCAAACTGCTGTTTAAATAAATAAATAAATAAGTAAATAAAATAAATGTACAGTTCATAAGCTGATGAAATATGGGACACTGTGGCCTGAAAGTGAAGCAGCACACACAAATAAGCTAATCAAGATCACAACAGTAAAGAAGAGCAGATACACTGCAGTTCTGGGTGCACTGTTAGTTGAATCTATATGAGAGAGTGGCAGCTCAAAAAAGGCTTACACTTGATTTGTTTCACCCCTCCTATTACCTGCCTGACTCCAGTTTCTGTTGCTGCTGAGCTATCCATGAGAGCCAGGATCACTGCGACTAATAGTCCAGCAACATGATGAATGTGTGACGAATATGGTAACTCCGTGTAGTCCATGTGACGATATGTCCACTCCTAATTCTCCACAGTGATTTGTCCAGGGACTAAATGGCTGTTTCTGAGCCAAGGTAACCCAGACCAGTTGCTTTTTCTGAATTGTTCAGCTCTGTGACATGCAGGATAATCCCTGCTCTACTGCAACAAGCAGGGCAACCCCCTGCCCCTCTGAGAAGGATCAACAGCCATTGTTGTTTCAGCTATCTTCCAAGTTCACCCCTTCCTCTTAGAATCAAAGCCATCCAACTCAACCAGCTGCTGCATTTACCAGGGCTGCAACATCCAGGACTTTGGTATCTGGGTACCCAGAGTATAGTGTGAGACTGCAGGATTTCCTATGTATCTGGGTCTGGTACCAGTGGTGGGCAAAAATTGTTGCACAACATCTGATTTAGTCAGCAGCTTAGGTAGTCATGGCTCTGGGTATCATTTCTGGTTGTTGAACTGGGATTGCATTTTCTGTTAATTTACTAGTCACCCAGCTGGAGGGTTCACCAGCACAAACCAACAAACCTGTGTACATTTTGTAAATAGAATCAGCATAACTTGTCTTCCTCCTGTTTCCCCATCCTAACTCCTATATCCCCCAAATAAATCTTGTTATTACTGTTTTGAAGATCGTGTGTGAGCTTATTATTAGAGACAGTCATTAATTGCAAAATGTCTTAAATGAGGGGAAATGTCTATTGGGTCATGTTTGGAGGTGGCAAATGGTATTTGTGGGTGATATAAAATCTCACTGGGTTATACCTGGTAACAGCTAGCCCACTTAAAATATACTCTGAGTGGAGGCACTGCGCAATTGTTTTTAAACTTGATATGAGTTAACGAACCCAAACCTCTTAGCCTAGCTTGTTGGTAGTAGGCAGGGGTGTAACACTAGGAGTAGCACTGCCTAGGGGTTACACATGCCCACACCAAAATTCTAAAATGGTGCATCACTTTGACATTTCATAGCTTTGTCCAGTTCTGCATTCCAAAACTACCTCCTGCCTCATCCTAAAATACATTAGCATGCATCTGAACATTCAGGAAATGTGTTCACTGCACCAAACCTTGTGTCAGGTTTTTTTGTGTGTATGTGTATGTGTGTTGTTTTGTTTATTTTAATGATTACTACAACTACAGTTTCTTAAAGTTTGTAGAAATAAGTCCTATAAAGTTGCTTACTGGGAGGAGTAGGCTGTGAGTTCTGGTTATAACGCCATTAGTAGTTCTTCACTTGAACTGGCTTTTTTGAACAGGGTGTGAAATCAAGGTAGCAAGGGTGTGAAATTAAGGTAACAAACTGCTCATAACTTTTAAACAAAGTAGCTTAGGGGCCGATTCCAAGTTGGCGCATGCCGGCGTAAGCCGAAATATGCCAATCCCCTTGGCATATCTCGCGACTTGTGCCAAAAATTACGCCTGCCCCAATTACAAAAGGCGCCATATGCCATCGCAGCTGTGGGCTATGACAACCATGGGTTATGCTGCCCACTATGCTGCAGCCCACAATGCCATGGCACAAGGACAGGTTACAGTAGCATCTGCACCCTATTCCAAGAGGATGGCTGCTGTAACCTGCTGGTGCAATTCTAAGAGCCACAGTGTTGGGGCTTAGATAGAGCAACTTAGAGCTGCTCTAAGGAGCATCTGACAGTGCTATCCTTTAGATGCCCATTCTGCATTGCCAATGCAATGGTGCCAGTGGAGCCAATGTGCTCCCCATGCCACCACAAGCACACCCCTGCCCCCACCCCCAAAAGTTGGGGACCCCTGGGGTGTGAACTCCAGTGCACCCCCAGACTCCTGCACCACATGTCCAGCCCCCCCATACCCCTGGTGTGTGCCATGGTGTTCCTGGGTGGGGGGGCTTTGGGGTGCTGCCAGTAGCAGGCACTGACTTGCGACATGTGGCACTTCTGTGCCATGCCTATGGCATTAGCTGCCACATGGCGTAGCCTGCATGTCACAAGTGCCAGGACCCTGCCACTCTTGGAATGCAGCACAGGGTCCCTGGCATAGAGGAGAATGTCGCAACTTGCATACACCGGTGAGTTGCGACATTCGACTTGGAATCGGGCTAGTAGACAGCTCATTTTTGGTAGGCATATTGGTGATATGCTGATTCTAATTCTGAAATGAAACACTTATGACCAGACCTTTTTTTTGAAAGACAACAAATTTAAGGCACTACCTTAACCTTTACATTGTTTCACCATGCACCATGCATGGATGTAGAGTTTTTATTTCTTCCCTGTTTATTTTCACTTCGTCTTTTTTAATATTTTAAATCTAATAATTTACTTATTTTAAATATTTTCACTGATTAAACTGTAGTGTAAATTAAGACTGTTGCTGCCTGCTTGAAGTCAGTCTTATTGTAATCAGATGGCTTTGTGAGGCCATGTGACCAAGGAAGTTGCAATCTGTGTATGGCCATCATTTTCTTTAGAGTGAAATTAATAAACTGAGTAATAAAGTATTCAGTAAACACAGATTATAACTCATCTCAAAATTTCAAAGTGCAAAAGAAACAACCTAAAAGTATATATATATATATATATATATATATATATATATATATATATATATATAGGATACATGATGGGCATGAGTGTGATATGGCAAATATTGTCACTCCTGCAGAGTGAGATATCCAAGCTCACCATGCAGGAGTGACAATATTTGCCATAGCATTACTTATATGCCCATAATGTATTCGAGATATACAATAGGGCCAAGAGTTTCAGAAGTTTTGTTATGCTGTCTTGTGTTCTGTTCCTGTTAATGTGTTTGCTCATTCTGTGTGGAGCTTTTCTGAAAGGGCTGGCAGTGTTATAAACTCTGAGAGACACATGAGTGTGTTTTGCAATGCTAAATGAGTTAGTTTTAGACAGGAATGAGAAACATACTTTTGTGAAGCTGTATTGTTTAGCAGTCTGGCTGCAGTTAAGTTAAAAGCATCACAGTAATGAACTGAGAGGCAGAGTGTCAGAACAGCTGATACTGTTTTCAGTGATAATTAAGTTAGCTGCAGGCAGAGTGTTCTGTGAAATTGTGCTCTTTAGGATTCTGGCTGCAGTGAAGTTGAAATTGTCACAGTAATTGTAATGGGTGAGAATCAGAGTTTGAGGAACAAGTGAGAGTGTGTTTCAGTGGTAGTTGAGTTAGCTGCAGGCATTAGTTTAGACTGTTCTGTGAAGCTGTGCTGTTTGGAATTCTGGCTGCATCAAGTTGAGAGCATCACAGTAATGAGCTGGAAGTTGAGGGGGATAGGTGTGTTTTGTAATGCTCACTGAGTTAGCTGTAGGCAGCAGTGAGACCTCTCAGGTAGTTCTGCATTTGTGTATATGGTAACAGCACAGGTGTTTCTTTCATGCTGAGGGGAAGCTGCCTAGGGTGATGATATCAGTGACCTTTTGTGACCTGTGTGTGTAAATGTCTCATAACATCACAGTAGAGCAGAGGGTAAAAATATCACACTGCAGTGGATGATACACTGTTTTATCTCACTCATTTACCACTCACCCCTATTGTGCTATATATATATATATATATATATATATATATATATATATATATATATATTGTTGTTATTTCCAAGGGGATTAAAATAATTAAACTTATAAAACAGAATCAAGAGCAATGTCCTATAGCTTTTCTTTTTTTTTCCCTTATTCATGCTCCAAGCTTTTGTCATCCAGCTGAAGTAAAAATGAATTTAAAAAGAATATCCTCTCAGGCTAATCCATTACCAAATGATAGTTATTAAATGGATCAATATCAAGTAGATATAGATAAGAATAAATTGTAATATTCAAGACTTAGAAGAAACAATTAAGTAGTCAAAGGCATGTATTGAGTATTGTCAGTCATTTTATTGTCCACTTGGTCTGATTTCAACTCTGTGGGTAGGGGGGCATTTTTTTCATACAAAGCTCAAGCTGCATCCACATCGACAAAAAATATTCCTTACTTTGAAAGACAAAGTTCAATTTAGCTGGAGATTGTAATACAGCCATACTCCTGCTTGTAAGAATTCTATTCTTAGTGTGAGAAAGCATTTCCCGCATATTTGGGTTGCAAGACAAAAATCTGGATACAAATGATTCTTAGTGCCTTCATAGAGTAAATCCTTTTTTCATCCTTGCCACTTGAAGTAGTTTATTCCTCTGCACTATAGAAGCAAAGGTACAAATCACATACCTTGCCCATGTCTCAGATGAGGATTCTTGTTTCTGTCTTGACTGGGGTTTAAATACCAACACAAGGATTATTGGTTGTTGAGGCATGAGTGCTAAAGTTAGTATTTTTTCAACCTCCAGTTTTCATTCAGAATTGGGAATATTCGATGAAAGTCTGATCAACCTTAAGTTTCTCAGCAATAGTGTATTTTCTATTTTTTCCAGGTAACTATGGTATTCAGTTTTTCATGGACAGAAGAATTGACTGCCCCCTCCACAGTTAGAATCCTTGCTGACAGTTTTTCTGTGCTCTTCTCAGCTGACTCCACTCATTCTTCAATCAACTCCATTTTTATTTTAATCCCTTTGCATCATGAAGAAATCTCCGATAGTGAAGTCTGGACTTTTTGAAAGTAGCTTTTTACATCTGTTTGAAACTCCAAGAGAAAGGACTGTAGTGAAGCTATAGCTGGCTTCACTGATGTCTTAGCCTTAGTGCACCAGTCTGGATGCACTGGGAAGCCACTCTCTGGACAGAAGCAGTGAACCCAACCCCCACCCCGCTCTGGAGGTAACTTCCCAATGGTTTGGGGGATAAAACTTATCCAAAGGTTCTGCTCTATACTTCTGTTTCTTCTTTCTGTTTTGAGCCTTTTTTGTGGCCATTTGCTCACTGTGAAAGAAACAGAACTGGTGTTTGTTCTAGTGGAGTTCTGAAGAAACAACTGCATCCATGTTGCTCTCACCAGTGCCCCTCTGGTGTATGGCTATCATTGATGACTCATTTGCTATTAGGGTTGCTGTCCTTTAGTGGTGGTTTAGGTGATGCAGTGGGTCTGATTTAACTGATAATGTCTCAGTGTGATCCAGGCATTTCACCTGATCACATCAAGCTTGTTGAGGATGGCACTGAAAGGCTCTACTGTCTTCAGAAGGACGTGAGTGGATGGTGTGTGTTTCATAGCTCTTGCACTATCGAAACCACAGGAAGTGATGATCTGTACTGTGGTCCTGCCAGTGCCAGCAGAAAGCAAGTGAGACTTGCCCACAGGAGGTACTGGAGTGGGTATAGCAACAAACCTGAAATGTTGGGCATAGAAATAATCTTATGGATAGCTGATGTTGATTAGTGGTAAACTGAGTTTAAAAATAACTAAGAATTAGATATTCTCAGGGTCTAACCTGGAATTATACCACAGGTATCTAGCCTTAGCCAATCAGAAAACAGGAAAACTGTAAATTATTGTCCCACAAACTACCACCTACATGCCCACAGTAGTTTATTCATCTATAGCCACACCCACAACAGTTTATTCATCTTCCCACAGTAGTTTTTTCATCTATAACCACGCCCATAGTTGTTTATTCACATTCCCTTCCATTCCTATCCACTCAGTCACAGGGAAATTCATATACAGACACTGTCACTCTGTGTAACTAATTTCCAAACACTTGCACAAATGGTGTAACCCCACTTCTAAAATGTGTACAATTTTACCCTGATTTCTTTTCAGTGCGAAAGCAAAATTTCACCTCACATCAAATTTATATCTCCCACTGCACATAATATTTCCTCCTCCATATGTCTCTAAGCTGTAGTGCCGCTGAAGCAACTAAGAAGATCGTTTATCACTAACTAATGCTTTATTGGGTCTTTCTGAAAGTAATTATTTGGGACACTTACTGGTACATAGATTATTTGAAAGTTATTCCCATTGAAAACCAAGCACTACAACCCTTTTTATTTTCTGTTATGAAATTGAATCGCACATTACGCAAGCAGGAAATGCTCATGGCCAGAATCACGGATTCTATTTCAGAACAAAAAAAAAGGGTTGTAGTGCTTGGTTCTCAAAATGACCAACTTTTAAATAATCTGTGTACCACTAAGTCTTCCATTTTACTACTTTCAGACATAGCCCCACAAAAGCATCAGTTAGTGATAAACAATCTTCTCAGTTGCCCCTGCAGCACTACAAGTCAGAGTCACTTGGAACACTTAAATTTCATTTCTACAGAATACAACTTTATCACAAATTCTAGTGGTATAATAATAATAACATTACATTTTAGGGAGTATACTTGCAATAACTGGCTTCTGTGGGGACTTAACATCTCGGTTTCGCCTCAGTGTTTAATCATCCACAAAAGCCGGTAATTGCTTTGCATACTCCATAAAATGTAATGTTATCACTTAAATACATGGTGAGGCATTAACTGAAACATCTTTTTCAAGTGGCCATCTGTATCTTGGTTGGCATCTGACAAAATACAAAGTCAGTTTAAGTGGGGCTATTATTTCTTGTTGTTTTCACTTGGTAGTGGGTTGATTTTTTTCTTTTCTAGTTATAAGGGGCTAGCATGGAATTGTTTGGATAGATAGATAGATAGATAGATAGATAGATAGATAGATAGATAGATAGATAGATTGATAGATAGGCTTTATTTCTATTTGGCACCCAATTCTGGAGACTCTGGGTGCTATTATGATAATATGAAGGATAGAGCAGGATTAACTAAGTAACTCATTAGCAAACAAAACATAAAGTCAGATTTAAAAATTATCAGCAAATGCTTAGTTAAAAAGGTAGTTATTCAGGCCCCCTTTAAATGCCTCCACTGTTGGGGCCTCCTTCAAAGATTTTGGCAGCAAGTTCCAGAGGGCTGGGAGTGATACACCAAAGTTTTCAGCCTGTCCCTCGGAACTGCCTGGAAGCCCATGGTGGAGAAGCAGAGGAAACATACTGGGGATGCTTGAATGAGCAGGTCAGACAGGTAACCAGGGCTCAGGCCGTATAGGGCCTTATAGGTGAACAAGCCCACCTTGAAGATGATCTTCCACCTGGCCAGCAGCCGGTGCATATCACACAGAACTGAGGTCATATGGCTGAACATCAGAAGGCCCGTCAGCAGCCCAGCTGCTGCATTCAACAGTAGCTGCTGCCTGTGGAGGACTCCTCCATTGACCCTGAAGTACAGGGGCTGTTGAAACTTTGAAAGCTATTTTGGTGTACTTTAAGTGGGGTGGTTATTTATTTTAATTATAGGCCTGTTTCTTCTGATTTCAAACCTGTTTTGGTGTACTTTTGGTAGGTCTGTTGTTCCTTGAATTGGAAACCTATTTCTTTTAATATTGAGCCTGTTCTGGTGTGCTTTTGGTAAGGCTGTTGTTTCTTTGAATTGGAGGCCCATTTCTTCTGGTTTCAAACCTATTTTGTTGTGCTTTTAGTGGGGCTTTTATTTCTTTACTGTCTTTACTTGCTGTAAATTTTAATGCATATTGGGGTAAGGGTGCTAATTGACTGGCCTTGGGCCTCAGCTACCTGATAATTGGAGGTGGAGCTGAGTCAGGTTTGTGGTAACAGGTTGCTTTTGGCTTCTCAGAAGAGGCTAGAAGGGGAAGGAATCAGATTCATTTCAATGCAGTAAATGCTCCTTGCTTTGTTTATTGCTTCTTGTTGATTTCACTTTGTAGCAGGTTGTTTTTTTCTTACTACGTATAAGGGACTCGCAAGGAATTATTTGGGGGCTGTTGAAACTAGTTTTGGTGTGCTTTAAGTGGAGCTGTTATATCTTGTTGATTTCACTTGGTAGCAGGTTGATTTTGTCTTACAACTCGCAAAGGGCTAGCTAGGAATTGTTTTTGGGGCTGTTGAAACTTTGAAAACTATTTTTGGTGTGCTTTAAGTAGGGCTGTTATTTCTTTGAATTAGAAGCCTGTTTCTTCTGATTTCAAACCTATTTTGGTCTGTTTTTGGTGGGGTTGTTGTTCTTTGAACTGGAAACCTATTACTTCTCATTTCAAGCCTATTTTGGTGTGCTTTTGGTGAGACTGTTGTTTCTTTGAAGTGGAGACCTGTTTCTTCTGGTTTCAAACCTATTTTGTTGTGCTTTTAGTGGGGCTGTTATTTTATTTTATTTATTTAAATCTCAGATTACAAATACCTTTGAGCTAAGGGCAGCTCATTTACAAAGGTTCCACATCAAAGGAAAGGGTTACAATAAGGTTGGGAGGTATAGACAACATTCATGATATCAATGGTGGTACAGACAACATTCATGGTATCATCGGAGCACAGCAAGTTAACTGGTAACTAAATGGGAACAGTGCTACACACTGAAGATTACAATCAAGCATAGAAAACCATAAGGTACATTTGAAGCAGCATTGCTAATCACAGGTGGGGGGAAGGGGAAGAGCAAGGAAGAGGGAGGGGAGAGGAAAAGGCAAAGTCAAGATAGAGAAGGAAAAGAAAATATGGCAGCCAGGTGCCTTGTCATAAGGTGAGAGGGAGGAGAGGCTAAAGTGGGAGAAGGGGTAAAAGAGGGGAAATGGGGGGGCAGATGAAGGGGAAGAAGATAAGGGAGAGTGGGGACCAGAGGGCCTGGACAGGTCCAGGAAGGGGGTTCAGTGGGATAAGAGCAAGGAGAGGGTGATGTAAGGGAGGAGGTGGCAGGGGAAAAGGGGAAATTGTTCTTTCAGGAGAGGTGAAACAAAACAGGAAGCCAAGTAAGAGCCTCAGAGAGTGAAAAAAGTGGTATAAGGGTGTCTGCAGAAGTGGGAAACTAGGTGTAACAATCTCAAGTGCTTTCGGTTAGGAGATGTTGATGAAGCAAACATTCTTTGCTCTCTTTACTTGCTGCACATTTTAGTGCATATTGGGGGAAGGGTGCTAATTTTCTGGCCTGGGGCCTCAGCTACCTGATTGCTTCTGGATGGCAAAGACTTGGCACACCCACCCCAAATGCATCATTTCCTTTATGCCAGGGGTTCTGTTATCACACCCCCAGAAGAGCAAAGTACATACACATGTCATATCCTTAACAGCTCAGCATGCTGCATAAGGGGTAAATGCATGCACACGCTCACACACACTAACAAAAAAAAAAGAATTAAACAGAAAGGGAGAGAGACATGTGGGGAGTGGTGCAACACACTGGCTATGTGGTGACAGTCTTCTGGGATACATTTTGGAAGCTGCAATGCTGTCCTATTTGTAGGCACCTCTCTGGTCTGAGGGAGGAGGTTGTTCATCTCCAGGCTGACCTGATGAGGATTCAGGAAACCTCCTTCCCCAACCAGGGACCACCAGGGCCACTGCTGCTGCCTCAGAGGTTGCCAAGACAAATGATCAGTTGGACCATGGTGGGCTCAGTGAAAGTGAGGGTGGTAGAACAGAGACACATCCCTCCAGTTGTATCTCTCCATAGTTCATACATCATTCTGGTGGAGCATGTTCTTCTATGGAGGCACCCACAGTGGAGACCAAGCAAGATGCTAGGAACCTCCACAAAGGAGACCCACAGAAGAGTGTCACAGGACTTCACAGGGGAAGGAAACAACTCCTGGTGGGGGACTAAATCATTAGGGAATAGAACTGGGAGGGAGGGAAGGAGGGGAGAGGATGGTAAGATGCCTGCTTGGCACCATGGTTTGGAGGTATAGGAAGCGAATCCTCAGGATCGCAGGAGCAGCTGCATGGGACATTGACCTAGATGTCATTGTCCACCTAAGGACAAATGACCTGTCTTGGAATGGGATTGGAGCAGTGCAGGAGGAGTTTGTGAAGTTGGGGAGTGGCCTTAGATGAGTAGCATGCATGGTAATCTTCTCTGAGGTGTAGCCTGTCTATGGCATGGGTGAGGCTAGGGTACTCTGCACCATGGGATTCAATGAATGGTTGAGAAACTGAAGTGAAGCTTAGGGTTTTGGCTTCATTTGGGACAGGGGGGTCCACCTGGAGGGATACAGACCTATACTGGTGCGATGGTCTGCATTTGTCTTGGAGAGGAACCAGGAACCTAGGTGATCAGTTTAAATGTTTCATTGTTTAGCATTTCAACTAGCCAAGGGGGCAGGCACTGAAAAAGATCAGGGAAATCCAAGCCCTCTCCCACAAAACAGGGTAGTCAGCAAGATAAACACCATGGTAAAGAAGTTGAAAGGTAGCTGGACAGGGATAAATAGAGAAAAAGGCAAAGGCAGTAAGGATAGGAATGGGGCTAAAAGGGGTAAGGTCATCAAAAAATGGAGGGTGATTAGTACCAATGCCCATAGTCTAGATAGCAAGCTCCATGAACTAGTGGCTCTGATGGAAGAAGGATGCCTGGATATCCTGGCAGTCACTGAAACATGGTACACTGAGAATCATGACTGGGATATGAACATACCAGGGTACAGAAACTACAGGAGGGATAGGGAGGATAAAAGCAGAGGAGGTGTAGCTCTCTATGTAAGGGACGGGATCAAAGCAATGGAACTAAAGGGCAAACAGGGAGGAGCGGAGGCACTGTAGTTCACCCTGGAGATACGAAATGGCACCACAGTTCATGGGGGGGTTTGTATACAGAACCCCATTTCAGGAGGAGGAAATGGACAAGGAAATGATAGAAGACAATGTTGTCAAGGCACAGGTCAGGAAGCACAGGAAAACCAGAAGCAGTTTCAAATTTTGCAAATAGCATTTTATTTTTCTCAATAACAGCAAAATAAAAAAAAATGTGTTCACTAGAACAGTTTACAAAGGCAGTACAAACACAGAAAACAAAGTCCTTCATCGGAAGATATTTCTAATTCCAAGTTTTAATCTCTCAATTTCTCAATCTCCTTGTTTCTCAATCAAAAACATTGCTGCTCTATTTATAAGTCTTTGTCTGGGAACTCTTAAAAGGACCCTACTTCTCACAGAATGTTCTTATAAGTTTACAGAATGTTCTTGTAATTGTCATTCCTTGAAGGTACAACAAAAATAACATAGTGACCCAGAGCTGATCTCTTGTTTACAGCTCTGCAAAAGGCTTAAAAACTGCATCTCAGATAAACCCCTTGAGTTTCAAATAGCTTTGCATTCATTTCAACATTATAACTATATACAGTTTTAAACAAAGGGATCCCAGTATCATCAGTATAGTTTCACATACAGATTCATATATCATTTTTTTAACTGCAGATATGCAAGGGGGAAGAAATGACAGAAATTGCAAGGGAAGGCAGAGAGATAGTGTGAGGCAAAGAATTGTTAAACTGTCAGAGGGATCAGTTCCTAGGTCTCACAATAAAATTTGATTGCACAATCAGACAGGCAAGAGACAGAAAAGAAGAGGATAGAACAGACTATTGCATTTAAACTCTATCTGCATAACAAATAGGGCAGCGCCTTATTCAACCCAGTCACAGACTCTCCTCTTTAAGATGGAACCTGTTTTACAAAAACAGGTTTCCAAAATGTTCTGTTAAATTCCCATCTAACATTAGCTTATAACCTTTACAATTTGAGTGCATATGCAGCATAACAAACAGTGAAGGTTCAACTCACATTTTTTCAGCCTTCGGAGTTCTCAATTCCTGGTACATATTTTGACAGAAAATAACCAGTGATATTCTTTTTCCCAGATTTGTTCATCACTTTAAATTTAAATGGCTGTAGTGCCAGGTTCCACCATGTGATTCTAGAATTTTTATCCTTCATTTTGTTAAGCCATCAGGGAGGATTGTGATTTGTTACAAGTACAAAGTCAGCTCCTATTAAGAAAAACTTAAGGGGCTCCATGGCCCACTTTGCTGCAAGACATTCCTTTTCAATGGTGGAGTACCTTTTCTGTTTGTCATGCAACTTCATACTGATATATAGAATGGGATGTTCCTTCCCATCTATATGTTGACTCAAGACTGCACCTAGGCCTACCTATGATGCATCTGTCTGTAACAGAAATTGTTTCTCAAAGTCTGGGCTTCTTAAAACAGGATCTCAACATAATGCAGCCTTAATTGCCCAAAAAGCCTCATCACACACTGGGGTCCATTTCACATTATTCAGGAACCATTTCTTTGTGAGTTCAGTGAAGGGAGTAGCTAACTAGACAAAGCAGGGAACAAATATCTGATAATAACCATCCAGCCCTAAAAATGACCTGACATATTTCTTTTTTTTTTTGAACCTCTTTATTGAAATTTTATTGCAAAATACATACACACACACAGCCCGAAGTAGACACCAGGCCCACACCCCAAAACTGGGTGCAGAAACTATATACATCCCCATAACTATATACAATCACAGTTACCCAATCCAATCGCCATACCCGTAGCTCCCCAACACACTGTGGTGGACTAAAAATGCATGCACTACACCAGACCCAATTCAGTCCCAGTTAGACCCTTCTACTTAACAACCTGAATTATAGATATAGTGAAAAAAGAAATCCCAGGAAAACTAACCCAGCCCACCCATAGGTAACTGTGTCCCAGGGAAAGAGAGAGAACCCCATATGCCCGACCACAGCAGAAACCTTACAGTTAGACAAACCCCCATACAAAGGAATAATAGCTAAACCTGTATAAGGCCTATCAAACAATCATCAACCAGGTCCCATCAACGAAAAGCCCCACAAACCCTAACACATTAAAGACACTTCCCACTACTCCTCTTCAGACAGACAGACCCGAACCCTCGGACCTTTAAGCTGGGTTGCATAGACCACCTCTAAAGTTCTCCAGATCCGGTTGTAAACATTCTCCTTCCCCTCCATCAACATGAATAATTTAATTCTTTCCAAGACCTGTATAAGGTCCCTCACCCACTGATCATAATCATAAACTAAATCCTCCTTCCAATGTCACAAAACAAATGCTTTAACAACAGCTGACATTAGGGAAATATGATGCTTAGCCGCACTCCCCCAATCCTTTCCAGATCCCCTAAAATACATATCTCAGGACTGATATATTCCAAATAGTCTAACACCGGGTCCATTTTATCAACAATCTGACCCCAAAGTGGACCTGACA
The DNA here is from genome assembly GCA_016271365.2 of Neoceratodus forsteri. Classification (NCBI taxonomy): domain Eukaryota; kingdom Metazoa; phylum Chordata; order Ceratodontiformes; family Ceratodontidae; genus Neoceratodus; species Neoceratodus forsteri. Next base: position 1,265,030,705 of record CM057455.1, read on the forward strand.
TATTTCTTGGTTTTAAGGACAGGGCTGTTAGTTAGAGCTTCTATCTTGGAAACCTCTGGCTTGACTTCTCCATTTCCCAAAACATAGCCCAGATATTTTATTTTCTGCATGCCCAATGCACACTAGGTAGGATTAATTGTCAGACCTGCTTTTTTGATTGATTGGATAACTGCTTGTAGGTGTTCCAGGTGGCTTTTCCAGTCTGGACTGTACACCACAAAGTCATCCAAGTATGCAGCACAATAACCAATTGTTCTATCTGGTCCTGTGTCTGAGGTGTAATTCAAACTCTGTACAGTAACCCATTACATTTTTGAAACATACATTTACCCTGTTTTGGTTTCACCCCTAGCTGCTTAAAATAACCCTGGAGAGAAACATTGTTAGCTTGTTCCGAAAGAAAATCATAATCAGTGATCAGTTTAGTTTCAGCATTTTCATAGGTTAACCCCTTATATCCATCAGTCTTTTGTTGCCAACTGTTTCTTCAGGTGTTGTCTTTCTTTTCTGTACTTCCAGATCTTGGAGCTGTGCTCAAACAAGTCTGAATCAAACTCAGTGAAAGGAAAAGAGTCCCTAGCATCTAAGATTTTCTTTGCCTGAGTTCTTGTGACAACAACTGCTAAAACATCAGGATTTACTCCCTCTTTGATTAACTCAGTAAATCCTGGAAAGTCATTTCAATTAATCACAGATACATGTAACTTAGGTACTACCCCTACTTTCATTTGGTGCAACACCCCATTAATAATCAGAGTCACTTGGCTGGTGGGAATAATATCAAGTGTCTCCATGGATGCAGATGACACCAGTACCTGATCCTTTTGGAAACTGTATTCCTAGTACTTCAGTATGCAATAGGGTCTATCTACTTCCTGAATATATATAAGTCCCTTCACAGTCTTAATTCCCACCTTCACATCTGTTAAGTACTTCCCCAATTTGCTAAGGACAAATCTACTCCAGTGTCACTCTCCTTACTATGGCAATTTCTTGCAATATGACCTAGCTTCTTACCATTATAGCAAATAAAATCTTAGGATGCAGATTGTTTCCCTCATCAGAGTTCTTATCAGACTTGGAGTTTAAATGGGAGAAAGAATGTCTTATTGGTGTGTGGCTGTTACCTTACTGCTGTGGCATCTGTCTGGCCATTTGGTAGTCTTCAGCCAAAGAAACAGCCTTTTCCCCACTTTCTGGTCAGAGTTCTTTTACCTAAAGCTGTAAGTCTGAGGGTGGGATGTTGATGAGCTGCTCCATTACAAATGTTAAAATGAATGATCTGTGGGAGTGTTTTGCCCTCTGGTTGGAGCTATTTCATAAGGAGGGATAGTGAAACTTAATAAAGTGAAGGGGGGATGGGCAGAGGGTGACAGTGAAAAAGCAGGGATACTGAAAGAATACTTCTGCTCAGTATTCACAAAAAAGAGGAGGTGGAGGTACCTAAACCAAACAATGGAAGCACCCTGGATGGGGGGGCCAATACCAGTCCATTCCCAGAAGGAAAGGTCCTGAAAGAACTCTTAAAACTGAATGTGGACAAAGTAATGGGGCCTAACAGGATTCACCCCAGAATCCTAGGGAGAACTAGTGACACCACTGACTACCATTTTTAACAAATCATGGGAGAATGGTGTGGTACCTGGGGACCAGAAGAAGGTGGATGTGATTCTTCTTCACAAAAGTTGGAGCAAAACAGAAGCAGTAAACTAAAGAACTGTTAGTTTGACCTCAGTGGTGGGGGAAATGATGGAATCACTTCTGAAAGAAAGAATTGTTGAGTACCTAGAGGCCAGTAAGGCACAGGACCCAAGGCAGCATGGATTCACAGCAGGGAGGTCACATCAGATGAATCTAATAGATTTCTTTGACTGGGTAACCAAAGTAGTAGACCATGGAGGGGCTGTGGACATGGCTTACCTAGACTTTAGCAAGGCATTTGACACAGTCCCACACAAAATATTAATAAACAAGTTAGCCAGCCTGGAAGTAGGTCCAAGGATGGTACCTTGGGTCAAAAATTGGTTGGACAACAGCACACAGAGTATAATAGTAAATGGAGTCCACGCTGAAAAAAGGGGGGTTACTAGCAGGGTACCACAGGGTTCGGTACTGGGACAGTTCCTTTTTAATGTCTTTATCAGTGACCTTGCAAAGGGACTAGAAGGAAAAGTATGCCTCTGTGCAGATGACACAAAGATCTGCAACAGGGTTGATGCTCAAGGGGGGGGGTGGAAAGGATGAGAAGGGACTAGGCAAGGTTGGAGGAATGGCCAAAAGTATGGCAGCTTAGATTCACTGTAAAGAAGTGCAAAGTAATTCACCTGGGAAATAAAAACCCTGGGGAAGAGTACACAGTGGGGGGGGTACTAACAACAATAACAATAGAAAGAGACTTCTAGGTAGTCATATCAGATGATCTAAAGGTAGGCAATCAATGTGCGAAGACTGTAAGGAGGGCTGCGGAGACACTGGGATACATATGGAGCGGCATCACCAGTCGAAAACAGGAAGTTGTTATCCCTCTGTACAGACAGTTGGTGAGACCCCATCTGGAGAACTGCATACAGTTCTGGAGACCACATCTCAGGCAGGACATACATGGGATGGAGGCAATCCAGAGAGAGCAACTAAAATGGTGCAGGGTCTGCACCAGAAGCCATATGAAGAGAGGCTAAATGAAGTTAATATGTACACCCTCGAGGAAGGGAGGGAGAGGAGGGACATAATTTCAAACTTTCAAGTACATTAAGTGAATCAATGAAGTCCAAGAGGGTAGCATCTTTCAGAAAAAGAGATGTGCAAGAACAAGGGGATACAATTTGAAGATAGAGGGTAGACTGCTCAGGGGCAATGAGAGGAAGTATTTTTTCATGGAGATGTTGGTGGACACAAGGAACGGCCGTCTTGAGGAGGTCATGGAGTCAAAAACAGTGGGAGATTTAAGAATGCATGGGAGAGACATAAGGCAATTCTAGTGGGGGGATAGGAGGAAGTAGGCTGTTGGTTAACTAGGATCTGCAGCTTATTCAATAGGTAGGGAAATGGGTAGACTGGGTGGACCAAACGGTCCTTATATGCCGTCAAAGTCTATGTTTATATGTTTCTATGGATACTTCTTCATGTTGTCTGTGCTGCACACTTTGAAGTAGAAGTAACAGTTTCTGCTTGATATGGTCAATGCATTCGGGGGGAATCCACATGCCTTTATATATGGAAACCAATTGTGTTGCCATGGCAGGCAGCAGTCACAATCTAATGTTTTACATTTGTCTGTAATTTATGTCAGAAACATCTCTTTCACTTCCTTGATGAATATTGCATTCTGCTTGAGCTGCTGATGTTAGATATTATGGTTACTACTATGGTAGTAGAGGGTGAATGACGGCTAATGCTCCTCTAGTTAACCCCCAAGAACTCAGTGGTAGTATTCTGATTTCCTCCATGAACAAATGTGTCTATTCTCAATTTAAACATACTAAAATTACAACTGTTCACTATATAAATCATTTGCATGGAGGGTGGTTAATCTCTAGAACATGCTAAGAAAAAAACTGGCTTGAAAGTTTTAAAGGATTTGGCAACAAGCTTAATCACATGTCGCCTTTTGCTACTGTAGATATATCATTCTTACATTTTTTGCCAGGCTGAACAATTAGATCCTCATCTAATCTGAGTTTATAAAAAAGTAATCAGTCCTGTATCTTCTTTTTTAGTTTCTAAACTGTTTTATCTTAATAATTCAAATCTTCTCTCTTATGAAAGTGTTTGGAACCCGTGCATACTATATCTTTGGTAACATATATATAGTCTCATTTTTAATGTCTCTGGCTAGGACTGGTCCACAAAACTAAGAAAAACAACTCTTTAGGCATTACAGAATATTGTTTGCCTACAGTATTTATATGTAAGCTTGAATTGCTTCCCATGCCTCATGTCACTAGTTGATACAATCACCCATATCATACATAGAAACATAGAAGTTGACAGCAGATAAGGACAGCAAGGCCCATCCAGTCTGCCCATTTCTTTTTCTACCTTATGAATGTGCCATCGACCTTTGCTTTGTCAATGGCCTATCTATTCATACTCTCTGTCTTGCTCCCTTATGCCTATCCTATGCCTGTTTGAAGCCCTGCACTGTATTCATATCCACCACTTCCTGAGGTAGGCTGTTCCATGCATCCAACACACTTTCCGTGAAAAAGAACTCCCTTACATTACCCCATAATCGGCCTCCCTCTAATCTCATGTTGTGCACTCTTGTCCTGCTATTTTTCTTATATTGAAACATGTTAAACTCTTTCACCTTGTTAATATCCTTAAGGTGTTTGAATGTTTCGATCACATCACCTCTATCCCTCCTTTGACCTAGTGTATACATATTAAGCTCCGTTAATCTGTCCTCATATGTTTTCTGATGCAGTCCTTGAACCATTTTGCGTGCCCTTCTCTGGACTGCCTCAGTTTGGTTAATGTCCTTGTGAAGGTGTGGCTTTAAGTACTGTACGCAGTACTCCAGATGGGGCTTAACCACTGTCTTGTAAGCAAGCAATAATGCCCGACAGGGTGGGCGGTATTGGACAATACAAGACTGGCTAGGGGCATAATGAGGCCCGATGCCGCAGGAAGAGGGCCTTATAGCTCCTGGTAGGTCCGGTATTGCCCATACCACCCACCATGAAGGGCATTATTGCGCTTAGAAAATGGTCCGGTGTATTATATCTCCTTTAAATTAACCAAATTGTGTGATTAAGTGTTAACATTCTTAGCTGTTTGATTACCTTTGTAATAAAATAGTTCCTCTGCCTGCATTAAAATGCTGTCTTTATTCTTTACATAGGGATGTTTGTGGTAGTAGGGGCTCTGTAGATGGAAGTTTGCAGCTGGTTGCGAGGGCACCCCCAACACACACGCTCTTTCCATTGTCTGTTTTATTCGGTTGGCAATGTATGTTGCTTGCTTGTGGGGAAAACACTGTGGCAGACCGCGGGAATGGTGAGAGCCACTGCTGCGAGGGAGCACCAGTGCTGGCATTCATCAGTGAATGAAGCACCTCAGCTAAATGCAGCCCTTGCCCTTCCCAACCTCGTCCTCCCTTACACGTATGAGAGGCCTGCCATAGAGAAGGATGGCTCTCGGACCGGGCACAGCAGCGAGAAGGAAGCATAAAGCAGAGAGCACAGGCACACCATAAGGCAATACAGCAACCATAAGCACGAATGGGAGAGTGGGACAGTCGGCGATGAAGAGGACGATAGAGGGCGCCGCCAGAAGAGCGCCGACTGCGGCGATGATTGAATACAGCCTGAGCAGGAGGATCTGTGACATCTGGGGATGGAACTGGAGCTGCAAAGCTAGAGTGACTGAGATTGCCAGCAGTGAGATCATGTGATAGGAAAGGTGCATTTCTGCAGCGGTGAGCGCTATGTGTGAGATGGTAACGGTGTTCGCTTTAAATAAAAATGTCTTCAAAGGGAACAAAATGAATGGTATGAAAAAAATAAGAAATGGAATCAAAGTATTGTAGGGTGCTGTGTATTTCATTTGGTGGCTGGCACTGGTAGTCAACTATTGAGTCCTGGGTTGCCAGTGTCCCTCCGTAAGTGATAAGGAAAAAAATGGCGGCAATTTCAAATTTAGTGTGGTGCTCTTAGCCAATGAATAAGTAAGGTGAGCACAATAATATCTGAGTGGGCGAACTGGCAGTTTAGTGCTGGTTCTTTTTATTTGCTGGGCCTCTATTGAAAGTTAATGTACTCCCCTGGCAGGGGTAACAGCCAATCAGAGCCCAGGAAATAAAAAGACCATTTTCTAAAGAGTGATTATTACCTCCCTCTTAAGACTTGTGATTCCCCAACTAATACACCCCAATATCACTCTAGCTTTACCTACTATTTTAGTGGTATGCTTGGATGATTTCAGGTCATCGGTGATGATGACGCCCAAGTCTCTTTCTTCCCTTGTGACTTCCAGCAACTCCCCTGCAAGCCTATAGGTGGCTTCAGGGTTTCTTTTTCCTATATAATTTACATAAATTCGACTAAAACTGCTTTAAATTTGGTTAATCAAATACATTATAGGATAGGTAAATTTGCTTCTGGAAGTATTAAAAATGAGCATCATTGTATAATTTATAATAAGTTAAATTGGCTTCAACCTGAAGCAAAAAGAAACTATCTCTGGCTTACTATATGTCATAAGATAATTCACAAAAAGTATAACCATCCTTTGTATAAGCAATTAAAAAGAAAGATAAATAACGAATCATATATAAAGACTAGGAATCCTTTAAGCAATATCCCAATGTATAGAAGCTTTAATAGACTAGGGACAGTATGCTCCAGAATAGAGTAGCATTAAGTTGCAATGGTTTGACTGAATCACAGAAAACAAATTTAGATTTTTTTAAATTTAAAAATGAATTGTTTAATAGTTTGTATTTTTTATGTATGTGTTTTAAATAATGTATGTATGTAGAGTGCGATTATGTTTGTTTGTATTAGTTTTGTTTGTATTAGTTAGGTTAAATGTCAATTGTTAATTGGTAATTGTATTAGAATCTACATGCAGGACTTTGTTGTAAATGGGACTTTGTCCTAACAAATGAATTTCCTGTGAAAAAATAAACTTTTAATCAATCAATCGATCAATCAATCAATATGCATGATCTTGCACTTCTTTGCTTTAAACTCCAGTTGCCACTCTTCCGACCATTTTGCTAGTTTATCCAGATCTCTTCTCATTCTGCCCACCCCATAAGGTTCATCTACTCGGTTGCAGATCTTGGTGTCATCTGCAAACAGACAAACCTTTCTCTCTAATCCATCTGCAATGTCACTGTTGAAGAGGACTGGCCCCAGTACTGATCCCTGATGTACCCCACTTGTGACTTGCATCTCTTCTGACTGTATACTGTTTACCACCACTCTCTTTTTTCTGCCTGTCAAACAGTTTGCCACCCAGTTGACCAACTTCTGACCAACCCTGAGCCTACCCAGCTTATTAGTCAGTCTTCTGTGTGGAACAGTATCAAAAGCTTTGCTGAAGTCAAGGTAGACAATATCAACTTCCCCCCTTTGGTCCACCACTCTGGTTACCCAGTCAAAGAAATCTATGAGATTAGTTTGACAGAACCCTCCTTTTGTAAACACATGCTGCCTTGGGTCCTGTGCTCCTATGGATTCCAGGCATTGCACTATCCTTTCCTTAAGGAGTGCCTCGATAATCTTGCTCACCACTGAGGTAAGACTGACTGATCTGTAGTTCCCTGCCTCCTCCCTGGTACCACTCTTGTGGATCGGGATCACATAAGCTCTTCTCCAGTCTTCAGGGACCTCTCCTGTGCTCAGAGACTCACTAAACAGTTCTGATAAGGGCTCTGCTAGTTCCACCTTTAGCTTCTTTAGTACCCTGAGATGTATGCCATCAGGTCACATTGCCTTGTCCACCCTAAGCTTATCAAGCTGTTGTAGGACCCTTTCTTTTGTGAAAGGACTTGTGCACACCTCCTTCCCCCCCCCCACCATGTCCATGGTGCTGAGCTGTGGGCCTTGCCCTGCTTTCTCTTCAGTAAATACTGAGCAGAAGTATCTATTTACGATAGATGCTTTTACATGGTCCTCCTCCTCACATGCCCCCCATCCCCTTTGATCTTAGCAATATCCCCTCTGGACTTTCTCCTTTCACTAATGTATCTATAGAAAGTCTTTTACTGTTCGTGCTAGTGTTTCCTTGGTTTGGGCCTTTGCCTGTCTTACTTCCTTCCCTGTTTCCCTTATGGAAGTTTGGTGTGCCTCCCTATCTTCATCCTTCTCCATTCCCTTACATTTCCTGAAGGCCAGCCATTTGGCTCTGACCTTTTCTGCTACTGTTTTTGAGAACCAAAGTGGTTTCCTTTCTCTTTTGCACTTCCTTTCCTCTCTAACACAATGGGAAAATGCTCCAAATATTGCATCTTTATTGCTTGCCCACTTTGCCTGTACCCCCTCACCTGTATTTCTTTTTTCCAAGGCTAGCTTAACACCACTGGCCATCTTATCAAAGTCAGCTCCCATGTAATCCCATATTTTTGCCTTGGAATGGGATGATTTAGTTCTAGTGGCCAAATTGAACCATACCAAGTAATGGTCACTGGTCCCCAGGTGACCTTCTACCTGGAGATCTGTGATCCTTTCCCTGTTAGTCAGTACTAGATCTAGGATAGCCCTGTCTCTTGTGAGTTATTGTACCAGTTGTTTGTATCCTTCCCCCTGCAGGGAATCCACCATGTGTTTAGTTCTGGCTGATGTTCCTGCTGGTATTGACCAATCTGTATATGGCATGTTGATGTCTCCCATTATCAGAACCTCCCCTTTAGCTGTCATGTTTTGCATATCTTCTAACAGGAATGTGTCTATGTCCTTCTCTGGTCTGGAGGCCTGTACATAACCCCAGTCTGTATGGGTGTCCCATTTTCTGTTTCCAGGGTGACCCACAGTTCTTCTGGCTCCTTATGTGTATTCTGAATTGCTGTAGCTTTGATATTTTCATTGACATAAAGGGTCACCCCCCCTTGTGCACCTCAGTCTCTTCTTAACAGTACATAGCCAGGTACTGAAGCCTCCCAAGTGTGGTTACTGGTAGTGTAAACCATGTTGTGCTAATGGCTACTATGTCCAGTTTAGCCTATGTCATTATTGCCTGCAAGTCTGGGATCTTGTTTCCCAGATTGCGAGCATTTGTATACATGATTTTCCATTGGCCAGATTTCTGTGTGTTAGTTGTTGGGTGAGGTTTGGCATTTCCCCTGTGCATCGTATGGGGAGCTGGACCTTTTTCCACACCTGGTGATGCAAATGAACTACAAACATGCTGAACTCCTGTTTCACCACTAGCTAAGAGGGAGGGGTGTTCTTCCCATTCGATGTATGGGGTGCTGCACCCCTCTCCCCATTTGTTAGTTTAAATATTCTGCAAAGACATCAAACTTCTGCCCCAATGCACTGACTCCCTCCTTAGTCAGATGCAGTCCATCAAATTTAAAGTACTTTTACTCCCCAAACTGTTGCCAGTTCCCTACAAATGTGTGTCCCTTTTCCTGGCACCAGCCCTTGAGCCACATGTTTAGCTCTGCTATCTTCTCTTCTCTGACCTTTCGTCCATTTGTCCCCCCCTCCCAGACTGACAGGATCACAGAGAAGGAGATGCCAGACAAAATGGATAATAGTTTATCACCCAGCCTGATCAGGTGTTCCTTGGTCTCCACAACTGACCGGCTGGTGAGATCGTTAGTCCCTATGTGTACCAGGACATCAATGTTTTCTCCTGCTTCCTGAACAATTTTAGCAATGCAGCCAGTGTCTCTCCATGCCGATATACCTGGGAGACATCTGACCATTACCCCTGGCTGGAGATACCTGTCAACTCCCTGAATCATGGAGTCTCCTATGAGCAGAAGTTTTTGGATTTTCTTTTTGCTTTTTTGTTTTGGTTCCTGTTGTGTGTGAGTTTTGTTGTGCTAGCTCCTGTGCTACATTGCCCTGCTCTGCAGTGTCCTCTGTCCCTTTGTTTGATTTCGGAGATAGAGGCAGATACCTGTTTGTAGTTTTTATATGGTTTGTGAAGGTGATATGTTGGAGAGCACTGAGTGATGGGGCAACTGATTTGCCCCTCCTAACCACCTGCCAGCCTCCCGGACCAACTACCCTCTGCGGTCGAGGTGCTTCTGTTGGATGTTAGGGAAATGGTGGTTGGTTCCTATAATATATTTCCTCTTGAACATTCAATTTGAGGAGCACAATCTCTGCCCATGCTGCCCGGAGCTGAGCCCTTAGATCTCCAATGGTCCAGCATGCAGGACAGTGTCCTAAATCCTGTAAAACTGCCCTTCTGGAAGTGTTCCACAGTACCTGCAGTTAATGATATCCATTCCAGATAAGTGGCTGTATTTATAACCTGGTCAGAGTAATTAGAAGGAAGAAAATGAAAGCAAAAGTTTTATTTTGTGTTTTATTTGTTTGTTTTTGTATAACTTGTTATAACAAGTTAATTACTAGTGCCTCTGCAAATAAGGTCACTTTGTGCATACCCCTCTGATCCACCCCTTCCTGCTTGGCTACAGAAAATGTCATGACTGTTCTACCCTATAAAAGCAGTGTATTGTGGGGTGGTTGGTGATGGGGGTGGGTGGCTGATCCCTTGCCCTGCTGAAAAACAAGCACAGACAAAGGAAACAAGGAGGTAAGAGCAGAAACAATCAGCCAACAACAAATGCAGGAGCCCTGAAAGCTTATCCTAATAATAGATAAAACTGTAAAACCTGTAAAACACCACCTGTAATAATTTCACAGAAGATCCTGTATGACACACTTTGTTGCAGAGAAAAATAAAACAGTAACAGAAGATATACCTTGCAAAAGACAATTTGAATCAGATGATTACAATGGTAATCTGTAAACACACACCTGTAGGCATACCCTATAATAATGCAGCAGAAGGTATACCCAGCCGCAACAGTTTGAATCAGAGAAAAATAAAGCAATAAAATGTTAGCAACAAACAGTAACACTCCCTGTGAGTACAAAATAAAAATAACAACACACAGTAAATCCGCTTAGCCAAAAGAAGCTTTAATCCTTTTCCTTGCTGTGGTAAGGTTATTTGCTCTGTCCTTTCAAGCAACCTGGAAGGAAAGAGCTCAGGTGAAGCTAGATGCCTTGGCCAGCAAGTGTAGTCTTCCACCTCATCTTTCATCATCTATCACCTTCCATGATTTCCATATAATGAGATACCCATTCGCCAGATTACTGCTTCCAAAGTGCATCGCTGCACATTTGTCAGTGCTGAAAAAACATCACACATTTTAGATCATCCTGAATACTGTCTTCTGAGGAGTCAATAATTACAACCCCACCATTTTGGTGGCATCATTGTATTTTAAACACTGATCAACCAAACATTAATTTAGATCACTAATAAACAAATAAAAAAAGACTGGGACAGGGGTCACTAATAAACAAATCAAATAAGACTGGGAGAGAAAATGAACCCTGTGGTACTGTACACCCAGCTGCAAAAGAAGAAACTCAGGTTGACCTCGATTCTAAAATAAAATCCATATAAGGTTAGTCTTGGGTCACCCAAATGGCTTGCAGCAGAAATCAAGTTAAGTAAGAATGGTGCAACTCAGTTCTTCTTCTGAAATCTCTGTATTTCATTATTTCATCAAACATATCCACAAAAGGAGGGTGACATTTTGTGGCACTTTATCCTGGCCCATAGATACTGTACTATGTTATAATGTCTTTCTGATATCTCTGTTCCTATTAAAAGTTATTCTCTTTGTAAAGTATTATGCATTTATGAAAAGGTCAAAGCTCTTATATGGCTGTGTGTCAACATTCCCTTTCATTTAACATGTGGATTTCTGCATCCATCTGTCTTGGGGAACTTACAAGCACACACACCTCACTTCTGTGCAGACTAGGAGTCTCCATGGGAGTAGGCTACTTGTGCGTGCAAGTGGATGTGTTTTGTGAAATAATAAAATATAAAGATTTCGGAAGAATATTGGACTTGCATCCATGTTAATTATCTTGATTTGTACTTTTCACCTAGGCAACATTTCATCATTGATGACAAGGGCCATTTCATCCTTATTTACTGTATTCAGTATTAAGCCAGTTTCCAACCCATCTAATCAGTCTTTTGGAAAGTCATGGAGGTCAATTACGAAACTATGCAGTTGTGCAGAACTGTATCAAATTCCTTAGCAACATCTAAATATACCACGTCCACACTGTTAGCCGGGTCCAATGCTTGATTTACTTTTAGATAGAAGCATAATAGATTTATAGTATAGGACTTACCCACTCAAAATCTCATGTTCATTAAGATCTGAGATGTCTCTACTAATTTTGATCAACTCAGCTTTGTATTTAATGAACTTATTTAGTTATTGTCTAGTTGTTGATGCAGTTGAACTAGTGGTATTACTGCATTTCTTCAACACCACCATCATCACTGTCATTCTCACCATTGCAGCACATTCTGCCACCTTGGGGACCATTGCAACTAGCTTTCCTTTGTTGTGTTGGTGTAGAAGACCGCAAATATTGGCATGTGTAATTCATGCAAAATCACCAAGAGAAGGACTGTGCTAGGCTTGCTGATTCAGAACTGACATGTTTGATAGCTTGTCCACAAGGTCTCAGAAGGTGAAGAAACTTTTTACAGCACACACCACTGCACCCAAGACTGATAACTCCCACATGCCATATTATATTCTGTAGCCTGAAACATAAAGCATTTTGTTTTACCAGACCTGTCACAATATAAAGAAAAAAAAACACATTGTTGCCATACCTTTAATTAAGCAATGTGGAACACTTTGTTTGGGGGGGGGTGGACAATGAAAATATCTAGCGATATCCCATACAGTGACAAGCATTTCTTTTAGCTGTGCATGTTTGTCAAGAACATGGTTCACCACCAGAATCAGTGCCTGGGCAGAATAAGGTGCAAGGCAGGAATCCCTATCGTTCATTGCCTTCAGTATTTTGCACCCATTCCCTGTCATGAACATTCTCATCTTCAGATCACAAGAGCATATCCAGATGTCCAGCAGTGACTGAATGCATTGCACAATGTTTACCACACTGTGCTTCCCCTCTATGAACCACACATTAAGTATGACAGTTCCTATATTAATGTGCCTCTGTAATGCTTTCTGCTTCTATAGTGCTGTCTGCTTTAATATGTATTATACATGGGCTGGCTGTGGTTGAGATGGGAATGGTGGTGGTGCTACTTGATGTGAATACATACCAATGGGCAGTACTGTAAGACTTAGGAAGCTATGATTTTCACTGCTGCCCTAAACTAGGGGTGAGAGACATGGGACAAAAATAATTCTGATTAATATTAATGTTAGGGCCTGAAATGTTAATTATACTTTACCTATTCAACCAAACCACTTTGGCTCCCAATTCAACAATTGCCATAGAGTAAAGAAGACAAACGATAGGAGGAGTCTTGAGGGCAGCAAGGACTACAAATTACTGTAGCCTGTTTGTGGCAGGTATTGTTAGCATGCATCCATTGTAGATTTCTGTTTGCAGTGTTATAACAGAGTCTGAAAAGAAAAAAAAAACTAAGCCCATCATGACCCAATGTGAGCTTTAGTAATAACAACTACTTATTGCTCACCTCCACCTGTGGTCTCCAACTTTACTCTTTGCCTCATACCTATTACTATATTTTTCCTTGTAGTGCCATAGATTTCACAATTATATTTTTATATTATGATTATTCTTTTACATAATCTCGTCTATTATTTTTATGTCTTGTGCTATGCATATTAGATTGTAAAAAGTAGCATGATTATAGTAATATAATATAAGCATCTGTTTGTTTTCATGTTATGTTGCTTTTTAATTTATTTGGCAACACAACAAATAAGTAAATGAATATTTAATATTTAGAAGAATTAGTTAACTTCTGTTGCTTTTATTTTAATGTAATTTTAGTATTTGTTTATTCATTTGTTTAATATACCAAGGAATTTATTTTAAGATGGTATAATAATATACTTCTTTGGGTTGATTGTAAATAATAGTAAGAATGGAATTCAAGTGGCTTCACTATGGGAAAGATAATGCTGTGGACTGCTTATTGTACTCTTTGGAGGCCTGCTCATACAGTGTGGAAGCAGGTGCAGATTTAGATTCTGCAGTACTCACCGTTACATGCACTGTTTGAGCCTGGTACAACTTTACCATGTGTAGTGTGATTGAATGTTGTATTTCTGCTTCAGAGGCCAGATTTTCAGCCAGTTTTGGGTCTATGTCTCACTCTGAAGCTGCTGGTTTAGAAAAAGAATCTCTGCACCGGTGCCAACAAATGCCACATAGACATCAGGCACAGTTGCAAAGGATGTTATACTTGGTCCAATCAAGCATAATATTTTGGCGCAGCTGAGACAAACAAATCGCTGCAAGCTGCAATAAATCAAGAAGCTGGTTGCAAATGGCTCCATGATAAAAAATACAGTAAATGCAGGAAAACTTTTCTGGCTTGCAAGGTTTTTCTGCATGTGTGCCATAGATGGCCATCTCTGAAAATCCAGGTCATGGTCTTCATAAAAGACTCAGGGTCAGATATTCAGAGCTTTGCCCCGGGGCTAAATTAGCACTGCCTGATGGGCAAACTTAGCCCGGAGCACAAAGCAAGCCATATTCAAAAGGAATAGCCAAGGCCAAACAGTCTCTGAATATAGCATGGGAATGAGGCCGGGCAAACTGGGCTGGGAGTGCAGGGCAAACTTAGCCCTGGAATAAGACAGCTTTGAATATGGCAACCAGGAAGTGCAAACCACAACAGCAACACAGTGCACAGTGATGTGAAGGTAGGTAGAGTTGAACTATGTGGCCAATGTGTGTGCCAGCAAATGCGTGGACCCAGTACAGCTGCAGGAAGCAGTGTATGTGAAAGTACAGTGTGCAAAACTGTATAATATTCCCCGAACTGTTTGCTCAGCACTAACACGTTTGCGTGGGTTTAGTGCAGGGCTAAACCATTAGCCCGGTGCAAACATGTTTACCCGGCACAAAACTTTGCCATATTCAAAAGTGACATGCAAATGAGCCTACATAGGTAGTCTCTGGGCAAACATCCAGATTAGCATCTCATTATGCCCTGATTTGCATGCAGTTTGCGCTGGGCTAACTGTTTAGCCATGCGCTAAATCCGTGCAAATGTGCTAGCACTGTGCAAACAGCTTGGGGAATATTATACAGTTTTGAACACTACTTCCACATGTGCTGCTGCCTGCAGCTCTACTGGGAAAACACAACATAGGCACAGAAGGTGATGGTGTTGCATGCAACTGTCACACTGTAGGTCATGCTGCAGTGCACAGCAGACACTACAGTAGCAAGGATGCCAGTAGTGTGTGGACACATCAATGCCTATGGTGTGTGGGACAGTGATGATGAGTACACTATACACAGTGAGAGGCCCAACCTTCAGGTGCTTACTGACAGTGGACATTACTGTTAGGCTGTTGTGTGACCCACAGATGCTGCACCTCTGGCATGGGATGCTCACAGTGACATATACATGTCTGGCTTTGTGTGCTGTGGCAGTTGTACAGCTGTGCGGTATGTGGCCGGTGGAGCATATATCATCCAAAAGGCACACTGGTGTTGGGGTATTCTCAATACTGGCCCATGTGCACTACATGATGTGTCCCAGCCTTGTGGCCACACCTGGTCTGTGACACAGCCTGGCCACCCATACACTCTCCCCTCAACATCCTCCATGCCCACAGTGCTGCAAGTGTGTGTTGGCATCTGTTGGTGTTCACAGAAGTGTGGTCTGCAGGTGTGTGCAGTATGGCCACACTGCCATGCTGTCCACTGGCAGCAGGGTCACCACTTACTGCCTGGCATGGCTGGGACTGATGGCAGATGATGGCATCATTGTGATGTCATCAGTTAGCAGCATGCTTCCTCTATGTTTGGCTTTGTCTATGTGTCATATTTATTTGCTAGGATCATGCAAAACCTGCACAAAACCCATGCAAATACCATACAAAGCTATAGTGTCATGCAAAGCTGATTACCCAGGGTTAAGACAAGCTTTTCCTGGGTGGTAATGCACACCATGCAAAGTGTCATGCTAAGTCATGCAAAACCACTTTGTGCAGTGCTAGTCGCTGTATATAGCATTGCGCATGTATTCATGTCAGTTTGCCCCTTGCATACATTATGATTTTACCCAGTGCAAATTCAGTTTTCCTGTGCTATTTGGCCTTTTTAATATAGCAGACCCGTGCTAATTCAGCACTAAACCTGCGTAAACGTTTTTTGCCCAGTGCAAAGTTTTGAATATCTGGCCCTCAAGGTTCAAGGTTTTATTAATACATTAGCTGTTAAACAATTTTGTAGAGCTACACAGAATATAAAATTTTGCTTCCATGGAAATTTGCAGAATTTTTTCAAATATTCTGCTGAACTTTGCCAGATTTTAAATTTCAGTTATTGTGGTCTGTTTTGCAAAGTATATATACAGTTTATATCAGATTTTGGAAGTATACAGTTACTACAAGATTTTATAAATGCACTAAATGTCAGAGTCCTAGATTTGAAGAGATTTTGGTGCCTGAACATTTAATTAAAATTGAATTTTCTGTTATTTCCATATACTTTTAAACTTCCTTATCCAAATTTCTCCACAATTTTAGGAGTTATAGAAACTTGCAACATGGGTATGTGCACCAAGTTTTAAGTCTCAAGTTTTAAAAGGGAGCTGTACTATAGGTAGCGAAACATTTGCAAAAATTTAGATTTTAGTTGCCATATTTTAATATAATTGCAAAAGTGTTCATTAAAATTATGTCATGTGTTGCTGGTATATGGGGTATTACAACATATATATATATATATATATATATACACACACACACACACACACACACACACACTTTCAGATTTCTAGCTCCAAAGGTGCCTGACTTATATACAGATAAATATGTTCATGAAATTTCCCTCAAAAGAAAAATAAAATGACAGATATTGGGCACCTATAATTTTGAGACCATGCATCATAATGTCATGATATTTGGCACATCATTAGATCAATGATCACAAGATAAGCTTGCTAAACAGCAGAACTCAAGCCTAATTGAAGGCTGAATTATAATAACATTTTACATTTCAGACATTCAACAGAATTTTGCCAAATTTTGAATTTCAGTTATTTTGGTCTAGTTTTCAAGGTACATATCCAAATGATACCAGATTTGGCAGGTATACAGGTACTAATAGCTTTCATAAGTGTTCCAAATTTCAGAGTCCTGGTATGGAAGTGGGCGAGTTATGGGTGGTCAAACATTTAATCAAAATGCGATTGTCAGTTATTTCCATCTAATTTTAAAATTTCTTACTCAAATTTCTACACAGTTCAAGAATTTAGAGAAATGTACAACAGGGTATATGTGAACCAAGTTTTAAGTCTCAAGCTTTAATGGGGGTGAGGCAGTGACATATGTAGCCAAACATTTTGCCAAAATTAAGATTTTAGTTATTGTAATATAATTTTGTAAAACATTCATTGAAATGATGTAAAATTGTGTAGGTATATGGGGTATTACTACATTTATATATGTACCTCATTTCATATCTCTAGCTCTAAAGGTGCCTGAGTTTTATGCAGATACACATTTTCATGAAATACCCCACAAAAATAAAACAATAGAATTTGAACACCTATGATTTTGGAACAATGCATCCTAATATCATGATATTTGGCACATTAGAGGACCTATTAAAAAGTAATTACTTTGAATTTCAAATCTCTAGCATAATAGATTACTGAGTTATGACCAAATTAATACATTTCAAATATTCCACAAAATTCAAAAAAATCCCACAGAATTTTGTAGAATTTCACAGAATTACATCAGAATTCTATGACTTCAGAATTTGCTCATGCCACATAGCTCTACAATTTACATAAACATTTATAATACCAAACATAGCAACTCCTTTATATTAAACAATAAATCAAAAAGTGCTGCCTGAAAAATTAAAACATAATACAACAAAGTATACACTGTCATACAATCCATGGTCTTATGCTTTGTTACAGTAGTGGAAGTTTATAGACAATCTTATTTATTCTTTCAAAACTGAAGCAATTAATTGAATGTTCACAGAAATGGTACTCACTGCTTTCGATTTATATTTTTTCAATGTGCTCATGACACAGAGTATCATTAAATTATATGTAGGACTATATGTTTGTTAGCTATTAACAAATGCCAGACAGCAGAAGATGTGCAGCATGAAATCAGGTGTATAGGGGTTTGGGCCTGGTTACATACAGCCCTCTGTACAGAGCTGATAATCTACCTTAACATGCTATTGAGTTGAATACATCTGTAAATGGTAATTGTTGTTATGTAAATAATTGTTGCATATGATGTCAATTGAATGTATGTATTCAGGTTGGGCCTGAAAAAGAGTATGTATTTGCCCGGTGCTCTTATCTGGTTAACTAATAAATGAAATTAACTTAAATGAAATCTCTAAAAGAAAAGTAAGCATCATTAGATGCTATAAAATAGAAGCCAAGAAGTATGCCTACATAACCATAGCTTGACTGAGAGCAAATATTTGGTCAAACATGAAGGTGAGAATGAAGAGACAAATGAAGCAAATCCATAAGAATTTCTTCAGAGGATCCAAGCATTTTTCTGAAACTGGGGTAATTGCTCACTATCTTTTTTTTTTTGTAGTAAAATGGACATCTCTGTATGACATGCTTTACGTCATCAGGCTCTTCTCTGGAGCAAGTACATCTGGTCAATATATAATATCCCTTTTCTGTCTAAAGAATAATTTCTTTCATTGAGTTCTACTCTAAATTTTATTAAGATTTTTCTTTTCTTGGGTTTTGATAATGTCAGCAAATATTGTTTTTTCCCATACTATTATTTAATCTTACAGTACCACAGATGAACTTTGGAGGTTGCAAGGCTTCCCATATCATTTTATGTTGAAATGTCTCTATATCTTGATTTGTTTACTGAGGCTATTCAAATTTAGGTCTCAAATACATATCTGTGAAAAAGTATCTTAAGCCTGCTGGATAGCTTATATCTTTAATACATTTAAAATACAGAAAGTCAAAACCCATGGTGACATATTCCAATTCTCCTTCTATACATTTCATTGGAAAACATTTTTCAGGTAATAAGTATAATAAAAATATTTTTTTCTGACTAAAACTAACTACGGTTACTGCTCTAATTCAGATAGTAATACAATATGTATATGAGTGTACACAATTAAGTACTCTTAAAGATGTCTGTAGACTTTGTTTAAATGTTTTTCCAACTGAGTTGAATCACTGAAGCTTCAAACCTCTGCTGTTTATAACAGTGTGGATTTTATTTTTGCGCTGACAAATGTGAGTGAGCCTTCGGTGAAAGAACCTCTGTATTTATAATTACACCTTTTAAGCCTACCATTGCTCTTTGTATTCTTTTTTTTGTATTCAGAAAACTTTACAGATTTTCACAACACCTCTTAATACAGTGTTATCAGAACATAACACATATATAATCACCCAACTCCCCATCCCACCCATCCAAACCCCCCCTCCACCCACTGCTGGAGCGATCTCATTATCTCCAAGACAAAAATTACTATTATAGCTATCTCCTGTCAAGGGCATACCCAATAACCTAAACTGGAGAGCACAAGCCTAGGATGCAATCTAATGCAAATAAAGAGCATATAATTTGCCCCACATTTTATCAAACCCCCCAGGATTATTGCATAAACTTGCAATCATTTTCTCCATCCTAAGACAATAGGACATCTCATGTAACCACTCTACATAGGAAATAGTGACTTGATCCAGCCAGTGATTAAGAACTAATTTTTTAACCACCATTGATATAAGGGAGATATGAAACTTCCTTTCTCTGACCATAATTTTGAGGATAGATCCCCCAATATGCATATCTTCGGGGTAAAACAATGCCCTAATCCTAGTAAAGAATCCATTTGGGATTGGATTTTTGTCCACAATGGTGCAACTTTCTCAGAGGTCCAAAAAATGTGCAACAATGTCCCCTCACTTTGACCACATCTAACACATGTGGAAGATTGCCCCAGTCCCCATTTTAGCTAGCTTACATGGAGTAAAATACATATTATTTAACACTTGAAATTGGGTAACCCTAAGCCTATCTTGTGTGATATAGCTATGCATATCTTTCCAAATCACTGACCAGGTGACTCCGTGATTAGGGATAGGCAAATCCCAGATTGTGGAGGCTGACAGCACATCTGGATAGAACATGTCCAGGAGGCTCCTATATATTAATGAGATGCCATGTGGTCGGCCGGGCAAAGTAAAAATCTGCTCCGTCAAATCACTTAATCTAGATGGAACGTACACTTCCTCAAATCTCTGTTGTAGTAAGTGACGTAATTGATAGATCTTAAAGCTAGACTTGGTATGAGTATGAAGCATATTTAATATAGCAGTATGTGACAGAAGACCACTATCTTGATAAAAATCAATCACTCGCAAGCCCTGCAATTGGGGTATCCAATTCTTCATAATCATGGAGTCCCCTACCCTAATATTGGGATTGTCTATAATTTCCTGTGCCGTGTCTTTACTCAGGGAAATATGTAAACAGGCGCACACCTGGGCAAAAACTTTAATAGATGCACCAATCACAGACTGTTTTATCACATCTGGAAGTGCCTGGTAGGCCAAAAACAATGAAGCTAGTGGGGATATCCGAGCACCAGCAAAAATTTCCCTCTCAATTTGTATCCAGATGGGACAGTACAAATCCCCTAGATAATTAGAAGTCAAAAACATCCATCTCCCTATTTTGTATAAGTGACTAGCCCAGTGGTAATATAACAAATTGGGCAGCTTAAGTCCCCCCTCCTTAGGCAAAGTGAGCTTAATATATGCCCTCCTAGGACTCTTATTTAACCATAAAAACTCTGATATGATAGTATGCAGTTTTTTGAAGAAAGAGATAGGCAACCAAATGCTACTCATGCTTAACGGAAAAAATATCCTAGGAAGCACATTCATTTTAATAATATTAATCCTCCCCCATAACGAAATAGGCAAGGATTTCCACCTAAGGAGATGATGTTGAAGGGTCTGAATCAGATCCTCCATATTTAATTTTTTGTACCACAACAAATCCAGTGTCAGATGAATCCCCAGGTATTTCATCGATAATTGGGACCATTTCATACCAAATTTGTGAAATTCTTGCCTAAATGTATGAGGATTAAGGGGGAGAATTTCGTTTTTACTACAATTCAAACTATAATTAGAGAATCTGCTAAACTCCTTTGTAATGGCCTGGAGGCAGTATAGCGCAGTGGTCTAAGGCTGTGAGCTTCAAATTTGGTGACATCCAGCAGACCAGACCTGGGTTTGAATCCCACAGCTTCCACTTGCATACTGTGTGACCCTGAGCAAGTCACTTAACCTCCTTGTGTTTCCAGGTCACTCCTGTAAAAAAGCTTCCAGCTTAGTGTGCTATACCTGGTTAAACAACTAAATAAAAAAAAAAAATAATAATTGCTAAAACCGCTTCCAGAGAGTCTACTGGGTTAGTCAGGTGCAGGAGAATATCATCTGCATATACCGATACTTTGAGATTCCTTGTGCCTACAGAAACCCCTTGTACCTCGATTGAGGCTTTAATTCTCCTTATCAGAGGCTCTAAGTACAAATTGAAGAGTAATGGGGAGTGGGGACAACCCTGCCTGGTACCCGAGTACAAGGAGAAACCAGCAGAAAAAACTTTATTACAAAATACCTTGGCCATGGGATTTGAATAAATCTTTCTGAATCCAAATATTAAATTCTTCAGGAATATTCATATATTTCAGTGTTGATCACAAAAAACACCAATCCACCCTATCAAAGGCTTTTTCAGCGTCTAATGATACTAATGCCATGGGACTTAAGGTGGATTGAGCTGCCCGAAATATATGATTTAATTTGCGAAAGTGGTCAGACGCTGATCTTCCGGGAACAAACCCCACCTGTTCCAGACTGAGTAAGGGATACCATACTTTCTTTACCCGATTAGCAAGGATTTTAGTAAGAATTTTTAAATCACAATTCAACAAAGAAATCAGCCGGTAACTAGAGGGACATTCTGCTGGTTTACCAGCTTTCAGAAGCAGAACAATCGTCACCTCCAAAATAGACAGGTCCAAAACCTCACTAGTGCAAATGTACTGATAGAACTTAAGGAGTAAAGGGGTTAGCTCTTTCTCAAATACTTTAAAAAAATTAAAAGGAAAACCATCTGGACCAGGGGGTTTGTCTGGGGCTAAGGTTTTGATGGCCTGTGATATTTCTGTCAAGGTGATAGTAGTAGTTAATACTTACCGGTCTACCTCCTGCAACCAGGGAAGGCCAGACCCTGCCAAATATGCCTCGGTATCCTCTTCCATTGGAGGATCAGGCCGTCGGCAGTATAGAGTTGCATAAAAGTTTCCAAACATGGAAACTATTTCCCTGGGAAGGGTTTCCAAAGAGCCATCTTCACCTTGAATTGCATGAATAGTTCTTGAATTTTCTAACTGCTTCAAATGCAATGCAAGAAGCCTTCCAGCCTTTTCCCCCTGATCAATGTATGTTGCTTTCGTTCCAAGAATAGCAAACTCAGCCTTCTCTCTCAGAAGATCTGAGTATGCATTTCTCAAGGCCAAAAGATCCGCCATTACCCCCTGCAGAGAGGCAAATGCTGGATTTTGCTCCAGTGCTCTAATATGCCCTAACAACTTCCTTTCTTGCTCCTTCCTAATCCTCTTTCGCTTTGTTGCCAGCCGAATAAATTCACCTCTTATATAGCACTTCAGTGCACACCAGACCTGATCCATCCTAGGGATGGTATCCACATTGTTCTCACTGAATTGTTCAATCAGAGTGCAAATTTTATTGACTATAAACTTATCCTTCAACAACTGTGTATTTAGTTTCCATCGAGAGTCTTTATGCTGTTCTATTGTAAAAGAGAAATGCAGCCATTCCATCGCATGGTTAGATATCACTATCGGCTCCATCCCCGTCCTGGTAATTCCTGATAACAAACCTGGAGATATCAAGAAAAAATCCAGCCTCAAGGCCGTATGATGCACCTGTGAATAAAACGAGAAGGCCTTAGCAGATGGGTTCAGGATCCTCCAAGGATCACACAATCCCAGGAGGTCCATCATCTCATTTAAAGCTTTCTGTGCTGGAGTTGTGGCTCTAAAGGGCAAGCTAGATTTATTCAGCAAGTAAGATTGAACCAGATTCCAGTCTTCTCCCAATATAATGGGGTTTGGGAGAAAGGAAACCAGCTTATCTGTCAGTCTCATAAGGAAATCTGGATCACCCCCTACCGGTCCATAAATACTCACCAAGATTAACGGTTTCCTTGCTAGTAAACCACTAGCAAAGACAAATTTGCCCTGTGGATCCTGTATAATATTCTCTGGTTGAAATGAAATAGTCTTCATAATGAGTATTGCTACCCCTCCTCTAGGGGAGGAATCTCCAGCAACAAAAACATGTTGTATTCCTTGTTCTTTAAACTTGCTCGCTTCCAAAGCCAGAAGATGCATCTCCTGCGAAAAAATCACATTAGCCCACAGCAGAGCTGTATGTCTAAGCATGGCGACCCTTTTGGTATACTCTCATGCTCCCCTGACATTCCACGTCACTATCTTAAGTATAGTATCCCCCATGTAGCCAAACTATTGGTCTAGTCCTACTATTATTACTCCCTGTCACCACAATTGCTCCAGCCCCACCCCCCACTTCACCCAATATCCAGTACCACCCAAATACCCTTCCCTTATTAAAACTACCCCCTATCCCTGCCCAATGAACTGTATACAGTATCTCTCCTTCCAAACTGGAGAGTAACAACCCTACAAACCTCTTTGGAGATTATATTGGTATCAACATTCCAAATACTTGCCATCCTTTTACTAGCAGCCCCACTAATTAGTCCTGTCTTATTGGCCTCAATAAACCAAAGAGGTAGCCCTCCTAAATTTCTGGGTTGTGATCCAATGCGCTCCATAGCATCATGGTGCCATCCCTCTGCCCATCCTGAAATCAGACATTGAACACCTGAAACAATAATCTCCTGATATTCCTGAATAGGATAATCCTGAAACCGCCCATCTCCCTCACAAATGTACAAGACCTTTTAAAACCAATCTGCGCATGTTCCCTGAATTGTCTTATTATTTTATAAGAAAACCCCCAAAATAGGAACACGCTCTAAATTATATGCTGCAACACGCTAGGGAGTTTGTTTTTCGTGGGAAACTTTAAACCGCATGCTGTGCATCTCCTATATGTTCCCCCGGGCACCTTTCCTTTCAATTTCATTCCCAGTCCAAATGTGTGGACCCCGTGCCAACACGCAGAGGCCTCCATGCCCGAGGATCTCCAACAACATGGATTCCCTCTTCCTCCGCTGCATGGGCCAGATACCCATTCAACCTCACCCCCTCTCCAGAAATTGCCACCGCTACAGAAACATGAAACCACAGATCAGTATTGTCTTATATCCCAATAATTAAAACTCCAAGGATCTATTAGTTAACAGAATAATGTTCAACAGAAGTCTGCTTCCTAAGTCCAGATAATTTCTGCTGCATCAACCTTTCTTGAATAACTCGGGGAGCTTGTTGGTCAAATCCTCTAGTGCTTTCTCGGGATTCTCATATGCAACCCAATTGTCCGCTATCTTAACAAGCAAGCGTGAGGGATACTGCATTTTAAAGCAGATATCTGCAGCAATTAGCTTTTTAACAACCGGGTGATATGCAGCGCTCTTTCACCTTATCTCATAAGGCAGGTACTGTGAGATTCGAATTTTCACTCCCTTCCATAAGATCTCTTGAGCGTCTCTTGATTTATTTAAGACATGCTGCTTCTCCACAAAACTGAGAAATCTTATTATCAAAGGCCTGGGTGGGGTTCCCTGTGGGGTTCGGGCCGTAAAGCTTGATGTGCTCTCTCTATCTGGTATGTAGCTCCCATTGGGGAAGAGCCCTCGATTTTATAAAGGAACTTCTGCAAGAAGGATTGAATATTTTGTACCTCCTCTGCTTCTGGCAAGCCTATTATCAGGATATTATTCCTGCGGCTCCTTCCCTCCAAATCTTCTGTTTTTAGTTGTAACTTCTGTATCTGTTGTTTCAAAGCCACTACGTCTGGATCCAGTTTCTCTCTCCACCTCTCCATAGAAGCAATACAGGCCTCTGAGTCTGTGACCCTCCGGGTCAGATCCATCATATCACCCCTCAGGGACTTTAATTCAGTGGCAATCTCACCCAGCATCTCTTTGAATGGCTGTAATTCTTGCAGAAAATGATCTTCTGTCAAAGGGGCTGATGTAGTAGATTGTGTAGCCTTTTTACCAAAGGTGCCTCTTTGGGCCTTAGGCTTCTTAGGGTTCTTTTCTGGCAATGTAGGGGGAGTGTGGTGGATTGCTGCAGCTCACATTTCTGACTCCATCCCGCAACAATATTAGTGATCGCCACTTAAATAAAGTACTCACGGACCTCCTTAGCAATCTACTATAAATGTAGATACTTAGCACTTTAGAAATAGTTAAAAATGGCACAAACTGTAAAATATAAGCAGGAGTTCAACACCACCGCTGCCACTCAGAGCACTTGCATCACGTAACCCCCTCTTTTTGCTCTTTGTATTCTTGAAGATAATGGACTTGATTGCCAAAGAGCAGAGAATGACACAAGGTGCTTGCACTAGAAATGAATGACACAAGGAGAAAGTTGCATCAAAATGTATGTCAGATTTGATTTTCAGCTTGCATCAAAAGCAGAACTGCCTGCACCAAAGTGGCTTGCATCAAAAAAAAATGGGTACACCATGTCACAGTGTGGCTTGTGTAAAAATAAAATGATGCAAATTTGAGATGTAATGTTAATTATTTGTATGTACACATTTTTAATCTATATATTTATGCGGTATGAAATGCTGTAAAGTATTGTGCGGCGCCCAGAGCCCTTGGGATTGGGCGTCTTTTTAAATAAACTTGCCTTGCCTGCACCATCCTTTTTTGGGATTTTATAATCTGGAAGCTGTTGACACTGTGTCAAAGATGCATGTCACTGTTAGACCAGTCATAGCTGGTCTTAGTTACATTAGGGGAAAGGGGGAAATTGTTTAACCAAGAAAGGCACACTAAGCCAAAGCTTATTTCCAGGTGTGATCTGGGAGCACAAGGAAGTTGTGTCTTACTCAGGGTCACACAGTATGCACATCTGAGCTGTGGGATTCAAACCCAGGTCTCCTGGTTTGCAGATCAGAGCTCTAAACCTCTGCACTATACTGCCTCCTATGTATACAGAGGCCCACAGCAAGTGGACAGCCCTGACTATGATAGTATGGCATTTTACTGAGAGTCCTGCATTGTAGACATCATAATGCTGTTTGTAGCATGTAAAATATTGTGTCCAGTGGCCATTTCAGCTGCTGTAATTTTTGACTCCACTTGCATTATTTTTTACTCCGTCTCACTCATCCATCATATTTTAGACCAAACTTGCAATATTTTTGCTCCATTTTATTTCACTCAACATGCATCATTTTTTGTCCATCTCAATCATGCTTCATCAGTTTGACTCAGCTTATACCATTTATGCCCCCTCTCACTTATGTATCAGAGTTGTGACTCATCTTGTACCATTTTTGCTCCATCTCACTCCATGCATTATATTTTTGACTCAACTTTGATTATTCTCAGCCTGCGTCATTCTCACCCCATGCATCATATTCTTGACACACAGCTTCTCTTATGTCATTTTGGTGAACTTTGCAACAAAGAATGCCTTTCTTGCAAAATATAGTGCACAGTATTTGGCGCACCTGGATTTGATGCAAGGTGGTTGTTTGACACACCCTGTGTCAGCCTAGGGGCCCTTTGGAAATCCAGCCTAGTAATTCAAAATGTCTTGTAGCTTTACCCCTATATATAGTAACCTTAACATGTAGTTATTATTACTTTTTTAGTTTATGAACAATATTTTTATTGCTTTTCTTATTAGATCCAAACATGACAAGTTGTGTGCAAATATTAGTGCACTGTGTGTACATGATGAAGAAAATGTTTCCAGTTGCCTCTGCAGGCCTAGCAGAGATGTGAATAATAATAACAACTCATCACTGGCATGGATTCACGTCAAGTCTGTGGGTTCACATTCAGTGCATAACATACCATGCACTATAAAGTGTTAAAGGGAAGGGAACATTGTTTAAGCAGGAGTAACACACTAAGCCAAAGCTTGTTTCCAGATGAGACCTGGGAGCTCAAGGAAGTTAAGTGACTTGCTCAGGATCACACAGTATGCACCTAGTTGGCTGTGGCATTCAAACTCAGGTCTTCAGATCTGCAGCTCAGAGCCTTAACCCACTGCACTATACAGCCTCCTAAAGTTGGAAGCACTAAGGGTATATAGTAGTGCAGGCTTCCACCGCGTGTGTGGAGTGCTTTAACTGTGCGGATGTGATAGCGCATTGTATTCTAGACAGCTGCAGCCTGCTACTGTGTGCTGTAACTCGATATGGGCAGTTGAGAGGATAGAGTGATTCACTGAATGAGCTTGGTACACCCAGCAGACCCTGATATGAATACAGCAGCTGTTATTGCTATGTGGTCTGTGTTGTGCCCACCACATGCCCCCTCCAAGTTGCATTCCACCTGAGTAGGAATAGCAAAGTCCCCCCCAACATGCTTTGACCTCCCCCTCCGAGATCCACCCCCTCTGAGCAGCATCCCCCCCAGGGTTGAAGTGCAGATTCCCTCAATGTCCCCTCCCAGGTTGCAGTGCTGAAGAGCTCATACGTGCTGTGGGAATGTTCCCCCCTGTTGCTTTGCACACTGATTACTGTCGCTGTCTTTGGCCAGTGCAACTTTTTGTGTGCAGCAGTTTTACTGCACAGTGTTTTACCGTGCTGCATTAGATGTCGGTGAGTTGATGTGAATCTCATTGGCATAAGCAACCAAATTTACTTAAGCACTGTATCTTTGATCTTAGGTGTGTGAAACTGTATATTATTAAGTGAAATTAATTTTTTTTCAAATACAGATTAAATAAAGTGGGTGCTAATAGATAACCCTGCCATACACCTTTATTTGACGTAATTTTATTTGTTAGTGCTCCTTTTTGTGTTATTTTGCTACTCGAGATACCGAGACCAAGGTCATGGCAGCAGGTGATCCTTAGCTTCATCTGTTTCTTCCCTATGGAACACTCTCCCTGCAACCCTACATGATTTCTCCTTGCTTTGAGGTTTTAAAAAAGGGTTAAAGACCTTTCTCCTTGAGCACAGTCTATGTAACTGTATTCATTGAGACATGCAACACCTACCTGTTGCGTAATTTTTTCTCCAACTGACATATATTGACAGCTCTGTAACCTTTGACATGTCAGTATGTTTGCATTTTATTGTTAATGAACCCGTGTTGCTAACTGTGTAAACCAGTGATTCCATTGATGTTATTATAGCTTGTTTTGCTTATCTGACTTCTTGTGCTGTTCTGTTATGTTTCCATGTAATTATTTTCATGTCATTCCTGACAATGGGACTTTTAGACTCACTGGGCTCATCCAGTTAATAGAATTCTACAAATAAAAAAAAATAAATACTGTATTTTAGATCGTGTTTTATTGTGCAATCTTATAATAACATCTAACATATTTTAATATATGGATCTTCAATTTAATAGGTGTGTAAAGCATACAAAAAAAATCGAGTAATACCCTCAAAGGTTCAGTGATAATACTATTGTCAGTCACTGGTAATAGTATTGTCAATCACTGGTAATACAATACTTTTGAGCTGATAACAGTATCGTTGCAAGCTTCCGAAAAGATACCTCCTGCCCCCACGTCCTAAGCGTGCCTCCTTACTGGCTGTTTTTCCTGTGTGGGCAGGCAGAAAAGTTTCAACAACATGGCGGTGCTTCTCTTGCTTAGCGAGAGCGAACTCGGTCGTCGCGCTTCTCGATTTGTATGTCATGTTTTCCCCTCAGCAAAGAGAAATATCTGGTTGATCCTGCCATTCTAATCCTGAAAAGCAGGTAGGATTGCAATAATGGAAAAACACGGGCAAGGGGCGGGAACCGTCACAAGAGAGCACCCAGCTCAATGCACAGCTGGACAGTGAGGCAGTCGACCTGTACAAAGTCAGTTAGTCAGTTCACTGAAATGGTCGACCGCCTATTAGAAAAAATGTTGCATCCATATATTAAAAAAAAATAACCAATAGGTTTTTGTGTCCATTACCAAGGAGTACTGGCATCTCGAGGTTCTGGACACATTGGAACCTCTCGAGCTTCACTCTCGAGGTTCATGTGTCCAGAACCTCTCGATGCTATTACTCCCTGGTAATAGACACAAACCTATTGGTTATTCTCTATATATGATCCATATCTAGGTAAAATAAGTGTTTCCAAAGAATTTGGAATCTTATGCTGTCAAAAGCAATACTAAGGTCAACAAAGCAGCTATATAATTTGCCCTTTTGTTTTAACATATTTTGTATTAAGCACTATGCAGCATTGAAAATGTTGAACTATAGATTGTCCTTTTCTAAAGTGATTCTGATTCTCATGCAGTAGGCAATTTTTCTTAA
Organism: Neoceratodus forsteri; assembly: GCA_016271365.2. Lineage (NCBI taxonomy): Eukaryota > Metazoa > Chordata > Ceratodontiformes > Ceratodontidae > Neoceratodus > Neoceratodus forsteri. Next base: position 1,265,059,919 of record CM057455.1, read on the forward strand.
TCCATTGTTCTAGTCTCTTTACCAGAATTCTAGAAACAATGTTCTGATTTCTTTCAATGAGGATGATTGGCATGTACATGGCTGAATTAATGTGATCTCTTTTCTTAACAAGCATTTGTCAATATCAAATGTGTCCTTGCATGGTGTATATGTCAGGGGTGCATTGCGCTATTTGAAATAAAAGAAGAAAAGGAATGGCAAAACTGGTTAACTGTCAGTTCTTACTTATTATAAATGTCATGAAGCCAGCAATACAATATTATATTTCTAAGCCAAATTTGACAGTCATTTTTTTACTCTAAAGAAAAAACCTAAATAAAACCATTATGACTTTATTATACACACATTTTGGTGGAACAAGAAAATGTTTTATCACCAAATAAAAAAAAAAACTGAAAGAAAAAGGTAGTAGGATTAAACTGAAAATGTTTGGCTAATTTTAGTGCTCTGCTGCTGCACTCTGCTGAATAAAATGAGAGATCATCATCAGAGAATCTGAGTAGTAGTAGTAGTAGCAATATAAATGCTAAAGAGTAAAGTATGATATGAAGACAGATATAAGAAAAAGCTTGAGAAGGTAAAAGTTTGGCTGCTGGCTGCTAGTAGAAACAGTAAAACTATCCCTCAACTTGTTTTCCTCTTTTCACTCACATACTTGAAGAAAGTCTTAGCCCTCATATCCTCTGTGCCTTAAATGTCCTCACCCTCCTTGCTGCCTCCCTTCTTGTACAGTACTTACTAAAAGCTGTTTTCTTCTCCCTTACAGCCTTAGCCACCTCCTTTGAGAACCGTAGTGGCCTCTTTCTTCCTTCTAGCAGAGTGCCACTGCCTTAGTTATTCCTTCATTGATCCTTTTCCATTGTGCCACCCCTCTCACCACCTCTTGGCCATTGCCCCTTCTATGAACTTATGAGGCAATCACCCAATTCAGGACTTAAAATTTGGTTTCTCTTCTAGAGGGTATTCCCCTCCTGAGTCTACCAAATGGGGGGAAACAAAATGTTTTTTGGGGGAGGGAGGAATTTTGGATGGGATTTTCCTAAAATAACTGTTACTTCCTTTGCTGATGTGTGCAAGTTTTAAAAACATTGTGATTCTGTTTTGTGGACCTTGGGAGCTCCCTGGATGCCTACGAGTGGCCAGTGGCAGTGATCGGGTCCCAAACACACCATGGTTGGGCCCCATCTCTGAAAGGACATAGATAGTATGGAAGTGGCACAAAGAAGGGTAACCAGAATGGTGCAGGGTCAACATCAGGAGCCATTTGAAGAGAAACTCAAAGATTTAAATATGTACTCCCGGGCAGACAGGAGGGAATGGGGGGATATGAAAGAGACATTTAAGTACCTAACAGGGATAAACAATGTGCAGGAAGGGAGCATTTTCCAAAGGAAAAGATGCTCAAGGACAAGGGGACACAATATGACGCTGGAGGTATGGAGGGAGGCTCAGGGAAACATGAGGATGTACTTCTTCATGGAGAGGGTGGTGGACTCTTGGAAAAGCCTTCCAGAGGAAGTGGTGGGAGCTAAAACAGTCACATGCTCAGGTTACCACTGGTTGGCTGGGAGTGTGTGGTGGGAGAGGAATGAGCAACTCTCAGGCAGCTCTGCTCTCCATGAGGTGTGGAGCCATGCTGTCTTGGCAACTGGCTGCCACAGGTGAAGGCCTGGGGGTAGTGACAGAAGCATGACCAACATCAAAAGGAGGGCCCCTGGTTCCATTGCATGTTTGTACCTCCATGCCCACATGCTTATGTGCTGCCACATCAGGAGATCCAAGGGGAGAAAATGGAAAAATGGTTGGCATAGGTTTCATGAAGCCTTACACACCAAGTTCTATCCCTTGCTACCACCTGAACCACTGGCACAGTTATGTATGGGTGTCACCACATGGTGGGCAGAACAGCCCTCTGATTTGCAGCACCATGATAGGGGCAATCTATGGGGGGACTTTGAGTCCTGCAGTCTGGGGGAGGTGATGCAAGATGGAAGAGGCGGGGACAGGGCTGAGAGCCCACCTGCGTCAACTGCCAAGGCCAAGATCTTTATGAACAAAAATGATATGGTATGTGTAACCTTAATACACACACACACACACACACACACACACTATGATTGGCAGAACCAAACCATTACAGTAAACCCAAGTGTAGGTAATATGTAGAGGGTCTCTTACCTGGGTAAAAGGAAGGCAGATGTAGGACCTGAAGGGAAGAAATACATCAGTACTGTAAAATAAAATGAAGGGAAGAGGTCACAAAGGATCTGTAGTTCTTAGGAAGTAAACAGAAAGAACAGGACAGGTTAAATGTAGAGTAATACTTATCTGATGGAGAAGCAGTCAGCATCCTGTCAGACCTGTTAAAGAAATGAGAAAAACAGGTTTGTGTGGCAAAAATACAGTAGCGAGAGCAGAAACAGAGAGTGGGGAGATACAGCAGGGGTATAGGACAACATAGGAGTTAAAGAAAGGAACTTAAGACAAAACTTTACAGTTAAAGCAAATTAGGAAGGCAGAAATACAGGGAAAGAAAGAACATTAGTAAACAGATAGGAAGTGTGAGGAGGAAGTGTTGTGGGGGAGCTCAGAAAAACCACTGAGTGCCACCCAAATGCCAGTAATTAGTAAGTAGTAGCTGGGAAGGGGGGCTACTAGTCCAGCATTATTAAAATAATTTATCATTAGTGACCCAAGGGCTAGAGTTGTCTGAGAGAGTTAGAGATTTATATACTACCCCTAATGGAGTAGTGGACTAGTTTGCCTCGTGGATAATATATTAAAACCAGTTAAGACTCTTTTCCCTTCTGTCTGGGGGGGGTAAATGGGCCCCAATTTTGTTTAGGCATACCTTCAATTGTTCCATGTAATTATAAGGAATTGTTCCCAATTTTACCTCATCAAAGCTCACTGTTCCACATTGACACGATCTGTCCCACATTCAGTGTTAAAGTTTTAATGCAAAGATCCTTAGCAATGAATGTGAAAAATGTTTTATAAAATTAACAATACACTTTATGAATTTCACTTACATTTATACAGTATTCTGAACTATTTTGTCAAAGATTTGATAGCAACCCACATTTTGCCAACTACTACCACATTTTATGGGCAACTGTTCCCCATTTTGTGAGTAAAATGTTGAAAGCTTTTTATTTAGAAGGTAGCATAATGCACTGTAAAGAGGAGGACTAGCTGTGGGTACTGCTGCTGGTAGCACGAGTGACCGACCTGTAAATAAAAAGTGTCACAGGTGGCAGCTTTCTACTCCCAGCCCCTATGGAGCTCAGGCTGAAGCCTGCTCCATGGAATTGGGAGCTGGAGAATGGGATCTCATTCAGAGGTGGAGGAGACTGGTGTATAAGTGTCTCCTTTCACCTATTCGAGCCGCCACTGTGGTGGCAATAAAAATAGGGTTTAGGACCAAGACAGGCAGTGGGAGGCTCCAATTTAGTGAGCCACACTCGCAGCTGTCACAAGCTCCCAATTAGGAGTGGAAGGCATAAGAAATTGTCAAGTACACGAGCTAACAGTTAAATAGCCCAGTGGGGGGTTTTGAAGCAGGTCCATGAGGGGGCCGTTCCTGCATCCACAATGTATGAATTATGATTTCCTCGCAGCTGCACCATGTTGAGAGTGGTGGTACTATCGGTGCAACAACTGCCAGTATTCCCTGACCAGCACCCTATTCTCACACCAGCAAGCACTGTACTTACTGCTTGGAAACTATCAGTATGTCACCTGCTGGCTTATAACACTTCTGGATGTTCAGAATGCAAGTCCATTTGCAGACACGGTGGGAACAGACATTGGTACAGTAACGCAGCTGCTGGTTCTTCTTCTCTTCTCTGGTTACCCTGGGCTGTGGCAGCTCCTCAGTAGCACAGACAGTGGTGGCTCAGATTAGGAAGGGCTTTAGGAGTGGAGGCCTGGAGTAGACTGCAAAGCAGCAAAATAAGGACAGGGAATAAAGGCAGCGGGGCAGACAGTATGCTGAGGGAGGGAGGAGTGGAAGGGTTCATTTGGCTGCTGTGATGGGGAATGAGGGAGCAGGGTGGGCAACACACAGAGGGAGGGAGGAGGGAGGAGTGGGAGGTTTAATTGGATGCTGGGTTTAGTGGAGGGATGGAGGGTGCAGGGCAGACTGCACACAAAGAGAGGGAGCGGAATGGCTTAATTGTGATGCCAGGATGGGGAACGGAGGGAGTGAGGTGGGCAACATGCAGAGGGAGGGAGTTGGAGGGTTCAGTTGCCTGCTGGGACAGGGAAAGGAGGGAGTAGGGCAGACTGCACACAGAGGGAGGAAGGGAGTGAGAGGGTTTAACTGGATGCTGGGTCTAGTAGGGGAACTGAAGGTAAGAGGAGGACTGCACACAGAGGGAGAGAGTGGGAGGTCTTAATTGTGATACTGGGATGGGGAACAGAGGCCTGGTCCAACAGCACTATGCAAATGAAAGAAATGAAGCACTCTTTCATTGAGCACTTCATTCCTTTCACCTAGAGGACATGCCACATCAGCAAAATAAAACTACTGCCATGCCCAGAGTGCCTGGTCATTGGTCTGTGAGGGAAGAGCTCACTGTAGATTGCTCTGAATTGGGCTAGTCCCTGACACACCCCTCAAATGTCATTCAGTCCCAAGATGTTTCTTGCGTATGCACAAGAAACCATAAGAAGTTGAACAATAATATTCCCTAACCAAGAGACAGGAATGGTTTTATGCTGAATTATTAAATTGAACAGAACATTCAATATTGACTGCCTCCATAGGAAAATAAGCTGGTCAAATTTCCCTCATTCACTAAAAATACCACCAACAGCTTAATCTGGTTCAAGGTCAGTTGGCATTCATCTGTATCCCCCTCCCCCGGGTTGTGCCTGAAAATAGGCAGGATTTGTGTAGTGCACTTACCTGGTCAACAAAAACTAAATTAATAAATAAATAAAAACTGATAAAGGACAGCTATTAGTAAGTCAGGTCCAAGGTCTTTCTTTGATTTCACTTATATAACAGCAGACAAGGGGCCCATGATCCACTATCCAACTGAATATAGGGCATGTCAATGTAGTGCTAAGTCAAGTAGTGCTGCCCTGACATGGATCCCTACTGTGCAGGGAATAGCACCACCAGACCTGAAAGTGCTAGAGCGCTAGGTGCAATATTCAGAGGGACATGTGCAAATTAGATAATTAGGCATATAAAGTGCTACAGGTCCATTTGCATGCCCATCATGGGCTCATGTGCATGGGAAATGGTGTTAGGTTTGCACAGCACTGCCCTCATTCTAATTGTCTGGTCCCCTACAAGGCAGAGAAGTCTCTGGTGCCTACTGACCCCCAACCCCCCACTGATCACCAGCCAGTTTAGTAATTGAATTGTCCCTGATGCTTAGTGATCCCCTCCACTGATCACAAGCCCATATAGTAATAGAATAATCCCGGGTGCCTAGTGGTCATTTCTCCCACCAATCGCCAACCCATATAGTAAGATAATAATCCCTGATACCCAGCCCATAAAATAAAATGACTCCATGGTAGCCAGTGGTCCCCCCAACCTACGATTACCATCCTTTTTAGAGTAAGAGATATCCCTGGTGTCCTGTGGTCCCTCCTGGCCCCAATCCTGGCCCCGTCACATACAACACATTTCCTGGCATCCAGTGGTCCCACTTACCCTCCGCCAGCCTCTGATCCCCAGCCCCTAACAATAACAACATCTTGTCCTATATACCTGGGAACTGTGAGTAGAATTCAAGTTACAGTGCAAAAAATATCCCAGCATATTCTCTGGTGTGTCATGGTACCCCTTTCCAATCACCATTCTCCCTAGATCACATAAGTAATCCCTGGCATCTAGCCCCCCCCCACTCTGGCACCAATCACCCAACCACCCTGTCAGCTCCCTCATCTGAATCGTTGGTGCTGGGCTGGAGCCCATATGGTGACCAACACAGCCCTCCTCACACCTCCTCAGCCTGCCATCATATGCAAATTTGGAGAGCGTGCATCCTGTGTAAAGTACAGGCGTGCATCCTCTACTGTAATGTAGGGGATATGTGTCCTGAACGTCACATGACCTGCTTACAACTGCCTAAAACTGTAGCTTTCAGCAAATTCATCTACTATAAATAAAGCATCACCTTACCCTTACTACAGAATCTAAAATGGAATAACAAAACACAAGATTATTTTTATCCCAGATGAGGCCCAAACAGGTAAGAGAAAGGTAGCTGGGGTGAAGACTATGGTAGGTGCACCATTGACTAGGACTTAGTGCATGGCACAATGCCCTGCAACAGGTGCTGTGCATTAGACAGTGTCAGGTGAAGGGTGATGCTGTGCCACACACAGTCTCCTGTGCCTGTTGCATTTCATTCTGTTTGGTATCATAAATGAATATGCCATTTTTGTAAGTATACCAATGACTCAAGAGGAACTCCACCCTCTGTCTACTTTGCACTAGCTTTGTGCATGGTAAACAAGTGTGATGGTGCAACAGGAGCCTTTTGTTGCTTGATTTTGCACAACCATAATTTAGGACTATGTATCAAGCCACAAATCCCTCCCTCCTTCCCTCCTTCTTTCCCTCCTTCCCTCCTTTCTCCCTTCCTCCCTTCTTTCCTTCCTACCTTCCTACCTCCCTCCCTCTCTCCCTTCCTCCCTTCCTTCCTTCCTTCCTCCCTCCCTCCCTCTCTCCTTCCTTCGTTCCTTCTCAGTGAGAATAAGCAATAAAAGGTCATGGTATGCAAGCAGCACCTCACACTTTCCACCGAAACAAATGGACATAAAAGAATACACTGCCCCCCACAGCCCAAGTCAAGAATTATTAAGTATGGAGTAACTGTTTGCTCAGCCATTTAAAATGCCTCATTCCACAGTTATCACTGACAATGGACTCGTTGTATAATACTAAATCTGATCATAAATTATTACAGTGCAAGCAAAAACAGAAAATAAAACTTCTTTACATGAAAAAAAGAAATCTCTGCATTTTCACATAGTGTGAAAGTTCATTGCTTTCACAAATCTGACACACAATGTAAGAAATAAATTGGAATACTATTTTGTCTTATCTTTGCTCTCTGTGAAAGGCAAGGTAATAAACAATAGTTATGGCTCATGGTGGGTGCAAAGGGACCCTAAATCCTTCATACAAACAGTGATAATCTAATTGCATCATCTCCACCTTGGAGGTGAAGCCTTACATCAACTGAATTCTAAACTGCTAGACTCTTGCAGTCACAGATAAGTGTTAAGAGGGAAAATAACTTTTATTTTTTGTAGGCAATAAAACTTGACTGTATCTGAAAACACAGCATCTGATGCTTAGGTGAACCCAGTCAGGCAGAACAGAAACTGAAGCAGCCTGCTAAATGCAACATGATGCCAAGGAAAACAGGGGAAAGCAAGCCATATATCATTTTTTTATTCAGGACACATTGAAAACAATAAAAGTAAAGACAGAAGCTGAAATGATTCTGAGAAACTGAAACTTTAGACAACGTAAGCTGAGGCAGTAAAGTCTTTCAATTCTGCAGTTTGCACTTTCCATCTACAGTACAGAGACCAGTGTGAGGTCCAGATTCTGCACTGAGCAAGGATGGGGTTAATTTTCTCTCTCATAGCTACATTATCAGGACTTGGATGGACTGCACAGGGACAAAGATCTTTCACAGACAGGGCCCCGACATGGTTCAATGCGCTTAGTCCACCTACTCTATCCTCAACCTCGCTTGAAGCTTTCAAATCCATGCTCTATGCCCACCTCACCACCACTAGCAACTGTGATTGCACTAGATAAAGACTACTACTCCTCATGTCCATCCTCACATCTGAGGCCTCTTCCTCCCTGACTAATGAACCCTCTGGTACCTCTACTACTTCCTGTCTCCCACCCAAACTCACTCCCCCTTTTTCCTGTCCCTCTCACTTACTCTCCTCTCACCACCTTTCCCTCCTCTAGCCTCCTTTTGGCGCCTAATGATCACCCTCTCCTGGAAGTTTCCTTAACCTCGAAATTGTCTACTTGCTTGAACCTGTTATAGCTTGTTTTTCTATGAAACTTAAAAACGTTACTGCCTTAAACTGTTAATAGCAAATTTATGATGTAACTTTCCTGTCTGGTTTTACCTGTAATGTGTATTGTGCTTTGTTAAATGTTCTTTGTGACGTGGAACCTTTGTAAAAGAGCCCTTGCTCAAAGGTATTAATTTCCTAGACTAATAAACTAAACTCAGAAAGCTCTATATTCTTTTATAATTATTCATCTTCTTCACTGCTGACCTGCCCTATCTGTCCAGCTCCCATCATCATCACTCACTCCCTAGACACTTAGCTCAACCTCCTCATTCTCCCATGGCATCCCCCCCCCATGATGGGGTCCAAGGGGAATGAAACTTCTCTGTCAAGGACTATAGCCAGTTATGGAGGAGGATATTTAGTTAAAGATGTATGGCATGCAGTGGGCTGGATATCTTCCTGTTGGTTGGAGTGTTTTCCACCAGTTTTGCTCCCAGCATTGCTGGCATGTCAAGACACATGCATGTGCATGCACTGGCATGTTGTAATGTTATTGGTGCCTGGTGGTGGCCCCCTCCCTAATGTGTGGCTCTGTTGTGCTGCCACCCAGCTTTTGTCAAGAGGCAGGTGCAAAGTACAAGATGGAATACCCCCTCCCAAAGGAGAAGGGCAACCAAAGTCCATTACTGAACCTAGGTCCTAGAGTAATGAGCAGAAGTGCTTCTGCTGCATTACCTGGCCAGCTGCATCTGAAAGCTCTTTAAATAGAGTATTGCTTGTGTTCTTCTGCAAATAAATTATAATGAAAACCTGAGACTTCTAAAGCTCTAGTGACTGATGAAGCATTGTCTGCTGCAATGCGTGGAAAACTGCAGAGAATGTGTCACATGGTGATGGCGCAGTGCATCAGTTAATTGCAAAGGCATCAGCTTTTGTATTTTTATATACAACCAAACAATGATATGTGGTGCCATTTGCTGTGTGCAAGTTATGTGTACTGCATTAGTTTTAATGTTTTTTTCTAAATGCAAGATCTAACTTTTACAGCTCAGGCTCCTCCCTGCAGGAATGTATAAACCAGCTTGAGAAACATCTGCTGCACCCCAAAAGTGACCCAGTTCAAATATTTTGAACCATTTCATAAAGTGGAGCCTGACGGAATACAATGCACTTCTGCAGAATTCTGCAGCATAGTTACTGCATGAAAGAAGCCAATTTTAATAGTAGTTAAAACATTCTGTCGTGTATGAATCTGATGAATCTGCAACTTTGCAATGCATCCTGCTAGGCTGTATTGTACCACATGAGCAAATAAAAGGAAATGACTTCATTGATTTAAAGTAGAATGAGAACCACAAAAGTAAAATGTCAAAGTGATAGGACATACTCCAGAGAGTATGACACCCATATCATCCTCAAGTATCTACCATGCATATAAGCAGGCCCACAGCCTGTATCGTGATCAGTAGAGCTGGTTAACTCAAGTGGGAGCCTCTAAACTGTTCAGGCAAATCTGTGGCATCAGGAAATGAATTGGGAAGAAAATAGAATAAAAATGTAATTGAGCTCAAATTAGAAACTAAAGCAGTATGACAGCACTTTAAGCAGCTCTAGGTAAATATTCATTGAAAAAAATAAATGTAGGCATCAGGTTTTAAACACAAAGCCTGAAGAGTAGGGAAATAGAATGTTAGGGTGAAAATGTCACCTGGCACTTGGTGACGGCGTGGTTGATACTCAGGATTTGAGGGATTGCTTGAGTCAGAGCTGGCATCACACAAATTTTGACACTGTCATTTAATGACTGGACATTTACTCATATACCAAAGTTTGAAACAGGGTGTTAAAAGTTAAGGTTATGTCAACTCTACTTTGAGCAGTTACTCAGACCCAGAGTAACACCACTCTACATATTCAGCAGGAGTCATGTGACTTTTTCACCTTGACTCGACATATCCTTATTTTTTGCGGCTTTTTGTTTCAGAAATAACTGGTACCTACTGTACAGTAAATGTATTTTGTTTGAAAGAATTTCCTGCCTTTTTCAAAAGGATATTAAAACACAGATGCACATTAATTTGTTTCATAATACCAAACTTTGGCTGGCACTGTAAATACTTCCGATGTCAATCATACAGTCCCTGGTGTCCTGGTTGCTCATGCTGGAGGGGACTGCATTTGCACTCTATTATCCAGTGAACATTGTGTAAGGTCAAGACATATGTTGTTACTCGTACTGTATATAGGGTTACCACCTTTTATAAAGCCCAAAGTGGGACATTTCTTATTGAAGCATGATTTTTTGCAGGACAATATGTATCTCGACCAATGCAACAGACTTGTTTTCTCTAAATAATCAGAATTAAGGCTAAGTGTTGTAGTTTTTTAGCTGTTTTTAGTGTTTTATATCATTTTAAGGTATTTTAGTCAAGGTATTATGTTGTTTTGCAGCATTTAGAGGCAAGTCCGAAAATATTTTTTCTGCTATAATGTCAGGACATATAGTAGTTTTCATGTTTTTTTGCAGGACACAGCTGCCCAAATCAGGACTGTCCTGCGAAAATAGGGACAGGTGGTAACCCTACCTGTATATTGCCTTGAGTTTGTCATTTCTTTTTTGCCTTTGTGTATAGAGGGAGCCCAGACATTATTTATTCATTTATTTATTAAACATCAGTTTACAACCTTTGAGCCAGAGGCTCGTTTACAAAGGTACCTTGTCACAGAGAGGACAAAACAGTGATAACAAACAACAGGATAACAATGTACAAGATTTGAAGGAACATTAGGCTATCAGCCTTCCAGTGCCCACTAATAGTTTGCTCTACTTGTTACCATTAAAAAATATGGGACATAATATTCTTTCACATTCTCAACAAAATTTGTTGTATGTCAGGTTTGTCGAGAGTGTGGGTTTAATACAGGGAGAAAGCCTGGGTAATGGGAAGCAAACCAGAGCTACCTGGCAGGCAGTCAGTGGCAATACCTGTTGACACTATTCTTAAAATAGCCAAAGAAAAATGAAAAAAAAAAATATTTCTAGAAAAATAATACAGGTTTTCAAATAACATGGTACAGCGGTGTGTGTGTGTGTGTGTGTGTGTGTGTGTGTGTGTGTGTGTTTATCAGGCACAGCAGTGGAAGAATCTGAGGCCAGGGGTTCTGTAAAGGGTGAAATCCTGAGCAAGGAGCAGCATGTGGATAACGTGGTATGTCACTTTATTGTAGTCAAGAAGTGATGGGGCAGTAGCAGAGAGTAGAAGGATATGTTGGCATGGAATCATGCAGGAGAAGTAAAAAACAAAAAGGAGTTTGGTTAGCCAGAGCCCTTCAGTGAAAAGTGTGGAAACTGAAAGAACAGCCCATGAAGAATCACAGTTTGTAAATACAACTCACAGTGGCACTGCAAGTGTTCAGACTTGAGCAATGAAGTTGCAAAAGAAAGCAAAATTAAAGTGTCAAAGGTACTAAAAGTGCCAAAGAAAATCTATATGAAATAATTATGTTGCTAGAAAGAAGGATTATGGGCTTCCCCTTGCAATGAGAAGGGAAGTGGCCTAAGGGGTTGGAAGGGTCTTGTCAGTATTGGGCGAGGTAACGTCAGGTGATGTGGTCACCTGCAGAATGGAAACAATGTAGTTGAATTTGTACAACTATTTGAAACATGACAAATATGGACTAATGTAATTTAAGGTGTTGCGAAATTTATGTCTTACCCATTAGAAATTGTACACAGTGGGAACGTTAATGTCCAGCCAGTGCATGAGATGTGGAAAGGCAGAAGGGATGCAATTTCATATCCATTGGTTCTGGGAAAAGGTTCCACCATTTAGAGAAGAAATTCAGCAGAGTTTGGATCCCCTCCTGGGCCTGGAGGAGGCTTTAATGCCTGAGATTTGTTTTATTGGGTAAATATCCAGCTGATTTTGTGGAGCTCAGAAGGGGATATATAGTTTTAGTTGCTGCCACAACAAAATTAGTTGTCTTATGTTACTGGTTGGCCTACCAGATCCCCACTAAACTAGAATAGCATCAGTGGTGGCTCCAGCTTCTGTTGATTACCAGGGCACTGGGTGGGCACCACAGTTGGCAGCCAGGGCACTGACAGAAACCAGCATGTCAATCATACGTGCAGATTGTGAGAGTGCAGATGAGTGGTGCAGCTCGAGGTCTGGCTGGGCAGCTGCTGTTCTCTTGCTCCTAGCCTCCTACCAATACCAGGGAGGCTATAACAGGAGGAGGAGGACTGATGGTACCATTGCCCCCCCCTTATGTAAACATAAACCAAAATATGCAATACCATGTCACACAAACATTAGGCCTGCCCATTTCAAATATGCATTTAGCCAATAATCCCAAGATAAATAATTTTTAGATTTAGAACATTTAATCCTAACAGACATAGAAGTTCATCTGGCATTTTAACTCTTTTGTATTTTCAGCCTGCATTTAAAATAACCATTTTGTTTTGCTTTTAGACCACATGCTGACTCAGCGCCTTGTTTTTATTTTTAGAATCTGGCATTTAGCTACAAGTTTAGCAAACATTATGATAAGACTCTGTACCACATCAAGATTCACAACATTTCATCCTAACAGAGACAAAAGTAAAACTGGCCTTTAGCAACAATGTTTAGCAAACAATGTGATAAGCCTAGTCTGTACCACATCAAAATAGCCAGCCTGACAGAGGTCCACTCACACCAGCTCTCATGCATGCATCATCGGTTCACTCAGGTCTCTAAAGCACACACATACACCTCCAGAGTAAGATTAGCAATGCAATGCAGTTTGCTGGTTTGGTAATCGGCTTGGGTGGGGTTGAATGAGGTATGAAGTATGTGACTAATGTTAGGAGAAGAGGTGTTTCTGTAAAAGCACTTGTTTGGGGGATGGTGACCCAGTCTACAATAATTCCTGTCTTACAATAGAACCATTAGCCCTTCCTATGGCTATCCCTTCCCCCACTGCAGTCCTTTTCTTTCTGCTGCTCTTCACCTCTTCTGTTCCTCCAGACTCATCTCTTTCCCAGCACCCTTAAAAAGAAGTATGCCAGCTCTGGGCAGTGCACCACTTGCCAGGAGGAGGAGCCAGTCCCTTATTTTCAGTTTACCAGCCCTCCTCAACCCCCTCCCTCCATCCACAGACCCTAAGGTGCCCCAAACTGCCAATCCCCAGTTTCTAGGCCATCTGATGGCAGTGTGCCAGCAGAACCCAGCCACTTATTTTCAGTTCAGCAGTCCTTTCTAACCCAAACCCCCAGTCCCCACACCACCCCACTCCAGTCCTAAACACCAATTCTTGGTTTGGGGCACAGTTAAAATACAGTATTCCCAGCTAACTCAGTTACACCCCCAAAAGCATCCATCCTACATTTTCCTGCTTTCACTAAATAGCCTTTCAAGATATGTAATTAAATATTAGTTTTAATAACCAGAGTATTAACAGACCCCCATACTGGTCAAAATGCTGAATTTCTTTCTGGGCATGACTTCATGATCTTTTGATGGGGATTGACTGTTTGGATTAGTGGGAGATCTATATACTGCATTTTGTCAGACAAACAGCTGCTGCCCTCAGTCCTAATTTAACAAAAAATGTTCATTAAGATTGCTCCTCCTTGGTGCTTTAATTCAAATTACTGAAATACAGTCTGACTGAACCTGTAAATTCAAGATAGCCTGTGGAAGGGGAAAAGCATGTGTGAGAACCTAGCATCCTGTATTTTTTTAATCCTTTTTTTTTTGTTTTCCTAGTGTGGGCTGGAATTGAATCTCTTGCTATGTATATTAAATTCTGACACACTTCAAACAAACAGTTAGCAGACTTGTAAAAAAAAAATCATCCTGCTATAGGCATGACTCATTCATGAAAAAAGCAGGCAATAAATAGAATTAGCAAGTCCTAGTCTGTCCCTCCAGAGTCCACAAGCAGCCAGCACACAGCATCTCTTTCTCTCCCTCCTGAAAGTTTTTTTCGAAAAAACAATGTTGAATCAACTTTTACTACCCACCACACAAGACACTGACTCGGTGTGATTTGCCATTGATTGTGAATAAGTAATAAATATATTAATTACCTTGTAGCCTTGCTTTGCTTGTGCATGTGCAGTGACTCTGGGGAAAGAAGAATAAGACAGCCAGGGGTACTGACTTGAGGGAGGGATCCACTATTCCACTCTGCCTCTTGATCTACAGACTGAAGTGCAGCAGAGTTCAGACTAAAGCCAGAGACTGAGTAACTTGGAGTCTTCGGTTTCTTGGGGTCTGCAGCTGCCGCTGGAGGGTCTTTTCATTGCCGCCCACCACTCAGAGAGCACAGCACCGATACTCCTAAATCTTCCCGACCATCTGAGGCAACAACAATGGGGCTGTTCCTGGATCCTCCATGTTCATTCTCGTTCATCTAGGAGCTGAGATTCAACTGAAAATGCTGCTATGGGAGACTGCCAGTCCGCGCCGAGCCTGCCACTGATTCTGTGATCTGCCACCCATAGTCCACTGTGTGAACCAGCTGAAAAAAACAGGAACAGGATGAAATGAATAAAAAAAGCAGGTCACTACAACAGCTGATTTTTTTAAAAGACCTGCGGATCTGCCTCCATCTGTCTGAGCCAATCCAAGACTGGCTTGATGCAGACACTACTCCTCCTCCTCCTCCCCCCACCCTACCCCTGCAGCAACCCAGAAAAGGATCCTTGGCTTTTGTTTTAATTTTTGACATCAGTCCTAGCTGGCTAGCTTACCAAGGAGGATGGAGGCCAGCAAAAAAAAAATATATCAGTTGAGTGGGAGCACTGGTGCACGAACTGGGGCATAGCATTTTTTGATGTGCCGAGGTGTAGCGCCGCCAGTGAATGGCATAGGGAATTTTGCATGTATTGAATGCCAGTTCAGCATATTATACTGTACTATTGAATACACTTAAGAAACATGGGGTGGGTTTCTCAGCATTGCAGTGCTTTTAGTCATATTTATCATCATGATTACATAATGTAAAAGCAGGCAGGTAACCTCAATTCTAGCAGGATCATTTCAACACAAGGTGTTCTGCAATGATCAGTCCTTGGATCCCTGCTATTTTTATTGTATATTAATGACTTATAGCCACATTGTTCATCTTTACCAAAAATATATTTATATGTGGATGATACCATCTTACATACCAGTCACACTGACTTGGATATAGCAATAAGTAATGTTCAACAAGATTTTCATAAGGTACAGTCTGCTTTGCTGGAAATGAGACTACTCCTAAATGTCAAAAAAACTCAATGGATGATCCTTTCTAGAAAACCATTAGAATGTTCCAAATATAAACTTTACTCTATTAAATGGACTGATATTTTTCAAACACTTACATACAGTTATCTGGGAATGGTATTGGACACCCAATTAACATATAGACAACATGTAGGCCCAGATATTCAGAGCAGTTGCACAATGCGCAAACGAGATGCGCATGCACAACCACAGAAATGCACCCCGCAGCCATATTCAACCAATGTGAATGTGCAGCCCAAATCCAAATGTACAGATGCACAACAGTAATTTATGCAGCACAAGTACAAGGGGGTGTGCCCATGAATAAGCTGCGCAAAGGCATATTCAGCCAAAAAGCACGGTGCAAGTCAGAAGCAACCCACAGAATGCACCAGACAGAACTGAACATAAAAAAGGAGGCTCAAACACACACACAGCTGATGCGCAAGACTGAGACAGACATAAATGGATTCAGGGCCATTTGTTTTGGGAGCAGTAATGAGGGGTGTGAGGAGCAGGTAGGAACACCAACGTGGCCAAGGAAGGGCACGGTGGTGGTATGCCCAACACAGATGGTACCGTGCCCACCTCACCTTCGAGGATTACAGGGATGTGGAGATCATGGGCTGGTACCTGCTGAACAGGGCAATTCTGAGGCAGCTCTGTGAGCTGTGCCATGATGAGTTGCAGGCACCAACCAGGAGTCATGTCATGAAAGTGGAGACCAAGGTAACAGCAGCAATGTGCCTGCTCGCCACAGGCACCTTCCAGAAACCAACTGGGGCAATCACTGGAATAACCCAGTTAACCATGTCCTGCCTCATCACAGAGCTCTTCATCTCCCTTCTGCCACACGCTTCAGCGTTCATATGATTCCCAAGCACACAGGTAGAGGGTATAGTAAACATGCAGGACTTCCACAGAGTGGCAGGCATGCCAGGCATGATTGGGGCCATAGACTGCACCCACATAGCCATACACACACCACCTGACCCAAAGAGGGCCACCTACATGAATAGGAAGGGGTACCTCTTGATCAACTGCCAGGTGGTGTGCTATGCCACAGGGTGCATCACCAATATCTGTGCCACACACCCCGGGAGTGCTCATGACTCATTCATCTGGTACAGCTCCACTCTGTGCCAGAGATTTGAGTGTGGGGAGATCCCATGAGTTACCTGTTAGGTGAGCACGGCATGGGGTGGGTTGCAGGGGCAGCAATGCCATGGGCAGAGATGCATACCACACACGGCAGGAGCTGGGAGGATGGCTGCAGGTGGTGGGGAGGGACAAGCAATCCAAAGTGCTAACCTGCATGTTCTACCCACACAGGTGACAGTGCCTACCCCCTGTGGCCCTGGCTGCTCACCTCTTTCCAGCACCCATCCAATACTGCAGAGGAGAGGTACAATGAGACACACATTGCTACATGTGATGTCATTGAGTGTGTTTGGCATGCTCAAGATGTGATTCTGTTACCTAGACAGGTCTGGTGGTGCCCTACAGTACAACTCTGCAAAAACCTGTGACCTATTCCTGACCTGCTGCATACTACACAACACGGCCATTGACCATGGGATAGCTGTCCAGGTGGATGAGGACAACAGCAGCGATGAGGATGGGGATGACAGGCTGGATGGGGGTGTGCAGCCACCCATTGCAAGGATGGATCCCAGGCTTGCTGGACAGGCAAAGAGGCACCAGGCCACCATCATCTAGGAGCACTACAGGAACCAGAGGTGAGTGACAGACAAGCCTGCTGTGTACGCACAGACCACCCACACACACACACACACACAGGACACACAGCCACACAGGGATGCAAGCAGTGACACCGGCACACACACAGCATGCACAGGGACCACACAAACACACAGCCACATCCCCACAGCACAGTGCACAGGCATAGGTGCACACACACATACATATGCATCTGGAAGTGGCATGGATCAGAGTGAACACACTGGCACACAGGCAAGGCTGGCACAGTGCTGCCCTCATCATGCCCACACCACAAGGCCCAGCAGCACAGCATGCACACCTGGCCTTTGGAGGATGTGCCATATGCTACACACACGTGCCACCACATGCACAAGGGTGCACCCACACATGTGTGCACTAGACAACAGCAGTGGGCAGCAGGATAGGACAGCACACCCAGCAGCCCTACCTTGTGGTGTCATGGCCATGTGGGCAGCGATGTCCAGGCTGTGTGGCAGCCACTGGCTGCACAACAGCCACTGGAGGTGTAACCAACACACTCGCAGGGTAGAGGCCTAAGAATGTGACCAGGTTCTCACTGGCATGAAAGGTCTGGAAAAGAGATCACTGCTGGGTGTGTCGGGGTTGGCCATGTTGGATCCCGGCATCAGCCGTGCTGGAGTCACCAGACGCCATGTCTGTGTTGTCAATGTGGCACTGCGGGGAGTCCTACATCCACTACCGTGCCCAGCAGATGCCAACAATACAAATCTGGTGGCAATGATACCGACAGTGTGGTCCAGTGATGCAGTTGTGGCCTCCTGCAGCATCTGGAGCTCATCATTCAGCTGGGCACATCCAATGTCCCCATGCTCAGACAGTTAATGCACCTCTGCCTGCAGAGCATGGATCTTGGCCCCAAGAATTACCTGGTTCTCCATGGATGTCCACAACAGCCTGGTGTGCTTTTTCAGCCTGACAGTACCCTGCACATCCTGGGGCAGATGCCAATCTGATGGGGGTGATACGGCATGCTGGTCAATGTCCCTCTCCTGTGAACACCGCACAGGGGACCATGCAGGGGGTGGTGTATGTGCAGGTGCACCATTGGTGGCACAGTAGTCACTGCAGCCTGTTGCCACTGCTCAACTGCCTGCTGGACCATCCCTGTGGCACCAACATCTGTGGCAGCATGCCTTCCATGGCCGGCGACAGCAGCGGTGCCACATGCCACTGTGCGCCCATTGTCAAGGTGTGGCGGCGTGGGTACCATTATGCCACTGGTGGCAACTGCCAACTGTGTATGGCCCTGTACCCTGGGTGGCAACATCAGGCCTGTACTGTCCAGGATAAGTGTCATGTCATCATCTGTGTTGGATGCCCTATACAGCTGCATCCCCGGTACCAGCATGGGTAGGTCCTTGGTGAGCAGGAGGTCTGTCATCTAGGCACAATAAGCCCAGCAGCTTCACACTGCCCTGATGCCAATGGTCCCTGACCCAGATGCCTGTAGATGTGGATGGCTCCTCCTCTTCAGGTCCAATATCGGCAGTGGCATCTTGCAACTCACCCCCTGAGGCATGATGGCACTGAAAGACAGAGGTGCATTATCAGTGGTGGTGATGGAAATGTGCAGGCAGACCAATGGCCACTGCAACAGTGCATGTGCACCACGTGCATGCTGGCATGCAACAATGTACACCAGTGCAGCAGCATACAGCAAGGAGGACATGCCAACTGATGGTGCCCATGCTAGCAAAGCCATGGTGGGTAGCAGTGGTGCATGGTGCCGCAATAACACATGGCTGGCAAGTGAGAGTCCCCTCACAGCATCAATACCAGTGGTGTGCTGTGCCACAGACAGTGCCTCAATGGACCATGCCATGCCACAGACGCACTGGGCATGCAGCACTGTGGGGCTGGGCAGCTGCGCTACACACACTGGAGCAGGTGCCATGGCCACAGTACAGTGCCTATGCTGCTGCCCCACTGCACATATGTGCACAATGGCATGCACATTGGCCTCATGTGCACCATGCACTGCTGCATGCAGCATGCACAATTGCCATGCAGCACAGCAGCCGGCACTCCTGCTCAGTGCCAGGCACAACACCCCCCAACACCCACATGTGACACATGCTAACTCACAGTGCTGTGAGGGGCTGACACACATCTAAATCCTCCTCAAGAGATGCCCTCAGTGGTGGCATGCCTGATGGTCACCACCACCAGCTCCTCACCCACCATTAGTGCAGGGAGCGGTGCAGGATCCCCCATACATCCTGCTGCGGGACACCCTGATGGCTGCCACCTTCTCCTTGATGCATCGGCGGTCTGTCCCCACCTTCTTCTTGCACTCCTGTGAACTCTTATGATGCCTCCCTGGTCATTGGCATAGGTTAGCACCTCCTCCAACCCCATGGCACATTCCTGCAGAGTGCCTGTAGCATGATTCAGCAGCTTCTTCCTGTTGGGGTAGTCCTTGAACAGGATCTGCTGCTCATCCTTTGAGATGGTGGGCCTGGCTTCTGTGCAGGCTCGTGCTCATCAGCTCCCTCCATCTCAGACATTTTTCTACCTGTGGAAAGTGAAATCATGGCCCGTCAGTGGCTTGGCAGCCTAGCCAGTACCTGTGCAACATTGGCAACATGGTCAGCAGATCCACAACGTGTGCTGTTCTTACCTCACTGGCTGCAATACCTGTCAGTGACCTGTGCTGTATCGTGGTGCTTTTATGGAGCAAATTAGCTCCTGCACAACTGTAATGCAATGCAAATGAGCCTGACTGCACCATGCATAGCCTCATGAGGCAATTTGCATACGGTGGTTGAATACTGAGATTTTGTGACTTGCACAATGGGATTGCACCAGAGAGACCATGCAGTGCATGTCCAGCACATGCACAGTGCACTGCTGCATGATGCGCATGTGTGCTGTCAGAGGCACCCTTTTTCTTTGTCTTATTGTGCAACTGTGTGTGTTGCATGACAGTCCCACATCATGCATGCAGCATACAGCACCTACCATGCATTCGGGTACATTGCTCCACCTGGGCCCATTGCATAAAAGTGCTGGATACGCTATGCCACTGACCGCACATTGCTGTAGCCTGTGCAACATTGCAGAGGGTCATGCATGGTGCTTATGTTGGTCACAGACTGACCCCGTACTCTCACCATGCCATGATGCAGTGTGCATGTGTGGTACTGCATGGTAGGCCTCCACTGCACATGTCTGTCATGCATTCACATGCTGTGTGACCAAGGTCCATAGCCCACTATTGCACATCGTACCTGTGCATTACCACATGCATGCAGTGTAGGCCGCAGTGGTTGCACTTTCACCCTGTCAGATCACTGTGCAGTATGGCGGTGTCCAGGTCATGGTCATGATATGCACTGAACTGGAGCAAGGTGGAAATGTGCAACCTTGTAGCACTGGTGGAGCCTGTTGCAACTCAGCTTTTTGGGCTGGATGACCTGCTGGAGCAATGGTCCCAGGTGTGGTATAGGGTGGCGGTGGAGTTTGAGTGCAGCTCGAGTGTTCTGTGCATGGGGGAGCAATGCTGCCACCATTATGGTGACTTGTGGCAGAGAGAGTCAGTGAGCCAACACTGGCTACAGGTGAGAGCACAATGTGGGGTTGTGCCACAGCCAGGTAGGTGTCCACCTGCACTGCGCATGCCCGCAGTGCCCATTTACTGTGCTGACAGCTGTGCTGCATGTGCGACTGCCTGGGGGGGAAGCTCTGTGCTGGT
This sequence comes from Neoceratodus forsteri, assembly GCA_016271365.2. Lineage (NCBI taxonomy): Eukaryota > Metazoa > Chordata > Ceratodontiformes > Ceratodontidae > Neoceratodus > Neoceratodus forsteri. The sequence continues at coordinate 1,265,080,658 of CM057455.1, forward strand.
GGGTGCTGCAAGTCCTGCATTGCTGCCCTGTGCACCTCTGTAGTGCATGCTGCTGCTGGGCAGGCACCAGTGCCCACTGCCAGTTCAAGGTACCATCCCATGCTGTGCGAGCAGTGTGCATGGGGTTGTTGGGGGGGAATGTGCATGGCATTCCACTCATGTCCATGTCTGTCTCTCTGTTCCATCCACAGGACCGGAGGACCAGAGGAGGGCCAGGATAGGCAGTGGCACCAGCGCAGGGACGGGCAGGTAAGTGTGTACAGCATGTCATACATTGTGTGTGGGGCTCTGTAAGGTGTTGTGGTCCATCCTTGGGCAATACCACCATGCATGGCCACTGCATGGGTAGGTGCCTGCCTCCACCACCAGTGCTGTGCTGCACTGGGTGTGGGGGCACCATGCACATGGCCTCTGCGTGGTGGCACCCTGGTGCTGACCTTGTTGGGGTGGGACAGTGCGCATGGCTCCCATGGTGTGTGACAGCTGCCAGGTGTTTGCAGTCCATCTGGGGGGGCTTGCACCTGCACTGTGGTGTCCACTGCATTGGTGTGGGTGCATGTCACCCCATGGTTTCCTGATCATTCGGCTGTGGGGTGTGTCATGGTTGACCACCATGCACGTGCCTTTGGGGGAGTCCATCCACCAGTGGCTATATCAGCTGTCCAGTGTGCACATGGGTGGGCATGGCCTCCTTGTAGCATGACACTTATTGCCTGTTCTGTCCCTTCTCCTAGTTCAGGTTGGACCATGGGCCAGAAGATGAAGGCCAAACTGACTGGTGAGGGAGCCTGCTGATCCTACACTGGCTCATGTGGAGGAGCATCAGCCACTCCACAATGCTGCTGGGGGTGGGACGGCACCAGCTATTGGCAACTGAGGAGCTGATACAGGTGGTGCACCATCTATGGGCACTGCTGTGTTGGCAGATATTCATTCTCCCATCACTGCTGTTCCATTTACTTCCCCTGCCCTCCTCCTCTTTGCTTGGCCCATCTTCCCAACCTCTGTACCTCCTCCCAGTTCCTGTCCCCTAATGTCCCACATTGCCTCTCCCTTATGTTGACCCCTTTGTTCTTGTTCCTGTGTACCCTGTTGTCACACCAGTGTTTGACTTTGTTGAGTAAAACTTTTTTTTTCTAGAACGTCTGTGTCTGTGTCTCCTTTACAGGCATCCTGTTGTGCTGTGCTATAGTTTTAAGGTTGTGTCCTTGGGTGTGTCCCCTCCTGTCCCACTGCTGTGTCCTTTGGGTAGTGCTGTTGTGTGTGCTAGGTCCTGTTTGCCATGTCCCTGTGTCTTGCGTGCCCATGGGCTGTGGGTCTTACCCTGGCCTGTGCAATTTCCAGCTCCATTTGTCCCTGTGCTGCCCTGCCATCCACCTGCCATGCTGCCATTGCCAGTACCAGTGTGCACTGCAATGCTGTGCTCTATGTCCTTGCCTGTTTGAGGTTCATAAGCCCCATGTACCCCGTGCATTCCTGTCTCCTTTTCTGCTGTCCACTGTGCATGTCTGCTGACCTTGCACCACGGCTGTGCTACTGTCCACCACAGTTCTGCCTGTCAGGGTTGTGTTGCTAGTGCACTGGCAAAGGCCTGCCCATGGGTGTGCCTTCAGGGTGGGTGGATTGGTGTGCTTTGTGACATGGGTGGTGTTGGCAGCCTAGCATCCTGTGTGGGCCTTAGCCCACTGCCCCTGCAGTGCGTCCTGGCCAGTGTGCCCTTGTGGTTTAGGTCTAGCAGTGCTGGTCTGGTACTCTGCTCATGTGCAGCCCTACCAATGCTCCCCTTTGCCTGTTGTGCTTGCTTAGCCTATTGGCTTCTGCTTCCTTCCTTACTCCTGAACAATCCTCATTGCTCCAGAGCATATCTGGTTGTGTGGTGGTGCATCCTTGCTATATTCAGTGTGCTTTGTATCAGCGCATGTCACTGGTGCATAGTCTGAATTTGGCATTTGTTTCCTACGGCGCATCTGCATTGCACTACGCATTCCATTGCGCATATCATAGGTTCATAGGATTATATGGGTTCAAGGGCAAAACCATTAATGAACTCACTGCCTAATGGCAGAAATTAAATTTTCTATTACCCATATATTGATCCACATTATTTTTAAACTGGTCTGCATTTGAACTGGTGACAATAGATACTGGTAAAGTGTTCCAAATACGTGGAATTCTCTGAGTTATGAAATTGTTTCTTTTGGTTGTATGATTAATTGTATATTAGTTAAGAGTTTTAATTTATGTGATCTAGTGTTCTTGCCGTTTGTTTTATACTGCAAACATAAAGTTTCAAATAGAGCCGGGTCCATAAAGGCTTTATAAATTAGATAAAGGTCTCCCCTCAAAGCCCTATACTCAAGAGAATAGAGCCCCTGGGTAGTAAATCTTTCCTCATATGTAAGGTTGTGCAAATTTTGAATATTTTTGGTCATTCTTCTTTGCACACATTTCATCGCAGTTTTAGTACCTGCAGCGGTTGGACCACAAAAGACGGAATAGTAATCAGTCTGTGAATGTACAAGGCTGGAAAACAGAGGAATAATAATTTCGGTTGTATGGCTTTTAATATGCTTAAATATGCAAGCTGTAACTCCAGCACACTTTTTGATTGTTTTGTTTATATGAGTATTAAATTTCATGTCATTTGTAATAGTAATACCTAAGTCAATTTCTGCCTCCTCCCTACCCCCAAAACCACACCTGTGGAAGGAAAGGGTTAATACAGCAATAACAACAATAACACCACAGTACTTTAAATTTCTAAACACACTAAAGCACTGATGAGGAACTCCGATGAGTCCCTCATCCTCTTCTTGTCTTCTCTTCTGTCTTCCCAGGACCACCTATAAGAAAAAGAAAGACAAAACATGCTCCTAATCTGCATACACAGTCTACTTAAACCCCTACCATCAAAACACTGCAGAATCCCAAAAAGATCTTTTAGAAAAAAGGTAGAAAAACAGTATTTACATTAGAAAACAATGACATTATTTACAATACACATTTGGGGGAATGGAGTGCCCTAAAGAGTCCCAACTAGAGACCACAATGCCCGAAGGCTAGTCCAATAAAGAGTCTCTCCTGGGCCGGAGCCCGGTGAAGCACAGTTCTAACAGGCCAAAGTCCCGAAGGGGAGAGTCTTTGAGGACAGTTCACACATTTTGAAGTCTGTTAATGTAGGGTGTGTACTGCAATGTCATAAAGATAGAAAAGTTCGGACTTACCAGCCACTTGTAGTATGAAAAATTCGGCACCGACCTGCACCTCTGATGAAGACTCTCCCTGGCAGCATTTCTTCCAATACAGCTGGGAAGACATCTTCCGGGAACCACAGGAGGCACATCTGGGAACAGCTGGGTTGATGTCATCTCTGGAGATGGAACCTTAGAACAGGAACAAAAAAGAAAACAGCTGGTCCGATGTCATCCGATTATCAGGCGATGAACAGGATACAGCTGGGCTGGTGTCCTCTCTGGATCTGAAGTCATCTGGTGGGCCAGTCGATGGTTTCCAGGAAGGACAGTACACTGTAGACTGATTAATGTGGGGCACCTGGGTCCTTGATTGTCTATATTGGCGAATCAATAAAGGCACTTCACAGTCTGGTGTGGCAGTATTGACTACCACTGCTCAGCTCTCCATTTTGTAAGCACGGGCACATTCGCTGAGAGGTCATTGCACTGAGGTCAATAGAACCGGGGGTCAGGAGCTTGAATTATTACCCCATCTGGGTGCACATAATTCACAAAGTGGGAGATTTCACGTCCTTCTCAGTCCACTATTCTCACTCTGTCTATAAACAGTGTCTTGCCTCTCTTCCACTGGGTATACTTTTCGTTGAACAGTCTGTTCTTTACATGCTTGTTGGCCCCAGGATGCACACTTTTCATTGCTTCATCCCAGATCCAGGATTTCCTGCAGTTCTCAATCTCTTCCCAGACTTTCCGAGGAAAGGTAGGAAAGGTCATACCATAGATCTCATTTGCCTTCCTACGAACCAGTTTCTCCTCTTTACTTGCTTTGGTCAATCTGAGACCACTGGCCTGACTTGGGGGTGGCCAGTCCTGGTTCTGTCAGCTATGCATCCTTAAGGAAATTAGAAACAGATCCCTGACTTCTTCCTCTTGTAAAGCCAGGGCAGTGGCATCACCATTTTCTTCCATGCATTCCTCCGAGGCAAGATCTTGAGGCTGTGTACCTGTTCCTTTTTCACAAGGCCACATAGGTTCCCCCTCATCTTCCTCTTCACTGAGGATCTGAGCACAGGAGTGAGCAGTCGTTCTCACTCCTGAGACTATCCACTCATCACTAGGCACGGAGCTCGACACCTCCCACTCAAAGGCCTCCTGCATCTCATCTTCATCTAAGAGACTTGGGCTAGGCCTCCCCCTCCAGGGGACGATTGATGCTTTATCCAAACTTTCCTTCTGGGGTCCAGCATCCGAAACTTCAACTTCTGGTTCTGTCTCTAACTCTGAACCCTCTAGCTTTGTGCCACACTCTCCCGAGGGGCCTTCCTCCACAGGGTCCGCCTGGTGCTGTGTGCTGCCAACTGCAGACTCCTGAATTTTTGTCCATGTGGGAGCCAAACGAATTGGAGGCACTTTATACAAGCCATATTTTTCTAGGCATCCAGCACAGTGAGGAATCATGAACACATCCCTTCCAGCTCTCAAGCATATTTGACATACGTGCACTGGAAAATTATGAATTACCACATGAGGAGGTAGTTGCCCTCCATAGCACCACTTTTCAATATTCCTCAGTTTATTTACTGCTGCTGTTACTGCAACCCGGCATGATCCGGTAACGAGCTGGTCCTGAGGCCATAACTGTAGAAAAACAAACAAAAGTTCACTGTAACCAAAACTCCCACTTTATTGAACACACTATTTAGCTGTAAAATGGCTCCTCTGCTGCTGTGTTTACTTTACTACCCCACCCTGTAATGGCGGTGGCAGCACTCCTGTGCATCAGCATTCAGAATCTGGGTCAAGCCATTGCGCACCCGATTTACACAAACTACTGATAACTTTTGCTCAAACTGCACAACTTGCTCTGTTCTGGCTTTAAACACATTTGCAGGATTTTCACCAGACTTTTCACATGCTGGTATCATTTCTTTTATTACAGTCCCTTAAAGCTTCAGGTTTTTAGCACAGTATTGCCTGTATAACTAGTGCTGCACTTTGCTACAACCCACAGTCTCTCTCTGGCTGCAAACTTTAAACTGAGGCTAAATTCATTACTATGCACACAGTCAATGGCTTAACAGGCTTGCACTTGCTGGCAGGACTTTACACAGTCGTTACTTGCAAAGCGACTACACTGCTGCACACACATTTATATGGCATAGGGCTGAAAATCATTGTTTGAGCAGTTTTACAGGTGGTTACTTACTGTTATCAGCAGCAGTTTGCTGCAATGGGGAAAAATGGCCTGCAGCCAGTTCTTGGAGGCCTCAGAACAGAAACGGGTGGGCAGTCCTACCAATCATCTTTTCAACCACCAAACTTGCAATTCCTACAATCGATTAGCGGATTGAGCCCAATTTTAAATAGCAAAGTCTATTTTTATGAGGTTTACAGCGATGTTAACACTCCACAATGCTCCTCCACCAGCCAGTACATGCACTCCACACACACTCTCTCTCGAATGCTGGGGCAGTCTCTGTAGAGCTGGCTGAGGGGCGGGACTGATTGCAACCTGACCAACCACAGGACGCCATGCAAATGGGCCTCTTCTTCCTCGTGAGGGCTCTTCTCCTCCAATGCGATCGTTGAGCAGGCAAATTTAAACTGCAGAATGCAACTTGTTTTCTTTACCAACTGACTCCACTGCGGGAGCCCATTTCAGCCATTTAACATAGCCATTTACACTGCAGTCTCTCAGTCAATTCAAAAAGCATTTCCAACATCCAGGGCACAATTTTCCTTTTGCTACCCCTAGTCTTCCCCACTTTTCTTTACCACAGTTCATTTTTAAAGCAGGCAAAAACACTGTAAACTATTTGATGCAGGACAAGGGCACACTCTTTGGCTTTACTGCTCCTTGGTAAACAGTTGGCAATTTTAAACAGCAGCACAAGATCCACAGCACACAGCAACACACTAGGGAAATTGTTTCAGCTTTTTGGGCTACCCACTGCCAGATAGCCAAAACGCTAGCCCTCCCTTGCCTAAGCACCTTCCTCCCTGAACAAAATCAAAGCGGTGCCTCCATTTTTGTAACCCCTCACCCCTGCCTTTCTAGCAAAATGACAGGTGGCATGCTGTTGAAGCTGACAGCAGTACCTGGTGGGGACCTGGTTCGGGGAGGATGAGGTTATTCGGCACAGGGGACCTAGGTTTGGCTACTCTGAACAGGGGCACCCAAGTAAATCCGAACACAGGAAGCAATAACTGTAATGTCCAGAACCAGGAATGGGATTCTTCAGTGTGGCTTTTATTCACATACTAGCTGAACAAACAAAGCATAGACGGACCCCCATGGGGCTACATTTCCTGGTAATGCAGATTAGAGACTACAGAACACTTTATCACCATTTCCGGCCCTCAGGCTCTGAACCCACCAGGCACACAGCCCAGACTTGCATGCAGCTTTGGGCATACAGCCCACACTGTACACATTTGGGTTTTCCCCACTGGCCCGGCTCCCCTGCCGGCCACTTGATCCGCTGTCCATTTGAGGAATGAACCAATTATTCTGTCGTGGCTCCCCACACCACACTAGAGTCTGTGACTCCTAGAGAGATTTTTCCTTACAATACCACATCTGGGTACTTCCCCCATCACTGGCCAAGTGCCTGAGGCAAAGTAGAAAACCACAGAAGAAATCTGTAGAGGTGGACCTGGTCACTAAAGATGGGGGACCACCCACCTCCAGCTCCTACAGCCCATACTCGGCCATTTCACTGGAAAACTGAACAATTCCTTTACTGAACTTTGAAATGTAGATTAAGGGTAGACATCTGTCACATCTCCTCTACATATTATTTGCATCCCAACAAACTCAGGAACTTGAAACTACTTTTACTTTGCTTGGCCTATTTCTCTAGGCTTCCCAATATTTAGTAGTTCAATCCCCACATTGTCACTCAAGTCCCAGGGTGAAAACATAGGCCCTTTTAGCCAGAGCAGACACTCACCCTCACATTGCAGGTGCCCCACAGGTGACTCACAAATCTTCTTTTCTCCCAAAATAAATACTGGAATGAACAGGCAGCTTCTCCTCCACAAGCAGAACTAAAGGGATTGCCCCAGGAATCTGCAGGGAATCCTTCTCATCCCCCCAGAGGGAGGGGGCACTGAGACCAAAACAGCGGTCTCCACCACTTGAGTACTCTTCCTGTGTCTCTCTTTAAGGTAGAGACACACACCCTATTACTGAAAAGTAGCCTTCTGTCAGGGCTGAGGCTCCTAGAGCCTTTACTAAGCTGCTTAACAGCAAGCTCCCTACTTCCAACTTCACTTACTGAACACCAACTGCAGAATCTCCTTGAAAAACTCCCAACGTTCTATCTAACTCCATTTGCTGCAGATTCCAATGTGGCTTATGCAGCTGCGAAAGTTTGATTGGTGATGTCATCCCTCAGTCTCAGCTGAGACTGAGAAAAGAGTGAGACAGTGTGAAACCCATTTAACTGGAGTTTTACACACTGCCTTCCCTGCCTACCACTAGGTCTTACTGGGATTCTAGTAACCCTGGGTAACAAGGGGGTTACAATGATGATGATGATGATGATGAATGAATTTATAGCAGTGTCAGTAGTTCAGTAGGTAGCACACTCACCTCTGAGGCTGGGAAATCAGAGGGCTGTGGGTTCAGTTTCCACATCTGGCACTTGGGTTAATATCCTAGCACTGACACTGTAGTACAGCATAAGAGGGGTGCTGTTCTTCTGAGGTGCCATCTTTAGGATGAGACGTTAAACCGAGGTAGTTCAGGTGGATGTTAAAAATCCCATGGCACTTCTTGAAAAGAGTGGGGGGGGGTATTGACAAATCACATATTGCATACAATGTTACATACAGAAAAAAAGTTTACATAATCAAATGAAACATGTGAAACAGTGAATATAAATGGGAAAAAATAATAAAAAGGGAAAAGAAAGGAGGGAGGAAAAAAAACAAATCATCACATACAGAACTTAGGATACAATTATATTATTACTGATATTTTATAAATATTTTAAAACCCTTCCCCCATCTATAAACCTTATCACCAGGATAATTCAATAAATCTGTGTGATACACAGCGTCCATTGTTTGAGCTACTAGAAAGCTAAAAACAGCATTTGGCATCGTTTTTTGGTGGATCACCCACTGACATCTTGTTTACCATAAATAATATCACAAACAACAGAGCAAAAGCATATAGGTTTCAAGATGCAAGTGAGTGAAATTATGAGGAAGAAAACCTAGTACAGAGGTTTCATAATTTAAATATAATAGCCAGTCCATTTTCTACCTTATACCAAAAAAGGACCACAAAGGTTTGCAATAAGAACAAGAAATGAAAAAACTGACACATGGTTTCTTCTACATTAATACATTCGGCATAAGGGCAATTTCTTTCCATTAAATTCTTATGCTTTGCATTGCATCTGACATTCAGTCTACTATATACCGTAAGCCACAAAGTTTCCCACATATGTTGTGGTACAATTTTATTCACTAATTGCTTTTAAACCTGTGGATAGAGTCAGAAGAACAATTTTTAAATCTAGGTTTGATTGGATATATCTGAGCAAGGACTGTTTGATAAAAAACATCCCTAGTACTTTGTGAGATATGTATTTTAAGAATGTTCCATTTAAACAATTTTTGGGCAGCAGGCTGAAAATACTCTGGTATCTGTAGCCATGAATGCAATTTAGTTGCCATAGTTTGCCATACTGTTAAATAGTAACATAAGACTGATTTTACCAAACCATGAGCTCCTGTAGTAAAAGTGGAAATGCCATAGCATACTGTATGAAAAAGAAAAAGAGAATGAAATAAAACAATGGGTTTAACCATGCCCAGACCTCCCATTTCCTTTTTTAGATAAGTAAAACATAATTTGATATGATTCGGTTTATTTCCTCACAACACTTGGAAAAAGAGTCCATAGAGTATAGTTTCCAGAGATAGTGGAGGTGGAAAAATGTGGGCTACATATTGCAGCTGAGGAACAACACATTGCTTCAATATCTGAATTCTTTTAAATTTAGTCAATTTCCAATGTTGCCATCTCTGAATTTTATTTTGAACTTTATGCAAGGCAGTCTCCCAATTGTCTAAGGGAAGGTTAGATGACCCAAATTTAATGCCCCAAATCATCACATTGGCAATTGTGAGAGCAATCCCTTGCACATGACATGAAGCAATATTCCAAGGACCGATCAGCAACCCTTTGCATTTTGCTGTATTTAATTTAGAGTTAGACACGCTAGCATATATGTGAAGTTCATGTAAAAAAAGAGGAATTTAATTATAGCGGGGAAAGAAAAACATAAATATCATCTGTATATGCTTGCAATACAAGGGATGCTGTCCAGCTGACCCCAATAACCCATCTCATTTAGGTGTATTGGTCAAATGCCTTATCAGAGGGTCAAGAGAGAAAATGTATAGCAAAGGGCTCAGGGGACAGTCCTGCCTAACCCCAGTGGGAGTTACAAATCCTTGTGTGATACACCCTTTAATGAGGACCCAAACATGGACATGGGAATACAGTTACTGTATTTTGCTGAGTGCTTCAATAACTATCCCATAATTCGAGAGTGTGGAAAATAAAAAAAGAGCAGTTTACCTGATCAAATGCCTTTACTTGATTAATTGAGAGTATGCATCCTCTAGTATTAGACCTAGAAAGACTTTCTATTACATCCCTAATAATAATTAGGGCATCCTGAATTTTCCTATTAGGTATTCCACAAAATTGTTTTGAAGAAAGTACTGAGGCATATTGCTTTAGTCTAGTATTAAAAATATGAGCAAGCATTTTTTAATCTGTATTTAACATAATAATAGGCTTCCAGTACTTTATATTTGTCCTATCTCCTGATTTATATAGGTAACCTAATAAACCTTCAGTAAAATTTGAGTGAATACTGTTAGATTGAAAAAAGAATTGATATATGGTTTGTAAGCAAATAGCGATTTCTGAAACAAATGTTTTATAAAACTGGTTTGGGAGACCATCTAAACCTGGTGAGGTGTTTGTTTTAAGGGCTTTGATAGCTCCTATAATTTTTTCTACTGTTATTTATTTAAGAAGTAAAAGTGCACCAGCGGGAAAGGCTGGAACCTGAACATTCCATAAATAATCTTGTATATTATGCTCAGAAGGTATATCAGATGGAAGTAAGGTTTGGTAATGTAACTTCATAATATGCTCAATATCATCAATTCCTTCTACCTTATTGCCATCAGAATCCTATAAATAATCTATTGTCATGTCATCATGGATTTTTTTTGTACACTTCATAAGGATTCCCCACAGGTGAGTTCTGTGTTCTGCCATAAAACATAGCTTGTATTGTTTTAGCCCTATCATATTGATAGGCAAGCATACTATATTTAAGGAATGTAATTTGTTGTGAGTAATCATATTTGGTGAGATAAGAAATGGTATAAAAATGTTGTAGTTGCTTTTGGAGGGATAAATACTTCAGGAATCCATTGTTCCCTACCTGCTTGCCATGTTTACTGAACCAAGACTTCAAATCTCCTTTTTTGTCAACCCACCATTCACCAATATCTGTATATAAACATAATACTGATAATCTGTCTGTGAATAGAGCTATGATTCCCTTTTTAACTTCTGGAACTGTTAGCAAAGAAATATTCAACTTCCATCTACTTTTATTTTTAAAAGTATTGTAAATGGTTGTTATGGTAAGTCTCAACAATGAGTGATCCAAAAATTCAATAGGTGTTATTTGAAAAATTCCTTTGGGTAAATGTTTAGAAATAAACATATGGTCAATTGTAGTCTTATATTTACTTTGAGTGTATGTGACGCAAGAACCATTGTTATAAATACTACAGTCTAAAAGACCTGCAGTATCAACTACTGATGTCAGCATATCAGAATCGCAATAGTTTGTTTTTTCTCATTTCCCACTACTTAATTGCACTCTGGAAACATCACAATTAAAATCTCCTCCAAAAAGGACCGTATAAGAAGTAACAAGATACGGTTGAATACTTCTTAAAAGGGATACCCTATCAGCTTTGAGTTGTGGACAATATACAGTTATAAAGTGGCAAGCCATTGATTTCCACTTCCCATCCAATACTAATAATCTGCCTGGGATCAAATCAACTAATTTTGTTAAGGAAAATTATAAGATCCCATTAAAATTCCAACCCCATCTGCACAAAGGACCAAAGGAAGGCCCCAGATCCATTCTCTTTTAAAGAGTATCACTTGTTCCCTAAAATACATCCAAGTTTCTTGAATAAAAAAATATCAAATTTGGATTTGTGGATATAAGTAACAACATTTTAAATTATTTAATAGACTATGGATATTTAAGGAACCTATAGGAAAATAACCCATTTGTCATGGAAACATGCTATGGAAATATTTATACAGTTTTTTTTTCTCTTCCTTTTTTACCTTTATAATCTCCTTGTTCAACCCCTGTAGGAGGCAGAGTCCCCTCTCCACTGGCTGTAAATCTGAATCCTCTTGCTCCATCTCAGAATCACCATCAGGCAAAAGCAATGCAGCATAAGTATTATCAGTTCAAACATAGGAGGACCAAGAGATGAAGGTTGTGGTGTCTGTTTAATATTCCTCAAAGAACATCTTCTAGGCAAGGGCTGCATCATACCAGGGCTTAAAGGCTCCCTAGCCACAATGCTATGTTCTATGTAACATACAGGAACCAACAGCTAACACAGGGTGGCATACCAAGGTTTGGGACTTCCTGGCTAAGAATCATGGGGGAGGGAGTCATCGGGAATCTCTATTATGTCTGGTTCTTCCACCATACAGGTGGAAGAAATGGCAGAAAAACAATAGGTGGGGAATGGGGGGGCTGGATCTGAAGAAGGAGCTAAGGTAGTATCTTCAGGAACAGAGGCTGAGTCTTGTGCTTGCTGTATTAAAAGCTCAGGGCTGACACAGGCTGCTTTATTCTTGGCTGCCCATGGACATTCTTCAAAGATGTGACCATACTCTTCACAGAGATCACACTTGGTATGGTTAGCACACTGCATGGCAATATGCCCCAAATCCCCAGTTGTCACAACAAGCCTGGTCACAAGTATTAGATAGGTGTGTCCCAGATCCACACTTGTAACATGCTTGTGGCTGTCCTGTGTAAAACATAAACCTCTATCCCTACCCAACATAAAAAATTAAGTATATGTTCCATTCCTAAATCAGAAAGTCGAAGCTTCACTTTATATTTCTATCCCCCGTCCAAAACAATTGCGTGTCTAAAATTACTTCAGGATCACTTAATATGTCACATTTTTGGGATCACCAGTAATTGATATAATCTGCATGGACCCCCTCATTGCAAAACATGATGGTAACATAATTAATAAGAGGCTTAGTAAGAGGAATCACCAAAAAGGGAGCCCATGTGGGAGAAAGTTTATCTTGTGAATAACGCTCCCAAAACAACTCAAGTGCATATGCAGTCCAAAAACTTACATCATAATTAACCTCCCCTGAAATATTAATAAAAGCATATACTTCTCTAGGTGAAAAATGTAAAGGTTCTTTTAGCAACTGTCACCCTACAAAAGATATATCTGGTCTTTCTGCCAAACCCCCTTTATAACGCATGTGGACTGCATTCTGCCTAGGGACTGCCTCTTTTTTTATTTTGGAGAAAAGTTCTGAAAGGAGAGGTTTTTGGGCTGGTGGAATATCAGGTGTGTCTTTTTGCAAGATCTTTATAGGGATATCTGGAGCAGTGGCCTGGTCAGGCAGTGTTGTTTCTGTTTCTTTCGGTGGGTCCAATTTTGTAGGGTCCAGTGGTGGTTCAGGGAGACCGTTTACTGACTTGTCTGAAATAATAGGAGTTGCCAAGGACTGAGTTCCTAAGAGTTCCTGATTCTTTAGTTAGTGGGTTTGAGGTTTCACTCCAGGGAAGACAGGAAAGTTCAATGTGGGGTGCAAGCCGGGTCTGGCAACCAATTCCTTTAGGAGTTTGTAGCCACCCTGCATTTTATAAGGCCCTCCAGGGGACCAAGTATTATCTGAAGAAATCGGTAGTGGGTAATTAACCCTTGTCAGAATGGGCAATGTTTTGTCAACAATAGTTTTTGATCCGTTTACCACCGGGTTCTGTTTATTATCTGTCGTTTTGATGAACTGACAGCTCGAGAGTGCATTAAACCAGAATTGAGCTCAGGTTTAGTTGAAAAGAGAAAGGCTGTGACTCCTGTTTCAGAAGTTGGACTAGTTTGATAAACAAATCCAGTATCTGTTTTATAATTTTATAGTGTTTTCAACTCCAGGAAAGCTGACAGGATGTTTAAAAACAAATCCTGACTCCCGCATCATATGTGAAAGTCTCGGTGGTGGAATAGCAGGTTTAGAACCATCCATTGTCAGTGGTAAATCAGCAGATAAGTCAGACCTTTTTACTGTGGTCTCGGTTCCAGGAGAGGGAGAAGGAGAGTCCATAGCAATGAGCTTATGGCACACACCTACTTTGGTGTTTAAACTGCCAGTCCAAGAGTCTTTTAATTCAGTTACCACTTTTTCAGTTTTACTAGGGAAAGGCTGTCAGCATGCACTACTATTAGTGCTCAAAATACCAACCTGCAAGCTAGGAGACAAAATCACTGTAGAAAGCACAACATGCTTAACTTTTGACTCACCTGGCCCCGATGGGCCCTTTGAAGTGACTGTGTCAGATGAATTTCTGACAGCCGGATTCAAAGCTCGCATTGTCATTTTCGAAATGGTGGCTGCAGTTACAGTTTCTTGATTTTTGGGTTTGTGTAGCAGCTGCAGATGGCCATCCTCTGTGCAATTAGAATTTTTTTTTGAATTGAAGATAAAGCAATAGAGTTGGTTCCCACAATCGTTTCATTTTCAATGACTGTTAAGTCTTCAGTAGAGACAAAAAAATCACCCATTTCTCCCTCTGTTTCATTCACATGCATAATAATACAATCAGCCTCTGCCAAATTGAGGATAGGAGAGGAGACCCACTCTCCTACCTCAGCAGTGTCCATTCCGTTTGGAGGATCGCTCCAAGTGGCCATTGCAAAGGCCAAAGTTTCCCCTACAGGAGAGTAGGGGCATTTAGAATTTATTGAAAAAATCACACAGGAAAAAAACAAGAAAATAATCAAGAAAGTAATCAGTCAAAGAAACAGAAACAGAACACAAAGGACATAATGGAAAAACAGCAAATTCAGTATGGGCAGCATGAACAAAATAATTGTCAAAGAAAAAAGAAACACTCATGTGACAGGCACATCAGAGTCCATTATCCAGGGAAGACTTCACCAGGATTGGAAAACCCAAGACTGAGACTTGGTCTGAAGTTCATGTTTATAAATCAAAGTCAAGTCCCATTCAATTTTCTCTTGCACTTCGAGGAGTGAGACCGTCTTCTGCTGCAAAGTAAACCAACATGGGGAATTCCAAATGTACAATTTTACCACAGTAAAAACACATGTAAAGTAGAAATGTCTCATGCAGCCCATGATGCATCCAAATGCCCATATGACAAAGTCTCTAAAGTAATATTATTAAGATTAGGTACATTCCATTTCAAGGCCACAGAGGACCAGAAAGTAGAAATATAGGAGCAAGAAAAAAATAAGTGGGACAGGGTTTCCAATTGCATGATGCATTGAAGTCTGGAGCACATCTGCTCAGACAACTGTTAATGCTTTTGATGTGCTTTGACATTTAAAGGGAATGACAACACAACCAATGAACGTCCCACATCTTATCTGGAATCCTCGGATTATTCAGATGATCAAGTAGTTCAGGCAGCAGATGTATAGGACAGTTGGGAAAAGTATCTGGTTAACGAAAACAAACAGAGATAACTTGTTTGTATAACAGCTTCCTATGCTGAGTAGGTAGCATAGTAGAGGTCACATACCAAGTGCAAAGTTTTAGAAACACTTCACGCAAATATTGGGGACTACTATTTGACTGTCGAACCACCAGAAGAGAATCAGTGGACCACAGAAACCATGGTTTACAAGTACCATATAAAAAAACAGGGGCATTGAATATGGGTCAACAGGGGACATAAGCTTGTAAGCAGGTATTGAATATAAAACATGACCACAGGATTAATCATTCCTAAACCTCCCTGAGGGGTGGGAAAATATAAAATATTACATTTGAGAGGTTTAAGTCTGCTTCCCAAAATAGCCTGGAAAAGAATGCTATATAACCTAACCTCAAAAACTTTTTTGGGGATGAAAGTAAACTAATATGCAAAAAAATGTGAAGAAGAAAGGTTTTCACAAAGTAGACCCTTTTCTTTTTCCCCATTTACCAGGAATTCCAACATTTAACAAGGTGTTGTGCACGATCAAGTTTAGGTTGCCAATTTAGGACCAGCAAAATTGCCTGAACCAAAAGAAATTCCCAAAACAACAATTGGGTCTCTGGTAAGAGAGATACCTGTAACTTCAGGAAGGGAGGTTGGATTCCCCAACTGTCGACCAACACATTTGGTGAGATTCAAAGTGAACCAGAAAAGAACCACATTCTTGACAGGTTTGTAACACTTTGAATACAGAATCCACAGTTCATACAAGTACAGTAATGTCATCCATATGCCAATGCAACATGTGGGAGAACAAAATCATCCACCTGGATATGGGTCAGACTGAGACAGAATTAGGTTTTCTCAAAAGGAGGTCAATACTAAAAACATATAATAATGGGCTGAGGGGCAACTGCACACACCCTTCTTAACGGGAATCAAGGGGCCCATCCAGCCACTAATCAGAGGAGAAACCATGGTGGGTTTATATAGAGAAATAATCAAATTAATAAAGGACATCGGTGCACCATAGGAGGCTAGCATGTCCCACAAATAATGATAGTCCACCGCATCAGAAGCTTGCCTCTGATCCAGGGAAAGGAGGAAGCCTTCCAACCCCTCACTACTGTCTCGTTCAATCAATTCTCTTAAAAGTAGCAAATGATCACAAAGTTTCCTCTCCGTAATGGAACAAGTTTGTGTAGGCAAAATACAATATAAAGCCACCTGTAATAATCTGGAGTGGAGAATCTTTGCAAGAATTTTAAAATCTGTGTTGGGGTGACAATTTGGTCTCCAACTAGAAATGTCAGTCCTATCTCCCTTTTTATAGAGAAATATTAGAAGACCATTAGCCATATTAAGAGGGATGGAATCTGTCTCCAACATAAAAGTGAATGCCGAAGCCAGTTCAGTGGAAAGTAAAGGGGCTAACAATTTATAAGGTTCAGGCATCAAGCCGTCAGGCCCAGGAGCAGTATGGGATTTTAAAGCTTGAATAGCTAATGTAACTTCAGCTGCAGTTATTGCCTTTATTAAATCATGCAGTAGAAATGATGGACAGACAGGAAGCTGTACAGCAGAGAAAAGTGGGAAGGTGGCCCGAAGAAGCCGACCGTGAAGAAAAGACAGCTAGAGAATGCTGTGTGACAATGTTAAAAATGCCAGTTTTATCATCAAAGAGAAGTCCTGAAGAATCTTTAAGGGAATCAATCCATTGATGTTTGAGTCGGTCATGCCAGTGTAGGAAGGGGCACATGACTGCAGTTTTGTCCTGGACTCTAAACTGTTGTTGGTGGTGGTGTAGGCTGGTATGTTGACATAAATAGAAGGTTTCCATGTCATTTCTGAGAGACTGAATCTGTGAACCAAAATCATGCATAGCGTGCCTAGCCAAAGATTGCAATTTTTTGAGCTGTTTCCTGTGCTGTAAATAGGACAAGTAAGCAGTATCCCTGTGTGACCTACTTTCACGCTGCAGCAAGTGTCTCAGATCACTTTTAACATCTGCCCATCAAAGTGCAGGGAATCAAACATTTCAATCACAGATTTCTTACAGGCAAAAAATACTGAATAATCTGAAGTAAATCAGAGGTAAATAAAAGTGAGGAATTAAACTTCCATGTACCAGGACCTTGTGGGAACCTAGAAGTGGGGCCCAAACATAATTTCAACAATTTGTGGTCGGAAAATGCAACTTCCATAACCTGGAAAGAAGAGATAGAAAGGGTCTTTGAGAGAAATAGAAAATCTATTCTAGTAGCCAAATCCCACTTTTGAAAAGTAGGATATGAAGTTTGATGCATAGACAAGTAGGCATCTTTCAACTGTGATGCTGAAATGATTGACTTTAAAACAGACATATCACAAAAAACTTTACTTGCAGCAACACTTGGACAGGTTGTTGCTGTAAGTGACATTACATGTATGAAGACCCCCATATAAGCCATATATTAAGCATAATAAAGTACCGCCACGGCTACTATAATAAGAGCAGTGGTGGTAGCGACGTCACTAAATAGGTGTAATCCCCATGACTCTCTGCGCCCGCTCGTATGGGAACCCGCGGCGCTTCCGTGTTCGGCCGAAAGTTTCGGCATTTTATTACAAAAAACACACTGGATTAAAAATTAAGCTCACTGCAGCCCCAGACTCCCGCAGCAGCATTTTAAGGTATGTGGGAATGGGAGCGGGCTGCAGTATTTCTTTACAGGTCACCTTTAAGTAAAGTTTTTGCAATAAACACTCTATCAGGAATCATGTCCATTACACCTTAATAAAGCAGCCAAATGGCATTATATCGTTTCACCAGGTAAATGGGCTGGTGAAACACGGAGGCATATGGCTTGTGCACAGTAGTATGAAGTAAATTCATGGGAGCTTCAGGAGGTTTCTTCAGAGCAGTAGAAGTGGAAGGGAGACCAGGAACTGAAGCAATGTCCATAGAAGTAGCAGGGTTATCAAAGCACAAGACTGGAGTCTCAGTAAGTTGCAAGGCAGTCCGTAAATGAAGAGGGGAAGCAGCAATATCAGGTGAAGATTCACTCTGCAGAGAAGGAACCACAGGAGCAGTAGGGGGGATGTCCAGAGGAGCCTGAAGATGCTGGCGAACTGGCGAGGTCATGATCGGGGTAGGACCAGAAACCCACTTGACCTGAGGGTCAGAAATCCATCCAGCATGCTGGCGCAGCAGTTGGATTTCCACTTGTGACACCGGTGACCCAGGTTCAGGAATGGACTCAGGTTGTGGGAGGGCTGGCTGGGGGAGAAGGATCGAGCATCCCACAACTGCTCTCCTTCTCTGGAGGGAGGGAGGGTGCGGGATGTCGCCAGTGAAGGGGAGATACCTGGTGGAGGTCAGGAGAGCCTCATGCATACGGCATCAACAAGGTCACAAAGGGGTGGGACAGATACTGGCATTGTGCATGTTCCACCCCTCAAGAAAGGAACCTAAGGCTGCCTCTCTCCGCCTCTGTGATGCCTTCCTCTTGGCTGCAATCAGCTCCCCAGGCTGGCTCCCACCCTATCCCGTTGTTCGTGGCACCTTAAGGGGAAGGTGCCATGTCTCCACCCTGGGGGGTAATCCAGGGGGTCTTGGGAGCACAGCTAATTTGGGGAATGCCACAGCCAAGGGGTCCGTGACCAGGCAGATGGCCCGGCGGAGAGAAGTGTGGCACAAAAAGTATAAAGAAAAAAAAGAAATTCATCCAACACTTTCAAGAGCAGTCTTAATAGTCCAGGGTTGTGCCGCATCAGAAGAAGGGCAGCTAGGCCGGACTCAAGAAACCAGAGGTGCCATTCCCCGTGCTCCTTCCACATCTGAAGCCTCATGCTCAGCTTTACTACATACAGCAGGAGAAGAAGGTAGGGTTCCAGAGTTAGAAGAAGACAATTCAGGGCACGGCTGGCACAGAATCGCAGGTGCAGCCAAAGCAACAGGTAGAACAGCTTCGTTTTGTGGCACAAGAGGAAAAATATGCTCAGAAAAGAGAG
Source organism: Neoceratodus forsteri (assembly GCA_016271365.2). Taxonomy (NCBI): domain Eukaryota; kingdom Metazoa; phylum Chordata; order Ceratodontiformes; family Ceratodontidae; genus Neoceratodus; species Neoceratodus forsteri. Next base: position 1,265,099,628 of record CM057455.1, read on the forward strand.
AGTGAGACAAGTTTAATGCTGTATGGGACAACTAAGTAGAGATGGGCAAAGTGGCCCAATTCGTTCCGTGAAGTGATTCGGGGAGTGAAGGCGAATTAACGGAGTACTCTGCAACACGAAGCAGAGTACTTTGTATTATAATGGCTTACGCAAAGTCCATTGAAAACAATGACTTCACATTACTCCACCTTCCCAAACCACTACTCCACCAATTCCTAAGGCGAAGTACATTGAAAACAATGTACTTTGCCTCACTTTGCCTTGTTTTTATACTCCAAAGGCAAATTTTGCAGTGATTCATGGGATTTCAAGTCACATGGGCTCTAGATTGTTCTGCACAGCCTCATTTTGAGGTAGTGTGTGTAGGAAGCTGTAGGAGACAATCTGCTCTGAGAACTCTCTGTGATTTAAACCTTCTAAAAGCTGTTAAAAAAGCCTTTTTGAGTCATTTTTTTGCTGGAACTTTAGTTCATCAATTATAGGAAACCCTCCTTTGCTCATATCATCGAGCGTTTATTGTTTGTGTGTGGATTTTGAATGTTAATGTACAACATTCAGTCTGTGTACTGAGAGACAGTGGAAGTGTGCTTTGGGGGAGGCGTATCTGTAGTGTAGATAGATTAACTTGGAGAAAAAGACAGTGCTTTCTGTTTTGGTGATATTTTTCTTGTATAACTGTGTTAATGTGCACAGTAATATTTTCAATAATTCTTGCCATTTTGCTGATTGTTGTGGTACAACAGTGCATAATTTTAGTTTGTTTAAAATATGTTGTTATATTACTGACGTTTTCAATTTGCTATGACTGAAGTGAGTGTATGTGTGTGACACATGTCATCAAATCAGACACCTTTTATTGTGCCACATAATAATTTCAGCAATGTGAACCTGCTATCCACTGCAGCTGTGTAATTTTAGTACTTCTTTGTGGTATCTTTACTGGTACTAGTACTAGTGACTGTTACTGCAGCATTGCAGTACACTGACCCCCACCTACGACCCACCCCAACTGCAAAAGTATTCTTTTCTAGATTTGAATTTCTGATGGTGAGCACTGGTTAGGTGTTGTGCATTTGCATCTGCATCTCTATAGTGTGCAGTGCAATCTTAATCTGTCTGTGCATTTGCATCTCTTTAGGGCCCAATCTCCATCTCTAATTTAAGTCACAGTTGTTTCTTTGGCTTCCCTTCAGAGTACTGGACAGGTGTGGTGCATAATTCTGCATGAACATTGTACTCATTAATATGTATTTTTAAGTCAGGACCATCATCAGGAGTGACTCATGATACAAATTACTTTCTTCATCATCACGGGTGTTTTTAAGTTGGGGAGTTTTGTGCCACACCTCATCGGGCCCGGGGAAGTACAGCCATAGGCATTCGCGTTTCTTCATCATCACGGTCACAAAAGCAGTCACAAATCATGATTTACGATTATGTCACAAATCACAACATTCATTTTTTTACTAGTTACTTGGATGTATTTAAGCCTGTTTTGTAGTATCTCTCCAAGCTTCACCATCCCACCATTGTACTCATTAAAAAGTGTTTTTAAGTCAGGGAGTTGGACAGTGTCTGCAGTTCATACACAGACTGGAAAGAAGACTGACTGCACCCATGCAGTTTAGCATTGTATACTAGCACTGCTCAGAATACAAAGTGTCATGCATACGGAACAAAAAAAGCGCATAATTACATACAAGGGTTGGGGATGGTGGAGGAATACATTTTATAACACAGCAAGGAAGGTGTGGGGGGGCACATGGTGTGAGAAAAAAACTAATGCGGGATCCCATGGTGATCCAGCAGCAGTTCCAGCATGGACATAATTTGCAACTGATGTCCCTCTATGTGATCCAGCCGCTGCTCCACAACACTCATCCTCTTGTTGTTCTCCTCGACAGCACCCCAGAGAACTGCCAAGTCAGCCTGTGTTACATGCAGTTCTCTGGGGTCCACACGTTCTACAGGCTGACCTGCTAGTGATAGTGGTGGTGGTGGTGAGGGTGCTGGTGGAGCAGCAGGTGCTGCTGTGGCCCTCCTCTTCTTAGGGATGCTGCCATGTACAGCTGCACCCTCTGCCACAGAATGACCAGCAGGTGCAGGCATTGTCTGTTCTATGGCAGCCTGCCACTCCAACTGGTGGTGATTGAGCATATGGGTGTGCTGGCCCCCAGTCCCCAGGTGAGTCCCTTGGGGGCCATGGCACACCTCCACCTCACATAGGCAGCACTTGACCACACTGCTGTCCCCCCTGACACAGTCAAAAAACTGCCAAACAATGGAGGTGTAGGGGAGGACCAGGCATAGGCAGGGGAGGGCCAGATGAACTGGCAGCTGGCTGGTCACAGTGCTGAACAGGGATGGGATATACACCTGGGCCTGGGGGAACAGGCACATCCTGCTCCAGAGGACCTGGTGCTGGACTTTGGTGGTGGTGGTGGTTCAACTGCCTCAGAGTCAGGACAGGAGGCAGTGCTGGTCCTGCTTTAGGAGGGGACACTCACAAGTTTTAAGCAGTCCAACAGGAAAGGGTGTCCATGCACCCTACACATGTGCACGGTATGACACTTACCACTACCATGCTCTCCCAGAGCTGCCCCTGCCCCAGACATTCCCTCACCCTGCTCCATCTCTCATACTGAGCTCCCTCAGTCTGAGCAATCACTACTCACACTGTCACACAACACACACACAGTCACACAAACAACTAACTTCTTAGAAAGGTAAGAAAAATAAAATTTACAGAAAGAACAAACTAAGTACAAAAAAGTACAGAAAATACAAAAAAATGTAGCTTTTAAAAAAGCTGTTGGGTCTAAATCAAAGTTTAAATCTCCTCCTTGCTCTGATCTCAAAGTATCAGCAGTCACAAAACACACTCCTCTCTCTGCCTGCACAGGAGAAAGTAAAAGTGTCTGCTTGTATGAGTCACTTCCTACCTGCCTAGCTAAAGAGCATGTGACTTACAGTACTGTAAGCCATGTAATGTGTAGGGGGGCTGCCAAATCTGAAACACCAAGTGGGTCACTTAGAATCATAATGAGGAACACAAAGTCCATTAAAAACAATGACTTTGCCTTACTTCGCATTGCCATTCCACCTTAACGCGAAGTGGTAATGGCAAGGCGGAGTGAGCACTTTCCGCAATGCAAAGTGCCCACTTCAGGTTCAATTCACCGGCAGAATTTAAATTCACTGCATCTCTACAACTGAGTCCTCTTAGCATAGAGTAGTTCCTCAGCATGTAACAAATGTTCTAGACTGGCAATATCCAGGGAGTTAGTACAAAAATCAGACTGAGTAGCAGGGTCACTCACCGGGAGTGCAGGAAGTCCAGAAAGATCAACATCAGGTCAGTTTTCAACAAGTGTCTGTACCAGGAAAAAAGTTCTTCAGCAGTAATCCTTCAGGTAATGTGGTCTCAGAACCACAAGAGGCAGAGGTTGAGACAAGGTCCCCAGCCTCTGCTGCATCCATCTGCTCCTCCAACTCCTCCACAGCAGCCATCTTTGTCAAGGACCAGGATGTCAGAGAGTCCCCCTACTGTCCGAGTAGGGCAAGTTTTGTATTGTGAGAAAATCGAACAATACTAGGGGGCAGTAATTTTTTTTTTTGAAATCTCTAAGACTATTCAGGGGGGCTAATTTCTCTAGGAATTATCTCTAACTAGACTATAAGTTTGTATAAATTATAGCAATCTAAACCACTAGTTTTCTAACCTTCTCAATTGTATCTATTTGAGACAGAGCCTCTTTAATATGTGAAGTTCCCTATCTGTAGACTCCATATTACAGACTCCAAGGACCAGTTGGGATTGGACCCCCGCCCTTTAGTTCATGCTAGTGTATGACTATCCAGTTTCCCCTTTTTTTTTTTTTTCTTCCTATTTTATCCACCCCAAACAGTGTTTCCATAACACATCTATCTGCTGATCATGCTTCAGTTTTTTATCTAACTTGTAACTGTGCCTAGCTTGTCCTAATATAATTTTAACGTAGTTCTTGCTGAGAGAAGTACTGTTTTGTAGTACCCAATGGCATCTAGCTTGCCAAATGTGATATTTCAAAGTCCCACGTATCAACCTAAGGGTACAAACAGTGTATTTCTTCCAGGGACCATTATATATACCTAAACTAAAACCTTCTATGTCATAGTTAAAATGTTTGATCCTGAATCATAAAACTTAATAAATTCCAAAAGGAAACCACAAAAGGACATTAAAAAAGGTGCTCTTGTGATTCCAGGATCATGTTGCATGTGTCTCTAAGGCAATACCTCTCTTCTACTTTCTTGTATTTGTGGTTATTTCTTACCCCCCAGTCTTCCATGACACTCCAACCATGTAGTGTCCCATAAAAACTTGGGGATTCTAACATACATTAACTGTCATGTTGTAACTTCCACCTCATGTGGAGTTCCTTTTGGAAAGGAGAATGGTTCTGTGAAATATGTTAACACTACTTGTTGGTATATCAACTGTCTTGAATGGGATGTTAAGTCTGTTTTGGTAATCTTCCAATTTCTAATTTTTTGCAAAGCAAAACCCATGTAAGTAGGGATACCTGTATTCTGTAACTTAAAGGTCCATTTATTCAGGGAGCAGATTGGTAGAATCCTTTTCAGCCATTCCTGTCCCCAGGTCATCCAGATCTGTGTCCCTTGTTTGAGACTGGGAGAAAGTTCTCATACCAGAAAATGGAGTGAAAAATACCAATGGGTGGATCATCCTATGCCACCCTGTGCAATGGATCTGTATGTTATATTACGTTTAATCGGGTTCAACCAACTCCCCAAATAACCTAAAATATGCTATACAACCTAGAATCCAATGTGTCAGGTAAAGGGAATATAGATCCCACAAATAACAGAAGTGGAATTATAAAGGTTTTTATCAGATACACTCTTTTAAGTTTAGTAACTTGTAGACCTTGCCATGCTCTAATCCGTGCATCACATAATGTTAATTTAGATTCCCAATTTACTTTCTCTATTTCCCTAGGACCAAATTTAATGCCAAGAATGACTGCTTCATGAGTTAAAGGCACTCCACAGATTTGGTCTGTAAGTGCTACTGAACCAACTGTCAGAGCTTTGATTTTATGAAAATTAATGCTAGCTCCTGTTGCCATTGAATAATCAATCAATTCCTTATGTGCTATCTCTCCTTCCACTTGTGAATTTAAGAAGAGGCAGAGATCATCTGCATACAACAGTACCTTGATAGGCAAAGTACATAGAGAGAGTCTCATGTCCACAATTTGCCCAGAATACTCAAAGTGTTTCACCAAAACATCAATAAAAAAGATGTACAACAGGGGACTCAGCAGGCACCCCTGCGTACCCCTCTCCTAAGCTGTATTCGTGTGACCAACTGTACTATTCTGGACCAAGTGCAAGTGTGCTGAGCTATACAGTAACTGTAAACATGCAATAAACTGCTGGGGATACCATAAAGGCTAAGATCTGAAACAGTATATTATACGACACCCAATCAAAAGCCTTTTCTTGGTCTAGTGTAACCACATACCCTGTAGTAACCCCAATTGTCCTCATGAAAAAAACTCTCTTTGGCAAATCAAATTATCCTTCATAGTGCATCCTGGGATTGCACAATTTTGAAGGATGAAATAACTAATTTAGCTACCCCACTAAGACAGTTACTTAGAATAATTGAAAGCAGTTTAAAATCCACATTCAATAATGAAATGGGCCTCCAATTATTCACATCCAACACATCCCCCTTTTTATATAGCAAGATCAATAAAGCTTTTCCCATAGAGCCGGGCATATCCAAGTTACGTATAACATCATTAAATGTTTCTACCAATAGAGAGATAAGGGTATCCTGAAATGTTGTATAGAATTTGGGACCTAATTCATCAGGTCCTGGGGCCGTGTTGGATTTTAACTTTTTCATAGCTGTACAAATTTGCTTCTCAGATGTCGGGGTTATCAATTTCGAGGTTTCACTTGGATCAAGTGTTGGACTTTAAAATCTGCTAAAACTGTCCCAAATTAACCTCAGTCTGGAGTGGGTTCCAAATGAGGAATGTAAATGTGTCTTACTACTTCCATGATCTTGTGAAAATCAAGTGTACCACACCCATTTTATCTTTAACTGCATCCCAAATCTTTCCCCTCCGTGATTGGCAATCCTTAAATATATCTAATGATGCCTTTGTTCCTTGGGTCCCTGCAGATTGTTCCATCTGCAAGGATTTTGATTCTGAGTATAAATAGGTTTGCATGTCTTTTTATAGCCTGAATCTACGTGGAATGGTCTATATGGTCTATGTTCTGTGCAGTAATTAGTTGATAAAGACATTTTCTGAGCTTCAAGTATGAAAAATAAGCAGATTTCCCTTTCTGCCTTCTCCATTTTGAAATGACTGACAGAAGAACACTTTTGTCAATCCACCAGTCAGCAACTGAATCATATCAGGCCACCAATGTAGCTCTAGCCAAGAGATGTTCTTTTACCTTATGTACCATGTCGGGGCAGTTAAAGAGTATTATTCAAGTGTCAATAACCAGGTCCTATGTTATTCCTATGCAACTGACCCAAACTTATCTGCAAACTAAAGTTGTCTGATGAGGCTGAGGAAAAGGTAGCTGCAGACTATATTGACCACTGTTTAGACACAAATACATAATCAATCTTGGAGGACAATGAAGCCCTATAATATGTATGTCCCCTGTGTTATGTAAGGTTCTATAGGTATCCCATAATTCTGCTGTGTTTAGGATTTGTTTTAACATATTGGTATCACAATACATTTTAGACGTGATCCCTGTCTTGTCTTTTAATCAATGGGCAATTGAAATCACCCCTAAAATGAGTTTATGATGGGTATGTAAATAAGGTTGGAGGGATTTGAACAACTGCACCCCAGCTTTCTTGGTCTGTGGTGCATACACCACCTCAACCCATAGATCCTGTGCCTGGTAGGTAATATCAATAAATAATGCTCTCCCGGCACTATCTCTATTATTTTAGACAGTTGAATAAAGCCTTTAAATAATATACCTACACCTGAGCACACCTCCTGCCCCAAGGACTAGAGAGATGAACCCCCAACCCATGCTTTTTTTGCTTGATAAATATCTGCCTCCGAGTGAAGTCTGGTATCTTGCAAAAGGCAGATATCCACCTGCATGTCCTGTACAGCCTGAAAAGTGATACACCTATGTTTGTAATTTTTTATGCTATTGGCATTTAAGGAATGGACCATAATACAATCTTCAGCAGAACCGGGCATTAAGACTTAACACAGGGGGAAGGTGGTATTCAGGATGGTTTCTTCCTGGTTCATTTTCGTACTCTAGGCCTCTCCCCCACCTCTCCTTCCATGTCCAAGGTTTCTTTTTGAGATGAGGTAACTGAAGAGGCTTCAGAATCCTCCTCTTCCTCTACTGGATCTTTCAAAGCTGCATATTTGTTGGAATCCACAATGAATTCTGTTCTGGGTAGCTTTGATTTAGCAATATTTCTGGTAGATCTTCTCTTCCCTGTCACAGGTTGGAAGCCCTCCTACAAAAGGGGGGGGGTGTGGTGATGGTAGCATATCCCCAGGCTGGTTTACCACAGTAGAAGGCCCTGCCTGCTCATCTGCAATTTCCACTGTAGCCTGCTGGATAGTTATATCCTCTTCGGGCTGCTGGCCCTGAGTAGAGTGATTGGTAACTCTACTATAACTTCCTAGAAATTTCAGGCAGGTCCACTGTTGCTTCAGGCTCCTTTTCAGAGCTTAAGTATTGCTGTTGACCTGACTGTTTTTCCTGGGCTGCATGCACTATGATGTCTTGATCCCAGAAAGAGCCCTTGTTATGCACTGCCCAAGGGCACTGTAGAAATAAGTGTCCATGATTGTCACATAAGTTGCATTTTGGAGGGTTTTGACACTGGTTGCTAGGATGTCCCGTTTGTTGACAAAACTGCAAATGAGTGCCTCACATGCATTGCTGAGATGTGAGAAGGACCCACATCTGTGGCATGTTTTGGCTGTCCTGGATAAAAACAAAAACCTCTATCCAATCTTAAGTTAAAGCAACTAAGAAGATGCAAGGGCTTTCCTCCACCATCCGTAACTTTACTTTGATCTTTCAACCTCCAGTCCGTACACTTTCACTATCAATAATTGGAGCCGGTCTATCAATAATATCTCTCGCTGCTTCACCCAGTATAAGATGTCCGAGACATGAACATTCTAGTTTAGGAATAATATGGTTAGAATTTCACTGATGGCCTTGTCAGAGGAATGGCACAAAGAGAGCCCACACAGGAGTTTGTTTCAGATAAGAAAACTTTGCCCAAAATTTTTCAAGATGGACCGGCATATTAAAGCTTATATCGAAAATGGTATCTCCCGATATGTGGATCAAAGTAAAATGTCTATTACCTGGAATTGCATCGATTCTTTTAACAGTTTCATGCCACATACACTCTATCAGGTGGAAATTCCAGGCCTCCCTTGTATTTAATGCATACTGCATTTCTTCTAGATCGAGGTTTTCCTAAATTTGCAAATAGGTCTGCTATCCTTCTTCTGGGTTTTGCTGGGGTCGAGGGGAAGGGGAGAGCATGATTTGGATTAGGCTTCTGACCCTCTACTCCTCTAGCCTCTGGTTCTTCTGGTGTTGTCTGGTCAGCCCATGATGTAGAGGAACCTCTTGGCCATCCCTAGTGTCTATTGGTTGTACTACAGGCTTTGGTGGCCCAGGGCAACTAATAGCATTTGACTCAGGCCTAGTATCTGTATCTGTAGCAACTGGTATATTTACCCTGGTAGCATTCATATTAGCAGCATTTACACCAGCATCAGAAAATATAACAGTACCTTGTGTAGAGTTTTCTATCACTGTGGCTGCTTTCAAATGCCACGCTGCAGTTTCTCCCAGAAACTGCTCATCCCCCTGTGATACACCCGCATCAGGCTGAGTAATCATTTCCCCAGTGTTGATATTGGAAACATCCGCAGTTGACTGGGAAGCCAAAGCCATTATTTGTGCTGCCGTCAGAGCATCTCCAGGAAGCCAATGAACTCCACCTGGAGTAACGGACCAACCTGCTGCAGCAAGAGCCCTCTCTGGTGAACACATCCCTGCATTTGTCACTCTATCTGGATCCTTGGCTGAAGAATCTTCCATCATCTCACTACAATCTGTAATAGTACTCCCTTGAGTACCTTCGGTACCCTCCAGAATCATGGTAAGCAGCTAACTTGTGCCAGCTGCTTGTCTCATGGGGAACTCATCCCAGAAATGCTTTTTTTCTGTCTCCATAAGCACAGGTCTTAAAAACCCCCATGTCTGCTAATTTCCTCCAGCCAATCCACTTGTTATAGCCACTTTTTCCATTGGGACAGATATCGCCTCTGCCACCGGTATGTCCATAGAACTAGAAAAAATATCTCTCATACTTGCAGGGAGCTGTTCTCCATGACCTCCTTCTCCTCCGTCTTCCATCTCAGCACTGTCAGACATTCTGCTGACTGGAGTGACACTGCACCCCCTACCTTCACTGCCAGTCGCTTTGTCACTAAGCGGGTTCTCTGTATTTGGGACAGTCATTGATGAGGCTTGAGTTGTCCCATCAGCTGCACAAACTAGACACTGATTGTCAGAAGACAAATTGTCAGCTTCAACAGTAATCTGTGCTTGTTGTACTCTACCCGGTTTCTGTTGTAGATCATTTTCTGTTAAAAAAAATAGCAATTCTTCCTTTGGTCTATGTTTTTATGTTTTGTATTTGTTTCCTTATATTCACAGCTTCATCTGAGTCTACATTCAAATCCATTGCATGACATTCCTCTGAGTCAGATTCCATGTTAATGTCCATACCTGGGTCATTTCCTTGCCAATCCTGTTTTTCCACCATCATGTTAGGAGTCTGAAATTCTTGCTGAAGCATTTGTCTTTCTACAGCCCCTTGGTTTATGTGGTCAGAAGAGGAGGCTTGCTCTCCTGCCACATCAGCACTTCCTCCTGTGTCCAGCTCCAAAATGGGTCCCTCCATCCTGTCCACAGAAAGTAGGGAAATTTCCCTAGTGTCCTGGCCAAACTTCCCTCATTCACAAAAAATACCACTGACAGCTTAATCTGGTTCAAGGTCAGTTGGCATTCATCTGTATCCCCCTCCCCCGGGTCATGCCTGAAAATAGGCAGGATTTGTCTATTGCACTTACCCGGTCAACAAAAATTAGCTTGTTTACATCACAGATACCTACTATTCTTACTGTAGTAGATAGGAAACTCTCCACACATTGCTCCTCATTTAATGATGATGTACTACTCTTAAGATAGCCTGTCCTGTAGGCGGGTGGGTTTTGTGTTAATTCTATATTGGATTATGTGAGGACTGATGCCTCCTTCTGTACACAGGGTTTACCTGGACCCGGGGGGGGGTATGTTTCTTTGTTATGGGATTAGTTTTGATTGTTTGAATATACTGTATAGTGTTTATTGAGGTTGTTTTGTGTGCTTTTTGTTAAATGGTTACAATAAAGTTTACTAAAGTAAAAAAAAGAAACGGAAAGTGGCTTGGGGATAGGGTGTGCAACACAGCATCTATGAACTGCAATGTGAAAGAAAAAATGTTTTACTTCGTGGATCAAACTGGCATTCCTTACCCTCCACTGCTTGGTAGCCTGTATCTCTGATACTGTACTAAGCTTCCCAGACAGGAGTTGGATGCAAGGTGGGACAAATCCGTTTGTGAGCTGGTGGTCAGTTTGGCCACTAGCTTTTAAAATCTGATAGCCAAAACAATATTTGTAGTGGCCATTCTTTTAAGGTTCAAAAATCACTTTGTAGGCAAGTAGCCAAGTTGGCAATACTTTCAAAAATCTGGTAGCCAAACCAATTTTTAAGGCATTTGTCAAGGGTCTTCAGAAATTAGTTTTGCACTGCTAGAGAGGAAGAAGGTGGAGGAGGAAATGATGAAATTAGAGGAGTAATTGATAAATGCCTGACCAAACTGGGAGCGGGGAAGTTCTGCTGGGAGAATTGCAACAGGGGCAAAAGGGGGAAATAATGTGTAGGAGGAAGAAGAGGAGCTGGAAATGAGAGAGGGAGAGGGAGAGGGACAGGAATGGAAGCAAGCAGGGAGTAAGAGTGGTGGAATCTTAGTGCTGGGGGACTCAATACTGAGAGGAGTCAGGTGGGGTAGCAAGGGGGAGAGGCATAGTCGCATTTGGGTTGAGGCCATGCCAGGAATGACAGCGGAAAGGGTGGGAAAATCTGTTCTGAAACACGATAGAAGGGTAGGGACAAGCCTCATTTAATTATACATCTTGGGACAAACGACCTGGCTGACAAGGCAGTAGATATAGTCCATAGGAGGTTTGAGGAACTAGCACATTTATGTGAGGGGCAGGAAGATCAGTAACTTTTCAGAGATACTTCCAGTGCCCAAGGCAAGCACAACAAAAAGCTGAGAATAGAGGAATTTAATGGATGGCTAAGAACCTGGTGTTGTGCTAAAGGGTATGGGCTGTTGGGGGGGTGGGGAGGGACCTGGGAGGACAGTAGTCTCTATGCCAAGGACAGACTACAGTTGAGTGATGAGGGAAAGAAAGTGTTGAAACAGAGGATGGAGGAGTACATAGAGGAAGCTGGGAATTTAAACTAGGAGTGGGGGGTAGCACTTGGGAAGGAGATATGCAGAGACCACAGGTTGGGAAACCATATGAGCTTACCCCCCATAACAGTGACAAGGGACAAATGGCAAGCACTATTGATGATGCTAGAAAAGGAGGGCAGGATGGGGGGGAGGGTGGAAGGTGGTTACTCTTAATGCTAGTAGTCTTGGAAGGAAAACTGTACAGTTACAGGTGCTCATGGCAGAGGGAGAGGTGGACATTGCAGCCATCACAGAAACATAGGCCACCCAATACAATGACTGGGACCTGTCTGTACCAGGATACAGGTTATTTCGTATGGACAGTGTGATTGGGAAAGAAGGGGGTGTGGCACTATATGTGAAGGAAGGACTGAAGTGTGTAAGGGAGGAAGGGAAGGAGGGTAGTACAGAGTCACTTTGGATGCAAATCCAGGATTCCAAGAATAGGATTCTTAGAATGGGAATGGTGTACAGACCACCATCTCAGACGGAGGAGTCAGACAGGGAACTAGCAGAACAGATCAGGAGGGCCTGCAAGAAGGGTAGTGTGGTGATTATGGGGGACTTCAACATGCCAGGAGTGGACTGGAGTACCCCAACAACTAGGAACAGAAGGGAGCAGGTACTGCTGGATGCCTTCCAGGACAGCTTCCTGCTGCAAATGGTCAGTGAAACAACCAGGTTAGGAAATACCCTTGACCTTGTGCTGGCAAATGGGGACTTTGTGAGAGAACTTACAGTGGAGGAACCGTTGTCAGGAGTGACCACCACTCAGTATGGCTCACATTGGATATGGGTAAGGAAGGAGTGGAATCAGGCACAAGAGTGTTGGACTTCAGGAGGGCTGACTTTGGGAGGATGGGAAGTGGTAAAAGGGTACCTGACCAGAATTCAATCTAGTATGAACACTAACCAGAGGTGGGAGCTCATAAAGCTGGGGATAGTGGAGGCAACCAAAACCTGCTGCAAGGCCCAGAGCAAGAAGGCTATGGCTAAGAAACTGAGCTGGTTGAGCAGTGAGGTCATGGAAAAGGTAAGGAGAAAAAGAACTGCCTTTAGGAAGTACAAGAAAACAGGGAAGGGGAGGACAGGGAGGAGTACTTGACAGAATCGAAGGAGGTGACAAGGGCAGTAAGGGGAGCCAAAGCATCTACGGAACTTGGGCTGGCACAAGGCATTAAGAAGGGGGAGAAGGACTTCTTTAGGTACATCAGGGAGAAAAGGAGCTGTAAGGACCACATAGTAAGGATTAGGAAGGAGGGGGGTTGGGTGGAAGCAGGGTGCAATAAGGCAGAAGCACTAAATGAGTACTTCTGCTCAGTATTTACTAAAGAGAAGAGGGAGGTGACACCCAAGGGGAGAAATGGCAGAAATGGGGGAAGGGGTGACAGATGGGGAAATCATGGATGGCAGAGTTCAGGAGGGTTTGAAGGCACTGAGGGTGGACAAGGCACCAGGCCCAGATGGCATCCACCCCAGGGTACTGAAGGAGCTGGCAGAGGTCCTTGCAGGACCTTTGGTAGACCTATTTAATGCCTCACTACATTCGGGGTGTGTACCTCAGGACTGGAGGATGGCTCATGTGGAGCCCTTCCACAAGAGTGGCCCCAAGGATGAACCAGGAAACTACAGACCAGTGAGCCTCACATCCATCATGGGTAAGCTAATGGAGACTATCCTGAAGGAGAGGCTGGTGGCCCTCCTAGAGGCCAAAGGACTACAGGACAGCAGACAGCATGGCTTCATATGGGCAAATCCTGCCAAACCAACCTGGTGGAGTTCTATGACTGGGTAACTAGGCAACTGGACAGGGGCCATGCAGTGGGTGTCCTGTATCTGGACTTCAGTAAGGTATTCAACTTGGTGCCGCATGGAAGACTGGGAAGTAAGTTAGTAGGCACAGGGGCCGGGGTGCAAAGCTGGTGAGATAGGTAGGAAACTGGCTTCAGGGAGGCAACAGAGGGTGGTGGTGGGTGGAGCTCTCACCAAGGGTAGTGATGAGCAGTGTTCCACAGGGCTCAGTGTTGGGACCAGTCTTGTTTGGGATATTGATTGCAGACATATCATGGGACATCAAGAGCAAGATCAGTCTGTTGCTGATGATACCAAGGTAGAGGCAGTGGTGGATGACCTAGGGGGATGGCAGGGGTTGCAGGATGATCTGGCAAAGCTTGAAACCTGGTCAGACACCTGGCAATTGGGGTTTAATGCCAAAAAGTGCAAGGTGCTGCATTTTGGGATGAAGAACCCAAGGAGGAGGAGTTACCAGCTGGGGAGAGTGCAGCTAGCCCAGACAGAGGAGAAGCATCTGGGGGTGCTCATTACAGGGTCAATGAACAACTCGGCACAATGTAGGAAGGCAGCTGCAAAGGCCAACAAAATGCTGGGTTGTATTGCAAGGGGTATATTCTCGAGGAGGGAGAAGGTGATTCTGCCACTGTATAGGTCATTAGTTAGACCGCACCCCTGGAGTACTGAGTGCAGTACTGGCACCGGTATCTGAAGAGGGACATTAAGCTACTGGAGGGGGTGCAGCGCAAGGCGACAAAGATGATCAATGGGCTGGGGGACTTATCATACGAGAGGAGGTTGAGGGAGTTGAACATGTACTCACTGGAGGACAGGAGGATGGGGACATGATTGAAACCTTTAAATACATGAAAGGAATAAACAAGACGGTACAGAGGGCTGTTCAAAGTAAGGGAGGGGAGGGACACCAGGGGCCATGATATGAGACTGGAGGAAGGAAGGTTCAGGAGGGAGATGAGGAGACACTTTTTTAAAGAGAGGGTGGTGGCTGGGTGGAATGCATTACCTGCAGAAGTGGTATCCAGTAGAACAGTGAACTGCTTCAAAATGGGATGGGACAGGACAAGGGGAAGGGTTAATGAAGGGGAAGAGTGGAAGGGAGGTGCAGCTGCAGAATAAGGGGTGCTAGCTGCACATTCAAGCAGATTTGATAGACCTCTAGGCCTTTATTTGCTGGCAAACTTCATATGTTCATAAAAAGACAAAGGCAGTAGGGACAGGAATGGGGCAAAAAGAATAAAGCCATAAAAATGGAGGGTAATGAGTACCAATGCCCATAGTCTAGGTAAAAAGCTTCCTGAAATGGTGGTCTTGATGGAAGAGGGATGCCTGGATAGTGTGGCAGTCACAGAAACATGGTACACAGAGAACCATGACTGGGATGTCAACGTACCAGGGTACACAATCTACAGGAGGGACAGGGAGGGAAGAAGAGGAGGAGGAGGAGTAGCTCTCTATGCAAGGGAAGGGATAAAAGCAATAGAACTGAAGAGTAAACAGGGAGGAAAGGAGGCAATGTGGATCACCCTGGAGACTGGAAATGGCTCCATAATCCGCACAGGGGTTGTATACAGACCCCCGTCTCAGGGGAGGAAATGGACAGGGAAATGATAGAAAGCATCCTTGGTATAGCAGACAAAGGGGAGATATTGCTGATGGGGGGACCTGAATATGCCAGATGTTGACTGGAGCACCTTTGCTGCAGCCACATCCAATAGCAGGGCCATTCTTGATGCCCTACAGGGGGCATGCCTCATACAGCTAGTTTTGGAACCCACTCAGGAGAGAGCAATCTTAGACCTAGTACTCTCAAATGGGGATGGAGAAAGGATCTCTGATCTTGAAGTGGGTAGCCATCTGGGAACAAGTGACTACCAAACAGTGTGGTTCATGATAATCTTAGCTGTAGAGTCAAACCACACAAAGTGAAGGTACTGGAGGGCTGATTTTGTCAAAATGGGAGAGTGCCTCAGAAAAGCACTAGCAAACAGGCAAGAAGGTGGGTGGATCAACAATGGGAAACATCCAAACCACCATCACAGAGGCAACAAGTCTTTGTGTGAAGCAAATAAACAAATCAAAATGAAAAAAAACACTATGGTTCTGAAAAAGAAGTCGGGGAAGGTAAGGGAAAAAAAATAGCATTCAGGAAATATAAGGAAACACAGAAGGAGCAGGACAGAGAACTGTACTAGTTAAAGCAGAAGGAAGCGGGTTAGGCAGTCAGACTAGAAAAGGCCCAAACCGATGAAAAGATAGTCAACTCGGTTAAGAAGGGGGATAAAACCTTTTATAGGTACATTAGGGAGCAAAGAAAGACTAAGGCAGGTATACTGAGGCTGAACAAAGAGGAAGGTGGTTGGGCAGAGAGCAACAGTGAAAAGCAGAGACTCTACAAATACTTCTGCTTAGTATTCACAGTGGAAAAGCAGGGGAAATACCTAATCCAGTCAATAGAAGCACTCTGGATAGGGGTTGATATTAGTCCTTTCACAGAAGAAAGGGTTCTGAAAGAACTCTTAAAACTGAAGGTGGACAAAGCAATGGGCCCTGATGGGATTCACTCCAGAATTTTAAAGAACTAAGGGAAGAACTAGTAACACCACTGACTACCCTTTTTAATAAATCATGGGAGGATGGGGTGGTACCTGAGGACTGGAGGAGGGCAGATGTGATTCCCCTTCACAAAAGTGGGAGCAAGACAGAGGCAGGAAACTACAGACCTGTCAGTTTGACTTCAGTGGTAGGGAAAATGATGGAATCACTTCTGAAGGAAAGAATAGTTGAGTACCTAGAGGCCAGTGGAGTACAGGACCCAAGGCAGCATGGATTCACAGTGGGAAGGTCATGTCAGACAAATCTTATTGATTTCTTTGACTGGGTGACCAAAGCAGTGGACCAGGAAGGGGCTGTGGACATGGCCTACCTAGACTTTAGCAAGGCATTTGACAAGGTTCCACATAAAAGATTAATAAACAAATTAGCCAGCCTGGGAGTGGGTCCTAGGGTGGTAGCCAGGGTAAAACACTGGTTGGACAACAGGATACAGTGGGTAATAGTAAATGGAGTCCACAGTGAAGAAAGGAGTGTTACTAGTGGGGTACCACAGGGTTCAGTACTGGGGCCGGTCCTTTTTAATGTCTTTATAAGTGACATTGAGGAGGGACTGGAAGGGAAAGTATGTCTCTTTGCAGATGACACAAAGATCTGCAACCGTTGAGACACAAAGTGGGGTGGAAAAGATGAAAAGGGACTTGGCAAGGTTGGAGGAATGGTCAAATGTATGGCAGCTTAGATTCAATGCAAAGAAGTGCAAGTAATGCACCTGGGAAACAAAATCCCAGGGGAAGAGTACACAATGGGGGATGAGATACTGACAACAACAAAAATGGAAAGGGACTTGGGGTAGTCATATCAGATGACCTAAAGGTGGGACAGCAATGTGAGAAGGCAGTAAGGAGGGCTGGGGGGATACTGGGATGCATAGGGAGAGACATAACCAGTAGAAAACAGGAAGTTGTTGGCCCTCAGTACAGACAGTTGGTAAGACCACATCTGGAGTACTGTGTACAGTTCTGGAGACTCCATCTCCGCAAAGACATAGACAGGGTGGAGGCTGTCCAGAGGAGGGCAACCAAAATGATGCAGGGTCTGCATCAGAAAACATATGAAGAAAGACTAAAGAAACTAAAGATGTATAGCTTCAAGGAAAGGAGGGAGAGGGGAAACAAGATAGAAATGTTCAAATACCTCGAGGGAATCAACAAAGTCCAAGAGGGTAGCATCTTTCAGAAAAAGAGATGTGCAAAAACAAGGGGCACAATTTGAAGATAGAGGGGGTATGGCTCAGAGGTAATGTGAGGAAGTATTTCTTCACAGAAAGGGTTGTGGATATGTGGAACAGCCTTCCTGAGGAGGTCGTAGAGTCAAAAACAGTGGTGGAATTCAAGAATGCATGGGACAGACATAAGGCAATTCTAGTGGTGGGTAGGAGGAAGTAGGCTGTTGGTTAACAAGGATCTGCAGCTTATCTGTCAGGTAGGGAAATGGGCAGACTAGGTGGGCCAAGCGGTCCTTATCTGTTGTCAAATTCTGGTTTCCATGTTTCTATGTTACAACTGCATAGAAATTTTCTCAGATATTTAGGGATTAATTAATAAGACTTTGTATAAGCTTACTTAAACAAGTATAACCAAAGAAAGTAATATATAGGATTTTAGTACCTAACATTATGCTAGGATAGCATAAGACAGTATTTTTTATCTTTTTTTTTTGTGGAGAAGGGTATCTCTGCCACAAAGTCAGATAGCACCAATGGCGTACAGAAATAATACTTCTGTCATCTCTTCTGGGTTTGGAAAAAAGGGAGGGTGGGGTAGGTAGACAGAATTTTAGTTTTTTTGGGGGGGGGGGGTATTTTTACAGCATCGTTATACAACATTTACACTGGCATAGCGACCTTAAATTTATATAAAAATATGACTTTACAAGAACTAACACTACTTGGATTTGGGGATCAAGAAACCCCAAAACAGACAGCTTTTCTGTCTAATGACTGAATATTTTAAAATAGCTACCTGGAATGTAAAAGGTCTGCAAGAACAAATTAAAATCATAAAAGTGATAAATCATTTGGAAAGAAAAAACACCAATCTGATTATGTTACAGGAAACACTCTTAAAAAAAGACATTCAGTGGTTTGAAAACAGATGGGAAAGAACTTAGTTTTCTGAATATATGAGCAACTCTCGAGGTGCAGTAATAGCATTTCACAGAAAAAAAAACAACACCTCAAATACTTAGACACTATATTGGCACTCAGGGATGATTTGTAATACTACAGTTGTAACTTTACAGTCTTAAATTCCCCAGTACAATATTATAAGCTCCTAATGATAATAACCCTCATTTTTTTTTACCGTCTACTTTTGATGCACCCTATATTATAGGGGGTGATTTTAACTTAGCCTTACATCATTTAGATAAAACCTCAGGGTTAGACAGATCACATCAATCTTCTCAATCCACTATACATGGTTTTATGGTAAATTTAAGACTGATTCACCCCTGGCAAGAGAGATATGGGAATGAGAAGGTATATTCATTTTTCTCTGCTATATACCAGAGTTACTCAAGAACTGATTTCTTTTTAATATCTAAATCTTTATTTTTTTCTATACAAGATAGAGAATACCCCGGTATTGTAATATCCGACCACTCCCCTTGTATTTTATCTTTGCATATTACAGAGGTGAAAATTTTACAGAAAATTTGGAAAATGGACTCTTCATTATTACTTAAACCTAAGACAGAGAAAAAAATCCATGATGCATGCATAGAGTTTTTTAAGTTTAACACAAATCAAGATATTTCTATTATTAGTACCTGGGAAGCATTCAAATTATGTATAAGGGGTGTACTGTTCAATATAACTAATTTTTAAAAAAGATCAAGGGAGAAACAAATAACCCAAATCGAAAAAGAAATTAATAATCTGACACAAATACATAGCTCTTCTTTTGACCCCAATGTCTACAAAAAACTATTACAAAAAAAAGATCAATATGATCATTTGACAATACTCTAGAAAGAACTGAAAATCAAATCTAAACACTAGAGCTAATTATTATTTTCAACAGAAAAACTCCTAAAGCTACTAACATTGCAGACCCAAAAACACAGACTGAACATACTATAATAAGTGTAAAGAATGCCTATGGTAACATAGTTAATAAACCTATGGAAATAAATGCATTTATTTATTTATTTATTTATTTTATTTATTTATTTACTAGTTTAACCAGGAAGGCATATTGAGCAGTATTAACTAGGGGTTAATTTTACTGCCAAAATTGATAAGATTTATAGTCATAACTTTGAGAAATTAATTAATAGTATAGCGCAATATCTAAATAAATGGAATTCACTTTATCTTACTTTAATTGGTAAAATAAATCTGGTAAAAATGCAGATCCTACAAAAAGTGTTATTTCTGTTTCAGGCATTAACAATTCCTATCCCACAAACATTCTTTAAAAGACTCAGAACTGCTGTAACAAAATTTCTGTGGAAGAATACTAAGTTTAGAATACCATGGACCACTCTGACACTTCCTAAAGAGCGAGGTGGTTAAGCTTTATCAGATTTCTATGCATATTATTTAGCAGTGCAAGTAGCACAGGTTTGGCACTGGTTGCAAACAGACATTCAACTCTTACTTCCACCCAAATAGAATCATGAGCGCAACCATATCCAGATCTTATGAATTTGTTATATTTCGCTATAATGGATAAAAACATCTGTTACAGCTCCAGTTACCATGCTAACTACTTATCAATGCTGGTTGAAACTTCAGAAACAAAAGGGACAAGGAACTTATTACAGAATTTACTGCTATACATAAAACTACAAATTTCCCTCCTGTATTAAGTAATAACTTTAAAGGTTGGCAAGATAAAGGGCTTAGGCTAATTGGAGATGTGTTCCAGGCTGGACAGATTAAAAATTTACACAGTTATGTAATTAATATAAATTACCAAATACAAAAATATTTCAGTATAAATAGATTAGGAGCTATTTAAAACAAAACTAAACTAAAATTAGAATCTTGGATCCCCCAGTGATAATTGATATTCTTCGACATATAAAGATGGAAAAAATATTTCATCCATATACCATGGAATTTTGAATAATTCAAAATAAATATTAACAAACTAAAACACAAGTGAGAAAGAGATTTGGAGCAAAATATTTCAGGAGAAATGTGGCAAGATATAATTAAGGTGTATATACTGTAAATAATGTATTATCTATAAAATTACAACAAATTCAAATAAATACTACAGATAGAACTTATTATACACCTCAGAAATTACATCAGTTCAACCATAGTATTAATGATAAATGCCCTAGATGCACTAAATCTTCTGGCACACTGATACACTTGGTCAGCTCCTGCCAATATCTGTCTAACTTCGGTTTCAAAATTGAACAGCTGTGCTCAGCAACATTCAACAAGTATTTGTCAATGCCGAATGTTGTCTTGCTGGTTTTGGCATTGGTAGTGCAGGAGTTAGAGAGACACATAATAGAAGCAGCAGTGAAGTATAGAACCGACATCAACCGCACCCCACCCTGCATAGAGTGACAGTCATTGGGGTGTGCATTTGGGTCGCTGGCCATAATGCTCATGCTATTTCACCTCACCCTACCCTGCAGAGTCTGACAAGTGTCGCTTTGTGCCTTGGGGTCATCTGACCTTATGCTCACCCCATTTCATAAGGAAGTACGTTGAGATGGGTGCAGCATATGAGAATAGGTTGAACTTTGGGGCTGAAGAGTCCAAGGCATACCTTGATGCCTGTCAGTGGCTGCAGGGTGGAGGTGGAGGACCAATGGCATGAGCAGTACAGCAGACAATCCAAAGACATACCCCTGATGCCTGTTAGTCTGTACAGGGTGAGATGTAATGGTTAGAAACCCTAACACCTTGGGCGTGTGTTGGTATTTGCACTCCAAATTTTAAAACATGGCCTTTTTGTGACCCCACCTCATGAAAGCATTTGGGGCCTCTGTTCATGAACAGTGCCCCTGTGATTTTGTTAATCTGTCTCAAACATTGATTTTCTACAGTGACCGTGCCATTCTGCACCACATGAAAATGTCAGCTGCATCACTGATAAGAACTAGGAGGTGTGAAGAAATGGCTATGTGGGAAATCTGGAGTGAAAATGTTAAACATTCTTGAAGTTACAAGCTTGTGTGAAAACTGCACATCGCACATTCGTAACACAGTCATTTAGTGGAATTATTTCACCAAATTTTTAACATAGCCATTTTGGGATCTCTGCTCATGAACAGTGGCACTATGATTATCTTAATCTACCTGAACGTTGATTTCCCACAGCGACCGTGTGATTGTGCACCAGATGTGCAAAACTACATTTTGGGCAGGATGTGAAAAATGACAGCTGAACTGTTCATAAGAAGGTGCGCTAAAATGACAATGTCAAAAATCTGGAGTGAAAATATTACAAATTCTTGAACTTACGACTGTGCATGGACACTGCACAACACACGCTTGTAACATAGTCATTTTATGGAATTTTTTCATCAAATTTTCAACATAGGCATTTTGGGACCTCTGCTCATGAACAGTGTTACTGTGATTTTCTTACTCTGTCTGAACATTGTTTTTCTACAGTGACTGCACCACTGCGCACCAGATGTGTGAAAAGAAAGTTCAGGTAGGATGTGGGAAATGAAAGCTGTACTGTTCATAATGAGGTGTGAAAAACTGGAGTACAAATATTAAAAATTATCGAAGTTATGAGCATGTGTGGAAACTGCACAATGCATGCTTGTAAAACAGTTATTTTATAGACGTTTGTCACCTAATTTTCAACATACATTTTAGGACCTCTGCTCATGTACAGAGTCACTGTGATTTTCTTAATCTGTCCCAAACACTGATTTCCCACAGTGACCACACTATTCTGCATGGGAAGTGCGATAACACAATTCGGCAAGGATGTCCAAAATGATAGCTGTACTGTTCATAAGGAGGTGTGAAAAAATGCCAATGTTGAAAATCTGGAGTGAAAATATAAAAAATGTGTAAAGTTACGAGGGTGCATGAAAAATGTGCAACGCACGCTCACAGCACAGTCATTTAATGGACTTTCATCACCAAATTTTCAACATAGGCATTTTAGGACCTTTGCTCATGAGCAGTGTCACTGTGATTTTCTTACTCTGTCCTGAACACTGATTTCCACAGCGACCATGCTATTCAGTGCCGGAAGTGCGAAAACACATTTCGGCCAGGATGTGAAAAATGACAGCTGTACTGTTCATAAGGAAGTGTGGAAAAATGCCAATGTTGAAAATCTGGACTGAAAATATTACAGATTCATGAAGTTATGAGTGTGCATGGAAACTGCGCAATGCATGCTCATAAAACAGTCATATTTTGATTTTTTTCACCAAATTTGCAACATAGGCTTTTTGAGAGCCCACCTCATGAGCAGTGTCACTGTCAGTTCGTTAATCAGTCCTGAAGGGTGATTCCACACAGTGACCGCAACATCACCTTTTGGGACTGAATAACACCATGGGAGTAACTGAATTCATGAGTAGGGGTCCCAATAACCATATGTTGAAAAGTTGGTGGCACAATTCCCGAAAATTGGCCAAGATATTCACCAAAGTTGAAAAAACTTGATTTATGCCATTATACAGCTTACCGGCATTTCTTCAGTTCGTGTCCGCTTTGAAGAGTGCAGACGTGTTCCTGGTCCACCAAAGATCATCGCCAGGCTCCCACAGATAAGTATGGGTGAGGGGGTGTGGGGAGGTGGGGTATGCAGTGGGTGGGCTTGGGTTGGAGGAGGGCTGCAGACTGTGAGGACAACTTACAGGTAAAAAAAATCACGGAAGTTTTTTTTTTTTTTCAAGTACATTTGACATACTAGGGTGGGCTTCTGCGTGTCACCTGCATTTTTTTCCAGGGGGGACTGGAGCCAATGGGATTGGGCACCCCATCAGCAAATAAAAAGAGTGCAGAGGGATGATGCTGATGGGATTGGGCCCCGTCAGCAGATGAACTGGGGAGGCAAACATGATGATGCTGACAGGGGATTGGGCCTCTACGCCAGTTTTTTTTTTTTTTTTGTACATTTGACATGCTGGGTGGGCCCTCAGCATGTCACCTGTGTGTTTTTTTTTCAGTGGGGGGACTGTAGCCGATGGGATTGGGCACCACGTCAGCAATAAAAAGAGTGTTGGCGGATGATGCCGATGGGGATTGGGTTCCCCATCAGCAGATAAACTGGGGAGGAGGCATGATGATGCCGACAGGGGCACCCTAGGTTGGCTTTTCTGGGGACTGTGCAGGCGGATGGCACAGCCATGCCACTGCCATGTCACACTGAAACTTACACCAGGAAGGCACGCCCTGCAATGAGGTGGAGCCCCATTGCAGCGACTAAAATCTTTCAGGGTGGTGACATGCTTTTGCACTGCTGTCATAGACAGCTTGCAATCTAATTCATGCCACGGAGTCCAGCCCAAAAACAGTGGTACCACAGGCCACAACAGGACCACACCTCCAAACCTGCTATTCCAAAGTTACTATAACATGTTTCTCATGCAGGCGCAAGACAACATAGAAAACAAACAGCCCTTTCACCTATGGTTATATTGTTGGGGGTTTCCCAGATAAATATAATCTAGATGCAGAGGGTCAAAAACTATTAACATTGCTTACCATCATTGCAAAGAAATGCATCTTATTGAATTGGAAAGATTCTGACCCACCACATTTTGAAACATGGTTGAATATGATGATTGATATTTCAAAAGTAGAACAAGCTTGGTATTGCAAAAATGGTATAAAAGAACAATTTGTAAAAATGTGGACCCCATTCCAGATAACACTGTCACAAGTAATACTATAGTTAATAAATAAGACAGAATAGTTCCTGGATTCCCTCCCCAGCAATGATGATGTAAGTACAGAAAGACCATCTGAAGAATGCCTCTGATGAAGGATAAAGGTTTCTGCAGTGAATCTGAACTGAGGGAGAAAAAAAAAGGTGACAAGCTGCTGACGTCCTGCTCCAGCCAAGTAACTTTAAACTTGCTCCACTGCTTGAGACCCCCAGCTTGATTAAGTCAGCCTGCTATTGCTGTCTGACCTTGTGAGACTGAACTGCAAAACCATGAGCATGCACAGGCTTCACCATGTTCTGAGTTGTTGTACAAAGTTTGTCAGCCACCTTTATTTGGTCCCATCATGTGCACCAATACTGACCAACCCACAGCACCATACAGGCCTACAACTCTACCTGGATACTCAGGTTAACTGTAGGAAACACTGGTACCAATGGGGAGGTGTGCATATTAATCATGTTACTGTTGGGGGTGGGCACAATCATTGTTATTCTTTATGGTCTACCCAGTTCATTAACTGCCTGCACTACCATTTGTCTTTTCATTCCCATTCCCCTTTCCCCTTTTAATAAATTGTTCATTATTGGTCTTAAAAGTGCCTGTGAGCATATTATTAGTGGTAGTCCTTATTTGCATGCAAAGAAAGGTATTGCTGTTGTTTATGGTATTTCATGTGTGGGGTGACTGTGAGGGGAGGTGGGTAGGTATAACATCCCAGGGGGTTGTATCACTTAAACATCTGGCCCACTACATATTATTATGGGTGGAGGGACTGCACTATTTACTTTTTCTTGGGAAAGAACACCCTATTAGCATCAGAACAGGGCACAGGCCCCTCAACCTGGTTCGATCCCGCCAGGCAGAGGAAGTAACCAAATGTTACACAGTGACCCAGGTACATCTTTGGAGGCACTGCTGGGATTTCCTGTTTATCAGCCATGCCCCACATGGAAGCCATTGTCTCAGAGGACAGTGTTGTAGCTCCCAAACCTAAAATTGGTGCTGACATGATGGCATCCATCCAACTGAGGTGAAGATTTGGACTCCCATAAAGCTCAGTTGCTCCCGGGTGTCCCCCCTGGGACTGACAGAGAAAAAATTGAGGCAGCACTGTCCAGTATCAAGAGCCTTGACATGGTTGCTGTCCGATGGCAGAGGTTGAATCCTTCATAGATACATAGACAGTGTCGGCAGATAAGGGCCTATGGCCCACCTAGTCTGCCCATTTGAGCTTGTAAGTTCAGTTTGTTTTCCTAGAAGTCTGTTTCACTCCCCTGACCTCTAGAATTCCTTTTATGTCTATCCCATGCATTCTAAATCCTGTGATTGTTTTCAGCCCTCACCACTTCCTCTGGCAGGGTGTTCCACTTGTCCACCACCTGCTCTGTGAAGAAATTCTTCTCATGTTTCCTCTGAATCGTCCTCCTCCAACTTCATCCCATGCCTCTAGTCCTGGAACATCTTTTTCACTTAAAATAGTGTTTTCCTGCACCTGTTCCCTCCTGTAAGATACTTGTATGTCTCTATCATATCCCCTCCTCCTCCTCCAGGGAGTACATGTTCAGTTCCTTCAACCTGTCTTCATAGGACTTGTGATGCAATCCATGCACCATCTTTGTTGCCTCCTCTGAACCTTCTCTACCCTGTCTATGTCCTTATGTAGGTATGGTCTCAAGAACTGTACACTGTACTCCAGGTGGGGCCTCACTAGTGTGTTGTATAGCGAATTATGACCTCCTTCTCTGCTGGTGATGCCCCTGCCATACATACCAGCATCCTATTTGCTTTACCTGCTGCCTTGTCACACTGTTTCTAATACCTTGAGGTCATCAGAGATGATAACCCCAAGATTCCTTTTCCTGCTTTGTGCATGCTAAATCCACCCCCAACTGATATATTGTGCCAGGTTTTGTGCCCTAGCATAAAATATCTTTGCACTTTGCATTGAATTTCAACTGCCAAACCCCTGACCATTCTTCAAGTTTCTGTAGGTCACTTCTCATTCTGTCTACACCCTCTGGTGTCTACTCTGTTACAGAGCTTTGTGTCATCAGCGAACAGTGAAATTCTGCCTTCTAGATCCTCGCAATGTCACTGATTAAGATGTTGAATAGGACCGGTCCCAGCACTGATCCCTGTGGTACCCCACTGGTCACTCTTCCCTCTGTGGAGTGACAGCCATTTACCACCACCTCTGTGTCCTGCCACCCAGCCAGTTACCTACCCACCACACTACTGTCCTGCCCACACCCATATTCCCAGTTTGTGTAATAGTCTTCTATGTGTCATAGTGTCAAAGGCCTTGCTGAAGTCCAGATAGGCCATGTCCACTGCCCTCCCTGATCCACCTCCCTAGTCACCCAGTCAAAAATTCAACGAGGTTGGTCTGACATGACCTACCCCTGGTGAAACCATGCTGCCTTGGGTCCTGTAGTCCATTGACAACCAGATGTTCCACCAATCTCCTTCAGTAGTGCTTCCATGATTTTCCCCTACACGGAGGTGAGGCTGACTGGTCTGTAGTTCCCCGCCTCCTCTTTGTTCCCACTTTGTATAAGGGACTACATCTGCTGTCCCTCCAGTCTTTGGGTACTCCCTGTTTCCAGTGATCGGCTAAACAGGACAGCCAGAGGTTCAGCCACCACTCTCTTAGTTCTTTAGGACCCTGGGGTGCACCCTGTCTGGCCCCATTGCTTTATCAACTCTTATTACTTCCAGTTCCTTCAGGACCCTTTCTCGTAAAGGGACTTGTGTCCATTTTCAACCATTCTCACCCTTGTACTCCTTCAGACCCATTACCCCTCTTCCTCAGTAAAGACTGAGCAGAAATACCTGTTCAATATGTCAGCTTTACTGTTGTCATCCTCCACGGCTCCCATCCTCCCCTTCAGTCTCACTG
The DNA here is from genome assembly GCA_016271365.2 of Neoceratodus forsteri. Classification (NCBI taxonomy): domain Eukaryota; kingdom Metazoa; phylum Chordata; order Ceratodontiformes; family Ceratodontidae; genus Neoceratodus; species Neoceratodus forsteri. The sequence goes on from CM057455.1 coordinate 1,265,126,411, forward strand.
TCCCTCCTTTGTCTTTCTTTTTCACTTATGTACCTGTAAAAGTTTTGTCCCCTTACCCACTGATTTTGCAATGTGTTCTTCTGTCTGAGCTTTGGCTTCCTTACTGACTTCCCTGCCTCCCTTTGCTTCTCCTGGTACCTCTCCCTATCCCCTCTGCCTGTGTCTTTTTGTATTGCCTGAATGCAATCTTTTTGGCTTTACTTTCTTTGCTACCTCTTTGGAAACCATAATGGTCTCCTCTTCCTTTTCCTCTTGCTAACCTGCTTAATGCATAATTCTGTTGTTCTTATAATCCCTATTTTAAATACTGCCCATGTTCCTCAACCCTGATTCCTGTCCCATTCCCCTTAATGCCTCTTTCAAGTATCTCCCCATTTTCCAAAGTCTGCCCCTAAAATTCAGGATACGGTTTTTGTGTGGTTTGGTTCTGCTCTTCTGTGATTTCAAACCACAATGACTGGTGGTCACTGTTACCCAGGTGCTCCCCCACTGTTACCCCCATCACACTGTCCCTGTTTGTGAGCACAAGGTCCAGTATTGCCTTCTGCCAAGTTGGTTCCATGACCAATTGCTTGAGGAAGGCACCCTGAAGGGAGTCCAGGATAAATCTGCTCCTAGTTGATACTGCTGTTGGGATGCTCCAGTCCACGTCTGGAATATTGAAGTCTCCAACCAGTACTACCTCACCCTTGTCTGCCATCCTTTGGATGGCTAGCATCAGCTCCCTATCTGTTTCTTCCTCCTGGGCTGGTGGTCTATAGACCACACCTGTGCTGGATGGCTGTCCCCATTTTCCTTTCCAGCTTAACCCACAGTATCTCTCCCCCATTTTGTTCCTCCTGGATCTCTGTGCCCTTATGTCATTTTTTCACATACAGTGCCACCTCCTCCCTCCCTGCCTGCTCTGTCTCTCTGAATATGTTGTAGCCAGGTATGGCCATCTCCCAGTCATGGTTATCATTACACTAGGTTTCAGTGATGGCCACAATGTCCACGTCTGACTGCACCATGACAGCCTCCAGATCGTCCATCTTGTTACTAAGGCTCCTGGCATTTGCACACATGGCTTTCCATGATTTGACCTCCCTAGACTGCTTCACTGTTCTACTCCAGCCCCTTCCTTGGTTGTCATTTATCCCTGGTTCTCCTTGCTGTCTGCCCTTCTGCTGAATTTTGCCACTGAGACTCTGATTGTATTGTTTGAGAGTATAAATACTGTTGACAACACTCATGTACCTGATGTGCTAACCCTGAGGGTTCCAGTATGGCATGATTTTAGGTGACTCAAGGCAGTGTGACCCCAAGAAGTGAGGCTCACCTATGCAGGAGGGTTTCAAGGCCAAGTTTAACAAATGGCTATTGGAGCTAGGAAACTAGTGAGGAGGCCCAAAAAGATTGGATGTGCCAGGGCATCCCTCCTCAACAGCCAAGGGGGATCATATTTGCTGTCACTAGTCCCTGATTCTTATTGAAGGTTAAGTATGTTTTCAGGGACTCAGTCTACTCCCACCAGATGAAGATGACTTGGAGACCTGGATGGATTATACTCCCCCACAAGATTGTCAGTGTTCTGAAGCCAAAAGCAGACATATTTGGTAAAAGTCTCAGGGTCCCACCTGGACACAATTCATTCCTTGAGAGGCAAAACCCCAAGGCCACTGCTCAAGAATATCTAACTGCCTTAGCAAATGTATTTGGGAGTACAAAGACCAGAGAGAATTTCATGTGGAGGTAATGTATAAGGAAACTAAACAATGTTGGGGAGAGCTGTTGTTCACCTATTTGAGCTACCTGGAGAGGGAGCTTCAGAGAGTTTCCCATAAAGGGGCCATAGTTTCCTCAGATATAAACCACACTCAGTTGGACCAAGTGCTCAAGTCCACATGACACCAGATTGTTACATAGATACAATGAAGTTGATGGCAGATAAGGGCCTACAGCCCACCTAGTCCGACCATTTGTGCACATAACTTTGCTTCTTCAAGCTTCTCCAGAACTAGACAAAGACTTATCTACAGTATGTTAAGTAATTGAAAGAACAACTCAGTTTGATGTTTGATTGCCGAAGCTAGCTGGGAATCAATTGTCTAGATGGACAGTAAATGTTCAAAGTTGCCTTGGCTAATATTTCTGATTGGTATTGTATCCCTGTTTTATTACTTGGCATGGACCCAAAGTTTTATGCATGGGAGAGTTTAACCCCACTGACCCAATTTGGGGCATACTAGGCTTGCCTCCTATTGTCTAATCCTACCAGCTCTGGGTCCCTGACACCCCTGAGATACGCCTGCCAGCCCCTTTGTGCCTGCTTGCCATGGGGTTTGGAGGAGTTGTGTAACTGATTGAAGTTCCATCTTCTAGTGGCACAGCACCGTTTGCACTGGAAAAGTATTAAACTGCCACACAGTCTGTGTACCCATGTTTGAGATGGATTCAGCTCAAACATGTGAGTTGATGAACTGTTTCAGCTTCAGCGAAACGCTGCAGCATTCCCGTTATTATTTATGTATGTGCAGAAAAGGGTCAGCCCTGTAGTGTGTTCTAACTCCTGGGATCCCAGAACATATGTGATGGTTGGATGCATTCCTTGGGAAACAAAGGGAATGTGAACTTTGTAAATAAATGTATAGGTACTTATGTATACACTGATGCTTGAACAATTATTCTGACTGCTTTGTGGATGTGTTTCTCCCTGCAGCTGGGGAAATCAGTGCTATGGCGCTGGTGACAAATAGGCAAGGACTTTACCAGAGCCCATTCCACAACTAGATAACAGTGCCCAGGTGTAGTTATCGATCCAATGGAGTTATTTGTTAAAACTGCCTGATTTGCCTGCAGAAAAGACATTAGGTGGGGACTTAAAACAAACTGTTTACATGGACATTATCTAGTAACCCTGACCCTGTTCTACACAATTAGTAATCAAGGAGCTCTACAAATTGTAGCTATGGCTCTTGGGTAGGGTGTGTGTGGGCATGTTCTTTGCATCTTCCAGTACAGCCAATAAGCCAAACGAATAAACCTAATGCATATTAATTTTTGTGATGGACAGCTGCATTGATCAATGTGGAGTGGTGGGGATTTCCCTCAGATGTGGGGGAGAAGGCAGACCTCAGCACTTCTGAGGAAAGAGAGAGGAGAGAGACTTTGGATAAGTTGGCAGAATGCTTCTGTAGCCACCAGATTGGAGGCTTGCTGAAAATCTTCCACTGACTGGGAGAACCAGCGTTCCTATGTATAGTTTAGCTGAAAGAAGATAATTTGGCACCATGAGAAAAGCCCTCGGTCAGTATAGGGGTTGGATCGGAGTTCGTTCAAAGTTGCAGTGTTTCCAGAAATATTGAAGCCATCATCAGTAGAAGCCCACTGAGTACCCATTGCCTTGGGAGCCAGAAAGTGATGAGGCCTACTGCCTGAAAGGTGGAAACCCTGAGATTCTGTTTGCCCATCAACCTGTGGGTACCGCAGAACTGCTTACAGAGGTGTCTGTGTCTGTTGCTCGCAGAAAGTGAGAAAGAGAATGAACCATGAGCTCCAGGAAGACAGATAGCCAGCAAGGACCGTATGGGGAATCAACCAAGTAGTGCTACTGCTAGGCATTTCCCATCACCTGCCCTTGGGACTTAGATGCCTTGACATGTGGGGTAGGTGTGTGGCCCTAGTCTTTGGTACTGGTCTAATCTGAGAAAGCAACTCAGAAGATGACAAGCTGCCAGACTCTGCAAGCAAGTCAGAAAGTGACAAGCTGCTGACAGCCTGCTCCAGCCAAGTAACTCTAAAAATTGATTCATTGCTCGAGACTCACAGCTCGACTAAGTCAGTCTGCTATCACTGTCAGACTCAGTGAGACTGAACTGCAAAACCATGAGTAAACACAGGGTTCACCCTGTTCTGGGGATTTGTTCAAAGTTTGTCAGCCACCTTTATTTGGTCCCATCAAATGCACAAATGCTGGTCAACCCGCAGTACCATACAGACCTGCAACTCTACCTGGCTACCCAGATTAACAGTAGGGAACAGTGGTACCAGAGGGGAGGTGGGCTTATTAATGGTGCTACTATTACGGGTGGGCACCGTTGTTGTTATTGTTTATGGTCTACCTAGTTCATCAACTGCCTACACTGCCATTTATCTTTGCATTCCCATTCCCCTTTTAATAAATTGTTCATTGTTGATGTACAGTATAATAGAAAGCTGTAATGTAATGTAATTACCAAGTTATACATCCTCCATCTAGATTTCAGCAAGGCCTTTGACTCTGTGCCCCACAAAAGGTTGATCAGGAAGTTGGTGGATCTCGGGGCTGGGGATAAGACAGGCTGGGGGACAGAATCCAGATGGAGGTTGTGGGGGGAGAGTTATCTGGCACCAGAGAGGTCATCAGTGGGGTCCCGCAGGCCTCAGTGCTGGGGAAGGTGTTGTTCAATGTCTTCATCAGTGACAATGGGAATGGCATTAAGGGCAATATGCACCTATTCACAGATGACACCACACTCTGCTGGAAAGTGGACATAGCTGAAGGGATACAGGACATACAGAATGATCTGAAAAAGCTGGGGAGGTGGTGCGGGATCTGGCAGCTTGGCTTCAATGCCAAATAATGCAAAGTTATGCACACTGGAGCCGAGAATCCCAGAGTGGAGTATTACCTGGGTGGAGTCCAGGTATCTGCATCAGAGGAGGAAGAGGACCTGGGAGTGATGATCACTAGTGACCTGAAGCACTCCAGGAAGTGCAAGAAAGAAGCAGCAAGGGCAAACAAGATATTGGGATGCATAGCTAGGGGTATCAGTAGTAGGAGAAAGGAAGTTATACTACCCTTGTACAGGTCACTGGTGAGGCCACATCTAGAGTATGGAGTTCAGTACTGGTGCCCACACCTCAAAAAAGGATATTGACCTGCTGGAGAAGGTCCAGAGGAGGGCTACAAAGATGACAGTGGGTCAGCAGGGTAAGGTATATGAGGAGAGGTTGAAGGCACTGAACACGTACTGCCTGGAGGAAAGGAGAGAGAGAGAGAGGGGACATGAATGGGATCTTCAAGTACCTGAAAGGGATAAATAAGATGGATAAGGAGGGTCTCTTTAAGCTGAGTGGCAACCATAACAAGAGGGGGCACAGTCTTAAGCTGGGGGAGAGGTTTAGGAGGGAGGTCAGGAAGCACTTCTTCACAGAGAGGGAGGTGGACACTTGGAATGTGCTGCTCAAGCTGTGGACCTGCAATATGAGCAGATTAGATACACCAAATGGCCTTCTTCTGCTGACTTATTCATATGTTCATATGCATTGTTCAGCAATGTGCCTTTACAGCTTAAAATACAATAAAATCCACACACTAAAAATGGAATAAAAATCAGAAAAGAAATACATACATATATAATTTAAATATAAATAAAGCAGAGTCTTAGCAGTAGGCCATGAAAGGTTTCCTATTCCTTATCTTCTTAATAACAAAAAAATAACTAGTAAGCTTGTTAATAATAAGAGGATCATACACAGTAAACAGAAAACTTAGAGGTAGTGTTGATCAGATAGTACTTTTGCGGATCCTACCACTCTCCGACAGATAGCGCTGGTATCCTACCTAGGATCCTACCAGAAATCCTACCAAAGAAGGATGTAGGATCCGGGGAGGAATAGCAATAGATCCTAGGTCAGATCCATGGATCCTAGGTTGCATAGTTATTATCCGAGCTGGATCTTTTGGTCAGATCTGTGGATCTGTTGTTAGGATCCACAATGTTTGTTGGATCAGTGTATCCTAGAGGGTTGGATCTGTGATCAGATAGCACTGCTATCCTACCACAGCAACTATGTGGCAAAATTTATTTATTTATTTTATTTATTCATTCTCAGATTACAATACTCTGAGCATATAACAGCTCTTTTGCAAAGCTTCCAAACTAGAAGTGCAAAGTAATGCACCTGGGAAACAAAAATCCAGGGTTAGAGTAATAATAATCATGGTGTGATACTGACAACAACAAAAATGGAAAGGACCTGGGGTAATTAGATGACCTAAAGGTGGGCAAGCAATGTGAGAAGACAGTAAGGAGGGCTGGGGGAATACTGGGATGCACAGGGAGAGACATTACCAGTAGAAAACAAGAAGTTGTTATCCCTCAGTACAGACAGTTGGTGAGAACCCATATGGAGTACTGCATGCAGTCCTGGAGAGCCCATCTCCTCAAAGACACAGGCAGGGTGGAGGCTGTCCAGAGGAGGGCAACCAAAATGGTGCAGGGTCTGCATCAGAAGACATACGAAGAGAGACTAAAGGAGCTTAATATGTATGGTCTCAAGGAAAGGAGGGAGAGGGGGGACATGATAGAAACTTTCAAGTACCTCAAGGGAATCAACAAAGTCCAAGAGGATAGCATCTTTCAGAAAAAGAGATGTGCAAGAACAAGGGGACACAATTTGAAGATAGAGGGGACAGCTCAGAGGTAATGTGAGGAAGTATTTCTTCACAGAGAGGGTTGTGGATGTGTGGAACAGCCTTCCTGAGGAGGCCGTGGAGTCAAAAACAGTGGGGGAATTCAAGAATGCATGGGACAGACATAAGGCAATTCTAGTGGGCGTTAGGAGGAAGTAGGCTCTTGGTTAACTAGGATCTACAGCTTATCCATTAGGTAGGGAAAGGACAGACTAGGTGGGCAAAGCAGCCCTTATCTGCCATCAAAATCTATGTTTCTATGTTTCCACGTCAGTGGGAAGGGTGACAGACATACAACCGATGGTATTACATAACATTTTGACAAGAAAGTATTTAAAATGGGATTAACATTGCAACTAAAATTAAAACTATGAATCAGTAGGAAATCAAAAACAACCTAATTAAAGGAGGCAGCCCAATGTGCTTTGTCAAATAGGTATAGGTATATCTGGGAGAACAAATGTTCAGGTAAGTGAAGATAAACAGTGGAAAGAAGGTGGAGGGCAAGAGTGGTGAGGTAAAAGAAGGATCGAGGGAGGCAGGAATTAGGACAGAGTGGTTAGGACGAAGTGGTCATTCACAGAGAAAGGGGGAGAAGTAGGTACACAAGGATGTGTCATTACTGCTGAGTTAGTGCCATGTAAGTTGAAACAGTCACAGGAAATGTTAGCTATGAGAGGCTGATGAAGATTGCCTTTAAATGGTCCCAAATTTGTTAAGAAAGAGATCAGAAAAAGAGGAAGAGAGTTAATGCAAATGGGAGGTATCTGTTGGTATCCCAGTTTCTAGGATACTATCTGAGCAACACTACTTAGAGGATCTTCTGGAAGCTGTCTCAGTCCAGAAAAAAATGCTGGTTATCCAAGACAAACAAGGGCTCTGGCACCAGGCGCATTTGAACATTACTTGCTCTAAGTTTTCTGTACCATCTACTGAGGAAGAGCAAGGGGTCTCAGCTGCCTGAGGTAAGTGAACATATCTATCTACTAGGACATTGCTAGGAAAAATCTCAAATTTGTATCTGAGAAAATTGCTGTTTTGGGGATCCAAAACGGGTCCAGATAGGGTCTGATCCTAAACCAGTCTTCATGTGCAGTGTACTGAGGAGAAACATTGAAGCAGCAATGAAATCTATGTCCATAGCCGGATTCTGCAGTCTGATTTTCTTTTTACATACATCTTATATTTGGCACTCGATAGTAATAGCCATTATATGATACTTCAACAAATAACCAAGATGATAGTTTTCAAAAAGAGAGTACACATAGGTTAATCACACTGAATATTTGCAGTCTATCTGCCGCCAATAGTCTTTTTGCTTCTAAATATGACCTCACAATTTGGCCTTTGCACTAAGCGGGTGGGGGTATCTTGAGGAAATGTTGTGTACCCCACCTGCAACCCTGTGCCCCATGGACAGATGCGCGACATACCGACATTCACCAATGCTGCTGGCAGGACTCCTGCAGGTGGCCAGGGAGGACCTGGCTATCCCAGGTGGGCACCCAATGGGATACTCCTTGGGACACTTAGTTGATCCCATGCATAGGGAGGCATGAGTCCAGGGCTGTGAATGCCAATTGCAGGCACCTTTACCAACACAGCACCATCCCGTCCAAGTGCCGCCGCTCCTGAAATTGTTGGGTGCACACCCATCCAGCTGCCCCTGCTGCCTCCTGCTGCCCAGTGGTCAGGGGCAGTGTGGTGTGCCCTGTCCCAGTCTCCCAGTGACTGGAGGCTTGTGTCTGTGAGGGCGCGCAGTGGGCTATGGCAGGGTCTACCCTGGTCTACCATGGTGTACCCTGCGCTACCCTCTGCACCCATGCGGCCAGCACTACGATGGTTAGTGAATACCGTGTAATGCTGGCACATCCCAGAATGCCCCCAGTGTGGAACTGTCTGCAGCCATGGTGGATCAAGTGCATTGGGTCCACATGCCCCTCGTTAGGGCATCCCACATGGGGGGTGCAGTGGGTGCAGGGTGGCTATGTGCACAAGATACATGGTACGTAGCCACTCCACACCTTCGTGCATAGGGCCCAATACCCTTACTTGGAGATCTTGTACATTTTATCCTGAATTTGAGGATTGTAGAGATTGTTAATATTTTATAACTGTTAAGGCCAAATTCAGTCCTTATATAAGGGGTAAGGAGGGACCTAGTTAGGTCCATCACAATTGCCGGTTTTCTGACCCCAATTCCCACAGCAGACGGACTCAGAGGAGAGTAGGAGCCAAGAGTCAGAGCCCTCTCCCACTGTAACTACTGGCTTCCTGCCCCTCCCCACAGCAGACTCAGAGGAGCATAGGAGACAGGGTCACAGCTCCTCTCCCAACAAGACTGCTGGCTTCCTGACCCCTCCCACAGTAGACCATAGAAGCCAAGGGTCAGAGCTCTTTTCCCTCCCTCAACTGCCGGGCTTCTTCCCCACAGCAGATGGACTCAGAGGAGTACAGAAGCCAAGAGTCAGAGATCTTCTCCCACTGCAACTGACGGCTTGCTGATCCTTCCTCCCCAGAGCAGATGGACTCAGAGGAGCATAGGAGCTAAGAGTCAGAGCTCCTCTCCCCTCCACAACTGTTGGATTTCTGACCCCCCCCTTCCCACAGCAGGTACTACAGAACACAGAGTCGGAGGACCTGTATAGATTGTTTTTTACGATCTCTGACCAGCTGTGTACTGTAATGATTGCATGTGTTTCAGGCAGTTGTTTTAAGAATGCTTACTGGATTTATTGTGTTTTTGCCTGTAATTTAGTGTTTCTTTAATGTGCTGCTTACTGTGGCACACTGAGCTTTTGTAATTAACTGAATGCATTGTGGACTTAATTGTGTAAATTACCTTGTGTGCTTTTCTGGTTGCTCTTCTCTGGCCGCCATTGCTGTCTGCTGGGTCTTCACACCCCCCAGCCACCATCTAGGTCTCCTGTTTCCTGCTCTGATCTTCTGTAAACCTTCTGTTACATGACTTTGCCACTTAATCCCTTGCAACACCCTGCTGCCCTGACTAATTCTGTGTTCCTCCTTCCTTCCACAGCGGACTCAGAGGATCATAGGAGCCAGAAGTCAAAGCTCCTCTCCCCTCTGCAACTGCCAGCTTCCTGATTCGCCCTCCCCACAGCAGATACTACAGAATGCAGGGTCAGAGGACCTGTATAGATTTTTTTTTACCATTACTAATTAACTGTGTACTGCTATGATTGTATGTTTCAGGTTGTTGCTGTTGCTTTAAGACTGCTTACTGCATCTAGGGTGTTTTTTCCTGTAATTTAGTGTTACTTTAAGGTAGTGCTTACTGTGGCACACTATGAGCTTTTGTAATTTACTGAATGCATTGTGGGTTTAGTTGTAGAAATGACCTGCTGTGCTGCTCTGGTTGCTCTGCTCTGGCTGCCATTGCTCTCTGCTGGGTCCCCCGTCCCTTTTCCTGCCCTGACCTTCTGTAAGACTTTTGTTCCAGGACTTGAGAGTTCAGTTTAGTTTATTGTCATTCAGTTACAAGCCATTACAACATTTAAAACATAAGACATTACGTCATTAAGACATTAAACTATACTATACACTAAAACATGCCTTCTACAGCATATAGAAAATTTAAAATAGAAAACATGCAACACTTCTAGGATGCAGTCTGTAAGCAGAAAGACAATATATTAATCATTATTCTCTTAAATGTGAGTTAGGTTATTAAAGCAGCAGTGCAAGATAAAAAAATTCTGCGCTTTTGTAACAGATAATTCCTGTGCTCTGTTGAGCATTTATCTGGTAAGCTTTCTCGCCAGCAGTGTACTATCACCCTGTAATTTGCTCTGTTTTCCTTTGTTATTGTTTACATTTCTGCCACCGTCATGTTGAAAGGGTGCTGTATCAGACAGGCAGCCGCCATCTACTGTGGTGGCTGGTGCGTAAACCTGGAAACCGCTACTCTGGTTATGGACTGTAGTACTGCTGCTTTAAATTACGGTACATACTCTTCCTAAATCATCAAACTATTTCAGTTGAGGGTTATTGATCTATCCCCTTTGCGTCCAGTTTTAATATGACAATTAGTAAGGAAATGTTTCACAACACTGTTGGAAACAACATGCTTAAATGTGCACAATCATTTAAAATTATTATTACAAGCATGTAAATGTAAATATTCAGTACGATTCCTACAGCATATAACATACAGCCATAATAAGTTTCTACTTATCAGGATTATAGCTCTCTTTACTCAAGTCTATTTTTTTTCCTTAGGTAGACAAGGCTCCATTAATTCAGGAGTCCACATGTTACTATATAAACTAGCTCCATTCATATTCTGGAGTCCATGATGTTTGTGGGCCGGGGTTAAAAGACCAGAAAACAGCATTTAAAAATCATTCCTTCCAGCAGTGAGATAGTGATGATTATACAATGGTAAGAAAATTTCCTGGACTCTGATTGGTCAGTGTGTGACTGAGACAGTGATGATATTACACAATAACATCACTGTGTTGATTTTATGGACCCTGAGCCTGAGCTTGAGCTTTTTTTTTTTTAGAAACAAAGATATACTGCCTCACTAAAAGTCTACTAAAACATTTTTATTTTTATTTTTGTTTTGTATAACATCGAGCCATTGTATAATTGCAATAAGGCACTCCAAGGTGCGTGTTATTGTGTAATAACGTCACTCCTGGGGTGGTGGAAGCACTCGGCTTCGCCTCGTGCTTCAACCCACCCCAGCAGTGACGTTATTACACGATAACACACACATTGTCGTGCCTTATTGCTTAATTAATCAGCTCATTTGGTAAGTTTTTTCTCCTTTGCTCAACCCGTAAATCATTGCATTCACACTTCAAGTCACAACAGAATGCTGCAATTTTTGGGTTATTGAGTTCAGCTTTACAAGCCCCAAAGTTACTTTTAGCAAAAGTTCAGCTTCCCTAAGGGCAAGTAAAAACCTTAAAGAGAGTTTTTTTCTTTCCTTTTTAACTCTACTATGCACTATAAATCAGTGTCCTCGTAGTAGTTAATGGAGTTAACAAACTAATCACCACCAAGAAAGAATACTGCTTGGAAGACATTAAATAGTCAGAAACATACAGTAATATCCTCAGAAATATAAAAAGAGAACAGTACCTTATTCAGCCATTTAGCCCAGGCTCACTCCACCCTTCATGGACCGGTGCTCCCAAGAGTTTGAACTCATTATTTGCACAGTTCCAACAATACTCTGGCTAACATGGGTAGTTACCAGTTATTTCCAAAAGTAGGGTACGTATAGGCAACACCTGGCCTTCCATTCCTGATGTCCGTCTGCACTTAGATATATGATGAACACTTACGAGGTTAAAAGATTTGTAGTCTCTCTGTAGTCTCTTCACTGGTTCCCTTATTCCATGACGTCTTATTGTCGATCCTTTTCTGTTATGTAGTGCTAAAAGAGAAAAATGGAGAAAGCACCCCTCTAAGTGCAGTATTTCCAATTCAGTAGAATAAAATAAAATCACTCACCCACAGGCAACATTAGCACACCTTTCCATGAAAGTTTTTATGCATATAATCTAATCGCATTTAGCTGTACTCCATTCAGGTCTCTCCTGATTTCTACAGCTCCAGTGTCATGGACTTCCAGCAGCAGCCTCTAAGATCCATGGCACTGGGCACTAGGCTCATTACACCACACAAAAGCCAAAAGACATCTCTCTCTCTCTCTCTTATTTCAATATAATTCAGCAAATATCTGACAGAACGCTGGAATACCAAGGGTGGACAAAGACACTGCTCAGGAGAAACACTGCTCAATATCTTGTAGTTTCCAAATATACAAGAAAGCAAGTATCCAATAGGTCCAAGTTAAAACAAAATGGGTTTAATTCATGAAGACCCACAATAGATCTTTTTATAAGCAGCTAACTAGGAGCGGGCCATGCTGCCATGCCACTGAAATTTGATAGAGTTCCACAGACAGCCAGAATACAGAGGCTGCCCAAGCATTACAGCAGTCAGCATTTGTCCGGGGCCCTCCCCACTGACCAAACAGTGTCAACAGGAGGCCTGTCCTGGGTGTGGTCAGCAGTCCTGGACACTCTCTGAGATAGGGCATCACCATGCCCCTCTGGGGGTTGAGGTGGGGAGGACTGGAGGATAATCTGAACTGCTGCCTGGAGTTCCATCCTCTGTCTCCTCTCTTCATCAGATCACCAAGAAGTCCAGCAGTTGCAGCACAGGACAAGGTAAGGTGGCTGGGGCCTGGGGAGAAGTGCTGAGGCTGAGGCCAGAAGAGCAGAGGGGAGTGACAGCCAGTGGAGACTCCCTTGCTGGCTTGTTCTGGCCGGCCTTCACTGCACTATTTGTACTGCTGGGAATTCCTCTTTTACAGAGTGGTTAGAGCTGCTGACTTTAGGATTAGGGTATCATGTGGAATCCAATGAGGGCAGAAGGCGCCTCAGCCATGCTGAGTGGAAGCAGGCATATATTGCCTCTTATTTGCTGGGAGATTGGGGAATGGGGCCCAGCTGGCGGCTGGGCATGAGTGACCTCCTGTTTCCTCCAGTGGTGGCAGCGTTACCCAAAATTGCTCCAAAATCTGTGTGTGTGTCTTTCTTGGCAAAGGGGAGGGGGGTTTGAGCCCCTACAGGACAACAGCCCCAGCAACAAAAACCACTCTGTAGCTTCCGAATTACAAAAGAAGAAAATTTCCAAAAGCTATGAATGAAAAATAGGTAGGTTTCATTCACAGGAACTTACTTAGAAACCTTTTTATGAGCATAAAGTGAGGGATAAAAGCCATGCCACCAGAAGCGGAGCAGCACTGCAGCCATCTTGCTGCTCCTCCCCCTTCTCCCACGAAACTGACTGTCTGTCTGTTCCAGGACTTGACCCCTTAATCCCTTGTAACACCCTGCTGTCCTGACTAATTCTGTGTTCCTCCTTCCTTCCACTGACAGACTCTGAGGAGTATAGGAGCCAAGAGTCAGAGTTCCTCTCCCCAGTGCAACTGATGATTTCCTGACCCCCCTTCCCACCGCAGGTAATATGGAATGCAAGGTTGGAGGACCTGTATAGATTGTTTTTTACCATCACTGATCAGCTTTGTACTGTTATGATTCTATGTGTTTCAGTCTGTTGCTTTAGGACTGCTTACTGCATTTAGGGTGTTTCTGCCTGTAATTTAGCATTTCTTTAATGTGCTGCTTACTGTGGCGCACTGAGCTTTTATAATTAACTGAATGCATTGTGGACTTAATTGTGTAAATTACCTTGTGTGCTTTTCTGGTTGCTCTTCTCTGGCCGCCATTGCTGTCTGCGGGGTCTTCCCACCCCCCCCAGTCCCCATCTAGCGCTCCTATTTCCTGCTCTGATCTTCTGTAAACCTTCTGTTACATGACTTTACCACTTAATCCCTTGCAACACCCTGCTGCCCTGACTAATTCTGTGTTCTTCCTTCCTTTCACATTGGACTCAGAGGAGCAAAGGAACCAGAAGTCAGAGCTCCTCTCCCACTGCAACTGCCAGCTTCCTGATTCCCTTCCCACAGCAGATACTACAGAATGCAGGGTCGGAGGACCTGCATAGATTGTTTGCCTGTAATTTAGTGTTACTTTAAGGCGTTGCTTATTGTGGCACACTGTAAGCTTCTGAGATTCACTAGATGCAATGTGGACTTAATGTGTAAATTACCTGGCGTGCTGCTCTGGTTACTCTGCTCTGGCAGCAATTGCTCTCTGCTGAATCTTCCCCCCTCCCCCCCTCTAGCTCTCCTGTTTCCCACCCTGACCTTCTGTAAGTCTTTTTTTCCAGGACTTCACCCCTTAATCCCTTACAGCATCCTGCTGCCCTGACTAATTTTGTGTTCCTCCTTCATTCCTCAGATGGACTCAGAAGAGCATAGGAGACAAGAGTCAGAGTTCCTCTCCCCACCACAACTGCTGGCTTTCTGACCCTTCCTCCCCACTGCTGGTACTACAGAAGGTAGGGTCGGAGGCCTGTATAGATTGTTTTTTACCATCACTGATCAGCTTTGAACTGCTATGATTGTACCTGTTTCAGGCTGTTGCTTTAAGACTGCTTTCTGGATTTAAGGTTTTTTTGCCTATACTTTAGTATTACTTTAAGGTGCTGCTTACTGTGGCACACTGTGAGCTGTTGTGATTCACTGAATGCATTGTGGATGTAATTGTGTAAATTACCTGGCGTGCTGCTCCAGTTGCTCTGCTCTGGCTGCCATTGCTCTCTGCTGGGTCTTCCCTCCCTCCCCTACCTCTCTAGTGCTCCTGTTTCCCACCCTGACCTTCTGTACGCCTTTTGTTCTGGGACTTTTCCTCTTAATCCCTTGCAACACTCTGCTGCCCTGACTAATTTTGTGTTCCTCCTTCCTTCCACAGACGGACTTAGAAGAGCATAAGAGTGAAGAGTCAGAGCCCTCTCCCTACCACAACTGCCAGCTTCCTGACCCTCTCCCCACAGCAGACAGACTCAGAGGAGCATAAGAGCCAAGAGTCAGAACTTTCTCCCCACCACAACTGTTGACTTAATGACCCCCTGCCCACAGCAGGTACTATGGAAGACAGGGTTGAAAGATCTGTATTAGCCCGCCTCTGCTGCACAATGACTGTCCCACTCAGCTGCCACCCTGGGCTGGCATTACATTTATTGGTACCTGCTGTTACGTGACTGATAACATGCACAGCCACACCTGACACTATCTCCCCAAAGCTACCACAGCAGCTTATACACGCCTACTGCTAGAGGTCACTACTGCTCTTATCACTACCACTATACATCCCTAAGACAAATTGTCCAGCCCTTACAAGTAAATGATCCTGAACGGTCCTCAGTCGTGCTTTAACTGAATTGCCACTGCTCCAGCCCATCACACGCTCCTGGATTCAGACCCCTGGCCCTATACACTAGACCTAATCCACATTGTAGTCTATTGCCCTAACCACTAGGCCATCACAGTGGTAACAACTGACTTAGCTGGTATGGCCCATTAACTCCCCCCGCTTTTGGAACCTCTCTGATATTCTGCTCTGACTAGCTCTCCCAGCTGCTTGATTTGGGTCATCCCCGACAACCCCCCCACCTTGTTACTTTCTGGAGGCACTACCCCTTACCTTGTTACTTCCTGGTGGCTCTACCCCTCTCTCACTGCCTCTTTTTTTCCTTTCTAGACCCTACTCCTACACCCCTTCCACTCTTACAAAGCTGGGAGTAAAGTTCACTGTGCTATACCCTAGTGAGTATTAGCCATAATGGCTCCTCACCCCTGGGCACCTGTGTAATCACAGGCCAACAATCTATAACATACTGTACCTAACTCTTGCCTGTACTACCGTAGAAATGGTAACCAGACAGCCTGTGCACGAGGGCCCAGAAATGCACTCTCTTGGTCCTGTACCTATTTTTGCTCACTCCATCCCCCTTCCGCTAGCAACAAGGAGAGAACTACGTTGACCACCATAATATTTCTTCTACTGGTAGCCCTAGTGGCAGCTCCTTCATCCTATGATAACCCTGAATCCTTACCCCTACTGCCTTCCGCCATTAATGGCTGAAAACCTTTTGTCCTGTACTCCACCCCAATTCTGTAGTCTGCTACTCTGAATGTGAGACACACTACAGCCCAACCACTGGCATAAACATACTCCACCACCTACCTATGCACTCACGATCTTACCACTCCTCTGTTCTCTTACAATATATGAAAAAGAAAGCCCACTTTAGGCAAAACAAATGCATGAGACTTAAATGGCTTAAAAATCTCCTTAATTTGCTGTGCAAGCTACTCCTGCTGTATGGCAATATTCATCTGAACCTGGCCCCACAGAGCTGAAACAGGTCTGGGAAACCAATAAGGAACATTGAAGCTGGCCTTCATTAACATACATAGTCTCCTTCCCAAACTTGACAAAGTTCATTTATGGGTCCACCAGCATAACCCTGATGTCCTCACCCTCCATGGAAACATGGCTTAGCCCTACAATTCCAATTCTGCTCTACTAAATGGCTACACAATCTGTAAGAAAGACAGAGTAGGTAAAAGGGGTGGGGGGCTGTCTAGTTTACCTAAAGAACCCTTCGAGGCCGCTCACTCTAACCAACTGACTTAGGCAAAGAGGAGCAGGCCCTAGTTATTAGAATTAGACTAGGTTACCAAAATAAATCACTAACAATCCTCATCGTCTATTTACCACCCAGAGACCAGTTTACCAACTTTAACAAACTCATTAACTATATTAATACTCTCAACCGTGACAAGGAATTTCTTGTCATAGGTGACTTCAACATTAATTGATTATCCAACAATGCAGCACCCTATAAAGATGTCCTGGACAGTTTCTGCCTCACCCAAATGGTGAGTGAACCAACCAGGCATAACTACTGCACTGGCACCACACCCTGATTGACTGTGTCCTAACAAATTGACAGGAGAGAATACACAAGGTCTCAGTTCACCGGACTCACTCAGTGACCAGTCACCCATCACTTGTCTCTAGTCTAACAAAACAAAGAAATCTGCCTTCTTGTTATACTGCTAGCAGAGTGCTAAAAAAGAGCAGCAGAATTTTTCAAAACCTACTTTCAGCAGCTCGACTGGACCAACCTAGACACCTTTTGTGATATCGACCAGGCATTGGGGCACTTCATTAAGATCTTCCATGCAGCCTGTAACATTTTTGCCCCAGTTAAAAAATGGAAGTTAAACACAGAAACATAGACTTTGATGGTGTATAAGGACAGCTTGGCCCACCTAGTCTTCCCATTTCCCTACCTACAGGATAAGCTGCAGATCCTAGTTAACCAACAGCAAATTTCTTCCTACCCACCACAAAAATTGCCTTATGTCTGTCTCATGCATTCTTGAATTCTCCCACAGTTTTAGACCCCACAACCCCATTCAGGAAGGCTGTTCCATGCGTCCACCATGCTCTCTGTGAAAAAATACTTCCTCACATTGCCCCTGAACTGCCCCCCTCCATCTTCAAATTGTGTCCCCTTGTTCTTGCACATCTCTTTTTCTGAAAGATGCTACCCTCTTAGACTTTGTTGATTCCACTGAAGTACTTAAAAGTTGATTCCATTGAGGTACTTAAAAGTTTCTATCATCCCCCCCCCTTTCCTCAAGGGTATACATATTAAGCTCCTTCAGTCTCTCCTCATATGGCTCTCTTGCAGACACCCTGCACCATTTTAGTTGCCCTCCTCTGAACTTCCTCTATCCTGTCTATGTCCTTGCAGAGATGGGGTCTCCAGAACTGGATGCAGTACTCCAGATGAGGTCTCATCAACTGTCTGTACAGAGGGATAACAACTTCCTGTTTTCTGCTGGTGATGCCTTCCCTATACATCCTAGTATCCCCCCAGCCCTCCCTACTGCCTTCACACATTGCTTGCTAACCATAAGGTCATCTGATATGATTACCCCAGGTCCCTTTCCATTTTTGTTGTTATTACCCCTCCATTGCATAATCTTCCCCTTGGGTTTTTGTTTCCCAGGTGCATTATTTTGCACTTTTTTTTGCATTGAATCCAAACTGCCATACTTCTGACCATTCCTCCAACCTTGCCAAGTCCCTTCTCATCCTTTCCACATCTTCTTGTGCATCAACCCTGTTGCAGATTTTTGTGTCATCTGCAAAGAGGCATACTTTTCCTTCCAGTCCCTCTACAATGTCACTCATAATGACATTAATAAGGACTGGACCCAGTACTGAACCCTGTGGTACCCCATTAGTAACCCATCATTCTTCAGAGTGGACTCCATTTACAATTACCTTCTGTGTCCTGCTGTCCAGCCAATGTTTTACCCAGGCTACCACCCTGGGACCCACTCCCAGGCTGGTTAATTTGACTATTAATCTTTTGTGTGGGACTGTGTCAAATGCCTTGCTAAAGTCTAGGTAGGCCATGTCCATAGTCCCTCCCTGGTCTAATACTTTGGTCACCCAGCCAAAGAAATCAATTCGATTCATCTGACATGACCTTCCCGCTGTGAACCCATGCTGCCTTGGGTCCTGTGCCCCACTTGCCTCTAGGTATTCAATAATTCTTTCCTTCAGAAGTGATTCCATCACTTTCCCTACCACAGAAGTCAAACTGACAGGTCTGTAGTTTCCTGCCTCTGTCTTGCTCTCACTTTTGTGAAGGGGGATCACATCCACCTTCCTCCAGTCCTCAGGTACCACACCATCCTCCCATGATTTGTTAAAAAGGGTAGTCAGTGGTTTCACTAGTTCTCCCCTTAATTCTTTTAGAATTCTGGGATGAATTTCATCAGGCCCCATTGCTTTGTCCACCTTCAGTTTTAGGAGTTCTTTCAGAACCCTTTCTTCTGTGAAATGACTGGGTTCAACCCCCCCTATCCAGAGTGCTTCTGTTAATTTGATTAGGCGTCCCCTCCTCCTCTTTTGTGAATACTGAGCAGAAATATTCATTCAGTATCCCTGCTTTTTCACTGTCCCTCTCTGCCCACCCACCCTCCATTCTATTCAGCCTCACTATCCCTCCCTTTGTCTTTCTACACTCCCTGATGTACCTTTAAAAGGTTTTATCCCCCTTCTTAACTGAGTTGGCTATCTTTATATCAGTTTAGGCCTTTGCTAATCTGACTTCCCTCCCTGCTTCCTTCTGCCTTAATTGGTACAGCTCTCTGTCCTGCTCCTTCTATGTTTCCTTATACTTCCTGAATACTATCTTTTTCTCCCTGATCTTTCCCGCCACCTCTTTTGAGAATCATAGTGACTTTTTCTTTTGTTTTGATTTGTTTGTTTCACACAAACTTTGTTGCCTCTGTGATGGCAGTTTTGATGTTTCCACATTGTTGCTCCACCCCTGCTTGTAGCCTGTTTGTGTGCTTTTCTAAGGCACTCTCCCATCTTGCCAAAGTCAGCCCTCCTGAAGTCCAGTATCCTCACTTTTGCATGGCTTGACTCTGTAGCTGAGTTTATCATGAACCACATTGTTTGGTGGTCACTTGTTCCCAGATGGCTACCCATTTCTAGATCTGAGATCCTCTCACTGTCCCCATTTGAGAGTATGAGGTCTACGATTGCACCCTCTTGAGTGGGTTTCAAAACTAGCTGTCTGAGGCATGCCACCTATAGGGCATTGAGAATGGCCCTGCTCTTGGATGTGGCTGCAGCAAATGTGCTCCAGTTAACATCTGGCATATTCAGGTCTCCCATCAACAGTATCTACTCTTTCTCTGCCAACCTAATAATGTCTTCTATCATATCCTTGTCCATTCCCTCCCCCTGACATGGCGGTCTGTATACAACCCCTGTGTGGATTGTGGTGCCATTTCCAGTCTCTAAGGTGACCCACAGTGCCTCCTCTTCTCCCTGTTTACTCTTTTGTTCAGTTGCCTTTATCCCTCAAACCCTAGCAATGGATTGATCACCCAATCTCTTCTTGAACTCATGATAGACAGGGACTGCCTATGGCACATGGCCAAGGCAACTGGTAAACCTGCAGACTGGCAGAAATACAGGCAGCTAGAAATTGCTGCACTCAAAAGACTAGAATCAAAAAAGCACAACACTACAAAGACTGTATAAACAAAACCTGGGAGGGGGGATGGGAAAAACACCTGGAATAACCTCAGAGATGTCACTGGTAAAGTCAACAAGTCCTCTCCTTCAATGCTCATGGTAAATAATGATATTTCACAAGACCCTAAAATAATAACTGACACCTTTAACTCAGCATTTACTGACCTTAGCTCAGTACTCCCACTGGATTATCTAGGTTTCAATACTGACAGCATGGACGACAAACAGTCCACTCACTAAGCATCCGCCTCGCAACCCACCCTTTCTATTTCAAGAAAATCTCTGCCATTGATGCAAAAAAATACCTCCAGAGAATCCTCAGCAAATCACAGTACAGCAATAACAGCCTCAATCTTAAAATGATAGCATTCACACTAGATGAAGTAGTCCATCCGATCACAAAACATTTCAACCTCTCCTTCCAACTAGAGCAATTCCCCACAAAATGGAAATCAGCTGCAGTTACCCCAGTTCATAAAAGTGGTGACTGAGCAATCCACTCAAACTACCGACTGATCTCCATCCTAACCCATCTATCAAAGGCCCTCGAACAGATGGTGTCAGAACCATTGGTTGAATATATGGATAAATACAATGTCTAGTGCCCGCAACAGCATGGCTTTCACAAATCCCACAGCACCACGACTACACTCTTGGAATTTTCTGAATACATTCATGAGGCTCTGGATGAATTAAACCTTGTGGTGTCAATATATATTGACCTTATAAAGGCCTTTGATATGGTCAATCATAGTATTATCCTAAACAAATTACTTGCCCTTGGTATATCCACTGATACAGCTTTATGTTTCCAGAGCTACCTAGCCCAGAGAACCAAACAGGTAAAAATGCAAAACATACTCTCTGAGATCAGAAAGGTGTCATTAGGATCCCAGGATCCATCCTCAGACCACTATTGTTTAGTCTCTTTCTCAACTCCTCCAGGAGATCTGCTCGACCAAGCTTCTCCTCTATGTGGATGATGCAGTCATCTTTCAAGTACCCTAGCTAAACTTTTTAACAAATACATTACAAGAGGTTTCACTATGGTTGAGGAGTGGTTCCCAATAAATCCCTCCTAAACTATTAAAAACAAAAACTATGCTGTTCTACAACTACCACAACAAGAAAGAAACAAACAATCTTATTAATCTAAATAAGAGGCTTGAACCATTGGAGCAAGTAAACACATTTTAATATCTGGGTATCACCCTTGATAGCTCCCTCTCCTATACACAGAATATTGACCAAATTGTAAAAATGGTCAATACCAGAGTAGGCCTGCTCCATAGGCACTGCTCCTACTTGGCAGATAAGGCCCTCACCCTTGCAATAAATAGCTCTATTTTATCCTTTGTTGACTACAGGTGGTGTATAGCACATCCATGAACACCTCACTGAAGATAGTAAGAACCACGCTAAACAAGGCATGTAGGTTGGTTCTATGTGCAGATGCCAGCACACATACCTGTAATCTTTACACCCAAACTAAGTGGCTAAAGCTACAAGGGAGAATTCAGTACCAAGGCTGTCTCTGTGGAAAAAACCCTTACTAGAACTAACCACAAAATCATCCAGAGGCTACTCAAACTGGCACAAAATTCTTATTGGACCAGAGGTAAGGAAAGGGACCCATTGCACATGCCATTTCATCGCAGTGCTCTGGCCCAAATAACTTTCTCCTATAAGGCTCTGCTTTGGCTCAACAAGCTCCTGGCCAGCATCTTAAATAACTCCCAAGTTGGTCCATTCAAAAGAGAACTCAAATGGCACCTTTATGACCAAGAGAGATGTGATTACTCAGATTAACCCCCCTTTTCTTCTCCCCTCTCACCTCCTCTCACCTTTCTCACTAACCCCTTTCCATGCTCTATTCTCTGACCCTTTCGCTATCCTCTTGACCTATCCCCACTACTAATACTAATCCACCTTCCCCCTTTACCTACTTCCACCTAACCAGCCCTCTGTTCAGCTTCAGCACTTTAATGTTTTACTCATCCCCTCCTCCCTCCCTCCCTCTTCCTTGCTTTTACCCTTCATCTTTTCCTTCCTCTCCCTCACCTTCCTCCATTACCCTTTGTGACAAATGCGCTCTGCAGGTCAGGCCCTCTGTTTCCACAGTGCCAACCTCGAAACACAGTAGTGTGAACAGGAGACAGACAGGGTAACCCTCCTGTCTGTTTTGGGTCTGAATCACCTACCAGCCTTGAGTTCTGGGGGTCAAAATGTGAACCTCATGCTAGCATACCCAGTTAACAGGCTCAGATATGTACCCTCTTCAAGAATGCAGTACAATCCTTCACCCAGTGGCATCCAGCCAGGTTTCCAAAATGTATCCTTATGACTTAATATGAGACCTAGGTATATTCTTACCTTTTTGAAAGATTAGTAACACATTCAAGCCCTTAACAGCTGTCAGACTTAAACACAGGTTCAGCATTCACATGTAAAAGAACTGAGAAAAAGCACAGGCAGTATTTTGAAGAAAATATTGTTTACTAAAAATTGTAAAACAGGTAAAATCAAACACGGAACAAGAATATCAATACTTTACAATCTCATAAAATAAATGGGAAGTTACAGAACACAAATATGCCTACCACCAATATGTAAATTTCTTTTCTAGCTAGATGTTACCATAAAGTGTCTGTTTCAGAGAGACCAAATGTCTCCTCCTTGAGAGGTCCAGAATTTCAAAAACAATATTTCCCTCAGATGCCTGATCATTTCAACATCCATCGCCCCACCCCCTTTGATGAGGTCATAGTTAAATCCTCCTATAACTTTAACTTTTACATAAATATCCACAAGACTGTATGTTATTACTGTGAAAAATCAGCAACTAGTAGTTTCCCAAAATATGAGTATCTTTGATCAAAGCATTTCCTTTGACATTTCATAACCCCACAATCTCTCACTGGTTCTCTTCTAAGTGAGAAAACCATAAAGGATCAACCAAGTGACTTCCCTTCCTGCTGTGTCATAAAATGCATATTTAGTTTCCAACTTCAAAAGCAGGAGCAGGCTATAAGGGGTAATAAACTGTCCCTCTGGAAGAATGTCTTAATTAGTGGTTTCCCTGGTCTTTTTTTCACATCCTGCTGCTCTAGCCACACTGACACCTGAGGTCAAAGGTCAAACTTAGTTGCTGACTGTGGTGTCTTACACAGACCATCACATACCATGTATTTATAATGCAAATATTATGCAGATAACCATAAGCAGGGGGAAGAGTGTCACACCATTATCCTTACTCCATCCCCTGCCCCACTCACTATCATCCTGCTTTATTCTTACTACTAATCTGAATCTACTTCCTCTCCCTCCCCCTCCCCTTCCTCACCTACACCTCCCTGCATCCTATCAACCCCCTGATCAACTTAATCACTTTATTTGTTTTTCCTCACCTTCCACTCTCCCCCCTCTTGACTCCCATCCATCTTCCTACACATGTTCCTCCCATCACATAAATCCCCTCTATCTCCTCCTGTGGCACCCTACTCCTCCCCACATCCATCCATAATCCCCCCTGCACTTATCTCCACTTACTCACCTGCTCTATCATACAAAGTCACTCACTAGTGGCTCTTGTCCACCTCCCTTATCAATCCCTTTCTACTGCCCCTCTGTTCCCCCTTGTACATTAATTCTTTGTCTATTTTTTGACATTGTTGCCTGTCTTGTATTTCTTTTTTTCCTTAAAGACTGTCTTGTATTATTGTATAATGTCACCTGATCCTACTATGTTTTTCTTTCTGCTTTTTTGTTTCTTGTTCTCCTGTATATAATTCACACATGTTATTGTAACCTCCACTGTATTTACTGTACCTGTAGCTGTGTTATCACCTTGATGTGGAACCTTTGTAAATAAGCTTGTAGCTCAAAGGTTGAAATCCAAAACAATAATAAATAAATAAATAAATAAAATTAAACTAACTGGATTGAAATGGATTCTAGCTTTGTTACCATATAGGGGCCCCAGATTTCAACCCTATACAGTGCTTGAGGACCCAGCTTTGAGGTGATTGCTTTAATCAGAGGTCTTGTAATACATACACCAAATTTGTGATTAAACTCTTTAATCCCATGGCTGATCTTTTAACCTTGCTTGTTTCAGAAACGTGCAGTCCACTAGCCATTTGCCATGAACATTAAACCTTGTAGACATATTTATTTACTCTGTGAATAAAAGGATATCTTAATTTCCATTTTTTCTGTGGAAACATATTGCCCTTATTAAAAATCATAACCTGACTCTTTTTGTTATTAATCTTAAGACATATGTTACATGATTCATTCACCAAGGAATATAACTTTTTTGTAAACCTGAATAAGAACGATAAATAAGAATTAAATCTTCTGCATAAGCCAAAGCCGTTATGTCAATTAAACCAATGTTCAGGGAGTCAGCAGCTAAAGGTTACGGTGCCAACAGAATACTATTTATATATATATATATATATATATATATATATATAAATATATATATATATATATATTAAATAGTGTGGGTGCCAACAAACAGCCTTGTCTAACCCCTTTATTAATTTTGAATTTCACTGAGGTGTTACCCACCCTCCCTATTTTACCTCTTGCCCAGGTGTCACTGTATAGCCTAGAGATGAGTGAGATAAGTGAATACTCTATTCCCATATTCAACATTATTTGCCAGAGCTTTGATCTTATAAATGAATCACATCTGGAAGAGAAATATATAAAGGCCAGATATAATTTTTGCCCGTAAATCAGGCAATACTTCTACCATAGATGCCTCAGGATAAAGCAATTGTCCATTGTGAAACAGTTTCTCTTAAACCCATATTGTAGATGGGAGAGGCCACCCAATGCATCTAATTGTTCCTGTAATCAAATGAGAATTACACAGAAACATACAAAACATAGAAACATAGAAACTTGCTGGCAGAAAAGGACCTCTTGACCCATCCAGTCTACCTGAACCCTCCCGCCTGCTTCATCTTACTCCTCTAGACCCTACCCCTTCACTTTTATTTAGTCCCATGTAGTTGCCCCAGACTCTTCTGAATTTGCCTGCTGAATTCACCCCCGCAACCCATTCTGGTAGCCTGAGTCATTTTGGAAAAGATTTTTCCTGAGACATCGAGTAGACTGATAGGTTAATGCATATTAGGGTCTGACTTATTGCCCTTCTTAAAGATGGGGACACTTGCTGCCCTCATCCAAGAGTGTGGGAGATAGTCTTCCATTACACATTTATTTAAAAAAAAGCACAAAAAAGTCAGCCCATATCAGATGAAATTGTAAATGAACTTTTGCAGTTATTAGATCAGGACCCGTAGCCTTATTACATTTTAGAGAGATCAGTGCATACATTATTTCATCAATAGAAAAAGATACAATAGGGTGATACATCAAGGTCAGCATATGGCTCTAAATTAAAATCAAAGAACAGCAGAAAAGTGGTCAAACAGACCATTTCATATATCTATCTATCTATCTATCTATATATATCTATCTATATATATATATATATATATATATATATATACAGTATATATATCCACTGTGTTTGGAAAGTTGTGGGTTACCTGAGCCACCAGTATCCAGAATGTTTTAGAAGCATTTTTATTCATGGTATTTAACATTGCCTGTCACTGTTTCTGCAATACTCTCTTTTTTCTTTACTAAAATGTTTTATAGTCTTTTCTTACTTCATTTAATTCCCAACATTTTGACCTAGATGGCTCAGATTTGATAAACTTAGCTAATGCTAAAACGTTTGATTTTTCCCAATGACAGTTCTGGCCAAACCAACCAATACCACCTTACTTTATGGTTCCAAAAGAATAAAGAATACTATGTATTCTTGAATAAAGATGATTCACAGATTCATCTATAACTGCGTCTAAGCCACCATTGCAAGAAGGAGATAAAAAGATACCAAAAAGGGTAGGACAAGAGGACAAATGTCCCTCATGAGTTCCTCAGTCCAGCAAATTATTTTTCTGTTTCTAACCTCCAGTCTGGGAGACAGTTGCTTCTGGGATCATTCAGACAGAAAGGACAAAATTAATAGAGCACAAAAGACCCAGCCTTTATCTAGCGGTAGGTGATCACTCTCTGACCTATTGATTATTCTGAGAGAGGACCAAACCTCCACTAAACCATCCCATATCGAAAGTCAATAACAGATGAACCTACCGAGTCAAATAAGATAAATGCTAACTTTATCACCAGGAAGTTGAACACTGAGAGGAAAGAAATTATAAAAAAAAAAAAAAGAAAAATGTTGATACATTTTTGACCCATGGTGTTGGTCTTCAATTCCATAGACTTCCTAGGAGGAGGGGCACCCAAGGTACTTAATAGACTGAGGGCCTTCAAAGCTGGCTATTGTGCATTAAAATCACCAATCACCGAGATGGGGCTACTCATAAACTGTTGATAAAGATCTTCTATGAGAGATCTTAACACATCCAAGGAACTTCAATTGCATAGTTAGAGGAAGTAGAGGAATATAAATATTTGCCAGGAGGAATTCAAAATCATATGCCTTAATAGAAAGAACAATGCAGAAGTCTGTGGATGTTAGTAGATGAGATGATATTTCCTTATTAATTTTAACATTTATTTTATTTATATTATTGAAATAGTTTCACCAGGAAAGGCACACTGAGCAACAGGATGCTCGTCTCCTGGTGCGACCTGGGAGGAGAGGGTACAAGGGGGTTGGATAACACACAGGTTATCAACTGAGCAAATGACATAGGCAAGTAGGAGCATATGGATACGATTGCATTAAACAACAAGCAACAACACATGGAGTACATTGGATATTGCATGGAGCATATAACAATTACTTGACATATAGCAGCAATACAAAGGAAACTTTAACACACAGTAATATGTAGGTATAAGCAACAGGAGACATAGAACACATAATGGTGCAGGACAAAAGGCACAGGAGAAAGTGCATAGGTTAGGGCAATATGTTAGCATTTATAGCAAAGCTAAGGCCACTGGTCGGGCAGTGGGAGGGAGCAATTGGCGCATGGTAGGAGTCAGGTACAGGAGCAATTAGTGGTGAGGGAAGTTAGCAGCTAGGGCAGTAGAAGAGAGTGGGCAGAAAGATGAATGCCGAATTTGAGGTGGGAGATCATTCCATAGCTTGGGTAACTGGTGTGAGAGTGCGGCTTGCCCGGCAGTAGTCTTCCACCTAGGGATTGATAGTTGGCAGTAGTTGCAGGATCTAAGATAATGGGTGGGGGAAGGGGCAGCTGAGATCACGGAGGAGAGGTGGGAAAGGATGGTGCCAAGCCATAGATTAGATACATATTTAACACAGTGTGAAATGCGGCGGTTTCTGAGGGATGGTAGTGCCAGGGAACGGTAAAGGTTGCAGTGGTGGGTAAAGGGTGAGGCATCAAGAGCAAAGTGGTAGAAGGCATTAAAAAGTGTGTCCAGCTTAGATAGGGTGGACTTAGGGGCTGCACCATAAACAATGTCACAGTAATCAAAGGAGGGAAGTATCATCTTCTGGACCAGTTCACGTCGGACGGGGGGGGAAGGAGGCTACTGAAATTCCCATAAAGTGCACCGAGCATGGGGTGTAGTTTTTTTGAAATAGCATCAATGTGGTCTGAGAAGGAAAGATGGCAGTCAAGCCATACCCCCAAGTAGCGGAATGAGGAGACATCTTCGAGTTTTTCACCATCCAGGGTGTGGAAACAGGGAAGGGATGGGAGTCTGGACAGGCGTTGTCGTGTGCCAAAAGTCATCGTGACAGTTTTTTTTTACATTTAGGGAGAGCTGGTGAGAGCTGAACCATTGTTGTACTTTGTTGAAGTCGGCTTGGAGGTTAGTTTGCAACACTTAAGGGTCAAAACCTGAGGAGAAGAGTACAGTGTCATCTGCATACATGATGATTGAGGTTGTAGGACAGATGAGCAGTAAGTCATTTAGGAATATAGAGAACAGTATGGGTCCCAGAACCGACCCCTGGGGGACACAGGTAGTTAAGAGAAGGGGGAGGAGATAGCATTTGTGACTCTAACGGACTGGGTTCTGCCAGAGAGGTAAGATCTGAACCAGTTGGTGGCAGCAACAGAGAGGCCTAATTCAGTGAGACAAGAGAGCAATATGGGGTGGGAGACGGTGTTGAAGGCTTTCGCAAGGTCGACGAAGACGGTTGAGGTGATCAGCCCACTGTCCAAACCAGTCAGGATGGAGTCAGTAAGCCTTATCAGGGAGGATGCAGTGAGTGTCCCTTTCTGAAACCTGACTGGTAGGGTGTGAAGAAATTTCAGTTCTGGTTTTGTTGAGGGCAGGAGCTAGCCAGTTGTGGTTTAGATCGCTCATAATATAAAGTTCCCCTGTTGGGTTGGGCAGGAGATATGCTTGAGGAGGTTGGTGACAGGAGAGGATGGTGTGCCAGGTCGGCAGTATATTCCTGCAATGTAGATTGGTAGCAAGAAGAGGAGTGTCAGCTGGAGTAAAATTAATTCATAGATTTTAGGTTCAGACTTTGCTAGGATAACCGAATAGTGCAAGTCCGAGTTGATGTAGATGGCAACTCCGCCGCCTCTTGTGGCTCTGTCCTGGCAGGCCAAAGTGTAGCCTGGGATGGTGACAGAGGAACCGCTAATGTTTTTTGTGTGCCAGGTTTTGGACAAGGTGAGGATATCTGGAGCACAGTGGGCAGCAAGTACCTAGAAGAAGTCAAGTTTATGGACTAGGCTTCTTATATTTAGGTGCAGGAGGTGCAGGCCATGTGGGAGAGGGTCTCTAGAAAGAAGTGAGGAAGTGTCCGATGTAGGAGGGGGGGCTTGCAGTGATTGAGAGGGGTGTGTGGTTTGGGAGACGGGGTTTGGCTGGATGTCACCTGCGGCAAGGAGCAGGAGCACAAGAGATATGTAGTGGGCGAATAGCTGTATGTGACTGACAGTGAGTGGACGTCTCTTAGTTAGAAGGCTTGGTTGATTATTTGGAGCTGGGCAAGGGGGAAGTAGTTGAACAGTAAACCAGAAGAGTGATGGGATGAAGAGAAAAGGGCTGGGACATGTGGCTGAGTAAGTCCACACTTGGGTGAAAGGGAGAGCGGACGCCGGAGTGGGGAAGCCCAGTGAGTTTGGGTAGGAAAGGGGGGGTTGGGAGAGGTGGGTGGCATGTTGGAGAGGAGAGGAGGGAGGAAGACTAAAACATGGATGAGCAGTGGCAGGAAGCCTAGTAGTTGGGCCATGGCATGGATCTAGCGTTAGAAAACCCCTAACTGCTGTGGCAGCATTGAGGGGACAGGCATAGAAGGCCATGGAAATGAGTGGTTCCTGTGGGAGGATGGAGGATCAATGAAAATTAAGGCCTAGATAACCAATGAGGCGTGACTGGCAATAGCCAGTAGGAGTGAGCTAGAAAGCTGAGGTGGGGTTTATGTGTATTTAATCAGGATCCTTGGGGGTGGGAGGGAGGTCGAAAAAAATTGGCAGCTAGGGCTCCCTTCCAGAAGGTAATCAGTCCCTGAGGGCAAGTCCATACCTGCGCTTCTGTGAGGGGCTGATGGCTTCACACATGGACTGTGGGTGGCAGTCTGGCAAGTTGGGTTCATCAGAAAACCATGGCTGTGGCTCTCAGACTACCTGGAAAGAAGGCAGAGGAGAAATAAATAAGAAAGTCAGAGGGGTGGGGCTGCTTGTGGAGCTAAAAAGAAATGCAGAATGGCTTAAACAAGGGAGGTGTTGCAGATAAAATGTTAGGCAAGGTGCCTCCAAGTCTGAGAGAGCAATAACAAGGCTATTTAAAACACAATACTAGCGTAAGAAGGTGAAGGGGGGAAGGGTTCAAAGGCCTGAGCTGAGATCGCTACTGGTCTTATGAGGAACACAATACATGCATTTACATTAAATCAGAAAACTTCAGCTAAAAAATACAAGCAAGACAGTTTTAACAAAAAACATAACCTAGCACAATATAATCAAACATTAACAGTGCAGAGCTATATGGAGCCAATCGGACTGCTCCTGTGGCTGACTGCAGCCAGTGGGTCACAGCAGTAAAAGACTCTGGATTTAAACCCAGAGACAACTGTCCTCATGTAAAGAAAGCAAAATTGGCAGCTAGGGCTTCCTTCCTGGAGGTAATCAGTCCCAGAGGGCAAGTCCATACCTGCACTTCTGTGAGGGCTGGTGGCTTCCACACCTAGACTGCGGGTGGCAGTCTGGCAGGTCGGGTTGCTAGAGAACAACGGCTGTGGCTCTCAGACTACCTGCGCTTCTGTGAGGGGCTGGTGGCTTCACACCTGGACTGCGGGTGGCAGTCTGGCAGGTCAGGTTTGTCAGAGAACCACGGCTGTGGCTCTCAGACTACCTGCGCTTCTGTGAGGGCTGGTGGCTTCACACCTGGACTGCAGGTGGCAGTCTGGCAGGTCAGGTTCTTCAGAGAACCATGGCAGGCTAGTCCCTTGGACACCCTTCCTAGCATATGCTCTTTCTTGGCTAGAATCTGAAAAAGTTCAAAGTTATTCATGTGTATGTCTAGGGCTAGGCCATTCAAGTGGCAAGTTTCCTGGAAGCATATTAATGAAAATATCAAAATAAATTCTAACCATTTATTATCAGACCATTTCAAAGCAAGTCCTGCAATGTTCCATGATAATAAAAGTTTGACATCAGGCTCTTTTGGAGTGGGACAGAGCAGTGCATTATTGGGTTGGGCCAGCAGTCATTGGAATCCAGCCAAAGCCTGGAACCTGTTTAACAAAGGAACCTTACAGGCTACTGCTCCTTGATTCCTTAAGGAGAATTGCTCAGAGTTCCTAGAGGGAGCTGAGATGGTACTCTCAGCTGCATAGATACCCATGGATACCCATGGAGTCCATGACAGGGCATTTATCTGTAATTTTTTCTGCAAATGATCTAGACTTAAACAGCATAACCACCTGTGCCCCATCCTGGTCAGTCCTTCTTTTTGCTTTTATTACCACACCCGCCCCAAAGGGAATTTGAAGAAAGTTAGCAAAAAAGGAGGACAGCGACCTAGTTAACTTGGCATCTGTTTCTCTTTGGGGTTTCTTCAATCCAAAGAAAGTAAGGACAGAGGGATCTGAATTTGGCTTAGTAAAAGCCACCCCATTGGACATTCTCTCCTGTTAACATATGTTAATATGATGTTCCATTTATCTAACAAACCAGTATTATTCCACAAAAAAATTACCATTCTATGATTGGCACAAAAGAACTGGATACAGTCCATTCCTGATTCCCACCCCAAAAAACATGCTTTAACTATATCATTTGGCTCAAACTGGACCTTCAGTTTGGACCCCCCAAAAATACAACAGCCTTTAGTTGATCATTAGTATTAACAGGGCCCTTTATCAAGAAGACATATAATCTCAAAATGCCATAATTATGGGTCTTCTCCAGCATCGGGTAGGAAACACTTGTCCTAGATTCCAAACCCTCAGATAAAGAATCTAGCTTTGCCATATATATAGTACTTTATTTCTTTCTGGGGCAACAGTCTGCCTCTGTGAGGGAGCCTGACAAAGATCTTTTATGATGGGTACTGATAACACAACATTCTGATGAAAGGCCCAGTCAGAGTCTGACCATTGGGTAGCTCATTCTACGACTATTTTCACCCTCTTATCCAAAGGTACTGAGCAGTCATCCTTAATTACCATAATGTCCTCACACCTAACCATTGTTGATGTTAAAACTGTCGGTGAGCATATTATTAGTGACAGTCCTTATTAGCATTGCAAAGTAAGGTATTGCAATTGTTTGTGGTATTTCGTGGGTGGGGTGACTGTGAGGGGAGGTGGGGAGGTACAACATCCCAGGGGGTTATATCACTCAAACATCTGGCTCACTACATATTACTGTGGGTGGAGGCACCATGAAATTTACTGTTACTTGGGAAAGAACTCCCATTTTGCTATCAGAACAGAGGCCAGGCTCCTCAACCTGGTTTGAGACCACCAGGCAGGAGTAGTAACCAAAAGTTACTTGGTGACCCAGTTACAAAAGCCTTGTTAAAATCTAAGTAGGCCACGTCACTGCTCCACCATTATCTAGTTCTTTGGTCACCTACTCAATGGAATATATCAGATTTTTTTTAACATGGCCTACGGCACCCCAATAATCTGTGCTGCCTTGGGTCTTTTAACCCATTAGATTCAAGATATTCCACAATTCTTTCCTTCAGCATTCATTCCATTAACTTTCCCACAACAGAAGTCAGGCTGACTGGCCTATAATTGCCAGCATCCCCACTGCTACCAGCTTTGTGAAGTGGGACTACATCTGCCCTCCTCCAGTCCTCCAGAACTATTCCTGCTTCCAGTGAGCTGCTAAATAGGATGGTCAAAGTACAGCCAGTACCTCCCAGAGCTCCTCAGTACCCTTGGATGCATCCTGTCTGGCCCCATTGCTTTGTCCACTTTGAGCTTAGCAAGTCCCTTCAGGACTCTCTCCTCCGAAAATGGGCTAGTGTCTACCTCCCTTCCTCCCTCTAGTGCTCCTGTTATCTTTTTGTGGCCTTTCCCCTTGTTCTTCCTCTATGAACACTGAATAAAAGTATTTGTTCTGGATGTTTAACTTTTCCTGTTCCCCTTCTGCACAGTTTCATCCTTCCATTTTTAATCTTGCAATCCCACCTCTCACCTTCCTGTTTTGATTTACATACCTAAAAAATGTCTTGTCCCCTTTCGTTACCTCCTCAGCTAGTCTATCTTCGATTCACACCTTTGTACCCCTTACTGCTTTCCCTGCTTCCTTCTGTTTCCATGATACACCTTCCTATCCTCCTCCTCCTTCTGTGTCTCCTTATACCTTCTGAGTGCTGCTCTGTTAGCCTTTACCTTTTCTGCCATGTCTTTCAGACCCATAGCAGCCATTTTTTCTTCTTGCTTTTGCTCACTTGCTTGATACCAAGGTTTGTTGCCTTCACTAGCCACCTTCTGTATTTGCCAACTGTTCCTCCACCCCACTCAGGTACCCCCCTCTGCCAGGTCATCCCTGAAGCATTCACCCAACTTTATAAAATCTGCCATCCTGAAGTCCAGGACCCTCGCTCTTGCCTGGTTCAATTCTGCAGTCATCCTTAAACTGAGCCACACTGTACAGTGATTGCTGGTCCCCAGGGCCATCCCATCTTGATGTCTATAACACTGTACTGTCCCTGTTAATGAATACCAGGTCCAGTATTGCCCCATCATGAGTGGGTTCACTGACTAGTTGCCTGTGAAATGCCCCCTGCAGGGAATCCAAGATGCCCCTGCTTCTAGCTGAAGCCATAACTGGGAGGCTCCAATCTACAGCCAGCAGACTGAAGTCCCCCACCATCAGCATCTCTCCTTTTTCTTCCATCTTGCCCATGGCTTTGACCACTACTGCATCTAACTCCTCCCTCTGTGCTTGAGGACTATAGTTCATGCCAATGCAAATAGTGGTTCTTTTTCCCATCTCCAGGGAGACCCAGAGTACCTCTGTCCCCCTGCATTCCCTGTATCTCTGTTGCATTAATGTTTTTCCTCACATAATGCACCACACCCCCTCCTTTCCTTCCAGCTCTGTCCTTCCCAAACACAGTAAAGCCTAGTATGTCCATGTTCCAGTCATGGTGTTCAGTGTACTATGACTTGGTAATGGCCAGAATATCCAGGAAGAGAGGAGACAGATAGGAGAACAGATCGAGATCTAAATTCTTGAAATTCTCTATCATGTCCCCTCTTGCTCTCCTCTCTCCTAGGGTGTACATGTTGATATCCCTCAGTTTTGTCTCATAGGGCTTTTCTGCAAGAAATGAACCATTTTATTTGACCTCTTCTGGACTTCCTCCACCCTGTCTAGGTCCTTTCTAAGGTGCAGCCTCCAGAACTGGAGACAATACTCCAGGTTAGGTCTCACCAGTGAGAAATACAAAATACAGTGGCAACACCATCTACCTCCTCCTGCTGGAGATACCTCTCCGAATGCATCTGTCACAGGTGCGTGGGTATAAAGATAACACTGGACACAGTAATTGGGTACAACACACCTGCAGTCTGTTTTATATTATGCAAAAATAGAAAAAAAAAAAAAAAAAAACAGTTCAAACAGAACAAGAAAATAAATAATAGCTCAAGGCTATTTCTCCTTACATCAGATATAACATTCCTGCTCAGGCACAGGTCCATCTGCTTACCTTCCTTCAGGTAGAGTGAGACTGGCTAGGCAGCTAATCTGACTCTTGGTGTTTCCAAGAGTGTATTATAGCCCTTCCACTTATGGGAAAGTCCCTCCCATAACATCCAATTAGTTGCAGAATGGTGCCTAAATAGGGAAACACCTCCTCTATTACATAATGAAGTTTGACTTATTGGAAGTCCCCCTACAGAAAATCCCCTTCCTGAGGTCTTGCTAACAGGTCAACACCTTATTTTCTATATATGCAAACAGTGCAAACATTTATTTCATTTATACTTGTGCTGTATTGTTATAGTATACGGACAGTAGCCCTTTAATTTATATCTCATGGCTCTATACATAATGGGGCTCCTTTAGAGACCTGCAGTGTCTCTTTATTCTTTAATTTGTTTAAATTTCTTGATTGTGTTTAGTTTATCTTGTAGCACTTTTCTTATTCTGAGGGCTGCTTCAACTGTATAGCATTTCCACATACATAGGGACGTTCCTGTCCCTTTAAATCATTAGTTTTCTATATTGTAGCAGAGCGGCAGACTGCTAGACAATCATTATCTAGCTGCTTTGCTTTGGGGCTCTGTATGGATTTGGTAAGCCTGTCTTTCTAGCAGCCAAGACTGGCTGTACACATGCTACGGACTCCTCTACGGCTAGCTGGAACCATTCTACAGCATA
The DNA here is from genome assembly GCA_016271365.2 of Neoceratodus forsteri. NCBI lineage: Eukaryota > Metazoa > Chordata > Ceratodontiformes > Ceratodontidae > Neoceratodus > Neoceratodus forsteri. Next base: position 1,265,161,207 of record CM057455.1, read on the forward strand.
TTTTACACAAAGCCAGCAGCCATGAGTCCTAATAATACAGGGGCATCAGTAATTATTTACACAGATATCAAGTGGCAGCAAAAGTAAAGTTAAAGTTTGCCGCTCTGTTCAAACAGTTCCTGCTTCGATGCAGGATTTCTTTGAGCATTTCATTCTACATAACAACAGGCGGCAGCAAAATAATTCAAACATAATTGTTAACCTAACTAAGCATTGCAGCACTTTAAACACATAAAATGGCACAAAATGCACTCTGTGCACTTTATTTCTTAAAATGCACTTTATATTACTGCACTTTATTCAACCAGTACCTTATATACTTAAAGGCACTTTAAATCTTTTGGCATTAAATGCCATAAATGCACCTTATTTCATTCCTGCCAGTTGGCCTTAGCCTGGTGCATTATTTTGAGGAGTTCTTGGTGAATGTTGGAAATAAAATTAGAAATAAAAGTACAGTAGTAGGGAAAAAGTTTAGTGAGAGATAGAAAAGACTGCGTAGGTGGCCAATCTATGCCAGGGATGGAAAAGGTAATGTATAGTATAGGAAGATACTGTTGTGCAGAAGATTTCAGTAGGAAAAGAAGAAGATAGGAAAGGCATCCCTTCACGGGGTTATCACACCATTCTGCCACAGCATCCCAGCATTGCAATGGCCCTACTCACTGCTTTGTCATATTACCCTACCACCTTGAGGTTATCAGACATGATAACTCCAAGGTCCCTTTCCTGTTTAGTGACTGATAGTACCTGCCCCCATCCTATACTTTGTTCCTGGGTTTCATTTCCCTAGGTGCATAATTTTGCACTTTTTGGTATGGAACTCCAACTGCCATGTTTTTTACTACTCCTTGAGTTTTACAAGATTCTTGCACATTCTTTCTGCCTCCTCCAGATTTTCTGTACCAGGTGAATATGTTGCCATGATTACAGTGCAGGAAAATCCACGCTGTAAAAAATAGTGACACGCAATACAGCTACAGACATAGTGCAGTGCAAGTAAAGTTAGCACTATCCCTGTAGCTGTTGGCCATCAGGGGGAAAAGGATAAAGGCTCTGCTGGGTGGTGTACTGCCAAGTAGCTGCTGTGGTGCAGAAGGTAGAGACACAGGCAACAGAGGTCATCACAATGTCGGTGGACTGGGGCTTGAGTCCCTGGACATTCACTTCTTTTGTCTTTGTTTCTCCCCTCCTGACTTGTGATTTCACTGTATCTGCCCCACCCTGCACTTTTGCCACTCACCCCAGCTGTCCTGCAGGGTTACCCTTCCCCTCAATGTCTCTCCCCCGGCTCCTCCCCATGCTTGGGTTGCCTCCCTCCCGAGGTGCCTCTTCATCCCTAAGTTTCCACCCCCCCTGCAGGTGATTATTTATAGATGGGGATGCAGGGGGCCAAGTCCCCCATAATGGGGGCTGCTGAGGTACAGCCCCCCCCAAACACACAGTGTAGCTTTTATTTCTGTTTTTTGACCTTGGTAGCACTTGCTGTTTTTCTTGAGTGCCACCATTACTTTTGCCATCTTTCATGAGCGATTTGTGACTGTAGTATTTTTGTTTTAGCATTCATAACCTAGTGCCCTGATTTTCTACCCTATTACAGATTTTGGTATCATCTGCAAAAAGGCATACCTTCCTTTCCAGTTCTTCTGCAATGTCACCTATGAAGATATTAAAGAGGACTGGTCCCAGTACTGAGCCCTGTGGCTCCCCATGCAGAAAGCATTACACCACACAGAGGGTAGTTATTGTGCGGCTTGCCCACTGAGGTTTTGGAACTTAGCCCTGTGTAGAACTTTAAAGCTGGGTTTGAAAGATCACTGAGGAGAACAGCATAAATGATTACACAACATGAGAAGTGGAACATTCTGGCCGATAAGGTTTGAATTGTGTCCGCATTCAGAATAGATATAGCCACTGCTGTGTGGCAGGAGGATTGGACAAGATGGACCCTAAGTGTCTTCCATCCACACTATGCAACATACCTGCTGTGTCTGAGTTTGTTCTTAGATGCTGTAGACTGCTCTGGGAGGGCTTGTATGGAAGGATGCATTCTAACTGAAGGCTGAGTGAACGCCTGATTAGTTGGCTGATTAAAGTGAAGTAAAATTATGCTATGGATGAAACTGGCTAGAAGCAAAGTGTTAACATTCTCTTTATTTCAAGGGGATTTTGATTAATGGTTGACGTGAGCACAGGCTCTGTGGTACAACTATATAATATGTTTATTTATGTACTTAATTATATTGCTATTTATGGATTGATTTATGGAAAATATTCAATAAAAATGCACAACTAGAATTCCACATCTCAGTTACATTATAATCCTGGCAACAGCAAGAGCCAATTCATCAATAAATAAAATGCTGCAGAATATTCTGGACAAAGATTGCTGCAATGTTCAGTGTTAAAGATTTTAGTTAAATCACTTTAGGAGTCAAGAGCTACTGTATGAGGAGAGACTGGAAATACACAAACTACTGTATTAAAAATAGAAAAAAGAAGTCTAAGAGGGGACATGACCACAGCTTTCTGAACACTAACTGGGATTAAAAAAGTGGAATATATAGCACACAGGTGTTTGAGCTGGTAAGTGTAAGCAGAACTGGAGGGCATGCCCTCAAAGTGAAAGGATGGTTGGCATAATAAGGGGAAACATTGGAAAACATTACTTCGCACATAGGGTGGTTAACATGTGGAATAACCTACCCAGTAAGGTGCTGAAAGCTGTTCAGGCTTTCAAATAGGCATGCAGATTCCAAATGGTAGCATGGCATTGAGGGTAACACATCATTAGGAAAGGTAATATTTGATTAGTAAGGGTAATAGTTGAGCTGTTGCACTAGATTGTGTGCCCATACTCTGATTTTGTTTAGTTACTGCCACGTGACAGGAGCAGAGGACAAGATGGCTGCAATGACACTTCCATTATGACAATAATGTGCCGCTATGTTAAGAATAAAAAAGTTACTGCCAGCCCATCAGCACAGCAGTAGTGCTACCACCTGTGACACCAGCAACCCAGGTTCATAAGCAAGCCAGAGTCATCAAGGGCCAACTGGGTGAATGAAGTATTCTATTGAATGCTCTCCTTCTGGGAAGGGAGGATTGTGATCTTTGCTGGGCTACCATCACCTGGGTGACCACGGATGGTAGTGCAAGCTGGAGGCATATAGTAGGTGGGAAGGCATCTCCCAATGGTAGCATGAGAACATTTGCATGCTTGCTCCAATGCCATCTATGCCCATGAGGAACTCAAATGTTTCAGGGAAGAACCCCAGAAATACCTGCAGGACTGAGCAGGATGGCACGTGACCTTTGAAGGATTCACACCACCTAATGGGCACCTGCCTCCAGCCAAGTTAACATCCTGAGGGGCTTGAGGAACTCTCATGGCCCTGCCAAAGGGACAAGATGTGCAGGAAAGGAGGTGAGGAACATGCCCTGAAGTGGTTGGTAATGGGGCAGAGACGATTGCTTGAGGATAGGGACTGTCTGGGTTTAATAGGAGGGGAGAAAAAGAACAAAAAAATCAAACAGATCTAAATTACAGTGTTGCATAGCATTAGATTTCAAGACTAAAGATATCCTGATACTGTTTTCACAATGTTCTCCATTGTAATTGGTTACAGTGCTTGATGCCACTGTTTTGTTAAAATATTCATCATTATTTGCAGAAATGTTAAAGAGATAGCAGATAGCAGAGTACTGAAACAGTGGAGCCTATATATGTGCCTCAACAACCCTTTAGCCTGATGTCTCTAGTAGTCAGCTGGCAAATTGCAGAAAGACAGACAAGTGAAACATGATGGCCCTAAGTATCTTCAACTGTTCTTTACTAAGGATACTGATTTATACAAGGGACTCTGATGCTAAGCACAACAGAAGTGTACAGAAGGGAAAAGACCTAGAAAAACACAGAGTTTTGAGAGTTTGGAAAGGTCAAGACAGGGCAACAAAGGAAAAAAAATGTGAACAAGGCATAGAAAAAATAAATTTGGTTTGATATTGCCCTGAAAATTAAAATGTTAACCCAATGAGCTTTACAACTGGGGGAGAAAAACTGTTGCTGCCATACAGGTGTTCTGTGTGGGCAGTATATTCAAACTTTGTGCTAACTGGCATGTAAAGTTCTGTGTGCTTACTCTAATGTGTAGCCAGTCACAAAAGGATGTACTGTATATTGAAATCTTAATAAAAAGCCAGGGCTGCACTGTTAGGTTTCCAAAGGACTTCCTGGCAGAGCACACCCAAGAAAAGTTCTAAGCTGGTTTTAAATGCAAAATGGACTCTGGAGCAGCCATGATAAACTACCTTGTACAAGGTGGTTTGTGCAGTGCAAACACACATAGCACTGAAGCGCTAACCTGCAATAGTGGTACCTAAAATGCTATTGACCCCACTCAAACTGCAGGGCACTCAGAGCCACTAGTCCAAAACATGTATGGCACTGTTACTGCTCAAGGACGTCTCTTTAGGACTTTGATGTACAAATCAACACAGAAACCCAGTAAAGGCCAGCATTCTGCTAAATGTGCTCAGATTTATTTCCATGGAGATCAATAGTACAAATAAATAAAGGAGCACTTCTAGACACAGCCAGATGCCCTGGCCAGCTTCATTGAACAGAAGTGAAGTGTTGGGGTTATGCAACCTGCTGTGCTCTCTCTTTCTCTGCACCACTGCATAAGGTATAATGTATAAGTGATCTTATCCAATGAGACTGTTTCCATTGAGGTGGTTGAGATAACAGTGTATGGACCTCAAGAGTGAAGTTTGAGAGATCCATGTTGTTATCTCAACCCATGATAAAACACAGTTGAGTTGTTAAAGTACACACATATTTTATTTTTTATAGTGTATGGCTCACTTTATTTAAAGACTTAGAGAATTGCATGGGAGAAACTGTTATCACCCTTTTATTGTTATCTGGTAGCTATGTGCTGGCAAGATGTCTGAATTTATGATTTAAAAGTTTTAAAATCATTATCCAGCCACCTGCCCCGCATCCGTCACAAACAGGCAGAGAAGTGGTATTTTTAGTAGGCTTGGGCTTCCTGTCAGGTAGCTGGATTGGGTAGGTCGGGTATCTGGAGATACTGGAAGGAATTATGCACATGCTCTGCAGACTGCCACTAAATTGTGTCAAAAACATATCAAGAAAAGCATAATTAAAAAGTAAAAACCTCCACGATGGAGCAAAGGGAGTGGGGGTCAGGGTTGGGGACTGAAATGATCTCAAGGGGGGGGGGATCGAGGGATCATCCTCTCAGTAGAAGAGGTGGATGGTGGTGCAGTGTTTGGGAGAGAAGGAGCAAGGGTGAGACAAAAAAACACAGAAGGCAAGTTTGTGCTTGTTGGTTTGTGCCTCTGCAGCATGGTAAAAGCCATTTAGGCTGTATTACCCTGTTTGTTAGGTGCACTGAGCCAGGTCATTAATTACTGTGACATATCCACACTGTGTGTCTGGCCCTATGTTTTGAAGGTAAAGCCTGCTTTTTGAAGTCTGAACTGACAGCTGGGAAGGATGCACAATCTTGAACTGGGAACTAGGAAACTAGAGGAAGGCACAATATTGCTCGAATTCTGAGAGCGGCGAGCCTTACTTTTAATGTTACACTTGTTTTTGCTCATTTGACTCAAGACGGGGGTTTGCAATACTGCTGATCTATTGGTAGACTGCTACTTTAAATCCAGAGGAATTGAAATACTACTGTTTTTTTTTCTGTGGACTGGTGGCTTAGTTGTAATTTGCTAGTATTTTGGTGACTTTTTGCAACAAACATTTAAGTTTTCACTGGTGGCTGAGGAGTTATTTCATTCCTGCAGTTCAGGGAGTTATGTATTAGAGCCAGACAAAGCCTGAGGAGGTTCAAAATGGATTACTCTGACTGTCTTCACAGTACAGAACAGTTTGATTGCCCAATCCTACCCTCCCGATCCCCACCCTCCTCTGGCAACCCTAGCTTTATGGGGTTAGGCAGGAAGGTGTGACAACGTCCTGCTCAGACACAAAAACAGTGTGGGTGTGCCAAAGAAGGCAGCCATGCAGTGCTGCATAAGCTGGGAGGATATCTTCTTGTTATTGCTATTGTTAAAAAAAAAAAACTTTGGGGTCCTGATACATAGTCCCTAGGAAAAGGGTACAGTACTAAAGGGAAGTGAGGTTCCCTTACAGCAACGTGGGCAGACAGAAGCAGAGCAGGTAGGGATCATGTTGGGAGTAGTGCACTGTAATGGATGTGGAGCAGCAGTCTTCAGAAGGTCATTCTGGGAACTGTGGTCCTGCCTCATCTGCAGGTAGCTCTCTGGGCTGTAGGCAGAGATTGCCAGCCTCCAGGATGAATTGGCTGGGTTGCAGGGGATCTCCTCCCCCACCCAGGGGCCACCAAGTCTATACCCACTACCTCAAAGGAGGACCAGCAAAAGAATTGTGTGGATTACATTGAGCTTAGGGAGAGTGAGGCAGGTCGATCAAAAGCACATCCCCATCCAGTGCAACTAAGAAACTCCTACACAGTTTGGAGGAGCAGGAGGATCACTGGGATGCCCAAAGTTGTGACATTGGTGGATGAGCAGGTTCGACAGGAGATTACCCCTCAGATGGGTGGAAGAGGAACCCAAAGGAAGAAGAAGTTCTCCTAGTAGGAGACTCCATAGTCCAAGGAGTGGAACTGGGAACAGGAACAGTGGAGGAAAGGGAGGGAAGGTGTCTACCAGAAAGCACAGCTCAGAGGGATGGGGAGAGGATCCAGAGAATTACTAAAGCAGTAGCAAGGCAGGGGAAGCTTGATCTCATTGTTCACATGGGGGCAAATGGCCAGGCTGGAAACAAGGCAGGGATAGCAAAGGTGCAGGAGGTGTTCAGGAAGTTAGGGAGGGGCCTTGCACAAGTAGCAAGCTCTGTGACCTTCTCAGGGGTGCTGCCTGTCTATGACAATGGGAGGCTAGAAACCTCCACACAAGGACTTCAACACATGGCTGGAGGCTGGTGCGGAGAAAAAGGTTTTGGTTTTGTTGGGAACTGGTGACTCACCTGGAGGAATGAGACCTTTTACAAGGGGGAACAGCTTATAGCTGTCCAATGAGGGGCCTGCTGTCCTCAGTAAACATTTAAATGCTTCATTGCCAAGCATTTAAACTAGCAAGGAGGGTGGCAGAAGGATGCAGAGGGAACCAAACTGCCCACCTCCACAGACTAGTGAACTCAACATGGAGGACCATAACATTATGGTATCACCAGAGTAAATGAAACCAAGAGAAGTGGCAACAGCAGAGGGCAGAAGGAAGGGGTTGAAAATGGGATGGACAAACAGAGGAGGCAGAAAGACAGCAAGGGGATGATAAAAGAACAAATGGCAGGACATGGAAGGCCATGTATAGCAATGCCATGAGCCTAGGGAAAAAATCCAGACCTGGTGACCTTGATAAAGGAGGCTGACCTGGACATTGTACCTATTATTGAAACATGGTATACTGGAAACTATGACTGGGATGTAGACATACCGGGTTATACTCTGTTTAGAAGAGATGGGGGGGTGAAAAAGGAGAAGGGTGGCTCTTTATGTTAGGGAGGGTATTAGAGTGACAGAAGCACAGGGAATGCTGGGGGGAGTGGGGTCACCTTTGAGATGGGCAACAGCGCTGCCATTTGTATGGCATGATATACCTCCAACACAGGGGGAGGAGGTGGACGGGGTTCTAGTGGAATCCATCCACATGATGGCAGCTAAAGGGGAGGTGCTACTGTTTGGTGACTTCAATCTGCCAGATGTTGATTGGAGCATCCCAGATGCTGCCTCAGCCAGGAGCAGGGTCATCCTATACTCTGTACAAGGGGAAGGCTTCAGGCAGCTAGTGCTAGATCACACCAGGGAGGGTGCAATTTGAGACCTGGTACTCACCAATGGGGACAGACTTGAGGGTGTCCAGGTGGGTGAACACCTGGAATCAGTGATCATTGCACAGTGGGGTTTAGCATGAGTACAGTGGCAGAGTCAAGCCACACAAAGGCGAGGTCCTGGATTTCAGGAGGAGGGAGGTCTTTGCTAAGATGGGGATATGTCTCAAGCATGACCTGGCAGGGAGGGACAAGAGGTGGGGAGTGGAGGAAAAGCGGGCCCATCTGAAAGGAGCCATGGTGGAGGTGACAAACTTTATGTTAGGCAAGTAAACAAGGGCAAGAGAAAGAAAAAAACACTATGGTTCGTAAAGGTAGTGGCCGGAAAGGTAAGAGCAAAAAAGATGGCTTTCAGAAAATACAAGGAAACACAGTGGGAGGAGGACAGGGTAGTGTATCTTGATAACCAAAGGGAGGCAGGGAAAGCAGTCAGGAGTGCAAAGGCACAAATGGAGGAAAAAATAGCAAAGGAGGTTAAGAAAGGAGACAAGACTTTCTATAGGTATATTAGTGAAAGTGAAAAAAACGGGTGGGATTGTAAGTCTTAAAGGGAAAGAAGGAGAGTGTTTGGAAGGAAACCTGAAAAAAGCATTGATACTGAACAAATATTTTTGCTCTGTATTCAAAGAAGAAGAAGATGAGGGACCACATTTAGGCAACATGAACAAATATGGGAGGGAGATGGACACCAGTCCATTTACAGAAGAGAGAGTCCTAAAAGAACTCACAAAACCGACAGTGGACAAGGCAATGGGACCAGATGGAATACATCCTAGAATATTAAGGGAATTACAGGAGGTGCTGGCGGGCGCCACCGGCAGCACTTTTCAACAAGTTACTCCCATAGTGACTGGAGATGGGCAGATGTAGTCCTTCTTCACAAAGTGGCAGTAAGGA